>JAWRVZ010000035.1:1200000-1832500 GCA_037043235.1 Rhodeus uyekii
ACATGAAACACACATGCAATTTATATATATATATATATATATATATATATATATATATATATATATATATATATATATATAATATATATAGTCCAATGATTCAATAAAATATTCTATTTAAAATATATGATTTTTCTAACTATTACTTCATATATCAGGCTTTACTGAATTAATAGTGGCTTGACAAAAAAAGTTACAATATTAGACACATCATCATTGCAGTTCTTATAAAGGTAATATGAAGTAATAAATGTGTTTGGGTAGATCATGCATAACATGTGTATGAAAGTTTCTCATTAAAAATAATATAAGCTTAAAATATACTGTATATAAATTTACAAGGGAAGATATGTATTTATATGCCATGCAATGCCACACACCCACCCAACCATCTCTCTAAAAGTAAAGTAAAACATCTGAAATAGTAAATAAGTTTAATAAATAATAATACAATTATTAATAATAAATAAAAAACACTGTGCATGTTTATACATATACTTAACTCACACATGAAAAAGTATCTTGGTTAGGGGCGATTGGATTAGGTTCTATATTACTTTTTAGAAGTAAAAAGTTTTTTAAAGTGCTGCTATTTTTTTGTAATCGATGATGGAAATCCAAAGAATCCCCTTTCCCCATTGACAACAATACCACAGTGTGGACTGCTGAGACAGATGAAACGCATGTATTCACCCTGGCAATAACTTTGACCAATCACAGACTACTGTTTTACCACGTCAATGAATTTTGACGAATCAGAGCTCTTGTTGTTGCATAGACGCAACCTACCGGTGATAGGCTCTGTACTGTAAAGTTCGACTGACCCATCATCAGAACAGCAGGTATGAGACTGCGATGAAACTTCACTAACTTAGTGAAATATTTCCATTAGCTGATCTCACGTGGTCATATAATATTTTAGACAATTTAGCCGAGTCCGTATATTATCCATAGCAAGTGAATCAGACGTTTTTGCTCCCTATTGAATTGTGTCTGTAGCGATTAGCTTCATTGTAGCACAGTGATGTTATATTGTCACAAATATGTCTCCGAAGTTAAAGTATTCCGTCTTGAAAAGTGTCATTCAAAATGGTTCACAGAATGTGTTTCTGTCTATGGTTGTGCTGTTCCTAATATACATATCGTTTCTTTTAGATTGAAAAAACAAAGTATCGCTCTGTTCAAGGCTGCGCGTGCGTTTCCCCAGTTGTGTATCAGGCTCATAAACCGCCCCGTTCAACTCAACTCCAGTGCTAAAGTAGCATCATTGCTCAAGATGCCCCAGACAAACAAGTTTAAATGTGCTGCAGCTAGCAGCTCTGCTCAGTCTGCTGGTCCAGACCGAGGAGAACCACTCAGAGACCCTAATGCACCTCCGGGGGACAGTGGTGGAGATGACAGCCAAGGGGACCCTCAAATTATTAAATCCCCAAGTGACCCCAAACAATACAGGTACAGATTTAAAACCAATATCTAGGTTCTGTCAGTCAACATCTGTCTTATTCTTAAAGTAGCAAATGAAACCTTTTAAAGGATCATTTTACAGTACAGTATGTTGGCACTTGAGTATAGGGAGTCAACAGAAATATGAGATCACACAAGTAAAACACAATCTCTGGTTCCATCTCTGAGTGTGTAACACAACACTGCATGCAAGTGCTGATGACTCCATCGGCTAACAGAATATTTTCTCTTTTCATTCAGATATGTTGAGCTGAGTAACGGGCTGAGAGCTCTTCTGATCTCAGATCTGAGTGGTTTAGACGGAAACGCTGAAGATGATGATGATGAGGATTCAGAAGAGGAGGAGGAGGAGGCAGAAGAGGCAGAGGAAGAGGAGGGAGACTCAGGGGAAGGAACGGATGAGGAACCTGAAGAGGAAGGGGACAGTCAGGATAGTGACTTTGAGGAGCTGGATGAGGACATTGACAGGAAGAAGAAAAAAGGATCTGAAAAACAGGTTTGGTTTTGTTGTCTAGTATCAAGATTTTTAAATTGGCTGCTTGTTTTTTGGTTGAACCTACAATAAAGTCAAAATGAACTGAAAATCATTATATATATATATAATTTATTTAAATTCTTTTTTTTTCTTTTTTTTTAAATATATGTATTTAAACTTTTTTAATTTATAGTGTTATAACTACATTCAAAATGACTAATCTTAGTTTTTAATTTAATCTTAGTTTTTTCTATTACTTTTAGTTTAGACAAAGTTATATAGAATTCCAAATATCAGTCATATATCAGTTATCAATTATAACATAAAAATATCAGGTTTAGTGTGTTTTTAGTATATTCTGATTTTTATTTTTCTGAAATTAGTCTGCAGCGGCCCTTTGTGTTGGTGTAGGGAGTTTCAGTGACCCTAATGACCTTCCTGGCCTTGCACACTTCCTTGAACACAGTAAGTTACAACTTCAGCTGTTCTGCTAATACTATATACAAGTAATACTTTTTTTCTCAGTGATAATGTTCCGCTCGACCATATCTCTCTTCTTATGTCGCAGTGGTGTTCATGGGCAGTGAAAAGTACCCTTCTGAAAATGGCTTTGATGCATTCCTGAAAAAGCATGGTGGCAGTGATAATGCTTCCACTGATTGTGAGAGAACCATTTTCCAGTTTGATGTACAGAGGAAACGCTTCAAAGAAGCACTTGACAGGTGAAGTAGCTCTAAAGATGTGATCTTATCACCTTATCCTTTCTTTTTGTTCCATTTTTTGTTGGAACAAGTGCACTTGTAATATTTCGCACACTCCCATGGAGTATTTTCCTAATCAAAAACATTAACATAAAATTGTATTAACCTTTGGCCATACATGAACCTTTAAATTAATGTCATTGTCTTTTTCCAGATGGGCTCAGTTTTTCATCTGTCCTCTGATGATTGAAGATGCCATTGATCGTGAGGTTGAGGCTGTGGACAGTGGTGAGTAAAGCTTTAGTGAATTAAAATAGTCTTGATAGCTTAAAATTGCACCTTAACCCTTTTTTTTATCACAGAATATCAGCTTGCTAAGCCTTCAGACTCTCACCGTAAGGAAATGCTCTTTGGCAGCCTAGCAAAGCCTAACCATCCCATGAGCAAGTTCTGCTGGGGTAAGTCAAACATACAAAGCTGATTTAGAGTAGTACTTTGATTTGTTCTAGAGTTTCAGTTGCTTTTTTGGTGATCTTATTTAAGGAAATGCACAGACCCTGAAGACTGAACCGAAGGAAAAGAATATCAATGTTTACAAGCGACTCCGTGAGTTCTGGAAGAGGCACTACTCTGCCCACTATATGACCTTAGCTGTGCAGTCTAAAGGTGGGTTATGTGTGCAGAACTTGTCTTGGAAATGGAATTTCTAATAGAAAACGATCCTGAAATTTCTTCTCTTACCTTCACAGAGAGTCTTGACACCCTTGAGGAATGGGTTAGGGAAATCTTCAGTCAGGTGCCTAACAAGTAAGCGAAGGACAATTTAGAGTTCTGAAAATGTGGTAATGTGAATGTGTTTTAAAAGTTTTTCAATTCCTTCCAGTGGGCAGCCAAAGCCTGATTTTTCAGACCAGTTGAGCCCTTTTGAAACACCTGCCTTCAACAAACTATACCGAGGTATGTCAAAGAACTTAAAATTTAAGTTAGGTTTGACAAACTCTGGAACTCACTATTAATATTTTGTTTGTGGTTTGTTGCAGTGGTACCTGTTAGAAAGGTTCATGCCCTCACCATCACATGGGCTCTACCCCCTCAAGAGAAGCATTATAGGTAAACCAGCCAAGGTGGTGTGACTGGACTGTGTGACCCTTTTCAGTTTATTTTTTTTTCTCTAAAAAAATACAGTAATCCACAGTAAAGCTATGGCTCAGTGCGTTTACTGTGTATTTTTACTGGCAATCATTTTTAAAACATATTTTGAAGAGTGTTGTTAAAATCTCAATAAAATTAACACAGGACTTCTGTTCATTTAATTCTGTGTCTATTATCTTTGAGAAAATCTACATTATATCCGTCTTTTCCTAAACGTCCTGTTTCAATAAGAAATACATAAAAACTGTGCTCATAAAGCCATTTCACTAGGTCTTTAAGTATTGATTTTGTTGGTCTATATTGGAATGCCAATTTTATTTTTCAAATAATGTGACTCTTAGCCAAAGCTCTTTGTCGGTCCTCAGGGTAAAGCCTCTACATTACATCGCTTGGTTAATTGGCCATGAGGGAACTGGGAGCATTCTGTCCATGCTTAGGAGAAAGTAAGGCCTTTGTCTCATCATTTGTTATTTTTAATGAGTGGCAAGGTTTATCTGCTTTCTTTGTAACCTGTACATATAGCGTAGTAGTGTTGTGTAATTTATTTACTAATACCAAAAATGATTTAACTGGATCTCTCTATCTGTCTGACTAGGTGTTGGGCTCTGGCTTTGTTTGGTGGAAACAGTGAAACTGGATTTGATCAGAACACCACCTACTCAATTTTTAGTATCTCCATCACTCTGACTGATGAGGGCTTCCAGAACTTCTATGAGGTCTACAAAGGGTCACCAGCCCAAACACTGCACTTGTTTTGCATTTTTACATTTAGTTCATGTAAAAAAAAAAATCCATTAAAGTTACAAGGATGTGTAAGATATAATGTTCTTTTCACACTTAATGTCATTATAGAAATACAGGGGGAAGGATGAGAAACTAACAGCTTTGCTAGATATGTGTAAAATAGGATTACAATGCCTTTGAGGCACAAGCACAGCCTGTTACCATCACAAATTATAACAAATTCTAAAATTTTAAAGTTTAGTCCCACTCAGAAGGAATGCGTCCTTGGTCATTTGTATATTTTTCTTAATTCAGGTTGCTCATCTGGTCTTCCAGTACTTGAAAATGCTTCAGACTCTTGGGCCCCAACAAAGGTAGTCCCTTTATGTGAAATGTGCTACACCAGGTTTTATTGAAGTAGAAACTTTGCAGAACTTTGTACATACCACACTCAATAATGTAGCTTGAAAGACATTGTGAAAAGCTTTGTATTTCTTCGGCAGAATATATGAAGAAATTCAAAAGATCGAGGCCAATGAATTCCACTATCAGGAGCAGGTACGGTTTCTCACAGAAAATTAGTATTTTTGTATTCCTGGTTATTAGAACCATTTTAAAAGTATTTGAATATAAAAGTATTTGGCTATGAATATTTGTGTGTAGTCTTAGTACTTGTAATGTTACTTTTACAGACTGATCCTATCGAGTATGTGGAGGACATCTGTGAAAACATGCAGCTGTTCCCTAAAGAGGACTTTTTAACTGGAGATCAACTAATGTTTGAGTTCAAACCAGAGGTAGTTGTCTTTCATAGACACCGTTGATTTTAATTTATTACATGTTTTGTAAAATATGGGTACATATTTTTGCTATTGTAGCATGTCAAGCAAAAGAAAACACTGGAACTCCTTTATAATTGTTGCCATTTTTCTCTTAGGTGATCTCTGCTGCACTGAACCTCATCAAACCGGAGAAGGCCAACTTGCTCCTTTTGTCCCCAGAGCATGAAGGCCAGTGTCCACTCAGGGAAAAGTGGTTTGGGACCCAGTACAGTATGGAAGGTTTGTATATCTTTTTAATTTTAATTCTAATTCTTTGTTTTTAGTTCAGTCTGAAAAACATTGATGAAAAGTTAAAAAGTTGTAATTTCATAGTCTAATCATTTAGATATGAAGGTAAACTGCATAATATGGTATCTTAGAATATCTAGGTATCTTAGGTCCTTATTTGTTCGGTTTTTATATTATTTCTACTCCAGTTTGTTTAAACATTTAAATGACAATAAACTGTAATAATTTATTATTATAACAGATTTATTCAAACATACATTAAAGGTTAAGTGAAAATAAAACGGACATTGAATACCTTGCTTGAGTTAAATGTTACATTAAGTGACATTGTATAGCCTACAAACAGTTTTATTAATGTCTTTCGATGGCATGAAACAGGGTTAATTTTGGTACGTTGTTACTTATCTTTCAACATACCTTCAGGTGTTCACCCATGTTTATTTTGTGCTGTAACTAGTAGTAAAGGAAATTAAATGATCAGTTCAAGTGTGCTTGATCCATGCTACCGCTACAGCGATCTGTCTCGTTATATTAAAGAGCACCAAACAATATTTATTCTTTGAATGTAGTATTAAAATCATCAGAATTTTGAAGTTGAGACGTTACTTCACATTACGAAGCACATTTTTTGTGATTATTAGATGGGACGCTACAAATGTTTGGGCAAGTTAAGATCTTGCTGCGCATCAATAGAAAACAGGATAGATTAAACAATTTTAGCTTTAAGAAACCATGTCCTGGATTCAAAGACAAGGCTTAAGCCTATTTTTAGCTGCCAGAACACTACTAATCGAAATATGTCAGTGCCATTGTTTTGTCTCAAGATGCACAATGTTTTTTTTTTTCGTTTTAAAAAGCTACTTAAACATCTTAATTAAACTAAGGCCTAATCCTGACTTAATCTAAGCCTTGTCTGTGAAACTGGGCCCATATCATTACAGATTAAAATTGAGAAATGAATATGGTCAATCCAGAGCCAGAATCCACACAGCTGACATAATTAGTTGTTGTAGCTTATCCAAGTTGTATGCACAAAATACTGTCAAAATGTGCCATCTGAGGAGTGTTAATTAAATTTATGTTTTGGTCACTTCTTTCGGTTCAGCTGTGTTCCAAAAAATAACACTACCTGAAATTTTTGTTCATCCCTAATATTTATAGAAGCCTACCTGTAGTTAGATGCCCATTTGATAGACAAATGACACTCTGTTAAAATTATTATTCAGCATTAAAGTAAAAGAGTTACTATTTCTTACTCCAGTGCAGTGAGTTGCTTTCCTTTCTCAGGCAGATATGCTCGCTTGATGTTTTTTCATTTCCTGGTTTTAAATTTACTTGAAAATAATTGAAATGTATTGTTAGTTAATCACAATGCAAGAAATGGCATAAAGCAGTTTATCTGTATTGTGCAGCTCTAGAGAAACAAACGTTTGTTTGAACCACGATTCGTTTTACCTTTACAGACATACAGCAGCACTGGAGAGAGCTCTGGGTTGGAGATTTCGATTTAAACCCAAGCCTTCACCTACCTGCTGAGAATAAGTTCATCGGTGGGTGTCTTTGATTGACGTCTTTTAATGTTGTTTTCAAGTACTGTACCCATTTCAAGACCGTTTGCAATTTGTCTTGTTCTTTCTTTTCACCTTCAGCCACTGATTTCGCCCTCAAAACGTCTGACTGTCCTGACACAGAGTACCCTGTCAGAATAATGAACAATGACAGAGGGTGCCTGTGGTACAAGAAGGACAACAAGTTCAAGATCCCCAAAGGTGTCATTGTATTTGTCTCTACAGTCAATAAATCATGTATCCTACGTCTAATAGCAAAACAGATTGAATGTGAAGTTCAAAAGGTCTCTTGGCAAACCTCTGTGCTCACACTTTCGTGTTCTTTCTCTTCCTCTTTCTCCAGCATACGTGCGTTTCCACCTCATATCACCTGTGGTTCAGAAGTCTCCAAAGAAGTAAGCTGAAGATCATGTGAAAATGTAGTCGTTTAAGCAAATCTTGCAAATGCTGTAACCATGGAAACTCCATCTACCCATTAGTGTGTCAGCTTAGGTCTTCAGAATGGCTTCAACTCTCAACTGCTCATCCATTTACCTTTTCATCTGACCTTCTCTTTTCGTTCTCATCTCTCTCCTCTTAGCCTGGTGCTTTTTGACCTGTTTGTGAACATCCTGGTGCATAACTTGGCGGAGCCGGCATACGAGGCTGATGTGGCCCAGCTAGAATATAAATTGGTTGCAGGGGAGCATGGCCTGGTCATCAAGGTTAAGGGCTTCAACCACAAACTACCGGTAAGTAGCAAGCGCAAATCAGGTTATATACAGAAATAGTGTTATTTAAAGAAAAATGCTTATTTGTTTAAATTGCTGACATTTGTTGCAGTTGCTGTTCAACCTGATTGTGGATTATCTCGCTGATTTCTCTGCCGCTTCTGACGTGTTCGGCATGTTTGCAGAGCAGCTGAAGAAAACCTACTTCAACATCCTCATAAAGCCTGAGAAGCTTGGAAAGTGCGTCTTTTTTATGTTTGCCTTTACTGCAGTTAAACTGTATTTGCCCCTGTAGTCCCACCCACAAGTGATGACATCAGACATACACCAACATTCTTAGCGAATATTTTTTTTGTTCATTTTTATAGGTTTCTTTCATTTATAAAATGTAAATCTGGTAGGATAGCATAAGTCTTAAAATAGTTTTCACAGTGTCTTTACACTGTTATGCAAATCAACATTTGATTTATTTTTTTCTCTAAATATGTTTATGCCACCTTAAAATGTCTACAGTTCATAAGTGTGCGGTTTGTAAGATCTTTTAACCAAGGCTGCATTTATTTGATCAAAAATAGAGATAGAGAAAAAAACACTAATATTGTGAAATGTTATTAGTTTAAAAGAGTAGTTTTCTCTTTTAATACATCTTAAATTGTAATTTATTCATGTTGCAATTATTGTGATGTCATCACATCAGACTTGAGTGTCACATGATTCTTCAGAAATAAATAATATGCTGATTTTATTTCCTATTATTATTATTAAAACAGTTGTGCTGCTTAACATTTTCCTGGAAATTTTAGTTTTTGTGTTGATGAATAGAGCACATGTATTTTAAATAGTAATCTTTTGTAACATTATACATGTTTTTACTGTTATTTTTGTCCTGCATTGTTGCTGATGTATGTAGTGTCAAATCAGCTCTAGAATAGGCAAATTGAAGCATAATATAATAACACTATGGTGGCTCCCTTCACAGTCCCAAATACCAGTGTCTATACAGCTATTGCTATAATTATCTGTTTGATGAAAGAAGAAATGCATGGTCTTCCCCTCATAGCTCTCTCTCACTCTCTGTCTGTCCATATGTGTTTCCTCAGAGACGTGAGGCTTCTGATTCTAGAGCACTCTCGTTGGTCAACCATTCAGAAGTACCAGGCTGTGCTGGATGGGCTAAGTGTGGCTGAACTCATGGAGTTTGTGAGCGGCTTCAAGTCTGAGCTGTATGCCGAAGGACTAGTGCAGGGAAACTTTACTAGCTCTGTAAGTTTTCACACTTTTTCCATATACACATTCCATGGGTTTGTTTTTCGAGGATCTGTTAAGAAACAAATGTTTTTATTTCTTATTACCTGTAGGAATCCATGGGGTTTTTGCAGTATGTTACGGAGTAAGCACTTGTATTATTATTTATAACAAATATTTTGTATCGCAGTACCAGTGAAAAATAGCATTTATTCTCCCCCCCCCCCCCCCCCCCTTTTTTTTGTTGTGCTTTCAGAAAATTGCAATTCAAGAAGTTGTCATTAGAGGTCCCTGTTCTCTTCAGAGTGGTAGAGCTCCCTCAGAAACATCATCTCTGCAAAGTCAAGTCTCTCAACAAAGGAGATGCGAACTCTGAGGTCACTGTGTATTACCAGGTAATCCTTTCTCTATTTTGATTAACTAAACCAACAGCAGTGCATATTTACTTTTTGTTTATTGTATTGCTATAATAGTAGTGACTGTCCTTAATTTCCACCTCTGTCTTTTGGTAGTCTGGTCCTAAGAACCTACGTGAGCACACTCTGATGGAGCTACTAGTGGTGAGTATGACTCGGTTTTGGTAGCTGACTTAATAATAAATGGTATCACTTACTGTAACTTTATGTATGAATGAGAAATATAAGAACAGCCACCCAAGGGTTTTTAAGCAATAAAGTCAGTCTCTCCAGCCAGTTTCAAAAGAACTTCTCAGTTATTGCTCTCTAGTGCGCTGAGCACACACATCTATCTGCATGGCCATAAGCTCAACTCATCCACTTTACTTTATACTGAAGACTGACTTTGGATACTGTCCAGTTCTCTGTCTTTCTCAGCAGTTACTTTAAAACACTCTGACAGCTTGAGCTGGCTCTCATTGTTAAGTGTAATGTACTGTTCTAAAGCTTCAATGATTTATTTTTGCAGATTAATTGCTGCTAATAACAGCTTTTTGAACTATTGGCTAAAACAAATGTTAAAGGCGTCCAATTATGCCATTTTAGGAAGTCTTGATTTTTTTGGGGGGGTGAACTAGAATATAATTTTAACAAATGATTGTTCAAAAAACTATTATTTTTCACATTTTACATTACTACAAGTAGCTCTCACCCCAGTCTGGCTAGAACGCACCATTTATTTCCTTTCTTGATGAAGCCCCTCCACATATTAAATTTACTGTGATTGGTTTGCTGGCCCAGTGTGTTTTAATTAGCTCTGCTTAGGACATATTTAGGAAATATCACGCCCCTTACCATAAACACGAGCTCTACTCAGATGTAAATATTAAGGATGGCGTCAAATTAAAACCATTTCAAGCCTGATTTAGACTTAAGTTAACAAACAAAGAGGATCAAGTAGAATGGATTTCATGCACGGACTTTGCAAGTGTGGATTTCACAAGATGTTTCAGAGTTGTATGTTTTTCTTTTTTTTGTAATTATACGTTGTAGAGACCAACTTATACACCATTTAAATCTGATACTGGTCAGAGAACTATGGCCATACAAGCAGTAATTGATCACAAAACCAAGGTCAATTTTCCTAAGGGGCACTGAATAGTGTTACAAAAGCTGCAATAAACAATATACAACACTAATGTTAGCTAGCAGACAAACAGAACCAAACAGCTTTGCCCTTTGTTTACATTGAAACTTATAATTGGAATAGTTAATAGAATATGCAACTAGAAATAATAAAACATACAAGTTGTGATCTACAAACAGATTGTCCTACAAAGTGGGAATGCTCTATTTCAGGAGAATCTTTTGTGCGTTACCTGCATTGTACTCTTAGGTTATGGAAGCTGTTCTGCATAAAATGTGCAGCACACAGATAAACTTTGGGGTTATAATATTCAGGAACTGTGTTTAAAATGCATATTAACTGCTTTAAGTTTGTCAGCCTTAGGAAGGTCAAACTTGAGTTTTGGAAATGGAGTGGACAAAACAGTGTCTCTTTAACAGTGACAACACTCTTCTCTAATGCAACTCAACCAGGCCTCATGCCCTTGTTTTGATTATTCAGCTTATTATTAAAATAAGTAACATGGTTACTTCTTGGAAAGTGGATGTTATAATAAATATATGTACGTGTGTGTGTTATTTAAAAAACACATTTTGTGTTTACTTGTTATCTTTGACTAATATTTAAATTAGTTTGATGATCTGAAATATTTAAGTGGGACAAACATGTAAAAAAAAAAAGAATAAAAAAGAAACAAAATCAAGAAAGAGGCAAACTCTTTTTCACACCACTGTATCAATAATAAAAACCATTGTCTAATCAGAAATTCTTACCCCTCTGCATCTTACACGAGCAAAATCCAATATAATATGACTTTTGTTTAGGCTGTAGACTAAAGCCTGTTCATACACAGGTATTACATTAACTTTTGTTTTTATTAACTCGTGTCTTATTGTGACTGTTGTGTTGTAGATGCACATGGAGGAGCCATGCTTTGACTTCCTCCGAACCAAAGAGACGCTAGGGTAAGTCTGTGGTGCAGAGATGACATTGAGACATTCTTACTCCATTTGCTTGTTTTAATTAGTTTTACTCCATCTGTTTTCACAGATATCACGTCTACCCAACCTGTAGAAACACATCAGGTGTCCTTGGATTCTCAGTCACAGTGGAAACTCAGGCCACGAAGTTCAAGTGAGCTCTCTGTGCTTTTTGGTTTCAGGTCTCCCTGCTTCAAAAGAATTGTTTGATTGAAGTACTGCAGCTGCTGCCTCTTGACTTCAGAATTATAATTAACCATTATCTCCACCTCTATCTCAACTAAATTGCAGTTTTACTTTACACTGATTGCCTCTCTTTATTATTTCTGAAGTGAAATGATTCAAAACGGTTCACAAATCGAAAAACGGTTGATGGGAATTTCTGTTACAATCCTGTAGTTCTAAAGTATGTCTTTATCTAGGAATAATCCTCAGGTCCCTATCAAATGATAAAAAAATAAGTCTTTATCCAGTCTTGACAGACAACTTGAAAGTTTTAAGAGTTGTAAAAGTTATTTTATTATAATATAATAATCAAAACATTTTCATTTAAAAGAAATGCTGTTCTTTCTTGGAATTTTATATTCTTCAAAGAATCCTGAAGAAGTTTCTGTTTTCAACCATTTGTACCAAATCATTATCTTAGAATGGTTTCTGAAGGATCATGTGAAACTGAAGACTGCGGTAATGTCTGCTGTAAATTCAGCTTTGCCATCACAGGAATAAATAACATCGTTTGTTATTTTATAAACATTTTTTTGTATTGTAAAAATACTTCACTATTAAGTTTTTTTTACTGTATTTTTCGTCAGATAACTAAAGCCTTGGTAATCATAAGAGACTTCTTTTACAAAATATAACAGGAATCTTAACAGGAATTATGTTATTTAATAGTGTGATAAGTGTTTTCTGTTGAGTTCAATTAGCTAGAAGCAGCAAATATGGTTTATGCACATGGAAGATTGGAACCTCTTAATTTGGGCGCCAAAATATTTGCTGTATTCATGTGGTCTGAAACTGACAAAAGCTCTTTTCTGTTCTCTTTTCATTCAGCACCGAGCTGGTGGAGACAAAGATTGAGGAGTTTCTGGTGAGCTTTGGAGAGAAGATGAACAGTTTGAGTGATGAGGCTTTTAAGACACAGGTGACTGCTCTCGTCAAGTTGA
Source organism: Rhodeus uyekii (assembly GCA_037043235.1). Taxonomy (NCBI): domain Eukaryota; kingdom Metazoa; phylum Chordata; class Actinopteri; order Cypriniformes; family Acheilognathidae; genus Rhodeus; species Rhodeus uyekii. The sequence goes on from JAWRVZ010000035.1 coordinate 1,212,776, forward strand.
AGGGTTGCGAAGACACCCATCTTGGCGAGGAGGTGGACAGAAACTGGACAGAGGTGGTCACGCAGCAATACGTCTTCGACAGACTCAGCCGAGAGGTGAAGAGCCTTGTTGCATACGAGCAAAGTCTGACAGCTCAGCAATGTGTTAATGATGAATTGTGAGAATACTCTTGGACACTGTCTCTTCTTTTTTTAACTTGCACAACAGATTGATGCATTGAAACTCATGACCAAGGCTGAACTGGTGAACTGGTTCATGGAACATCGGGGAGATGGCAACAGGAAGCTCAGTGTGCATGTAAGTTTACCCGCATTTCGCTCGAATGAGATCCATCTATTCAGTGACTCTACATACGCAATGTCACCAGCGTCCAAGTGTTTCAATTTCACTGTCCATTAGGGGTGTTTCTTTCGAGGAGGCAAGAAAAAAAAATTGGATGAGAAATTTATCTATATTGCCAAAATAAAACAATGCAAATATTACAAAATTACTTCAGGAAATGCAAACAAAAAATCTGAAAAGAAATATATACAGTAGAACCACGAGTTACGAAAATAAGGTTCCGAGGTTGGCTTTGTAAGTCTCTCTTTTCGTAAGTTGGTCAGGCTTTTACATGTAAATTGCCTAATCCGTTCCAAGCCCTACGAAAACGCCACATTTAATTTTATAATAAAGCAATGCTTGTTCAGTATGGTATGACAAGCACATCCCAGCTTCATACTTCTCAATTATCTCCCTTTTAGTCTCCATGGAGAGCTGTAGTTGGGCTGGAAATCTTCAGTCCAATCTGGCAACACTGGCCGGGAGACAGCCAATGGGAGAGCGGGACGATTGGTGCGAGTTTCCGGGTCAGTGGCATGCGAATTTCAAAACAAAACTCAGAAATCGTCGCCTCGGCCAAGATTTCGTTTTTCGCATCTCGATCATTTTGTCGTTACTCGGGCGGAAAAAAAAACCGAAGTCTTTTATCGTACGTTGAACGTTTCGTACGTCGGGGTTCTACTGTATTTTGTATAGTGAGTCTACGATAGTTCAATTATCTGCTGAAGGATAATTGGTTTCTTTTCAGGTTGTTGGTTTTGGAGTTGAAGAAAACGACCCTCCTAGTGAGGAACATCCGGCCACTGGAGAGGAGGAGGGCTGTAAGATGTCGTTGTATGGGGAGGTTTCCAAACTCACCTTCCTTCCTGCTTCCACTTTACTGGCCTCAGCCACTACCATCACAGACATCCAGGCCTTTACTTCCACTCTCAATCTCTACCCTTACCACAAGATTCTCAAATAAACAAAAGCATGGACTCACTCTGTCAGTTGGCAAGCAGGCACACACCCCCTACCTCCATCTTCCATCCTCTCCTCCCGTCTACTTTGTCATACTTGAGCAAGGATGACCACAGAATGGACTCATTCCTTGCACTCATACGAGCTTCAGCCATGTGTGCGTTCATATAATGAGCTTTGCTGTTGAAATGACGTTGATGTGAATGCTGTGTGTGGATGGGGCTCAGTTTGGGGCTCCTGCTGACTGACGCAGATCACAAGGTCACATTATATTCCCCCTTGCTGTAGTGGACCATTAGAACAGAAACATGACTGAGAATTGTGTGTATTTTATCAATAGGTCTGCAGTGTTAAGTTTGTACTAATAAATTTATTATGTAACGACACTGTGCTGAAATATATTTCAATGAAATGCAGTAAGAGAGATTGCTGGACTGCTTTCTGTGTTGCCAGTTGATGATGCCTGATACTGAAGAGGTGTAATGATGCTTCAGAAGTGGGCATTTGAGCATGCAAGACCAAAATGTTGATGCTTCTCTTACTGCTATAGCGTCATTCTGCATTTGCCACAACTTCAATCTGCAAACTGAGGGATGACTAATATAACCGCTTTAATTCAGAGTGTGCAAGTATATTTATTAAAAGCACTGTAAACCTCTAATGGCCTGTCTGCATTTTAATATTTTCATCTTCATTATGAATAATAAAAACAATAAAAAAAAGCTTAATTTAATACCTGATTTTGGCATTATTGTACATGATTAATTGGTGCCTGTTATTCTTCCTATGCTTAAATGTTTGTTTTAAAAATCTCGTATCGCAATGTAATTTTAATTCTTTTCAGCTGACGTCACAGAGCACACTTGAGGCAAGCTCAAAATACAAGGCTATATTTTGCGGTCACAAACAGATCTCCGAGGTCTGCAACAAAACCCCCAGAACTTGACCAAATCGGTGTTCATTGCGGTTGCTAATGCTCGCTAAAGGAATAGTTCATTCAAAGATGCAAATTATTCCATAATTTACTCAACTTCAAGCCATGCTAGGTGTCTTTGACTTTCTTTTTTCATCCAAACACAATCTTGAGTTTTGTTAAATAATATCCTGGCTCTTCCCAACTTTATAAATAGTGTTTTATCATGTCCAAGTTTTTGAAGCGCATCCATCCATCGTAAAAGTAATCAACATGACTCCAGTGTGTTAATAAATGCCTTTGGAAGTGAAGCAATGGGTCAAAGGCCACCCTTCCGTCAGAACTCGACTTGTGAATAGTTTTTCTTTTTTCTCTCTTTGCACATATGATTTGAAAAGAACAGTGAAGATGATGAGAAGCTCTCTAATGTCTCCCGTAAATTTGTGAGAGAACATTTTTTCATTGTTGGTTAGGGTTGCCACTTGGCCAAAGATCATGTAGTTTTCTTCCAATAATAACCAACTTCAGAACCGCTGAGACATACGTCACAGCAGCCTGAGGACAGCAGTAGGGTAGGTCCAGTTTACAGTTATAGTGAAACTGGACTAACTTCTGATATGATGAGGCTGGCCCGGCGCTGCTGTGATGTGTGGTTCTGCAGTTAAATATATCTCTTGTGTGAGCGTTACGAAGACAAGACGATGACAGATAACAAGAAAACTTGTTTAGTACGAGTACAGATTCATGTAGTTTCACATTCCTCGTGTTGTGTGAACTTGCCCTTACTTCCACTCCGCCAATCGCCTAGCTTCATTCTGATGTGTAATTGTACATTTCCTCAGGTTTATCCTGAATTATCATATCATTAAGAAAGCGGAAATTAAATCAGTGACATTACATAACAGTTGTCATTATTCGTTAAAGATACACATTTTTGACAGTTTTTAGTGAAGGGATCAACTAAACTTCTGCTAATTAAATCCGGTTTCATAAAATTTAAGCAGAAGTAAAATGCGTTGCAATATAGTTTCATGTTCACAGTGTTGAAAATGTGCCATTTAGTATCCACCTTAATTTCCAACGCAAATGTATGAGACTTCCTTTAAAGGGAAATAATGAGAAGAAAATGGTAAAGTAAATATGCAGTAAATGGTAATACAGTACTATTTGCATTACAAACCATTGTGTTTATAATTAAGATAATATATTAAAATATTATATTAAGAAACACCAGTTTGCAATATTTCTTGCTAAAAAATAAACAAATGGGCGCGCCTGCTCTTATACTTGAAAAATAAGGTGGATAGAGGGATATCGAAATTATGTTAGTTGTAGAGGTCATATATGGATGTGATTTATATGTGATGCCATTTAAAAAAGCTTGCCTTCAACTCTCCAAATGTGACCTTAGATTCAGCTGAAAGTACATTGAGAATTGTCACGGTGCCAACTCTTATCGGGCATCACATGGAGTTGGCATTGTGTCTCCTTCTCCAGGCAAGTGGCACATAGTAGCACAGCAAGAGAGTTGATCTCTTTGTGCTCCAGAATAGCTCTTCTCTGACCTGATCCCCCCCACCTCTCGTTGTTCTGATACTGCTGTCCTGAAGCAGTCTTTAGAGGTGCGGTGCACTGGCTAGAGTTTCATCAGTCTGCTGAAACCGGCACAGTTTAAGAGGGATCACATTCTAAATATTTAGACTGTCTTGGCATACACTGCCTGCCTGCCTTTTGTAGTTAGATGACTCGTCACCATGCTGTCACTTCATCTCACTCCTGCAGGGTGTCTTACTAGACAAGCTGCTTAAGTGGGAGGAGGTGTAACTAAAAAAGAAAACGATTGGATAACATGAATAAATAAGGCAGATAGATGGGAAAAGTCAGCCTCCTGCTCTACAGGGAGTTCTCTCAGTTTTACTCATGGAGGTAAGAACCTCGCTACTTTGACGAATCATGTAAATATAAGAACGAAATTAATTATGTTCCTTCTAGGCAGCAAAGCAAGGGAATGGAACAAGAGCTTCTGTAAAGCAGGTTAATTGGGTTTGGCCTTTTGTTAGTGAGATAATAGCATCTAATGCTAGATTTAGACAGCCTAATTTAATTCATTTAATAACAGATAAGTTCAAAGTTGTGATTAGAACTGGTTTTATTTTGTGGAACTGTACATTTTCACTGATATGAAGAATTGCATTAAGAATAACAACAAAAACATGTCATGCGTATTGAAGTGACCTTTTAATGTAATCATTCCTTCGCATCTAAAGACAGTGTAATGTCAGTGAGGGAGGAGGGAATGGCATTCCCGTGTTGTGTGTAATATTTAACTGGAAAGATATTGGTAGCTTTGCAAAAAAAAAAAAAAAACATTACCTGCATTAAATGCATTGACACAGATGAGTTCAACGGGCTCATTCAGCTTTGTCACAAATCCCTTCTTCTGGTACTATTCTCATTTATGCAACAAATCCCTGCCTTTGGAACAACAAATCCTTTGGAACTTGCTCGTAAACAGAAGGTATTTTCCTTTGTTTTGATTGTCAAAAACAGATTGACAAGTAATGATTCTTAAAGGGAAAGTGGGGTTTGATAATTATCTTATAGTTGAATATTAATTTACCGATGTGCGTATTTGGTCCAGCCTCGTGCAAGAAGAAATATGCAATTAATAAGTCATTAGACCAGAGTGGTGTTTCAATCAAGAGGTTTCAACAAGTACATTTTTGCAACAGCACTGATACATAAAGAAAACTGTTAATGCCTGAATATAGCTTTCATATATAAAGTGGTAATTTGTCTTGGATATATATCATCATTTTTATTTTGTTTGTTTTTATAGTTTTTATATATTATAGCCTATTAGCCAACCAACCAAATGCTTTGCAGTCTTTTAGATATGTTATTGATAACCTTAATTGCCTGGCTATTATGAACTCACCACGCACGTTTCCTAAAGGTAAGCCAAGTTGCATGTGAATGCTGTCACTTTTTCTTTGTCATATATTCTCCGGACGGTGGTCATGTGAAACATGACGCAGGCTCATAGGCTGACGCTTTCCTCTTGTTTAACGTCTGTAAAGGTGTGGGTTCGTTTTCTGACCCTTTCCGCTCGCGCAGCATCATCTCACAGACTGTTGCATCCTCCCGAGGGACCGTCGGCGCTCTTCACACCTTGCACACTACATGCCGATCTCTGATTCGCAATCTGGGTAACACCGCTCATTCGTTTGCGATCGCGGATGTGTGATTTTGTCTCATAGCATTCACGCCGCATTTCGAAAGGAATATACGGAATTACAGCCGCAACAAATGATGTGAGAGACATCCGTTCCGATAGGTAATAAAAAGCTAACGGTTCAGTGGACGCTGCATTTCTGCTAACGAAGCAAAGGCTCGGACGATCCTTTGGCAAATGAACAGTTACAGTAGTGTTCATTACTGACAGACAGAAGTCATTTGGAATAATTCCCTGCACCCTGCTTTTCAAACATTCTGGGAGGAGGAGAAACAGGTTTAAGGTAACTGAAATATCCTACTATGAGCTTGCTTGCACTAGTGCTGAAATGGTTTGATTTGGGTTATTTGTAAGTGTTGAAATGGCAATTCTATCTGTAAATGTGTATGGTTATGAATTTTGGTGCATGGTCTTTGTTTGCATTAATACAAATAAAATGAAATAAAATAAACTTTCCTTTTTGCATCCTCGTATTCAACTGCTATGAAAGTGAGATCACTATCCAGAACCTTTGGACACAATACTCATCATTGTTGTCCACTCTGATCCTGGCACTCTAGCCAAGATATAGCATGGTCACAATGAAAAAAGAAAAGAAAGATAGTACTACACTACTGTACCCTTTTTAACAGTACTAGATTTTTGCATTGAAGGTCTATGCATAAAAAAATAAATTATATATATATATATATATATATAGATATAGATATATATATATAGATAGATAGTGATTATTCCACCAATTTGAGATTGTTTTATTTATTACTGTAAATCCTGTAGTCAGATTGATCATGGACAAATAGACAGATAGACAGATAGTGTGTAGTTCAGTTTTGAACATAATTGTTGTCAGATGTCTCAAGCAAAGCTCTATAGCTTTTGGCAAAGAAATCATGTTTTCCAGAGGGGAAAGCATATGTTGTCTGTTTCTAGCATGCACGACACATACACAGATGTTGTTTTAGTGGAGACATGATTTCTAGGCCAGTGATGCTCTATCTGCCAAGGGGGCCTGGCGTGTTTGGAGCTGCTTTTCAACTGTTTGTTTTGCTGGATTTACATGGCAAGCTCTCTAGCAGTGTGCTCTTGGCAGATGTACTGCTTGAGGGAGCCTGTTTGCCTGAGTCAAGCTTTGGTAAACCACACAGTCGCACTCTGAGTCGACTTGACAAGGAAGAACCCATCAAGGGCTTTTCTGGGAAAGATTCTTGTCTGTTGGAAACAATGTGGTTGAAAGCTAAAGGGCGATGACACGTGTACTTGAACATGATGTAATACTACTATATGGTAAAAGGTTGCAGGTCTGCTTGCAGGACCGTAAACTACCATAGATATTGAGAGGGAAATTATTGACCTTCAATATTAAGAATTAGCTTCCAATTAAGATAAAATAGTTTTTCAGATTCTTAAACTTTTATATTTGACTTAATCCATGCAAGTTAGGAACAGCTTTGACATTAAAGTGATAGTAATCTTACCTTTATTGCATAAAACTCTTCGACAAAGAAAATAGAAAGATGATATTATTATTTTCTTTGTTCATTTTTTGAACGTGCATCTGTCCCAGATTTAGACATAAATATATTCTCTCCATACACAGCAGAGATGAGTGCTTTTTGAAGAGAATGGGGTGAAAAATCCTTCCTTCACTACCTGGCTAAATGGCCTGGTGATGGAAAAATATTGTTACAGGAATGATATTTGAATAATTGAAAAAGGCCGACTTTAAAATTGCAGGCTTGCCATGATTTCAAGTGCAAAGTAAGAGGCTTCCTCGCCGAAATATTCATGCCATTATTTAACAGTGAGGAGAAGGGATTCATTAAAAAATGATCAGAGCTCCTGCCTCTCCATTTCAAAACGCAAGAACTGTCCCTGCACGGCTGCAGAGGAGAGATTCATTTTAATAATGAAGAAGGACGTTCACCTTACTATCTCCCCACAGCGTTGTTATAAGTGACATCATAGATCAGGCCGACAAGCTGTCAAGAGAAACCTCTCAGCGTTATGATTGCGGCGGTTTCTGTTTGTTGCTGACTTATGTAGCACACATCAAAAACAAATTACATTGTGTTTATGAGTGAACAGAGCACACGACATCTGAGTCATCAGCTCGGTATTGCTTGAGCTATCCAAAGAGAGAAGTTTAATACTTGTTATTGCCGAGAAGGACATGTGCACAGCACACTTGACTGCGTTGCCATTTGCACTTGGTTTGACTCACGTTGTGTAAAAAGTTCATTTTTCTCCTGAATGCAACCATTAGCATTGCAGCTTTGCTGTGGGTTAGTTTTGAGTTTTTAAATCAGTGATTATGTCTGAAATGTGGGAACAAATGTTATGACTGATTGTTGCATTTATTATTTTACATGATTTTTGTTTATTTAACTTCGTTCTGTGAAATAGCTGACTGCTCATAAATGTCAAGTCGAATGTATTTGTAAAGCGCTTTTCACAATATGCAGAAAATCTTGATAGTGAATTTTATAATATCTTATATTCAAGCCACATTTAGCAGATTGGAGCTGGGTAATAATATAATATAATATATAATATAATATAATATATTTAGGTCATTATTATAAAGGGAAACAAAATCCAAACCTACATGACATTGTATGAAAAAGTGTTTGACTGTGGTTTATCACAACTGAGTAAAATTAAAGTTAAACTGAGTTAAAACTTAAATATGACCTTCCTGACAAAGTGAATTAGACCAAAAGATCTAAGAAATTCAGGAACAAAAGAGAAACAAAGTAATTGAGGTCTGTCAGTCTAGAAAAGGTTATAAAGCCATTTCTAAATCTTTGGCAGTTCAGTGAACCGCAGTGCGAGACATTATCCACAAATGATGAAAACATGGACAGTGGTGAACCTTCCCAAGAGTGCAATGAAGACTCATCCAAGAGGTCACAAAAGACCCCAAAACAATGTGTAAAGAACTGCAGGCCTCCCTCCAGTGAATTACAACAATTTTGCAAATATGAGTGGGCCACAATTCCTCCACAGAGCTGTAAAAGACTCATCGCAAGTTGCTGCAAATGCTTGATTCCAGTTGTTGCTGCTAAGGGTGGCCCAGCCAGTTATAAAGTTTAGGGGGCAATCACCTTTTCACACAAGGCCATGTAGGATTGGATTTTGTTTTCTCTGAATAATACAACCTTCATATAAAAACTGCCTTTTGTGTTTACTTTTGTTATTTTTGACTGATATTTAGTCAATTTGTTTAATGATCTGAAACATTTAAGTGTGACAAAGATGCAAAAAAAAAAAATAAATCATGAAGGGGGCAAACACCTATAAGCACCACTGTACACACACACTTACATACTTATTTTATGTATATTTGTATAGATAGATAGATATGTTCACCATAAACATTTTTTAAAGCACATTGAGATTAATATCACACCGATTACACAGTAAATAATTTGTGCAACCATTTGTTACCTTAAACCATGAGCCTCATGTCCATCAAAATTTCAGGATACATTTTTGATGGTCTCTCTTTGTGCTTTAAATAAACGCCAGTGAATTAAGTGAGGTAGCGGCAATTGCTGAATAAGAACCCAGTCAGCAGCTGCTTTATAGCCTGACATCTGAAGCTGTCTCTTGATTTGTCCTTGGGGCGGGATGTGCATGCTGGCCGTCCATAAATCAGGGAGCAGAGGCCCGCTGGCATACAGGCCCAGCTAGAGAGAGAAGCTAAAATTAAAGCTGCTTCAGACATTATAGATTTGGAGGTTTCGTTTGTATTATGAAAAACTGTAAAATGTTTTGTTGTTTTATGATTTTAGATTTGATGTGTTGGAAAAGAGAAGTGGAAAACAGAGTAAGAATTTGAAGCACAGATCTATTTGAATTAATCCAAGAGACATTCATGATGAATGACCAGGATCTTCAGAGTTGATGATGCTGGAATGTTTAAAATGAAGGTGGCAACAAGGAGCTTCAAACTCTCTCTTATTATCGGTTTCTCATCAAATTTGAATCTCAGCAAGTCTCCAAAACTCTCATTGTCACCAGACATGAACTTTGAGTCTGATCAGATTAAACTCTAGAGGCAGACACTCCTGTGATTCCTTTAAATAGTTCCTTAAATATCTCTCTTTGACTGTGTCAGAGACCACTGAGCTGAACCGAGTGGTTCTATACATCAGGGAGTATTTAATATATGCATGTATAGTGGTTCTTACAGCTGTCAGCTACTTAAAATTATTAACTGCCACTTATCCAAAATGACAGAACAGTATTTCCATAGCAATCTGGTGTTAAAGGCATGGTTCACCATGACTTTCATGACTTTCTAAACCCTTATAACCTCTTCTGCGGAACAGACTAGATTTTGAAAAATTTCTGTTTTTCTAAAAGAAGTTTTTTTTTTTAAATCAATACAATCAATTGGTTGAGTCAATTGGTTTCAAAAATATTGTTTTTTCCCCCTCTTTAGATTGTTTTTAACGGAGTAAATTATGAAAGCATGCTCATTTATTTTATGACAGATAGAATCAGTTATGGCAGATTAATGAGAGTTTTATCCCACACTGATATAATATAATCAATATTATTTCCAGGTCTGCTCTGAAAAGAAATACAATCCATTTTTTGTTTTGTTTCGTTTTTTTAAAGAACAACTCTACAACGATCTGTGATAATAAAATGCATTAATATAAAACCTTGCAATTCAGTTTCTACTTTCAGCTCCCATAGAGAAGCTGAACATGATCTCTCTAAATCCTTTAAGAAACCAGCCCACTGTAAGAGAATTCTCCACAATGAAAAAGGATTATGAGAAAATTTACGCTGAATAGGATTTGATTTTCATCTCTCTTCTCTTATTAGACAGTGGTTTAAGTGTATGTTATAAAGGCTAGATCCGTAATTAGAGTAAATGAAAGCTTGGACTGTTCCAATAATGGCCTTTTGGGCTGTCCGTACAAAGTGCAAGCTCAGCTTTTACAGGTTATTTTGTATTAGCGCCATGCTGCTGTGCTTTGCTGCAAAGCTGGTGAAACCATAAGAAAGGAAATGAAAATGTTGAAGGAAATTAGTCACTTTGTTGTCAAACAAGAGTTTGTTCAGCCAAAGGACATTTATTTTGTTCTGTTTACCTTGCTCAGTCACATGAACTGTTTTGCTGCCACTTTAAATAGTGATATATGAGGTTATTTACACTGAGAAAACAACACTGCTGCTGAAAAGACCACAGTAGTCGCTCACCAGCATACTGTGTGCTGTTGCCCCACCGGTCTTCTTAACTAGTCCAAACAACAAGACTAGAAAAAAAATAGTGCTACATAAATTAGCCTAGCGAACATGGGAGTTCATACTGCAAAACTTCAACCCGCCCTGCGTCTGAACATTCCTACTTCATTATTATATAGTAGGCGAAAAAAACAGTATGCGAGTCGAGTAGTATGTCTGAAATTCATAGTATTCATAAACAGTAGTAAGCAAAAAGTACCCGGATGACTTGCTTCTTTCGAAGAAATTCTTAAGTGTGCATCCACTGGACACTTTGCCGTCCCATGAGGTTACAGAAGAGGATTTATGAAAGCCAGTGAAGCGGTCTGACGCCATAGGTCACATGACAGTGACAACATGATGGATGTAGTCCGTTTGAATTTCATTAATTCTACAAACATTCGAAAAATATAGAACAAACTTTTAACAGTTTCAAATCAAATGTAATACAGTATGAAGTTAGGATGCAGAGTTGGTCTTAACAGCAGGGTTTGCATTTTACATTTGAGCATTAGCTTTGCTTATCTTAGTAAAATTCCTATTATTACAAATCTAATTAATGTTTTTTGTGCTTAGCATTTAATCAGACTAGCTAATGCGTTCATAATTTGATTTTGTTGAGCAAAACCAGCAGCTTTTCAGTGAGTATTCATTAAAACGTTATGAAAATATGACAGCCTCTTGTTTGAAGACATTAATGCAACTTTTTAACACTATAATAAAGTTCAGTGTTGTTTTTCCATCATGTCTAATATGATTTGATGTTACTTTTCAGATTGCAGACATATTTGTGTCAGGAACATGTGGAACCCCCACAGCTACATTGGGCCTGGTGTAGTCAGATAAGAGGTCAGATAAAGCTGTTAGATAAAAAGTCCATAATTGGTCTGGAGCAAAGGCAGGAAGGACAGACACCACACACTACTAGAGCACTGAGGGGAAGTGTCATCATGTGGTTCTTTAAAAAGAAGTAGAGGGTAAGCTAAGGAAGCCAAGAAACCAGAGCAGGTGAGATGAAGTGAGCAGGTGACAAGAGCTCTGTGATGTTCTCAAGGTCTAAATTTATGGGTCTAAATATGCAATGTCGCATAAAGCCAGGTATAAAATATGCAATATACAATAAGCTCAGAAAAATAAAAGAAACATCCTCTCACTTTCAACAGCCAGCAAATTTCTTAACATGTTTAAATATTTGTCTGAACATAAAAGGATTCAAAAGGATTGGTTACACGTGGTTTTCCACTGCAAAGCAGCTGCCCTTTCTGACTCCCTGTTAACACTGTCTTAGGCCTCTTGCATTACAGACATTGCAGTTTATCGCTCATATTATATACACAGTTTCAGATGTGGTTTCTGTGCTACCTTCACAGTGAAGATGGCTGATGTAGTGTATATTATTGATGTACTGAAATATAGGGGTAAATAGAGGGGAAAGAATTAATGGAAGGGTGCAGGGGTATTTGGGGAGAAGTGGGTCAGTAGCTCTGGTTACCATGGCAACGGAGATATACGAGCATCTGTCTATTGATCTGCAGAATCATTGATGTAATAGAGTGAGCCAGGTGATAAACGAGGATGCTGACAAGGCCTGCACTGGGTCACACTTCCTCTTGCAACGCATCTCCAACTGCTTCTCCTCACATGCATGTATATAGGATGGTCGTCTCATATTATTATGCATGAATACTTGTTTCATGAATTAACGCATTGAAATATACAATGTCTTGCAATGTACATCAGCCAGTCTTTTTAATGAACTTGTTTATAGGATGGGGGAAGCCATCATGAATGTGATAATTTATCATCATAAATGTGCCATTGAGAGGTTTTATTAACCTCAAGAACACCAAAATATAATCCACCAAACAAACGTTACGGTAGTAGTATTATCTCAGTGTTCAGTGTCTTTTACTTTTCACTATGAATAATTGACTTTCCATTTTCAAAAAAGATCTCTCCAGGGACTTGAGGACCAATTTAAAGCAGAGCTCAATGTAATGGTTCTGTGTTTTTGGCTTCAGTGTACACTGCAATGTGATTTTATCTGTAATATGGTTATGCGGCATGTATGGTCAGAGACGTATTGGTTGTAAGAAGAAAGAAGCTGGCCACACATTAGAAAATCAATTGGATTGCTTTATAAGTCGGCGGTAGGAAAGGAAGTCCCACCTAGCTCTCAGCCAAAAGATCACCTTATTTGTAAAAATCATCACAGTGGCTGAATTCCAAAATAGCACACTATTCTTAATTGTGATGGGAAGTTCACTTAATTTTGCTAACTTGGCTCTCATTTATCAAAATGTAATAACCCTTATTGAATTTTGTTAATTTGAACAATACATTTACAAGTCATTTACAGATTTAAAGAAAATTTTACATTTTCAATAGCAAATGAAAAGAAAAAGACTGGGAAAAGAATTCCAGGACTTGGGAGTTGAACTAATCACATCCCGATTAGTTATTATGGTGGCATCACATATTTACTATATATATTTGGTGAAAAACAGTATGTGTAAAAAAAAAGTGTCCAAATTCACAGTACTCCAAAGAGTAAGAAAAAATGCCCGGATGACCTGCTACTTCTAGTGGGAAACACAATTCCCACTAGAATTCTCAGAGTAGAACGTTATATGCTGTCATCTCGAAATTACGACAGTGCCCTATTGAATTCTTTTCTGAGAATTGTGAGATAGTTAAAATCACAATTGGGAGTTTTAAAGCTATCTATCTGTAACTTTTGTTAAGATTCTGTAGGCTTTTTCTTATATTGCGATTTTATATCTGATAATTCTGACTTTATAACTCACAATTGCTAGTTTACAATTGTGCTATTCTGAGAGAGAGAAAAAGCCTAAATTGTGAGATTAAGTGAACAAACTTTGGATTTTGGTATTGTTTGCAGGAATGGCATTACTTTGATTTTCACAGTTCAGTATTACTACAAATTAGCACAAGAAAATGCTTGGATAAACGCAAGCACTCTCCAATCTCCACTTGTCCTTGTTTTTCAAACCGTTCTCAGTGTACTTACAGTGACCTTGTCCCCATCAGGCTTTGTAATTGTTCAAATATGTCCTATCAGTGTCCCATTGCTCTCTGATTGTTGCCATGATGGAGGGGTCTGACCTCCAGCAGCCCACCACAACAACCCAGATCAGTACTTTCTTTGAATTTAACCGCTGGCAAGGAGCTCGGGGCACAGGAACACACTGCTTGGACACATTCCAGGGAGAATAGATGGCACATTGCTTTTAACAGCATTAGCATTCCACCATTCCTGTATATAATTTAGTGCTTTTACTCTGAAGGAAAAAAAATGGACTGAGTATGTGTGATGAGTGATAGAACATCCCTGATTTTGAACTAGAGACTGCTTTCTATTGGGTCTATTTTCTGTAGTTAAAGTTAGTTCATCCAAAAATAAAAAAAATGATCTTATAATTATCATAAAAATTATCTCGTAACTTTCTTCTTTCAGCCAAACATAATCAGAGTTATATAAAATAAATATTCCAAGCTTTATAATGGAAGTGAATGGTACCTTAGATTTTGAAGCCCAAAAAAGCGCATCTATTCATCATAGAAGTAATCCATACGGCTCCACGGTGTCAAACTGAAAACTCACTTTAATATAAACGAAAACAAAACACTTTAAATACAAAATCAAAGAAGCACACCTGTGCATAAAATGAACTAAACATAACTCAGCACAAGCACCACAGCATGATAACAGCATTGACATGACATAGCAACATAAATACATCAACAACCGACAAAGACAAGAGGGTTTTATACTAGCAGGAATGAGTAACACCTGAGGAGACTAACGAGTAAGTGATCACACAACAGGTGAGGAATTGTAACAAAGACCTTATAGACAGGAAGTGCAGAGATGACATGACTGACAGGAAGTGTAACAATGACCTCACAGACAGGAAGTGACAAAAGGACACGACAGACAGGAAGTGCACAATTCACATAACACGTATGGCCATTACTGGAATCCAGTGATTAAAGTTTATAAAGTTATAAATATGGATATTTTTCTTACATAAACACATTGCATCTCTTCATTAGGCCTTTATCAACCCCCTCGAGACGTTACTTTTATACTGGATGGATGCGCTTTTTTTCTCTCTTTTTTTAAAATATACAGTACCATTCACTGCCATTATAAATCTTGGAAGAGTCAGGATATTTTTTAATATAATTCAGATTGTGTTTGGCTGAAAGAAGACAGTCATATACACCTAGGATGGCTTGAGAGTGAGAATTTTTGGATGAAATAGATCCTTAAGGTGATATTGATTATTTTTACTAGTTAATATGTTTTTCACTTCAATGTTGAACAAGGGTCTGCATATTTCACTCACACTTACAGTGTTTTTGTAGATATCAACATATTCTTAATACATTGTTCTTTGCTAAATATAATTGTTTATCTAACATTACTATTTAAATAGTTTGCTAGCAAAAAAAGCGTTCCTCTGTGAATCTTTGATGCCACATACTGTAGTATACTTTGCTGTGATAATGTTCTATATTATACTGCCTCCTTTTGGACAGAATGATTATTGTGGCTGCCAGAATGGTTAAATCTGTTTTTACATATCACATATTCCACTTCTTTTATGATATCCAGAGACTATACTGGTGAATGTCTGCAACCAATGAGCAGTGCGTCAGGAGAAGCAGCAGTACCAACTCTCTGTGGCCTGTCGTTCCCTCTGGTCTCTTCTAATGTAAGTGCTGCTGAGTGCAATCCTATCCCATAAATCAAGTATTTGTGCTGTACTGGGGATCCTTTGAATGCTATTTAGATCGAATTGTTCCAAAAATTCGTCTTGGTTTTGGTGTTGTGAATGGAGTTTCTGTCTGTTTTTACATATGGAAATGAAGTTTCAGTGAAACAGTTGACTCTCTTTCTCTTGTTCTCAGGGTTTGATGGAGATCTGGTCGGATGACAGCTGGAACTGTTGTCATAACCGGAGGAATTCTCGCAACAGTGATACTCCTGTGTATCATTGCAGTGCTTTGTTACTGTAGACTCCAGGTGAGCACTGCATTTGCATTTCACTTCAGGGTGCTGAAGGAATAGACTCAACGATCTGAGCACAAACAATTGAAAAACAACGGATGAGTATGGAGGCCCACAAAGGAAATGTGGAAAAAATAGAAATAGACGCCAATTTATTTTCAATTTTGTTTCTGCATTTTAGGTAAATCGTGGCCATGTTGGGCTAATCCAGGTTGACAATTTACTAATTCAGTAAATCAGTAGCTTTAGTTCAATTGAATTTGTGACCACTAAAAAAAAGGTAACAAAGTAATACAATGTAGCTGCAATTTAACTAAATTGAGGAAATTAATTAATAAGTTGTGGGAATGTTTGCATGTCTGCATGTGAATTCACATACTTCCCTACTTTATAGTAAGCATAAAACGATAGGCTAGGCTATGTGATAAAAAAAAAGTATGTTCAGATTCACAGTACTCGCTTTCTTGTAGCTCAATCAGTAGAGCATTGGCGCTTACAACACCAAGGTCATGGGTTCGATCCCAGGGGAAGCAAAAACTGATTCAAAGTGTTCCTTGAATGCAATGGAAGTTGCTTTGGATAAAAGTCTTCCAAATGTGTAAATGTACAAATGTACATGTAATAAAGTGTAGACAAAAAGTACCCAGATGACCTGCTAATTTTCTATCCCATGAGGCCATAGGAGAGGATTTGTGAATGGCAGTGAAGGGATGTAACTGACGCTGGTAGGTCACATGATAATGACAACATGGCGAATGTAGTACGTCTAAATTTCATAATTCTTAGTGTCAGTGAAGTAATTACTTATTCAAAATAAGCACCTACTCAATTTCGGACATAGCCCATGTCTGCAAAATTCACTATTGAGTTGGGGTTGTAATTTAAAGTCTCAAGTAGTACAGACCTTATTTATTCATAATTAAACACCCATAGGAAAATACTGAATGTTATTTTAGCCTTACTCGTTGACTGAACAGCTCTTCTATGTAAATAACTATAATGCATTGCAGAATCTTTCTGTTTTGTGTTCATGTACGTTTAGCGTATTATTCAACAATTTGAGAGAGATCTGTGTTGAAACGGCAATTCCTGATCTTGTTTCCTCTGTATTTCTAACCGTCCCTCCATCCCAGTATTACTGCTGTAAGAGGAATGAATCAGAAGGGGAGGCGGGCTCGGTTGGAGAGCCTCAGCCACAGTTTGCCTGCAACGCATGCAGCGCTCCAGGAGTGGACGGGGCGGCTGTCACACCTCTCTCGCTGCCCTACGACCCCGCTCCGCAGCACAGCTACTGCCCCACTTGCTCACCCTACTACACGGATGAGATGCGTAACGGTGGCGAACGCCTGTCCTACATGCCCGCTCACTACGAGAACCATGGCGCCACTGCCCTTGGTCTGGCCGCCATGTACGGCCCCGTGCTGAGCCATCGCAGTACGCCAGATTTTTACACCAATACACGAGCCATCAGCACTGACGTCTGACCCTCACAGACCTGGAGATGGACCCAGGGACAGAGCTGCCTCTGTGAACCAGAGCATCTGGGGCCGTGCCATCTCAAGAGTCAAAAGAGTCAAAAGACCCAAGAGTCAAAAGACCTACAGGATGCCATGTTATTCTTCCACGCAGGTCTAAGGCCATTTTCAGTCTTCCATTGTCTTTTGTTTTACCTGTTTACCTCTTCCTCATGCACACCCCTCCCTCTCTCTTCTGTGAGGGCTGTGTGTTATATGATAAGAAGTGTTTGTGGGGGTTTTGGTCTTTTAAATGTTAAAGGTTAAATGCAAATAGGCTATTTTATTTATCTAGAAGTCAGATAAATAAGCGTATATTAAATATAGAAAAGAGAAATGGGGCAGCCCAAGCAAGCTTTATAATCTCATCTCAAGTATTTTGTCGTTTATAGTGACATAAAAGGCAAACATTCCACACAAGTTTTTAATAGCTTTTTTTTAAGTACTTTTGTTGGAAAGAGCATGACATTCAGATTTAACTAAGTAGTCTCTGATATGCTGATTCGGTTTATTTGAAACATTTATTTTAGGATGAGAAATTAACCCAATGTAATCGTCTTCATGTGTGTTGATCTGTTGGGAAAATGTAAAATTAATTACTGATGATGAATATATTGGACAATTCATATTTGAATACGTCACGTCAACTAAAATTTGTTATGTTGCTGAAATATCAAATAAGATTCCTTCACATTTGTTTCTTTGTCCATATCCACTACATTTTCAATTAGGAGTTTTTTAAATGAACATTATAATGCAGTTGCTGATATCTGCAATGTCGTATAGTTTTCAGATTTCTACACAACATTTTCCAAAATCTTCCTGAGGCAAAGTCACAGGGAAAATGACTGGAAAATATTAAAAACATTTCATTGTTCTTGTCAAATGATACTTAGAGGAAAAGTAGTTCCTTGTCTTTGCAAGTGTTTATGTAAATTATTATATTTTCCCACATACTTGTTTCAGTAGCCATTGGTTTATGAATTGTGCATTCTGATGTCTATATTCAAGCACTCTTTGTTAATAACTGGATCACATTACCAATCACAGGATTGCACTTCTATTTTACCTTTTACCGTATATGTGAATACTTTTGGGCAAAAAGGTGGGGGGGATGCAAAAATCTGGAAGTCTATGGTTTAAAATACTGAGGAAAAAAGTAGCTTATTGTGCACATATTTCACAGAATGCTTTTGAATATAAATGAAGCATTTATAAATGCCTGTAGACTTTTATAAAATCGGTCAATTGTGATCAGAATAATAAAAGCCATTTCACATCTATAAAAAACATGTACATAAAGATCAAATTATTTCAATGATTGAAATGTTTCCTGTCAAATCTATATATTTGTGTCTTAGAATTGATTGTCAATGCTTCTGTTTGCTTTAATTATGTTTTTCTTCCATGTTCCTATACATGTTGCTACATTCTAGCTGTATTGGCTCCTATTGGATTATGGGAAACTATGAAAAAGACTGGTTGTCAAACCGTTTATTACAAAAAACATGTTGAACAAGTTCATTAAATGCATATTGACCTTTTGTGACAACATGCAGGTCAAGGGGTGTTTTTACTATGGAAACTGCTTTGCAACTAAATTTAAACCGTAAATAATAATGGAACACAAGACAATTCTTAAAGTTAAAACAGAGTTTACCCTTTTTATTAAAAGCTACTTTTAATTTAATTTTGCTACAAGGCCAAAATTTATTTACGGACACCATTTTCAGCAGCCATTACAGTCTTCAGTGTCACAGGAACCTTTATAAATCATTCAATCTTTATAAATGTTGAAGCATTTCTTATTATTATTAAAGTTCAAGCTCAAACTGTAGAGCTTGGCACTACCAATGCCATGGTCGTGGGTTTGTTTCTCAGGGAAAGCTAGAAGAGATCAAATATTTGCCATGAATTAATGAAAAGGTTGAGCTACTTAATATTTTTGTGGAAACCTTTGATTTTTTGAACAGCAGTTACTTGAAATATATATATTTTACGTTTGATCAATTTAATGTTTCATTACAAAATAATTATTGTACAACACCAAACTTCTGTACGGTAGCGTACAAAACCAATGCTTTACGAAACACACGTTTGTGTAATTTTTGACAAAATCAAAATTAGACAGCTAATCTTGCGGTTTTCTTTTTGCAGCTTTTCTTTCACTTTGACATTTAAAAGCACTGAAGACACTTAACCAATATGGGAGTGTCAAGAAGGGCTGGTGCTGCATTCTATCTGTGCATTGTGTTAAACAACTTGAAGGACCAGTTTAAGATCTTGTTAAACAAATAGCTTTTTCATGCATCTCATTTCCATTGTAGTTCAGCAACTGTAAAAGAATCTAACTCTCAGCATGATGAAGCTTTCCACTAACTCTCGCTATGAGTTTTAGCAGCACACTTAGCAAATGGACGTGAAAGCCACTCCCACCTCACCATTGGAGAGAGTTGTGCGTTTGTTTGTTTGTTTCTCAGGTTCATGATGAAACCTTAAGACTGAGGTGGCGCCTCCTCCAATACAAGAACCTTTGAACACTGTCACACTTTGCTGTTTGTCTTTATTGCTCTTTTCTCCTCCCTTCTTTAAATTACTAATAGCACCCTCCCTCGCTTTTGTTCGCATTCCCCTTCTCTTTCTCTCTCCTTCTTATTTTTCACCTTATTAGCTTGGCTTTGTTCAAGCTGATGACCACAACAGATTAGCTCTGCATTACAGACAAAGAAGCAAAGGGGGTTTTATAAAAAAAAAACAGTACTTTTTAACCATCTTTTGACCATTTTGATTAATATTATCTGCATTATGCCTCCCCAAAGCTGCTGTGAGATGGTAAAAACTGCAGTTCTCAGCCTCCATCAGTCCCAATGAACCAATACAGCAGCCACATATAAGCAGCTTAAGGAATGGAGGAATGTACTGGCACCTGCTTGTCCCTAGCAAACCCCAGTGTTCTTGTATGAGGGGCGACCTGCAGGATTACAGCAAGAATTTCAATTTCACGGTCTTTAGCCCTGAGCTTGAACCCTCAGGCAGGCTAGCTAACTATAAAACTGTGACGGTAAAAGATCTTCTGAAAAATCTATCTGTTCTGGAGCCTACTCGAGTTGGATTCATAATTTTAATATTTAACTGGGTTCAGCAATAAGGAAACTGTGTGGAAATATGGGCTGCCGGATTGTGGAATAATACTGTGAGGAGGTTCAACAGGGAGCCGTTGGAAGGCCATTGTGATTTTATACCTGCTTATTAGGTAAGTGAAGAACCATAGGACAAAGGTGGACTGAAATGAAACTCCTCCCATTGTCGTATGGTAGGGCTGGGCTTGCATTGAAGACGAGACAGATATAGAGCGCTGCCTGTCAAACCTGTTGTCATTTCGACAGACACGTTCAGTGGCCTACTCTGTATTTTGAGATCACTTGTGCTCTACTCGCCTGCCAACATGATGGAAGAAGTGTCTATTGCTGTTGCTTATGATGGCTATATTATTGACCAAATGTCGGAGGAGGAGATCCTGGCCAGTCTAGTGGTGGAGTCTCTACCCAAACAAGTGGTAAGTTCAGTACCCTTGGACCTCACGTTTGTCACATGTTGACTTAAAGCTGGCATGCTGGAATTTTAAGTAAAGTAACACAGCATTTTTTTTAAATCTCTTTAAATAATACTGAATCTTTTATGCATTTGTGATCATTTATTGTAAAAATATTTACTCTTGATGATCACAAACATATATATTATATATGATGTTATAATAAATATATGTACGTGTCTATATATATATATATATATACACGTGTGTGTGTGTGTGTGTGTGTCTATATATATATATATTTTTTACTTCTGTTATCTTTGACTAATATTTAAACTTGTTTGATGATCTGAAACATTTAAGTGTAACACTGTCTACACACACACACACACACACACACACACACATATATATATATATATATATATACAGTATTTAAAGTAATAAAAAAATAAAAAATGTCATTGATCAAATTGCAAGGAGTAATGCTAATATGAATTTAACATGAGTGCATGTTACTGTTAATTCCTTTCATGCCATTAAGATTTTGTGTACCTGATATGATCTGAAACTATATATATATATATATATATATATATATATACTATATATAACTATATATATACTATATATATTATATATATCTATATATATACTATATAACTTTCATATCACATACACAATATATATTATCAATCATGTAACTATGAATTCATTATGTAACCAGTACTTACAAAATGTTAAATTCCTTTCATGCCTTTAAGATTTGCATACCTGATTTGAAAGTTCTTTGAATCTTCTTTTGTTTACAGGTGCCAACTAAAAAGTCAAAATTAAGAGATGATCAGCCAGAAGACCCACTCGACAAGTATGAGGTAAGAGATCACACCTTGAAAAAAACAAAAAGCTGCTGTCCAGGTTTGCACCATCCACATCATGCATGGAATACTTCAGGGTTTTATATTTGCGGCATTAACGTTTTGTTTTTCTAGAGAGAAAACCGTAAGCTTCATGAAACCAGTTTGCGTCTGGAGCAGGAAAATGATGACCTTGCACAAAAACTTGTCACCAGCAAGATTGCCCTGAGGATTGCTTTAGATCAGGTCTGTCACATTATTACGAGTTGTTGTGCATGTCATACGCAACAGGCCAGTTTAATCTTCTATTTTACTTGCCTTGGATGTTTAGATTGCTCTGATTTGCTTTTCAGGCCGAGGACCAGGTGGATGAATTAACAAAGGAGCTTTTAAAAACCAAACACCTTCTGATGATTACAGAGGAGGAGAAAAGAGGAAAGGAGGAGGAGGCTTCACAGGTGCTTTAACATCGCTGGTCTGAGCAGTAAAGTGTTTGAACAATCTCTGTGAAAGAGATCTCATGCTTTGCCCTTGTCTAAAGTATTGTTGTGCTCGACAGCTGAAAGAGATGTTTAGGAGAGAGCTGGACAAAGCAGAATCAGACATTAAGAGATCAAACAACATCATCGCTGACTACAAGCAGGTAAACATTTGATTACAACTCCACTCCACACATTCAATAAACACTGTTACATTTGATGCAATTTTTTGACCGTTTTCTTGCACCCTTTAGATTTGCTCCCAACTGAATGCTAAATTCGAAAACCAGAAAGCTCAAGCAGACATAGAGCTGGCAGTCATCAAGGTAAGAAACAAACGGACCTCAAAGCAATTTGACCTTAATGCTCAGTCTTACTGTATATAGTCTTTTTTCTCACATACGCTGTAAAATATATATTGTTTTATTTCAGAGCAAGATGTTGGAATGTGAGCGGTGCAGACACATCTTTGGTGTGGATGGATCACTTGAGCTGTGCTCTGAGAGTGAAGATACCTCTGCTCAGAAGGAAGTGAAGGCCTCTCTCAGAGAACAGGTCCAAGAGTTAGAGAGAGAGCTAGCACAGACCAAGCTACAAATGGTGGAGTCTAAATGCAAGATACAAGTAAGAGATTTAAGTCTGAATAAAATTTAAATTTAAAAATGTGAAAATTCATATTGCAATATGGTTTGGTTTGTTTTGTATGTGAATGCTTTACAGAACATACTGACACTTCTGATTTTGGGAAAGTATTTCTTGATTAATCAAGCAAATCAGTATTAGAGGTTTTCTAGTTTAACTTTTCATGCTAAATTAAATAGGTATCATGGACTAGTAGTGTTTTACAACATTAATTTCAACATATAATAATACTAAATAATAATAATTTAAGATATATAAATTAACAATTATTATTTTATCGTGAATAACATGACTCAACAAAGAACAATCATACATTTAGAAATTAACATTCATAAATGCTGTTAAAGATAGTTCATTGTTCATGATAATGCATTAACTTGCATTAATGAAAATAAGCTTATTAAGTGTTTACGGAAATGTCTTGTTAGATATCTTAAATATATACTTTGCTAATAATTATATTTGTTTTTCATCATTTGTTTATAATTTTTTATGTCCAAAGGAGTTGGAGCACCAAAACGCAGTTGTGATGTCTGAACTTCAGGCTGCTAAGAACACATGGCTGAGAAAAACTCTGGGCTCTTTCAGGACAGCTGCCAGCGGCCATCAGAACCCCTCTCAGTCAGATTCTGCCTGGAGTCCCACAATTAACCCCCACTCCAGCTGGGTCACCAGAAGGCTCTCCTGGGCCCAACGAGAAGGGAGAGCAGCCAAAGTATGAAAAAGGGGTAGTATAGGCCTGCTAGAGGAGAAGAAAGGTATTTCATGAGATGAGTCTCAAAATGAGTCTCAAAATGAGTCTCAAAAATGAGTCTCAAAAATGATGAGAAGGCTATTCTCTCAGACCTGGGGCCAGTTGCATAAAGTCACAATGTTAAGACTGAGTCTTAAGATCAGACCAACTACAGTTAGCCAAAGAGTAATTTGAAAAGTTGTACTTTCTGAATCAAATTAGAAAAATGACCTGTTTAACTTAAAGTTATGACCGGTCTTAAAGAAAACAAAAACCACGTGACTAACTTTTGAGACTAATCCACCTTATTTTTAACGTAAGAGACAATTTGATGTGTCTGGCTTCTGTGGTCATCCATTTCCAGTTAGTTTTTAGCTGTACAAAACAGCTTGTTATCGATGCTTGATATTGCAAATATGTGTTTCTTTTTCCATATTTTGTTGTAATTATAAACAGACTGGTTTGTAGCACTTGTTATTTACGGTAATTTCAGTGGCTAATGAACCAGAAGTCTCACAAATTCACAGGAATTTGCTAACTTCTGCATTGCAAAATAAGGTGGATAGATCTGTATGGTTGTGAATGAAAGGATTCCTGAAAGGATGGGTGACAAGAAGAAATATCTGCTGCTATAGAGATGACTGTAACATATCAGTTGCTCTCAAGGCAATCTCACTTGAAAACTAATTGAATTAGTAATTTTTGCATTACTGTGAGGTCAAGCAAACACTGCAAAAGGGTTTGCAAGTTAACCTAAATATTATGCTTCTAAATGAACTGTTTTAATTTAACTAAATTAGGTTACATCAAAGTAATTTATACGGGTTAGATCAAGGTTCATTGTTGGTACTGTACAATGTGAATATATTTCTCTACACCAAATAAACTTTGAGAACTTTATAAAGACTTTTATTTCAGTTCTAATCCACAAACGGTTCTCTCAAACTGACAATAAAGCTTTGACTATTAGACATGCATGTTTTGGATCACTAATAGTTAAGAGCAACAGTAGAAGTACTGTATTAATAGACCTTACAGAAACAGAGGTGAACCTATCACCTAAAACAATATGAAGATGTGTGTGAACGAAGTATGATTTGCTAATGCTAACACACATCCAAAACCTCACTCAGAGTTCCACTGGACAGTAAAGATCATCAAAAAAGCCTTCAGCAGCTCGGAGTAGCTGAACAACAGCATTCAGAAGCAGTATGTCAGACTGAGGGTCTAATTCCAGTTCTTGACTGTAGTTTTTAACTGGGACCACAGCAGACATAGAGACTCCAAGCTGAGCACTCACTTCCTGCACCTGTCACAAAACAGTTCATCAGAAATACTCAAGAACATAAATGAGAAACAGAACAGCACAGAATACTGACTATAAAGTCAGATACAGTCATTTGTACCATTTTGTTGATGTAGTGGCTCTGGTAGATGTTTTTCAGATCTTCCGCCACTAAGGGACAGGCCTCATCCACCTTAGTAAGCAGAACCAGCTGAGGAATACCTGGAGTACAGAACAATCCCTTAAATTATATCAAATCCCACAGATAATTATCCTTTGGCCGATGTAGCCCTATATTGGTAATATAATATACATATAATAGTATATAATTGTGTTAATTGTGTACTTAAACAGCACAAGAGGTGCTCTTGTGAAAGGGACAACTTCCTGTTGCTTGAGAGAGGATTATTTAAATGACAAAATACACTCATGTCACTTAAAATGATATTAAAATCTATTTTTATCATTGTTGATCACTCACCCAGCTGGTTGGTTTTCCTTCGAAAAACCGCTAACTTGTCAATCATTTTGTCAGAAAGGAGCTTCACTTTGCAGGCGTCAATCACATACGCCACACAGTGAACCTTGTCCTTCAAGTCAGGAGATTTACGGAAATGTGGGGAGTCTGGCTGTATCGGCATCGATGGGTTAAACTAAGAAGAAGAAAAAAACATGTAAAATATCTTTAAATCATTAAGACGTCTTTTTTTTATTGCTGTAATTGCTAGTAAAACATCTGGCACACCTAGTACCTATTATGTTCATCTTTCACCTGAAGTTCTCACCTGATACCTGTCTTGAACGTGACCCTTCAAAATACTGGCAAAATCATCAACATCCAGACCGGCGTTCAAACCCTCCTCCAAACCCATTGAGTCACAAAGACTGAAGGGAACATGGCTGACTCCGCTGCCAGGCTTTATGTAGTAGGTACGGAACTACGTGCCACAAATATTTAGCAATTCATTTAAATACAGTACATCGAGATAACTGATCACACTATTTCACTCTTTAAAATATCAGTAATCAGGGTATAATTTTCTACCTGAGAAGTCAAACTGGTTCCAGCAGTGCCAGTGTTGGCCTGGCTGCTCACATAACCCTTGAATACAGAGTTGATAGAGTTGAAGAAACTTGATTTGCCAGCACCAACAGGACCCACAAGTAGAACCCGAGCCTGTTTAACTGAGCTAACAGAAGGCTTCCAGCCTGAAATGGTGCTCAAGAGCCCCTTCCTTCTCCTAGAAACATTATTCATTTCATTAGTCAAATTCTTTAAGGGAAAGAATTTTTCTTCTTCTAAGTCAGAAGCATTTCGTAAAAGACACTGATATTAAAAACTAAGAAACCAGACTAAATTGACTAAATTATTGAGCGTGAATTATTTTTAAGAAGACACTGAGTTTGGTTTGCTGCACTCACTCAGAGTTCCACTGCACATTTCTCCATGGTTTCTCCATGAGTCCTCCACAGTCTGGTGAAAATCCAAACCAGAGTTATTCAAATAAACATTATTGAAAGTGCACTATTTTCTCATAAATTCTCTAAAAAGTAGCACAAAATAATACAAACCTTCAACTCTGTACACCTCGCATTCTGTCAGCTGCAAGTCATTCCCATGCATCTGCTGTGGATCGAATGGGTATGTTCCTGGATTACTATAGACAGTAGCTGTGTTACTGTAAAGAAACACCAAAGATCCAAAGTTTGGACCATTGTCAGTGAAAGAAAATTGGGGATTTCCACTGAGCACACGCAGAGGATCTTCTTTAATCTCTTTGTCATTAAAGCTGAAGAGAAAAGCTTTGTCATCCACAACATGTTGGCCTGTTTGACCAAAATCTTTGTTACTAAAAGCTCCAAAAACATATCCAGACTTATTGTAAGCTACAATAACAGTTGGTCCCTGATGATTACACTTTTGGTGAAATGCAGTAGCGCTGTAGCCATGCACACTGGCTTTAAACAGCAGGCTGAAACTGGCATGGTTGAACAGGGAGCAGAGCTTCTTCTTCTGCCATTTGGACAAACTGGAAGTGATGGTGCTCATAATGATCTGAAAAACATTCAACCAACATTTTTAAGCATGCTAGTTGCTTACTTGAAAGACATGGTACTTCAAACGTATTTTTAATAGATTGTAAAATATGTATGCTACTAGTCTATACAGAAAAGCGCAATGTATGGATTGTTGTCCAACCCAAATTCATCCGAAAGGATTCAGATTATCAAATTATTTTTTTCATGCAAATTAAATAAAAAAATGCAATGATCTTCCACACACACAAAACATTAGGAAATAAGCTCACGTTGGAAGAAGTCGTCGGATTGCCTCCTTTCTTTTCCTAGGTAGAAAGAGCTGCTTTCGTTTTCAGGGAAACGAAACTTGCATTACGTCAGTCGTCGGCGCAATTCACAAAAAAGAAAAGTACGCTCAAGTTTCTTAATTAAAACTCTCGAATAAAAAGAGTTTAGTAATGACACCTACTGAAACTTCTGTAAGACTAACATGTAAAAACGTTAATATTCATGAAATTTAAATGAGCTCTGCTACACTTCGAGGACGTCACTCAACCAAAATATGTATTATGTTTATTATATAAATATTTTATGTTATTGTTCTCTAAAATGCTTTGATCGAAAGCAGATTCTTTCTTGTATTTTTTAAAATCACAAATTATACACATAAATGCCCATGTATTTTGCAGATGGCGCTCAAGACCGTATTTTTCTCTAATAAAATTTAATACTACATCCTTATTTATTTTATTACAGCCAAAATAAGTTTAAAAAAACAAGTATTTTGAGCATTTAAAATAATTACAATAATTTCAATCATTTTAAATAAATAAGCATCTGAACCTTAATGGAAATTTCATAAGGGTGATTTTAAACAATATTCCTCAAAATACATTACATAAATGAAAAAGAGAGACTCACAGAAGTTTCTTATTGACACTTTACCATTTTCAATTAAATATTTACTTTCTCTCTCCACTTTTAGAAACTTTTTCCACTGCCCATGTCTCTGTGTGTTGTGAAATTGTTTTATCCCATTATACTGACAATAAATCAGGACAGTATTTACAATGACATTTAAATGTTTTAATCCATAGAATTCATATTACATATAAGTATATTACACATGTTCCTCTATATGATAGTGCAGCAATGCATGAATTCAAAATTATTTTGTGCCTCACAAACCTAGCAGACATTCTGTTCATAGGGCTGAATTAAGGAGATGCATTTTTTAAAATAAAGCAGCAGTATGCACTACAGCACTCAGTAACAGAAACACAGCAGATATCAGAGGCTCTGCATTGTAGTTAAAAGTTATACTTGGTGTCACACAGTTGGCACTTCTACCACTTATCAAATGTCCAATGATGAACTGAAATTGTCACGCACATGCCATCATATTTCTACAGATTTCATAGTGAATTTCTATTATAGTGCAGCACATTCATGGCATTTCTGTGTGAACTGGTGTGAAGCTACTGGTCCTCATACAGTCAAAGTGAATGGAAAATGGTTTAGTACTTTAGTACATTTAAGAGCAATGCAAAACAAAACAGTACAATATAAAATAGGTATATATGTAATCAAGTTGAGTAATTTGATCTGTGTTTGGAAAATGGAAATTAAAATATGTTTGCCATCACTAATCTAACCCACCCCCTGGCACTGCTAATCTGTTTAATTCATTTGTTTGTGTTTCTAAATGAGAGTTTATAATGATCTTCATGCACATGGACACAAATGCAATTCTCAAAGATGTGTGTGAACCCCTTCCATATAAAGATCTGAACTCTGGGCTGTTAAAGTTTGCAGTAATTAATTACGACTGTCTACTTTTGTGAAGTGGGAATCTATTAAGTACACTTCTTAATAATAAATCAGTGCAATTAAACTCCTAGAGTAAATATAGCTATAGGTGTTGATTTAATACTTGTGATTTTACTGTATATTTTAGTCCTTATCTACCTGCTTAGAAATCATTCACGAACACAAGATATGTTGTTTGGTAAAGAATCTATGGTGGTGCAAAAATGTGTTTGTGACCCTTTAAACAAGCATGGGACACACAGGTGTAAAACGTAAAGCATGTGTCATCACTGTCCATCTAGCCGAACTCTACTTTACAAGCAGGGAACGTTTCCTCCTGCATAGCCACAGTGCTGTTGCTGCCCAGGACTGTAATGCCCAGTTGCCGTTGTTTTTCTTGAGTTTCCCGATACCACTCATGCATCATCAGTGATTCAAATGTGGGAATCAAGGTCACCTAGGAGTTTACACAGAGATAAAACAGACAAAATGTTACATTATCCTCCCAAATATGTAGTAACTTTTAAAAGTGCATTACAGAAGATTGTTTTGGGGCACCTCTGATATGGTGCTCAGAGGTAACCATAGGTATACTTATCCGTGTAGAAGTGGCATGACATAAAAAGTGTCATGACACACAACAATTCGACAACTAACTTGCAATTTTATGTTTAACCACAGATGGTGATAGAGAGACTAAAGTTCTGTGGTGTTCCCTTAAACTGACTTCTACTGCATATATCTACTCATACATACCGGCGCATCCTCAGACCATAAAGATTTTGCCTCCAATAATGCATCCAGAATGGACCTCATCAAGCTTTCCTTGAGTGTGTCGTCCCCGCTTATTATGTAACAGGATGATCGCAAGTGGCAGAAAAACTCAACATCAACAGTGGAAGCTGCATGGCCTGATGGAAGGTAAGCCAGGTCCAGGTATACTGAAGCGCCAACCTTGCTACCTGTTGATGCATTATGACACCAATCAGTACCAGATAAATATCTTCATACAAAAATAAGCAATGTGAAATCAGTTCAAACCTGCTGTTGTGGATCGTTTAGAAGCAGAGCCTGTGCCACGACTAGCAACTATGTCTCCTGCTGAGCTGCTTCTCGAGCCGCTAACAGAAGTACCTTGACTACCAGCCCTGGTTTTGGTGCCTTGAGTTAAAACACTAGAAGATGCTAACCTTTGTGTAACTCTTGTTGTTTTTCTGCCTTTTGTTGCACCAGGCTTTACGTTGCTAACAGGATCGGGCATACAAGCACCAGGCTGAGGTGGAAGAGGAGGCAAGTCTTTCAGAGGTGCAGGTGGGGGATCCTTTGGCAAAGGATGATTCCCTCTGCAAGAATTCACACCACCTTCTTCATCAGAATCCAGAAGTCCATCTGCAGTAATGGATGGGCAATCCTCTACACCAGGATGTACGTCTGAGTCTGTTGCCATAGGAAAATAGTCGCTGGCTGAAGTAAGAGGGGTCTCCTGAGCTGGATGAGTGGCCTTGTTACTTGAACATGAATGTGGAAGGGGCTTAGCTACATCTTGGGAGTGGTCACTATCATCAGAAAGGTTCAATGGGCTGGTGTTATTAAAACCTGGTGAAAGTGGATCCTGTTGATTGCCAACTGGTTTGAAATGTTTGAACTCACACGGAGAAACCAAGCAAAGGTCAACATCGTGGGTAGCATCAAATACTAGACCGTGTGGTCCAGATGAACACCCTTCTGGGCCATCGTGAGGTGCCCTCTGGGTGTGAGGCTTCTTTAAAGACAAAGACATTCCTACTTTGAAATCAGAACTGACATGGTGTCCATTGGAGTAAGATGTTTCATCTTCGTTGGTGGACTCGCTCACTGTTGGCAGCACTTGTTCAAAAGACATCGACAATGACTCATCAACCTCAGTGGACTGCGGTGAACTTACTTCTGCAGGCATTGAGTGTGTGGTGGTAACAGAGGGAGACATATCAGGCATTATATCCTTGAAAGAGCTAAGAGACAGGAAACTAGAATGCTTCTCTTTGGAGGAAGTTGAGATACTTTCTTGGTTACTTTTAGGGCATCCAGACTCTGACAACTTGGACAATCCCATCTGCTGGCACTCTGAACCAAGACACATCTTAATGCCAAAACTACTACTGTGATCTTTTGAGGCCCAGGTCTCTTCAGGTGACAAGTGATAGGGAGTATGGCCAGCACTATTTGGACCTGATCTAGGAGATGTTAGTTCTAACGTCTTTTCATCGGGACTGACACAAACTTCCTCATGTCCATTATTCGAAGTTTTATCTTTCAAAGCCCCATCAAGCAAAGTATACTCAGTGGGAGTGAGGTCTAGATTCACACATAACTCATTTTTTATTTTGACAAAGTGTCTCACAGATGCTCCGGACTTGCTATCGTTTACTATGCCACTACACATAGACTGCACATCCCCCGTTGAGTCATTTTTCAGGTTTCCAAAGTCAACAGTTTGCCTCTTCACAAGTAATTCATGCTCTTCTCGATCCATTTCCAGAAAATCTGCTGTCATATCTTCTGGTGAAGACATAATGGAGCAATTTACATCTTCTGAGTCTGTTGAAAACTTCTGATTCTGCTGCTCCTTTTTAGATTTAAAGCTTTTGGCTTTGTCCTCTGCCTGTTTGTGTAATTTTGCTTCGTTTTTTACGTTTCCAGGCTTATTTGAGTTCAATAATCCTGTAGAGATTTTCTTGATATCTTTCCCATGAGACTTTGTTGCTTTTCTCTCTTCGGGTTTGCTATCTAACTTTGGTCTTCTCATTGAAGAATTTTTGCTACCTGACGTTTCTCTCTGTCCATTTTCTTGCTTCTTTGAGTCTGATATGTTTATTTTTTCATTGCTTTTGTCCTTCAAAGACTCTTTCCTTGTAACTAGTCTGGAGGGTTTATGTTTCACATTGCTTTCTACAGATTTCAACTTTTCTTCACTTTTCAGATCATTCCCATTCATACCTTTGGTTTTGTCTTTTAACTCTAGATCTCCACGAACAGCTCGTTCTTTCGAAACACCAATGCTTGGTCTGGATTCATTTTTAACAGATTTGAGACTGTCCTGACTCTCTGTAACTTTTGGACTGGATATTTCTAAATCTTTGGAGCACACTACAGGGCGCTTGAGAAACTCTAGGTGCTTCAGTCTCTCCAGACCATCCATTATCTTTCCTTGTGGTGTAGCGCCAGGAAATAGAACTCTGATGATTTTCTCCATTGGGTTAGCGGGATGCCAAACAAGCAAAGCACATATAGAGACCAAAGAGGTTAGGTGGCTATCTAAACTCTTTGACTTGGAACTATTATCTGGCCAGTTATTCATAAAAGACTCTACTTCTTTGCTACGTTTGACTGGATTTAGGATGTAAAGCTCAAGGCATCCCACTCCCATTTTCTGGAAAAGAATAACTGGTTCTATGGAGCCACTTGAATTGCGAAAAAGCGGTTCTGGTGAGATATTTAGTTTTTCCAAATGCTGTAAAATAAGTGCTGTTAGATCACTGCTTCGTAGTACATTAGGATCTCCCTGAAGTTTTTTAAGTCTATTTGGGGCATTTAGGAAAACCACACCAAGCTCTGGAGAGATTAGATTCTTTGCCCATTGCTCCTTTTCCTGTGAGTCAGTTTTATTTTCCTCAAGCTCGGCGACCTTCCTCTCCAACAGGCTGTTAATTCCCGGCAGGTTGTCTGTTCCAACATGTGTAAGCAGCACTGAGTCAACACGGTCCAAATGCCTGACGAGCTTCCAGAAGCAAGAGCGTGGATCTGCTCCACCATTTACCAAAACATTGAAGCCATTGACAGCAAAAAAGGCACAGTCACCTCTCCCTCCTGGAAAGACATAACAGCATGGACGACATAGCTTGAGAAATCCCACTGTGCCAGGCGGCTCTAAGAGATCAAATGCAGACTGTTGCTCTAAGGACTCAAAAATGTGGTCCGTGAACTCTTGAAGGCCCCCCATTTTAGGTAGTACCATTAAAGGATTCACCTTAATGTCGACAATGTCGTGTATTTTGTGCTTCCCGAGCACTGAGTTTTTCCATTTTCCAGTTTTAGGGCAGCTTAAGGTGAGATTTGCTTTGCCATGTGTGCTTACAGAGTTTAAGAGAGCTTGAATCTGTTGGAAATGTACAGAAAACAGCACTAATTCAAATGTATGGGAAAACAGCTGTTAAATTACTGCACAGCATAATATTTTGTATTATTCAGAAGAATCATATTATGTACAAAAATAGCTACTTTTTCAAATCCACTACTAATGCTAGGTCAACACTTTAAAGTATTGGCATACATATTTACAGTCTGGCAAACCTCTTCATCTGAAAAGATCTGGGTGAAATCATTTGGAGTGAACTGCCCCATGTGCAGGATCAGATCCCCTGAGTCCTCAAGAGACTGTCCTGTCAGCACCAGCAATTTGTGCCGAGGTATGGATGATATCAAGCTGTGAACCTGAATAAAAAAATATATTTATAAATTACAAAAATATTTCAATGCATATTTATATATATTTAATTTATATATTCATGTTTCTACAAAGTGGACAGTGACTAGAGCAAATTTCCATCCAACACACATATCTAAAAAAAACTGTGTGTGTGCGTGCGTGCGCGCGTGTGTGCGTGCGTGCGTGTGTGTGTAGAAGAAGGGAGGAGAAGAATAGATGCCTTAAACAGTCACAAACCTCAGAGTAGAGAAAACCTTCAGATGGATTTACAACAACTTTAATATCCAGTACATCTGAACTGAAATGAAATGTCTTCTGACCTATGATGGGATTGTAGGGAGACAGAAGAAATGAGTCAATAGGGAAATAATGAGAATAACTACGAAAAATGGCATGCATATGTGGATTTCATTAATCCACATTAATTAATCCAATGCTTACTAAGCTGAAAAAAGCACAATAACCTTATATAATCAAAGTAAACTGAACAAAACTTTAAAGTCAAACAAATTATTCACCTCTACTATGTAAGAACTTAGGTATTTGGATATTTTATAATCTTCTTAAATATTGAGTCAAACTTCAAAGCGTTTTGATGCTAGCTTTCCTGAGCATTTGAGCTGTAAACGTCTATCTATGGTTCGTCAGCAAAAATCACTTTTAAAACTACTGCAAGAATATTTTCCACTGTTGATTTTTTCAACAGCAGCCAAAGTCTGAACAATTGGTAGAAAGCACTTCCTTCCTGTCTTTCTGCTGTGTGTACTGAAATAGCAAATTAGAACCAACACACCAACCTAATACAACATTTACTGAATAATAGAAGCGGGTGTGTACTGAAGTTGCGATTATACGCAGTACACAGTTTACACAGTTACGCAAAATACATTTTGAAATTATAATTAATGATTCTCTACCAATAAAGTAAAGAATTTACTTCAACAAACAATCAACAAACTTCTGCATTTTGACATCAGACAGACTGTAATGAAAGGACATTTATTGTATTCCTAAATGTAAAATACAAAAGGAACAGATTTACTAAAACCTAATTTTCTGAGAAAGATTTCCATATTCTTGTTAAGGCTTTATTCCAAGAAAATATTGTTTCACATGCTCAAAAGTTATTGAAATGTTCCTGTATACATGCTACTCTGTATATTCTGAACAACCTAAGGCATGCATGTTATTTTTCCGCTACTCTTGTGTTTGGCATGACCCATAATTATTTTAATATAGGAATATGCCAGTTGTTGTCTTTTGTTTTTCATATTTCTTGAAACTGAAATATTGACATAACCAGAATATGATAGTAGTTTTAATGATTGTACATAACTCATATACATTGAAACTATCACCACATTTCATTATTTGACTGGAATTGTGCATTTGTGATCCTATAAATGGGGTTGTGCTGGGGCTGCACAGTTGCTTCTTTGTTCATTCATAAGAATGCATCCCACACATATATCATGTGCTCAAAATGGTCTCCAAAATATTCCCAACAATGTTCTTTAAAAGTGTAGCTCTGCCAACCCTTCTTTTTGCCTCTTTGAAAAAAAGTTATATAGGAGACATTAGTCAAAAAAATTCATTAATAGTCACTGAATAGTAGAAAACAGAAATAAGGTGTCCCTCACCTCTTATGTCTTTGGATTCATAAGAAGAATGCTGAGAAGTGAAGAGCTTCAACTGCTCATCCAAGTTACACACTGCCAGGTCCACATCCCATGCACGAACACCTACGTAAGGCGATGCAAAGATCTTTACAAATTAAAAGTTATTATCAAGTTTTCAAAACTCAATTTGTCAAAATATCTGCTAATGTCCTTTTTACTGACACTAATGACCTGACACTCACTGTACTGGGTGTATGCCCATTACAAAAACAATGGACGCTGATTTGAGAGCAAGCAGTCTAGCCCCCCACCCCCTCTGACTGGCCATCAAAAATCAGGTCTCCTGTACTCATGAAATATAAATGCCCTTGAACAGCATGTTATCTAATATGACCACAAAAAGATGCCGACTCACCACTTCTAGCACTGAAATAAATGAACAAGCAAACAAAAGGGTGGACAGACAATAAACTACAGGCATACTGTAATATTGTACTTAAAACCTGACTTCTGTGTGAGGTAAACCTTGAAAGAAAGCAAATATGAAAAGAAAAATCATTTGATTTACTCTGATTTTACACGGTTATTCATCGTTCCTATTCACTATGAAAACAGGCACTTCTCAGTTGTTGATCTCCCAGACATATGTGCTGTCAACATCTGACTTACTGTTAAAGCCTCATATGACTACTTTAAAATGTACCACTGTCTCTGTCGTTGAAATAGAGAGAGAGAGAGAGAGAGAGAGAGAGAGAGAGAGAGAGAGAGAGAGAGACTCATGCCTTGACTGAGCCTAAACTGTTGATGTATAAAGAAACACATTACTTTAAATATGAATTGGCTACTATATAAAGACTGTCACATACTAATAAACCTGTTTGCCAAATAATGTCCAGAATTATACTGGACGGGGTGAAGCACAAGGTGGCAATTTTTGATGTTTACTATCTGATGCCATGACACTGCAGTGCAGGGAACAGCTGCGCGAATCTTGTTCTAGAATAAAGATTATATTATTGCATTAAACACCAATATAGGCTATACGTTATGTACGACAGCTTTTTGAAATATGTGTAAAATATTGCTGAACGCGAGAGAAAGTGCCTGGCGCAATGAGTCGCACTGTGTTGATTGTGTTTCAGCCATAGCAATTCACCAGAACCGCTGAATTACAAAATCAAAGAATAGAATATCCAGATGCTCACAACCAGTTCTTCAACATACAGATATGAGAAAAAATAATCATATCCACACAAAAAAAACATCATAACAGATTAACACTGTCGTTATTATTCACATAAATCCAGAAAATTAAAAAGGAATACCTCGTTCGATCTCCACCACAATATAGTCTAGTATATGCGGTCTATAGAGAGCACCGATTACAATCAACATCGAGTATTTATCATTGCTGAATCCAGGATGGGCTGTCAGGTCCCCTGATTCCATCGCTGCCGTTATACCCGACGCCATGTTGGAAAGTTATTCTTATGATGTAATACACGAGCAGTCGATTCACGCTTTATTGAAGGAACAGGGGGATAATTTGAATGAAACTAAAGCTGACCAATCGAAGTCAGGATTCAGACCGCCTTCAACATCACTATCGGCTTTAACATTAGCCTATTGTTTTTAAGTAACCCATTTAAAATCCAAGGAGTCAAATAGGATGTCAAGTCAAGTAAATGCATTCACTCAGTTTCCCAGAAAAAATAAAAAAAATAGATGAGGAAAGCAAAACAATAATCATTCAGTAACTCATTACACTATTTTGAATTTGCAAGTCATTTTACACAGGAGTAGCCTAATATGAAATGAACGCAGTGCCTGAAGTAAAAAGCAAAACGTCCTCGGGGACGATTGTAGATTTCCATTACACACCATTTATCAATCTTATTTAGGGCATTTCAAACTTGAAAAGTGGCATGATGCTCCTTGTGGACAACTCTTCCACATTTACTGCTCACTTGCATAACGTTTATGATAATAAAAAAATAAGAAGACTTGTGAGGGATGGAACTGTCAGTGTAATAATAATACATAACACGCACATCATCTGTCGCTGTAAACTCTTTTCAGCATTGTGATAACATAATTTATCACAATAGTTCATGCCATTTTATTGTCAACTCGCTATTCTTCAGTAATTAATGTAAAGTGAAAATGAAAGAAAAGTGCTCATCGCTTATCACTAAGGTTTTAACCTTTGCACCACGTTGAACGTAAGACAGTAATTCAATTCAATTATCTTAATGTTTTCACTCAATTATGAACCAGATAATTTCTACACGAATTGTTAAGCATTTGGTAGTGTAAAAAAAAAAAAAAGAGAACAAAGCAGACCAGGCTTTTTTCTTTTATTTTTTACCAGTTGAACTTGAAGTTCTCAAGAACCTCTTTGCAGGGCCTCTATCTGTAATTACTTTTCTTTTCTATTTCTTGAGATTATTAGAGATGATTGTTTCGCTTCATTCCTTTTTCCAATGTCCCATCATGAAAGACTCAGTAAATGTCTTCATGACACACGAGAGAATGGAGGACTGGGCAGAAGTAGCTCATGGTGCTCAAAGATGTTTTCTTTGTCCCCACAGATGGTCGTTGGTCTCATGATGATAAACTGGTGATCTTTATAAATGAATTCAACATCCCCTGCTACAATATTCTCAAAGACGACCCTTAGTGACACATGCTAAAAAGCTCATACAAGCTCATATTTTCCTACTTATGGTAGTTTATGAGGAAAATAACAGGCTGTGTTTAATATTACAGATGCAGTTCGTGCCCTAACTCAATGTGACCAAGCATTAAATGTCTCCTTATGTTTGTATACTATAACCCAAGGAATTTCCTTATTATAGACTCAGGGGCCCCACCCAAAATCTCAGAAAGAGCAGGAACCCCAAAAAGCAAACTTTTCCCGGTAACACTTCACTATATCTTTCATGAATAGTGTAAACAAACATTTTATAATATAATAGACAGCCCAATTTCATTTGGAAACTATAGGAAACGTTAAATCACTGTTTCTTTTTTACATTCAAATACTGATCTGTTAATAAACGTTATTTGAAGCGTTACTAAACTTCTGAGATGTTTTCTAAATTTTTTTTTTTTTTTACAAAGTCCATATTTAGTATTAGCATATCCGGTCACCCAACCATGCAACACCTTCACACACCACCAGGGGTAGAGCTCCGAATTACACTCTACATAACTGTAGCCCTTTGAGCTAAAATCCAATGAAATAATGTAATAATAAAAAAATTAAACAAAATCTCAAATCAGTGAAATTGATTCCAGGTCAAATTCAATATTGACATTGATATGAAGAATTACCATGGTCAGAGTCTTTGCATCAGGTAATTTTCTAATGATACAACCTGTAAAGCGGAGACCCCCGACAATGGGTAGAGTAGGAGAACAGTGAAGGGGAAATTCAGAAAATTTTAAATAAAACTAAAATATCCCATGATAAAATTAATTATCTACACAAGTTCATCGCCCCAGAGTGATTATTTGTTCATTCATTCATTTAGATATATTTCTAAAGGGTGTCAATATTTAAGGATAGATCTATCTATTTATCATGTATATTTCTGTATATCTGAATAAGTATATATTTATTTATATTAATTAATTCTGATATATTTAGATCTATCACTTAATTAACTGTGATATATGTAGATATAGTTATCTATCTATCAATCTATTAATTGTGATATATGTAAATATAGTTATCTATCTATCTATCTATCTATCTATCTATCTATCTATCTATCTATCAATTAATTAACTGTGATATATGTAGATATAGTTATCTATCTATCTATCTATCTATCTATCTATCTATCTATCTATCTATCTATCTATCCATCCATCTGTTCATTAATTAATTCTGATAAATTTAAATATTTTCCTATATGTGGTTATTTATCTATCTATCCATCCATCTATCTATCTATCTAGATTGTAATCGACAGACTAATTGTGCTATACAATTTTAATGCACTGCATAAAACCTTTATGCGTTTATCACTTACTAAACTGAATTAAGAGTTATTAACTCGATACGCTTGCATGGCAGTAGGGTATTAATGTCACTTGGAAAGGATTCAGATGATAAACACGTTGTCAGTAGAAGATTTGTTGCTACAAAGTTTGTCAAAGTATAAACTTATTGAACTGATGTAATCATGACAGCCCTTGTTGAACCGATTATCATGCAAATTCACGGTTTTGATTTTGTTATAACCTGACATAACATTAAAGCTAAACGATTTAAGTTAATGATTTTTGAACATAATCATCGAAACCAACGAAATCGCGGAGGTTAAAATGATCAGATGTGGTTATTAGCTTTGATGTAATCAAAAAATGATACCCTCATGATCCTCTTCATTTCTGAGGTACTTGCCCTTACATGTCCCTCCCGGTCCTCGTGCTCAGAGTCAGGCACAGTTCTCGCCACCAGATGGCGCACTGGACCAAAGAAGAGGCTCGAGACTTCAAACCAGTTGAAAATTGGATGGGGTTTGCATCAACCAACAATTTTTTATTATGATTATGTAGATTATATTTTGAGACAATGGGTGCCAAACATATAGATTAATATCAAGCTTAAATACGGCGTAATATGGTTTCATATACTGTACTGCAATTTTAAATGAGAAATAAAATAAAATATACAATCGTTTGCATGCAGAAGTCCACGTACACAATTTTACATTACTATATATTTGTGTTAAAGATGTATATTTTGATTATCATTGCATATTTTGCTATGCCTTTGCAAAACAGAAACATTTGTGAGATTATAATAGAAATGCCAACTGCACAATAAACAAAATCTAAAATTAAATAATAGCTAAATGAAAAAAATATTAAAAATGAAAAGATAATATACATCTATACATATAATGTCCTTTTTTCTTTTGAAAGTTTAACCATGCCTAAAATCGCAGTGGGTGCTTCATGCACACTGACAAAAAAAAGCTTCAAATCCATCTTTCAGCAACCATCTATCAATTTTAACGACTCTTCATTTTTAACAGATTAATCTGCAGGATTTCATTATGGAGAATGATCTCCATGATCGTTCCTTACACAAAGACAACTGTAGATGACACAATACTTCACACAATAGGAGACTCCATAGAAACCGTGGGCAACCAACATGAGGTTTCGACTGCAGTTTCAACCACGCCCACACCACTCACTCCTGCTTATAAAAGCCTCGGCTCCAACAGCAGCGAGCCAAACAGCATCCGAGCAGAGCGAGAAACAAACCACCGCGACTCTTTGTGGATTACAACGGCCATACTCTCTGGAATTACATTTTCAGTTTCTGGATTATACCATAATTCAAGGACAAATATGACTCTGGAGGAAGTTGTTGGATGCAGCAGCACTGAAAGAAAGTAAGTGTCTTATATCGCATAACTGAGGGGGGCTCGGTCAGATATTTCTCGTTTTAACTTTTTCCAAAGTTAAAACTGACCGTTGTTGTTTCCTTTAAGGATGGAAACCGTAAGCGAAGCTCTCGAGGAGCTGCTTGTTGCCGCGCAACGACAAAACTGTCTGACGGTTGGAGTCTACGAGTCTGCACAACTTATGAATGTGTAAGTATTTTTTACTTGGTTTCAAATATAACGTGGTAATATGCATTATATTAGAAGAGAGGAATGGAAAGAATAGCATATTAAATTAAACGCGTTTCTTAACTTTTGCAGCGATCCGGACAGTGTAGTGCTGTGCGTTTTGGCAACAGATGAGGACGAAAATGACGTTGCACTTCAGATCCACTTCACCCTCATCCAAGCTTTCTGCTGTGACATCGATATCAACATTGTGCGAGTCTCCGGCATGAGGCGTTTAGCACAGGTTCTCGAGGAGCCTCTCTCTAATGACAGCAACGCCAACGAACCAAGAGATCTCCACTGCATTCTCGTAACCGTAAGTATTTTTAAGCATCTTGCTTATGTTATGTTATATAATGAGCTTTGGCTAAACGTGTTCTGAAAGCAAGTACCAAACAAGGTATAGGGAAAGACTTGCAATACTGATCATATTTCTTTCCTTCTCATAGAACCCACAAGCTGAGCTTATGAAGCTGAAGGAGGTGGGGAGTTACTGCAAGGAAAGCCGGTGCAAGAACCAATGGGTGCCTTCCATTGCCCTGCAAGAGCGCTGAGCTATTCTGCACTGAAATGTGCCGAAGAGAAAAGGAATATTGATGTCGTCCTTCAGCTGTCATGAGGACACACTCATCAATTCAAGGGGATTGTCTAACAGTCCGTTCCAGAGCTTCCTCCATGTTTATGGAATTTGAAGTTTCAGAGGATGCTACAGTCCACGTTCCTGCATGATTGGGGTTATCGACCTTTGGAAGGACCAAAGGCCCACCATGGGTGGTCGTGGAATGTGTTGTACATCTAAAGGGATGCAGCTAGGATGCTTGAGGGATCTTCCCAGATGGTGGCGTACGGCTGCAGTTTGCACTCCTCCACGTGGGAGATGAATGACTAACACGTGACCCAGACCTGATAATATCGTGACGGGTCTACAGAGGAAAAGACACTCTGCTTTCAATAAGAGACTGCTATTTAAGGACTTAATTTGTCTTGCCTTCTTTTTTTATTTATGCATAACACTGATGTTATTCAAAACAAATAATATATTTGGTTATTTATACATTTGCAAATGTGTAATTTTCTCATGAAATAAATTTTATGCCTAATTGTTCAAAAATTAACAGTTCCTGTTGTGTTTTGTATGCCAGATTTTAAATCAGAATGTGCAGCTTTTTGGATGTTAGAGCAAGACGGTCACATGCACCGACATGAGCTCCGTTCAGAGCAGATCATAAAAAGACAAATTAGTTAAAAACACTCTTGCTTCCTTGTTGGAATAGCCAAGTATTATCATTTCGGTTGTTATTTTAAGCACACAATAAGGAAGAGAGGGACTTAAATTGTCCTGCGGGACAACAGAGTTATGATTAATGGTAAAGAAACGTCATTCCAAAGAAGAGAGCTGTTCACATATTGACACCTGTTCTGTTTTCTCTCTCTCTCTTCCCCCACCTGCATCATGAATCATGCAGCCTAGAGGCAGCTCTATGTGTACAGAAGTAAGAGGTTCCTTATCTGTTTCTCAAACACAGGGCTTTGTTAGCAAGGGACGCATAATATACACAAGAACACAACTCTGCAGATAGACATTCTACACTTGCTTTATTAAATATCTTCCTGCTCAAGATGGAGAAACTACTCTCAGATTAATCACAACTGCTTAGCTAT
The DNA here is from genome assembly GCA_037043235.1 of Rhodeus uyekii. Lineage (NCBI taxonomy): Eukaryota > Metazoa > Chordata > Actinopteri > Cypriniformes > Acheilognathidae > Rhodeus > Rhodeus uyekii. The sequence goes on from JAWRVZ010000035.1 coordinate 1,254,739, forward strand.
TCTTTTTCATCGATTCTAATATTGCCCTTTAGCCAAAAAACAAAATGGCACAGTCATATAATATATCTTTTAAAAAGAACAATCAATATCTTTATAGATTGAACATGAAAACATGCACAAACATCTTATTGGTCACAGGCTTGGGCTGTTTATCAGAAGACCAAAAAAGAGGGGAAAAATAGCTTGGTCACTGACTTCACTGACCTTTTCATTGGTGACTGAAAGGTCAGGCTGCCTGCAGCCCACAGTAAACATGCAGGGGAGTACGTTGAGATCACATAGCCTGTGATTTTCCCATTAACTTTGCAGACAGCTAAATGGACTGGTTGAAAGAGGCTGCCCTTAATGCACGTGATAGACCTCACATCCTCAACACTATGACTTCGGTGTGCTCTTCTTCTCACAAGACTATTTCACTGACTCACACAAAGTCCAACAAAGACATCTGGGGATGATTCCGCTACTATTTAGCCATAGGAAGTGAATAATGTCATATGACTCAAAGACATCTACATCTGCAAAACCTTGTCTTGAGAACATGTCATGCTTTTTAGAAGGGCTGAATGCCATGTCTGTGTTTTCACAGGGAGCCCTGTTTTTACATGTGGCAGTGTTTACAGTTCCCTTGAGCCCAAAAAAAGAGTTCACTTACTGAACATGAAAAAAACAATTGCACAATTCAAGATTGGTTATGGGAAGAAAGTCAGTCAGCAATAATCACCCACTTTATGAAGTCATCAACAGGGGCCATTGTTTAGGTGTGGTGGATCAGTAAGCAACTGACAGATATATTTGTGTCTCCATTGTAAAAGCCCGATGGAAAACAGTGTTTTCTGCCCCGAGGCCCTCATCCATACACAAAGCGGACGTTGATGGGTTCTTCTGCAGACAGACATGACTAACGCACGGTGCGTACCCTGGGCGGCTGCTGGGCTGAGCTGCGCACTTCAGGGCTGCGCTGACGTCAAGCCGGAGGGAGAAAATAGAAGAAAAACAGGAACAGAAGGCTCTTATTTCCATGGCAGCAATGGCCCAGCTCTTTAACAACGATACTCGCTATACTGAGGTAACAGCCACTGCCATGAATAGTCTGACTGCACGTTCTATTCTTAGACTGGTTGGAGCTATATTTGAGCCTATCACTGACTCGAATGTTCACTGAAAAGCAAAAAGTGGAGCATGGTGGGGTTTTTGCATCAGACATAAACATTGTAGTCTGAAAATAAACGTAACACAGTAGAATTAAGATGTTTGCAGTGTGCAATTCATGGTGCGGTCTATTTTAAGATCATGAAATGAAAATCACAGGCCAATCAACAGGTTTAAAGATCTTTTTCCATATTTATTCCAATAGAAAACATTCTTTGAGCTTCACCAATATGCATGATTAACTTACTCACATGAAACCATTGCATCACAAGACAAAATCAGATTGTGGATCGGTAGCATTCAACATTTTCTTTTCCACTACTTTACTCATGGCATTTTATTCCTTTCATTTTGATTAAATCATGACCATTTATGATTTTTTTTGCTTGCTTTACTTAAATAATGGATATGCTGTACTAATTTATTCCCTTGTATAAATTCAGTTCAATCATGGCCATGATTTAAATAAAACAAGGGAAAGAATTCAAGTCCAGAATCCAAATGTGGGAATTAACTCTTTAGTCCCCCCCCCCCCCCCCAAAAAAAAAATCCCCAACTTTAAAATAAAAATATATATAAAGAATGAAATCCCACATATGCTGATCACTGAAATAATTTCAATAAATATTTGTAATTTTTTGAGTAATAAATGAACACCCCTCATATGCCTGAATGGTTGCATCCAATACTTATTGAACATTTACACCTTAATAAATAACAATACTGTACATATTGGATGCAACCATTTGGATGTTGCTCCCAAAAAGTCAGCACAAAACATAACAGGTTCAAACGTGCCAAGTGTGCTTAACTAGGGTCATGATGGCCATGTTTAAATAGTGTGAAGTCAGAATGAGAGTCATGCGCAGCTGGGTCACCCCTCTCTGTCTGACACACTAATGAGTTCATGTGTTCTGCTGAGCCAAGGTCAGGGGGTGAGAAAAATAAGACCCTCTCATCACTCTGTTCTTTATGAAGTCCACTTTTGTGCTGAAGCAAACAGAGCAATCACATGACTTAGAAGACTCACAAGACATTTCATGTCCGCAAGTATTTTAGATTAGCTTGGACTTAATGCCAAGGTCTGTTTTACAATAGCCTAAAGCACAACTTGTATTTATACATTTGAACAAATCAATTAATTCATGTCATTTTAATGTATAATGCTTTACAGATAGTAGCACAGATATAGGGATTTGGGACAAGCCTATAGAAGTTCAGATACACTTACAGTGGAGTTCACTTATCTCGACTCACGGTTAACTCGCCAACCCTAATATGTCGACGTTTTTGAAGTGGAACCGCCAAACTCCGTATTTGCCTTAGCATTTTCTTATTGGTTATGTTCATTCTTTATGTCGCCGAACCCTAATATCTCAAGCACAAAAGAGGGACAAATTCACCACTTCACATGGTTATCTCGTGACTAATGATCGTACCTAGTTCACTGTGCATGCGCTGAGTTTGCGTTGCAAGTACAGCGCCGCGCAGCTGCAGAAGAACTCGCGTAAGTGGCAGAAAAATAAAGCCTTCTAGATACTATCTTGGAAGAGGAGGCGAAGGAGTTAGCATCACTGTCCAGGAATTCCCAGATTACATTGACATCGACAAAGACGTTGTTACCGATAGAAGCATTTGTTTTCAAGCAGACCATTAAAGGCAAAAAGCAACAAAGCATTTTAGAGTTTGTAAAGAAACCATAGTAACCGTGTGTGCAATACTATTCAGAACTGTGTCAGAGCAAAATGACTGTGTTATGAGCGAATGTGTTTACACGTGTGTGCCTGTGTTTACGCTGTGAACGATCATTGTGTTTGCAATGTTGGAGAATATAATTAAAGGTTTGTATCGAGAATCAAAGGTGTTTTTATTGTATACTGGTAAATCTCTGCTGTTAGTTGGTGCACATATGCCTTTTGTTGTTAACAAACATATACAGTGCATGTACATTTTTATAGCATGACGATCGCTTCATCAAATAAATCTCCATATTGGCTGTTGGTCATCTCGACTTTTTTGCAACCCCCGAGGCCGTCGACATAACCAAACTCCACTGTATTTTAGAAAATACAGCTAAAGACAACAATCAGTTGATCAACCGTACATGCATCACATATAATTGTATTGCTTTATGCCTGTTGGATGAGGATATTTTTGTTTAATTCTTGCATCACATATCATTAATCGTGAAATCGTAATGCTGCATCCAACCACTTTTCTCCGTGATGCAATGGTGGGGCCTGTCCTATGGTAAATAAACTCATGAGCATGTAGTACACAGCTTTACAGCCCACATTTCCTGTTGTCGCCACAGCATGTTTCCTTTTACGACACTGGAGATTAATGGTCTGAAAGCATGGAAGAACCAGCAAGAATAGAAACACAAACATGTATTTCTACGACTGAAGGGCACAGTTAACAATCAATACAAATTACTCTCTTCACTCTCCAAACAACAGAGTTTTTATGATATGAATGTCAAAAGGTGTATGGTCATAACTTGTCAATTAAAACATTCTTCAAATAAACTTCCTCCTATTTTGATATGTATAATTTGTTAGGTTAGTTATTGTCTGTGTTGTGTGTATAGACTATATTTTATGATTTTTCTGTGATGCTGATGAGTGCAGACCATACCTTGATAAGAGCACTCAGTGGTTTCTCCACTTCCTCTATAGTCTCAGACTCAGGAAACACCATATCTGTCTAACTGAGGGTTACCGTTGGTAACAGAGATTCATTCATTAGTCACGTTAAACTGAAGTTGGGAACACATGGACTCCCTCCTGTGACTGATTGATTAGCAGAAGCTAAGTGCTCCGGAGCCAGTGGGAAGTCAGGCACGCGCCCGTCAGCTCCGAGTCTGTAATCTGACAGCACACATTGCACAAAGACAATGCCACACACAAAGCTCTGATCAGATGAAGTGTGCTAGAAAACATAGCAGAGCATGTCCACTTCACAAAGACACAGAGAAGCTTTATCAGCTTTAAACAGTGCCACATGCTCCTTATCTTCATTTTGTAACACTGTCTGTTTGCATTCTCCAAACGCAGGGTCTGATCAAACCGACCAGTTTTTAATTAGAAGTTGTATTGTCACTTCCACTAATAAGCGGATCTAACTTCAATGTTGCCCAAAACGAATCAATCAAGCAAACATTTATAAAGCCACGTATAATGCTCATATGTGAAAGTAATTATCGGGCTCCAGTTTCCTCCACAGAAATCAATCAGTCTGGGGCAATCAGCAGTGGCGGAGAGAGACGACCGCTCACGCCAAACCTAATATTTCTGCAGGGCTTGGGGTCAGAATCACAGTGGCAGAAAGAAAGGCAGTTACGGGTTTTAAGAATCACTCAAAACACATGGTCTACAAATGCACAAAAGGTTTGATTATCACTTTAAATCAGATCTGAAATGCAAGATATTTAATGCATAATTAGATCAGGATCATAGCACATAGTAAGATTAAAGTTATGCATCTGAGGGCCCGTCCACACAGAGGCGCGTGTCACTGTCACTGATCGGATAGGGAACGCACTGGCTTCGTGTGAATGTGGCCTGAGTCTAAATTGGAATCTGTTATTCATGAGTGTAAATTTAAGCTAAAACAATATTGTTACTTCCCTATTGTTCTTCCTTGTCTTCTTTGAGCACTGAGGTCAAAGGCCACCTGATCACTTTAGGTCATTAAAGGTCATTTTATTCAATGCGTCTCTCCAAAGACCTGAGTGCGCAGGTCGTTTTAACAGTGCTTGCTCAGAGGAGACAAACAAGAGGGTGGCTTAACTTTCACTTCCTGCAGTTGAGTTCTCTGAATCGTCTCCAAACTAACTGGAAGTGCAAGGGTCAGTTTAAAAAAAAATTTATTTAAAAAAGTTAAATAATGGTAAACAAACAGGAGTCAGATGCAAAGAAACATCTTGTACCGTACTCTTCCACGAATGTCACTGGGTGGTTGAGTAGTATCATGTTTACAGTGTTTCCAGATTGTTTGATGCAAGTACAAACATGCAGTTCCAAGATAGACCAAATACTGTTCCAGCAAAGCATCTTTTATGCAATGACCCATTTAGAAAACAGACTGTTCAATAATCACAGTGATCCAAAGATCAACTGTGTTCCACTGTCGCTAGCTGAGTAACAGCTAAATCCTTTTTCCACCATTCTGAGAATGTGTTGAAAAGCATATTTTCAGTGTTCACAGCAAGCCGTCTGAACCTCCCTGACTAGCTGGCTCGCAGCCAGGCGTCTGTGTGTGTGTCGGTGTCTGGGAGACTGCATGATCCGCAACGGTTACAGCCCTGATCACGCAGTCATCACAGTGGCTTAACAAACCTTCAGCGGCCCCAGCTAACTGTCTAAGTCTAGCAGACTCCAGCTAACTGTCTGGCTATGCAGGTAGTTCTTGCACTCAAGAGACAAATTAGGCAAACAGGCTAGTAATAATAATTGTAGTGTGTACTGTCTGTCCTTTCGGTGTGAGTATGTGTCTGTCTAGTGCTTGTGTAAATCAGACACTGATACAGTATATAAGAATGCCTTTGTGCTCATCTTGCAACTATACGGATATCTCGCAACATACAATAATCTCTTTGCACATGCAAGGAAAATTAAAATACTATGAAAAGTATCTTGAAAGCTTGAGTTAATGTACCAAGTGTTATTATGTGACTCCAATTAGTTGTTCTCTATAGTACAGAGACCTCACTTTCCCCAAAACAGCAAAAACAAGCAGAAAACAGGATTACAGCTAAAGAGACAACCAAATTACACTGTTGTTTTCTCTTTGTCTGCGCTACGTAGACACTTTCAGACAACATAATTCAAAAATAATTATTCTTAGTAATTAGCCACTCCTCACAATAGGACCTTTTCTGTGATTGCTTTGACACATCAGAGCTTTTTTTTTTTTGTACAAGGTATATTTTGAATATATGCAAACATGAAATATTGTCTCGATATAGATTAAATATGCACTTACTACCATGCAAAAGTTTGGGATCGGTAAGACCTTGTAATGTTTTTGAATGAAGTCTGTCACACTTTAGATTAGGGTCCAAATCACGCTATTAAAATAATTACTGCTCATTAATGAACCTTTAATGAAGCTTTCCTGTAGCTCAACCGGTAGAGCATTGGTGTTTACAGTGCTAAGGTTATGGGTTCGATTTCCAGGGAAAGCAAGAACTTATTCAATTTGTTCCTTGAATGCAACGCAAGTTGTTTTGGATAAAAACGTCTGCCAAATGCATAAATGTAAATTAATATTTAATAAGATAGTAATTGGGTAGGATTAAGAGATATAGAATATGGTCATGCAGAATAAGGAATTTATATGTGCTTTATAAGTACTAATAAACAGCCAATATCCTTGTAATATGCATGCTAATAAGCAACTAGTTCATAGTGAGAACTGGACCCTAAACTAAAGTGTTGCCAAAGTGTCTTATGCTTTAATTGTGTATATAATTACAATTTAAAATACTGCTTTGTATTTTAATACATTTTTTATTTTTTTTAAAACAACAATTGTTTATATTTTATATTTGTAACTTTTTTTTAAACACTGTTTGAATTGATAAGCCCTCAATTCACTATTGTAACTGAACAATACAGTCATATTGAAAGTTCAGTGCAAGCCCAAGGGATTCTCCAAATGCACAAATATGAAATACAAGCCAATGGCACTTTTTCCACAAACTGTCGTTGATTTTACGTAATTCGTGGAGCTAACAGGAAGAGGGCTTTGGATGCTGAGCTGAAACGGTTTTAGATAAATGGCGACAATCTACTGAAAGAGGGAAGTGACACTTCTCGTTTCTTTTGTACGAGAGGTTAATACTGCAGATGGCTTGGGAGGTGACAAAATCTAGAGTCAAAGGGGTCCACCGCAGACTACAGACATACAAACAGTTACTGCGTGCACAAATCCAAGTTAAAATATATCTTGGTAGCGAACAAATGAATTAAACTAGACCCAAATAACTAGATCTAATTACACTTCAAACCTTCAAAAGACACACATCAAAGACAAATGCACCGCTGCAGAAAATACTCGGAAGTAACTGTTCATTTTTAAGAAAGACGGAAAACGTAAGGTCAGAATTCCACGTCACGCTGTCACTGAGACGAGGCATGGATTGCATTCCAGGCATTCCACATTCCAAAGGTCACTGCAGGAGGCCGGCATACAGTACTGACTACACCCTAAACAAGTAACTGCTTGATTTCCAATTGTAGTCAGACTCCTCCAGAAGTTTGTGCAACGTGTTCAGAATTCCGGTCATGCATCAGATGACTTCGAACATGCTAATTGCCTAATTTCATGAGTTTAGATCAGGGGTCGGGAACCTATGGCTCGCGAGCCATATATGGCTCTTTTGATGGCTGCATATGGCTCTTTTGACGCCGCCGCCCGTCGACAGATACTTCCGCGTTCGGAGGACAGGCAGATCGCGCCGCCGCACCCGCGTTACTTCCGCGTTCGGAGGACAGGCAGATCGCGCCGCCGCACCCGCGTTACTTTCGCGTTTGGAGGACAGAGACATCGCGCCGCACACCCCAACTCCCAAAAGTCAATTATTGCATTTATAATGACTTGCTTTACTTGACTTCTTGTCAACTTGTAGTGGCTTAATACAATCAAAGTGACCATACACACCCTCACATTGCAAACAAATCATGCACCCACCCACATTAACACACACATTTGACCTTAAGAAGATTTTCAGGTAAAAGCTGCAGTTCACTAAAAGGGACGGTTCACCCCCAACCTGCAAGATACCCCTTTTGTCCACACAATGGAAGTCAACGAAGCCCGGTGTTCTTCAGTCATTTCAAATGAAATAACTTCTTTTCTGTTTTACACAGAAAAGAAAAGGTGAGTAAATGGTGAAAGTATTTTCACTTTTGGGTGAAACTATGATTTTAATTATGGGAACTGTACTTGTCAATCATTCATAGACATACACAAATGAAACATCCGGTAGAGAAATGTTCAGGTATTTCAGCTTGATCATTCTTCCAATTCTTTATGCATGCCTATAATGCGGTTGATAAGCTCGGTTTCTAGACACATGCCATTACATGTTTTACCGAAGCATAACTGTTACCCATATATGGGTGTCATTTATAACAGAAACTTCCTGGTATTTCATTGTCCATGTAAATAATTGACTGCGCTCAGGATGACGGACATACTTTATCTCTGAACCGTTTCAAAATATGCTATAAATCTAACACGAGCTTCAGAAGAACTGCCATCTAAGGCAGTTTATTTTAGACCAACCTTATTGGAGAGAATACGTCTCCTTTTTAAAGCATATTTAGTTTTTGCAGAGATTATGAAAGCACCATTTGAGAGCAGGTGGATTATGGTGTAAAATACTGTTGATTATTGAGCAGTGTCAGCAGGGGAACACATCCTCATTATCTGAGGCCCACCTGATCAGCAACGAGAAGACTTATAGATCATTTATGTAATCGTCCATGTGTGGGCACTGAAGGTGTTAGGGAATTCTGCTAATAATACTCAAATTAAGCAACCTAACAATTTATTGCCTCAGATGTTTCTTTTAGTGTGCGATGTGTAAAGCAGGAGACAGTGGTACACTGCACAGATATATTATATATATATATTTCTGCACAAGAAACATTTTTCACTGACCAGTAGAGGCACAATATAATAGTGGCTGACTGGTCATATAATCAAATACTTTGGCCCTATGGGACCAACCACTTTACGTAAAATAATAAATGTAGGCATTTTCTAGTATATAATTGTAAATTATTGGTACTTTTTTATATTAAATCTGTCAGAAATAATATTACATTTACATTTATATACAAATTATACAATGACGCTCTATCTTGCTGCTTTTCCAGGAGTTACATATAAACATATAAAAGAGATTATATTCTTAATTAAAAATCTTAAGATATTTTTAAGAAAGTTTCAATAATTTATTATTTTATGTGTTGCATAGAAAAAAGAAAGGTTTGGAAAAAAGTGGGTAGTTAAATCATGAAAAAAATTGTCCTTTTTGTGTAAATGTGCTTTATTATATTTTACATTGACATTTATTAGACATTTTGCACTGCAGAATTACCAATTTCACGGTCAAGTTAAGGATAAAACGTTATATTGCCAAAGTTATGAGAACAGGATTACTGTTAAAGAGAAAATCAGTTTTCATGGGAGAATATGCCTGCATGCCAACAAGAGGAATGCCTATTATGAAAGAAATGTGATCGAAAACTAGCTGAACTTGTGGAGAAACATCTAAAATTCCAAAGCTTTTTGTTTCCAGCATCTACCCATGCCCATCCTTTACTAATGACTTTAGTAATGCATGACTGGTTAAGGCTGTAAAGGATAGTAGTCTTTCCTGAGGAGCCAGAAGCAGGACAGCGACGGGTGCCAGGAGTGCATTTTTTGTCACGAGACTTAATGGATTTATGGGGAGTGTCAGAACATAATGTAAAATATTCATAACATGTCTTCCGAAGGAAACTGTAGGTGGAGGTGGAATGTGGCATGACAGAAAGCAACCGTCTTTTTCTTTCTGTCATCCCCCCATCCAGTCTCATCCACCCCTTCCAACATCAGGTTTGTGCAGGACAGACAACAGGTTAGGGGATCGTCTGATAGCACTAAATCAAAGCAGTTTCTGTGTATGGCTGACGTAAAGTCATTCGAAATGCCGGCACCGATAAAAACCATGCAGGACGCTGAATGATTTAGTCATACCGAACTGTTCCCTTATCTGCGTGTAGCAAGTGAGCACTAGCATACTGTACGCTGTGCTAGTTGCAATGAAAGTATGAATCACTGGTCTTTATACAGTCGATACACATGGCAACCTTTTGAGCGATGTTGCCAGGCAACATTACTGATCATTTTCAGTGAGACAGGACGTTTGCACAATACTTAGGCTGCTGTTATTGTTGCCTATTGCACAATCCCATCCCAACCCTATTTTCCAATGCTGTAATGTGTATATTTGCATTGTATAGGGATACACTGATATTAAGAGTTTGGCCGATGAGAATTATTTTCATGTTATGGAGGATAAATGGCTGATATTAATGTTGCACATTCTAAAAAAAATTGTAAATAAAAAAATTACAAAATAATAATAATTAAAAAAGTATTATTATTAATAAATTAATTTAAAAAAAAGAAATATAGACCTCACAAGACTATAAATGTATATGAATACAAATATATAAATTTTAAGATTGTTAAATGTAATTTTCAGCACAAGTTATTAAATTCTATGCATTTCTAAAAATTATGAATAAGGGTCAGAGGACAGCTAAAAGGAAAATGCATAAAAACAACTGGTAAAAAGTGACTTTTTCAAGAAAAATATTAAGCAGCACACAAATGTTGTTACTTTTGAATGTAACTGTTGAAAATTTAGTCACTGACATCAGTGGACATCACTGGAATATATTATATGTTAAAATATATTGTGTATTTTTTGTACTATTTTACAATTCTACTGTTCTATCAATAAATTGAATGGTATATAATATAATGGTATATATATATATATAAAATGAAATAAAATAACTAATATTGGTGATCGTTCCTCAATATGAAAATGCAATTAGACTGTAAATCATGAAATATTAATCTTCACATTGCTATCCTACTTCTAATGGTTTTTCTTTCTGTTGTTGTTGAAGTTATATCAAGACAAAACGCTTTCTAGAAATGAAAAACTGTCCAAAAAAAATAAATTACACAATCCTCTGCTTGGATGAAACTTTGTTTTGCTCTGTTTTGGCTGCTCAGTCGCGACAGGCAGTTTTTCCAGTGTCTGCAGCGCACTAGCAGTAGTAAACAAAGGCAAGCATGCATACACATGCACATGCTCACAGATCAGTCTTAAGCCCTTAAGACGTTAACTATTGCTTTGCAACTGCATGTTAATGATACAGACTCAATCCTAGCAAAACCAACACCTTTGCAGCGTGCAAAACAACAACAGCTAATGGTGGTCACTGTCATAATGCCCCTTGTATTTTCTGCCCCACCCTGCTGCATGTTTTCTCTTCAAGTTTGTGCATAAAGATCAGATATTTTTTGCTGCAGATTAAAAGAGTTAAAAACAAAACAGAGAACAAACGTCTCCGTAGTTGACTTCAAGCACACATTTTCGTTCTCTTTGTCCTGTGGTTGTCAATGTCTGCACGCACGCATGCCACTTATGTAACATCCCCAGTTCCACGTACCACCCTGAGCTGTTGTCCTCCCCTGAAAAGAGCAGCTGAGCTGGGAGGGGTTTTGGCCCTGCCCAGCACTTTCCTTTAATGTGTATTTGACACATGCTCGGACTCTCCACTCCCTCCATACTCACATGTCAGGGAAGAATACTACGAGAACACTCACACTCTCTCACATGCTACTCCAGGTTGTTTACCATCTACCAGCTGCTGACTTGAGTCACGCTGACTTATTTTAATAGATTGGTCCAATTTCACTTTTGTGTCTTTTTTAAAAACAAAAATAGATGTGCTGTAGAGCAGCGACTTACAGGGTGACCTAACACATCTAGTGTACAAAAACAGAGACTGGCAGATTTGATGTATAGACGTTGTCATAAGGGACATATGTGCAAGACTAAAATAAAAATCATAACTCAACAGCATTATACAAGATCTCATCTATTCCAAAAGGTGCGTAGCATGCATGACATAAAGCATTGCAAAGCATGTGCTCTTAAATCTTAAGTGCGCAGTTTTTTTTTGGCAAACTGAGAAGTTTAACCACTATTTTTCAGATACATCCATTCACACATAACATCATTAAGCATTCATGCATAAACTGTTACAAAATAGTTAAAATTTTAGCTAAATTATTGTTCTTATGATTCAAACTTTCGTAAACAATGTTCTTATTGCTGTAATCTAATAATCTAATTATTGTGCAGAAAAATTGAGCAGTAAAAGCAAATAAAAAAGGAAATAAGATAAAGAGCAGACAGGCAGACAAATAGACAGATAAATATTAAATTAATATCTAAAATGTAATCTAATATATTAAAATGTAAGTTGTGTATTTAACATCTGTTTTCCTAAATTGTACCCTTACCATGCTACGGTCAGATACCGTATTTTCCACACTATAAGGCACACCCAAAAGACGTACATTTTGATGACTTTGATGGATTAAAACATAACGTGAGTGTATTGTTATGTAGTAGAATAAAGTTGAATAAAACTCACAGTTTTGCTTCTGTTACCTTTTTTTGTTGACCGTATGTTTTAGCGTGCGTCTTATAATACAGTGCACCTTATGGTGCGGAAAAATACGGTAATTGTTTGTGAGACACCATTTGCTTAGAATAAATCAGTCAAGCATGTTTAATAAACAGATCCGCATCAATGCAGAGTAACATTTTGTCTTTATTTTATTTTGTCTACTTTTTCCCGATATCATCATTTTTAAACAGCAATATCCACAAAATATTAACATTGTGCAAGAAAACATGATTTATGGCACATCCGAGAAGAACAATTACAAAAAATAGATATATTTCTTCATAATCAAGGCAGAAAGATACATATGCATACACAGGAAAAAACACAAATTAATGGGACAGGCTGAGATTGAAATCTACTGGCTAAGGACTCAGCTACAGATATTACCCACACAAAGCCTAAATCTCACCTCTCATGGTCATGATAGAGCTCGATGGTGCGTGAAGTTGAACAACGTTAGGGAACGAGGAATTGAGGTTAAGGTATCACGGCCTTCTAAGCACCTTAAGTGTTCTCGCTGCGCGCAACACTCACTCCTAGCGCTCGCAAACAACGGGTATCGCAACATAGCAAAGACGTTTTCTCAGCTAAATAATTGTGGGCTCTAAGTTCAGGGAACTGTTAGCGTACGTAAGGTCATTGCTATCCCGCCATGACCAGACTCGGTTCTAAAGAGCTAACTTAGCTTAGCGGACTTTCACAGTGTTTGCTCCAGTGTAATGCCATCAAATGTGGTACAGCGAACACGTCGCACTTGGCCTAAAAGGCTTGTTCTTAAAGTAGACTTCAAAAAGTAAGAGCATCTTTCTTTGCAATATGGTTAGTAATGAAAAGTCGTAGGTTTTCTAACGCAACACTCAATTCAATTATAATCCTTCATTATAAAATGTGGTGCTTTTTCTCCAAAGTACCCATCTCTCTCAAGTTGTTTTCACTCCATTCAAGATTGACAGGAAGTGATGTCTGCTGAGCGATTCTGTTGTTCGCTGACCTGATGGATGACACATAGCATCTCGTGGCCTTCACACGCCTTAGTCATTCTTAATACAGGAGCTGATGACAGCGTCCCGTGGACCACAGAGAGCACAAACCCCCTCTGTCCCACAACAAGACCCTTCTTCCTGCTCCATGTTGTTATTTTCCAGCATACGAAGCGGGACAGTGGGGGAATTCTGTTTTTAGCACTTATCTGAATACTGTGAGTAACTGTTTGCCCAAAAGGCTCTCTGATGCCTGCGTGCATCATGTGTGGAGCGCACATTGGACAATTAGAGTTGACCTTGCCACTCATCTTTCGCATGTGACTGCTCAAGCCAAGCCAAGCCAAGCCAAACCAAACCCGTCGGCCTGTTGCGTAACACTGAACATCCTGCCCTTTAGATAGACTTAACACAGACCTCCTCATGAAACGTGCCTCAAACAACACCTTAAATCGCCTTGTGTGCGCATTGTGTCAACAATCTGTTCCACATTCCCTCACAGGGAGCAGGTTAACCCATTTACCAGCACTGAAGCCGTCCAACAAATCTTTCGCTCGTGTCTTTTGCCTAACCTTAAAGAAGACCAACTCAACGGTTAAGTATGAACGATGGAAGAAACAGAAATAGTACACAAAGATTACAAAAGGATAAAACATCCACAAAAAAAGAAGAATGCGCTTTAGTTATCAAACACTGTACAGTTTCATACTCAATGACCAGATTCCATGTTTCCATAGAAAGAAGAAATTGGAACAAACAAATCCAAACAGCTATTCTCAAAGTTAACACCTCTGAACATATCCAAAAAGAAAGTTTATACATTTTTTTTTCCTTTCTGGATGGATTTTACAATCAAGTTTGGTTTCAGAGAAAAACAAAAGTGGCCTTTTCAGGGGCTTCGACTTTAAAACGACTAAATTTGATGGGGTGTGTGTCTAAGCCTCTGCTATTAGGATTGCAAACAGTCCTTATTATTTGATATCAAATTTTGACCACAAACGTTGCAAGATTTGTTCTATTTCACAACATCATCTCAAACAACAGGGCTCGATTTTTATACAGAACTGCACTTTAGGAGGGGGCTGGGAAGGATAGTATTAGGTAAATATATTTTCTGCATTATATAAAATCATTCCTTTATAACTTAGTGTTTGAGGATTTTGAAATATAGTATAAACATTAGAAAAAAAACAAAGCATTAAGTCTAATGAGTTTTAATCGACGAAAAGAAAAACTACAGCTCACAAACGGACTGAGGAAAAGAAAAATGTAAAAATATTGGCAACTCTGGTTAATGTCTTGAATCCCTTTGTAAAACATGAAATGTGCTGTTTTGAGAAAGGTAAGCATACCTGGATTCAATTTTGGCCATACAAATCTCGAAGGAACCTTTAGCTAGCAGATTCGACGTAACAATGCAGGGTTAATACTGAACAACTGTTTACCACAGTGTGACTGGGCTAGCCAGCTAGTCAGTCAGCATAATCATGACTGTCTTCCTCTACTCTCCTCCATCACCTATGGTAACAAAGTCAGCCGCTGCACTGAAAAACATGCTGGAGTATCTCTCAGTCTCGGTGTACTCTTTTTAAACATTTTAGAAATTCAAAATCCGTCACCTCCTGTTAAGTTCGTCTATATGCATGAATGTAAACAGGCGTGCTGTGCAAATTCATTCAAATAGATTCACTCAACGCCGGGCTACATGATGCTAGGTAATACCTTTTTGTTTTTACTGAGAGAGAGAGAGAGTGGCATTTATTTTCTGGAGAATACCAGGTAAAAAGAAGTGTCGGACTGAACTGCCCATTGACTGGGGATGGGCATTGGTTAAAGTGGGACTGGGATAGCTGGGCTAAACAGAGTGGCTATAGAATGATGCAAGGCTTCTTGTCTTTGAAAGGATTCTCTGAAGTGGGAACCCCCACCAACAGAGGGTCGCTGCGGGCATGCTGCTCACAGTAACTCATGAGGTCGGCAGCAGCCTTAGACACCTGGGAAAAAGACAGAGAGAGAAAGACGTGACACATAATGAAAAACTATCATCAAGTGACACAAATCATTATGGAAAAGATCCATTGTTCTTTCATTTGCGCTTCTGTCATTCGCAGAATTTTTTTTTCTGGAATTGCTCTCCCATGTTTTTAAATTTTATGTTAAATTTAAGTATCCCCATATAATTTATGGTGGAAAACATGGTGCATTTATGGTGCAAGACACTTCACATATGAAGTGTACTTCAAAAATAATAATCCTTTTTTATATAAATATTGTTTTCTTATTGTTTTTATCATCAGTAATCTACATTACAGTGTTTTGGGTTACATTTATTGTTGTTTATTGTATTATTTAGCATCACGTTTGTTAACACCCTTTTGGTATTTAGTATTTGTGTGTATGAGCCTGTGCATTGTCTATGCGTGCACATTGGTCATGCGTTAAGGGAAGGCCACTTATGATAAATTCTGATTCATCATGTTGGTTTCTATTTTAGACACATGGTCAACAGCATTTTATTTGGTGAATTTCTGGCAATCACAGCAGCTCTCTTTACTGTATATTTAACAGTGTAGTATTCAAACAGTTTTTCCTTGGGTAAAAGGAAAGAGTACCACGGGTTAAGGTAGTAACCTCTATATCATACCTCTAACATATCAACAAAAGTCAAAAAAGCTATTGCTATTGGTTGAAAGCAAACATGTTTCATTGAAAAATTAAACCTTGTATACCTTAATACGTTCGAAGCCTGCCTCGATCCTCAGCTGCTCCACCAACTTCCTGGCCTGGGCTATGTTATTAGTCGTCGACATTCTCTGCCATCGGTTATCGTGCCAAGTAAAATGAGAAAACTCTACAAGAAAACAAAGATGCAACACTATTAAAAATGGAAGCAGCATACAAAACGTACAATCTGATCTATGGTCAGTATATAGTCCCTTTTCCCAGAAAATGTGTGAATGATCCAAAAATCTAATGATTCCCAGACACATTATCAGTGCATTTTCTAGAATCTCTGTTAGAAAGGGGGTTATGTGATAAAGGCGATGCTTCTTTGGGTTGCCTTCAAACTCACCACATACTTTTAGAAGACATTACCACAACCTCAAAATTGCATGCGAGTACAGCAGGGAGTACAAATAAGTGTTATAATTAAAGGGATAGTTCACACAAAATTAAAAATTATCATCATTTACTCACCCTAATGTTGTTCCAAACTATAATGTATTTTGCAGGTGATGTCACTGTTGTTGTTTTTGTGCATACAATGAAAGTCAATAAGGTCAAATATTGTTTTGAACCACACTAACTTTCATTATATAGACAAAAATAATATAATGTAGGTTTGGAACGGTGTGAGGGTGAGTAAACCACTTTTATTCTTGGGTGCACCATCCGTTAAAGTTACAATCACATCTTATAACTTGAGAAATTCAAGCCTCTAGAATAGTTTACCTATATAAATTAAAATATAAATCAAGATATTTGTCAGAAAACTACCCAGACCACACAACTACCCAGAAACATCAGTCCAGACCACCCGGTTTAGGGGGCCCATCAATCAGATAACGGTTCAACTAAAAACAGGTGCAGCTGTTCTCTGAGGCCAAGCACACCAGCATGTCTTCTCCCTCCTTAGTTTAAGACCAAGTGCTCTGAAAACAAAATGCATGAGGAACGATGAACAAGCACCCTTTAAGCATCCTTTTTTTTAAGACTGAAAGGGACATTTCCATCATGATTTTTAAGATGTTTTTTTTTGTTTAATAAGGTCTAAATCAACACTGAACCCCCATTGACGTCTACTGTATGCAGAGAGAAAAAAAATACTTTGTGGACCACAGAAGAAAGTCAGTCATACAGGTTTGGAACAACCTGAGAGAGACTATCCTTTTAAAAGCATGAACTGTTTCTCTTTCTCTTGTTATGCGATTTGCTAAATACAAGCCTTTCATACATCCTCCAAAAGGTCATTTTAAGGACCACTTAGCAACACCAAGTCAATTTTAATATCAGCACACCAACAGAGAGGTGGCTATCAAAGTAACCACAGAAACAGAGGAAACGCCGGAGGCAGTGAAAGGTTTGGTTCTTTCTGCAGACAAAAACACTCCTTATGCGACCCCCTCCCTTTGCTCCACGCACGCGCTCCCAAACCAGCTCTGCACCCCTGGCATTCCAAGACGTTCCTAGAAGGGGCCATAGTTCGAAATACATGTTGCTTAGTGCCTGGGTTTTGTCTTCTCACAGCAAACACAGTCTCTTTCACGGCTCCGTGTGCTGCATTCCAGGAAATGTGCACAGCGGCCCTGCATACATAATTGCAGCACTCTAGAATACATTGGCATATTCATTCAAACATACAGGTCTCATAAAGGATGATGTCTCCCTTCACAATTTTTTTTCCAACCACATCTTCTTTAAAAAAAACTGCTGAAAAGGCACAAGGTTTCGATATACAGAGCCATAGTGTGTACCAAGTAGACTCCATTTCGGCTGCTGGAATTTAATCTTATCTACTTAAAAGTTGTTTTACAGGAACAAGTGAAAAAATTTGCTTCAGTTTAATGGAGTATAATTAGAATGCTGCAACTGAATACTTGGTTATTTGATTCTAATATGCAAGTACAAATTTCAATTTGACTAAGACTGCAACTGATTTTGTTGTGGGCAACTAGAAGAGTGCTAGAAAATATGAATCTACACAAATGCATAATACTTTCACCACTACAACAAACAGACTGCATTGAAACTAATTTTAATACTGCATGAGTATAGATTATAGCAATGTGGTGCATTACCGAATATATTTACATGTACATTTACGCATTTGGCAGACGTTTTTATCCAAAGCGACTTACATTACATTCAAGGAACACATTGAATCAGTTCTTGCTTCCCCTGGGATCGAACCCATCACCATGGCGTTGTAAACACCAATGCTCTACTAATTGAGCTACAGGAAAAATGTGTTTCTCTATGTCAACGTACTGTATCACTGTCCAAGTATACAAGACACAATGTGTAATCAAATATTTAAATTATGAAATAAACGTACGATGTGCAATTGAATTTCATCTAGATCACACACAAACTGCTATGATTTCAATTGGACTAACCTTGAGATAAAGTGTGCTTAAATGCATTGAATGATAACTTGCAGCGAATTTTTTAAAACCTACACTTGCAGATAATCTATTAATGAAATGAAAAGCACTTAAGTGTACTTAAAGAGAGTACACTTTCAGGACTAATTATTAGCAAGTGCACTTTTTAATAATGTCAATGTGTTGTGCTTTAAAGAACACTTATTCTGTTGTGTTGATTAACATACTTGAGCACTGTATTGGGTTATGAAATATAAAATATACTTGTATAGAAATATTCTTAAGTGGTTTTAAAAAGAACTCTAAAGCTAATTGCATTTAATATTATATAATATATATATATATATATATATATATATATATATATATTATTAAGTTTTAAGAGTTTGAAAACATTACATTCAGATGGCACTTATTAATTATTAATTGTATTATTTCCAGAATAAGTACTCTTTTTAAAAGTGCACACAAAGTGTCACCAACGTGTGGTCACAGATGAGCATTTATTGGCACAACCCGCTTACTCTACAAAAATCAAAGACCATGTCTCTATGGATCTTTACTTTCTCCTCAGAGTTAGTCAGGATTATTAACCTTGATTTACACACGCGCACACAAGGGGAGGCTCCTCATTCTCACTCTATGCTGGAATAAAGTTCACGTGCTGTTCTGCGCTTTGGCATAACTGTGTGGTCTGCAGTGCCATGGAAAGTCTCCAAAACAGGAGTCTCTTTCTCCACTCTGTGGTATTCTGATCTATTGAGGAAGAGGAGGACGCTGAACACAGGGGCACTGGAAAACTACACCCCACCCTTGAGTCCCTATGCTCCATTTTAAACCATGCTGAGGTGTGGCATATTCAACAAAAACATATTCAGTGAATTCGGAAAAGGTTAAGTTGGCATTGGTTAACTAATACTAAACAACAATTTTACAGCATTTGTAATCTAGATAAATGTTCATTTCTATACACACACTAATGCATTTTATGCAATAACGCATTAGATATGTTAGTAAAATGAAATTATTCACAAAATCATGCATGCCTCCCATACTTTTTTCCTTCCGATTCTTTTGGTATGTCCCTGAAGCATCTAAAAAGCACTGATAAATCAGGGAAGCAGCATGTAAACAGTGGTTAACTGAGAATCTGAAGTATGCATCATTCTGTTTGCTCAAAGTCTCTTCTGATATGTGCGGCATTGCAGGCAGACTTTTCCTTTGAGTTCAAAGTGAGGCAGCAGTTCCCGCCAGCTTTCCAGTCAAGCGGTAGCATTAAATCAAAAAGCCCTTGCCTCTAACGGACACCTGGTGGCAACGTGCCGGCTCTCTCAGCAACCTCACCAGGCTCCAGATGCTTCCTACATTCCCGCTCTTTGAGTGCTCGGCGGGAATACCGTATATGACTGTTCTAAACAAGGAGTGTGAGGGAGGAAAAGAGGGGGGGGGGGGGAGAGGAAAACAGAGAGTGTTCTGGCTGTCAGCAAAACCTGACCAACAGACCTTCGAGCCTGGCCGGGAAAGATTTGCCAATAACCAATCAAATTTGAGCTTGGGTGATTATTAAGGCCACTGGAATTTGAGCCAACTCATTACTTATGCATTTGAAAATAATAGCTGCTCCATCACTGCTAATACCAGTTTATGCTGTACTTAGACAAGGTTATAATTATAATTAAATTAGCTTAGAACAAAAATGCAATCAAATTCATAAACTTTTTAATCAGAAACACATTAGCCATTCCTAAATTAAAGATGTTGTTTTTTTGTCTATTTTATTCACATTTATGCATGTGAAAATTATACATTTTTAACCAAAGCGACTTACACTGCATTCAAGGCACACATTAACATTCTAATCAGTTCTTGCTTGGAAATAAAAATACTGTGCAAAAGTACAGGGTCAGTGCAAAAATGTTTTTTTATTTTTTTTATTTAAGAAGTCCCTTAAAAGTTCACCAAGGCTGCATTTCTTTTAACAATATGAAAATATTATTATAGTTTAAAATAAATATTTTGTATTTTAATATATGTTTATATATAATTTATTCCTGTGATGGCGAAGCTGAATTGTTTTTACTTCAGTCATCAGTGTCACGTGATTCTCCAGAAATCATTCTAATATGTTAAGAAAGCATTTGAATTGAAATCTGTGCAGAACACGAATCACCAATATTTTTGGTCAATTTTCTTAGAAGAAACAGACCGGAGTTTGATTGTTGAAAGTATGTAGTTTTGTACATCCCTATTAAGTCAAAGTGGCAGCATCAAAACCCTACTGTTTGTCATTCTTGGCGTAAGATAAAAGTTTCTTTAACAGAGCTCAACGTTAAGGATTTTTTCCACTTGTCCTGCAAAAATTTTAACTGGCCCCCCAACACAAAAAAAGTAATAAATAAAATGTATTTAAAATGACACGGAGTGTCATTTACGCTTGCCATAGGGCACAGGGCAGTCCTTATTGTTGCAACCACTTGCAGACAGGGAAGAGCATAAACCTATGGAAACCTGTTCAAAAACAATCATCATTTTTATAATTCTGTTTGGCGACAACAGTGCAACAGAAATTAGACTACATTTTATGCACATTTTATAAGAGCAGGGAGTTCATGGCAGATTCACAGAGTAGCAATGCTGAGCCACTGTGACTCCAAATGACTTCCATTCCACACCTTTCCCCAATCCTGACAGGCTCAGTCAGCTGCTACAAAGCTTCTTACAAGAATCAGAAACTGAAAACACATACAGCTTGATCAACTGCCAACAGAAATGCCAGAAGTGTGTTCCTCAACTTACAGGACTTTCCAGCATAGCAGCACACTTGAAGGGTGAGGGAAACGAGGGGCAAGGAAGGAAAACGAAAGGAAATGAATGGGATTTCTCATCTCCCAGCTGAGATCAAGTGAGGGAGTGTTTGCTCACGTCAGTATGCACGTGCACAGAGGGGTCACAGAACATTTGTGTGCTTGTGCGTCAGGGTGTGACCAGTGGGGACAATGAGACAGACAGACTCATGACCAGGCAGACAGAAAAATAGACAGAGGTACAAATGACTGAAGTGGGTGGAAATTGTTTGGACAGGCTTACACAACGTGTTCCCTGCAGAACCATTACTGATACAGCACTGGCAGACACATGCCGCGTGCAAAAATACGGGACTGTTCTCAGTGGCCTTTTGTTTATAAAAAGATTTTAAGTTAATATGAGCTTAGAAATGAATTATAACAATGACTGTTGAATTCTTGAGGTCAGGGACCGGTGCAACATCTCTTAACACCCCACTGAAAGGTTTGATCAGACAGGTGGAGCTGGCATTGCCGGTGAGTTCATCACTCCGTGGTACCAACACCACCCTGTTAAAAACGTGTTTAACAAAAAGGTGGACAAAAGAGGGATTTGAAAATGCCCGAATAGCACAAGTCAATCCACTTTATGATAATAACCTCAAATGGTCATACGGTGAAAAATGGTAAATAAGGAATTCATTAAGCATTTGTTTAAGTGTTCGAAGGAATTGTAGGAATGCTGTCCGACGTAATTTGTGTTGAACATTACAAGAAGCTACTGTGACCACAAATCCAGTTTTCACAACACCTATAAGCCATAAATACTCTTAATGGGATTCTAATGCGACATGCAATGTTGAACATACTTTAAAACAGGGGGCTTTTTAGGTCCATAGAAATTTGTTGCATTTTTAGCTTGGCCTTTAAAAAGGGGCTTTTACCTTTTAATGTGCTTTGCATATGATGCTTACATTGCAAGGATAATAAAATAATGATTTGTAACAGCATTGAATTGCCATCTGAATTCATGTACCACCATACTGTATGTGTACTTGCATTATATTTTTAATTTACATTCAAAAGTTAGGAATTGATCTCCATTGCTCTCCAGAGGTGTATTTATTTGATCCAAAATACAGTAAAACAGAAATATTGTGTATCATTGATCCACTTGAAAACAAACATTTTCTAATACAGTGGAACCCACTAACTCACCAACCCTATTATGTTGACGTTTTTGAAGTGGAACTGCCAAATTCCCTCATTGTCTAAGCATTTTCTTATCGGTTATGTCGAACCCTAATATCTTGAGCACAAAAAAGGGACAAATTTTCCACTTAACATCAGTTATCTCAATCCCCGTGACTAATGATTGTACCCAGTTCACTGCGCATGCGCTGAATTCGCGTTGCACGTGCGTCGCTCAATCCATTAACGCTTCACTCACTCTTGTGGCGCAGTGCCGTGCAGCCGCAGAAGATCTTGCACAAAAATCAAGCCTAGCAGATACTGTCTTGGAAGAGGAGGCACAGGAGTTTGCCTTCACTGTCCAGGAATTCCCAGATTACATTGACATCGACAAAGACGTCGTTACTGATAGAAGCATTTGTTTTCAAGCAGACCGTTAAAGGCAAAAAGCAACAAAGCATTTTAGACTTTGTAAAGAAACCATATTAACCGCGTGTGCAATACTATTCAGAACTGTTTCAGAGCGAAGTGAATAAGTGAATGCGTTTATGTGTGTTGTGACTGTTTACACGCTGTGATCGAAATTGTGTTTGCAATGTTGGAGAATATAATTAAAGGTTTGTATCGAGAATCGAAGGTGGTTTTTATTGTATTCTGGTAAATCTCTGCTGTTAGTTGGTGCACATATGCCTTTTGTTGTTAGCAAACATATACAGTGCATGTACATTTTTATAGCATGCCGATCGCTTCATCAAATAAATCGCCATATTGGCTTTTGGTTACCTCGATCATCTCTACGCTTTTTTGCAACCCCCTAGGCAGTCGACATAACCGGGTTCCACTGTATAATACAAATATTATTTATTTAAAGTAATTTATTCCATGATGCAAAGCTGAATTTTCATTTTCTTTGTCACATGATCCTGATTTGGTACTCAGGAAACATTTATTATTATTATTATTATTATGATGATGAAACATGATGCTGTTTTTGATTAACAAAGTTCAGAAGAACAACATCTATTTTAAATATAAATCTTTTTACAACATTTTAATGTCTTTTTTAATGGAGGATTTAATGTATCAAAATTCCACAGGGTGAAGAAGAGAACAAGGCCATATGTAAGCAAAACTAACTAACCAACATGTGCAAGATGCTTCTTTTTTTTCCCCTTTTCTTTTTTTACTTACAAATCAACAAATTAACTTGTATGCAGAAACATGCAAACTGACAGCCACTGTCAAAATTACACAGTGAAAGGTTCACTGTCAATGACAGATACTGCAAACTGCATGTTGAATATACTCAGCGCCCTGTCTCTAAAAAAACACAGAAACACGTTTCTCTAGTCTAGTGCCTTGGGAGGAGGCCCCTATTTTGACAACTTGCCAAAGAGAGTTTGAGGTTAAAACTGTGATCAGGAGGAAAAATGAACGATAACCTTGCCCCTACAAAACTTGGAATGAAGGTGACAAGAGGTCAGGAAGTGGATCTAGTCAAAACACAAACAGCATGTGTGGGAGAGCGATACCCTCACCACATCTCCACATTACGGGTGACATTTTTTCTAGCCATGGATGGAAAGAAACTAAAGCATAAACACTTTTTCCTGCAATGACGAAATATTAGCCTGCAAAAAAATCGGATCTAGAAACACAAGAACCTCTACGTGACTCAGGAAGGTGCATGAGCTGATAAACATCTGCAGTGGAACAAAACAAAAAAAGACTGTCTTACCCTCTTGCTATTCTGAGAATTGGGTATTTACGAGATGACACAAATCATAACAGCCATTTCATGATTCACTGACCTCCAGAAGAACGTTAGCGGGTCAGATCTTTTATGATTGAGTAAGCGGGAGACTTGGTTTACACACAGAGTCACTCATGCAAACATGTGGTTCCAGCGTGATGTGTATGCACATTGGACACAAACAAGGCCTTTCAGGTGGGAATCGGAGCCAGGTGCATTGTAATTACCCATTGTGATTAGGCAGTAAACAAGCATACAGGGCAGAGCAGAGAAAGTGACTAACCGGACTCTTTCACAACAGCCGACTTCCTCCCCCGGTCCGCTTCCTTATAAGGGCAAAGGAAGCTGAATAGACGGAAATGGGGAACTCCTAAGGAGTGCGATGCAGCTTACAGTAATTATGATTAGCACGTTTCAGGGGGGATTCTGAGTCAACGCATCCAATACCTAATATAGCATTCTGTCTGTTTTCCTGCTCCTTGAAGTGAGCAGAGGTTTACACTGGAAAGTGACACATTTTGAGTATCATTTTGATCTGTGGATAAGGACAATGGGTGGTGGAAAGATTAACCATGTTCCCCTCAATGTCTTTCAGAGCTGTGACAGCAACGGAGACATTGTGTTTGGACTGAAAGAGACTTGGATGGGACAGCGTGGCTTGATCTGTCCTTGTGGGAATGTACATGCGTGGAGGTTGGGAGATATTTGAGATGACGCGAGACATTTCTGGTCAAGGCAGCCTGTGACGTATGAGCATTGCGCATGCCTTTCCTCCTTTGCCCCTGATAAAACTACAGCACAGTTGGGAACACTGATAATTTTTAGTCTCTATGAATTGACTATTCTTATTTTTATGGAATATTGCAGTTTTTATTATAAACAAACTGCACAAAATATTTCACTTTCTCTTCAAAATTAAATCTCTTCATAACGATGGGACAACAATCCCTCCCCTCCAGCAATCTGTCACTCACATGAGTATGCACGGTATTAAAACTGTCCAAATGTTTTAAATGATTTGAAGTGAACTTACACAATCACAACACTTTACTGCACAGTAGGAAAATGAGCACCATATGTAATCTATGTTGTTATTGTTAACTAAAACTACAAAAAAATCATTTTCAGTCGTTGAAGTGAAACTGAAATTAAATAAAATATAAATTTTAAATGCAAAACAAACTTTGCGTTTAGTTAATGTTTGTGTAATTAATAACTATGCACAATGATATATATATCCGCAGTAATCTTGCAAACTGTTCAAGGCTACAAGAAAGGCCAGTTTCATCTTTCATCAGTTTCGTCTTGCATTCTTTCTGGGAAAAGCCTTCCACTTTCTCTTTAATCTGATATTATAACTCTGCTGTTCTGCAGTGCAACATAGCTGGTCTATCTCTCCAAACGGCACGCTAGAAGATGTCTGTGACATCTTACAAGTGTCAAAGTACTGCTGACACCCTCCCCCCACTGATCGCTGCACTGCTTTACTTGAATCTGAACTCCATGATGCACTTACACTTACATATCTCCAGCAGGCTCTATGTATTCAAACAAGAGACACATTAGCATGGTTAAACCTGTGGTTCAGCTAATGTTCCCCAAATACATTTTTTAAATAACCTGGTCATAGACAACAAACTAATAAACTCTTAGTGCTTTATTGCAGTTTGACCCATTCATTGCAATGAAAAGTTGCAATGAAGCCACTCACGGAAAGCATTCCCCTACTGTAAACATGCACGAGTCATTTGCGATTTAAGCACATATGATGACTTGGTGATGATTACATAATTTACAGCTGTAAATATAAAGTTTCTGTTGCATCAGTGTTTTTAGATATTTTTGTCAGTTGTTTCTATGTTCTTTTATATTATAGGCTTCTACACTCACCTAAAGGATCATTAGGAACACCATACTAATACTGTGTTTGACCCTCTTTCGCCTTCAGAACTGCCTTAATTCTCCGTGGCATTGATTCAACAAGGTGCTGAAAGCATTCTTTAGAAATGTTGTTCTATATTGATAGGATAGTATTTTGCAGTTGAAGGAAATTTGTGGGATGCACATCAAGGGCATGAAGCTCTCGTTCCACCACATCCCAAAGATGCTCTATTGGGTTGAGATCTGGTGACTGTGGGGGCCATTTTAGTACAGTGAACTCATTGTCATGTTCAAGAAATGGGCTACAACAGCAGAAGACCCCACCGGGTACCACTCATCTCCACTACAAAAAGGAAAAAGAGGCTACAGTTTGCACAAGCTCACCAAAATTGGACAGTTGAAGACTGGAAAAATGTTGCCTGGTCTGATGAGTCTTGATTTCCGTTGAGACATTCAGATGGTAGAGTTAGAATTTGGCATAAACAGAATGAGAACATGGATCCATCATGCCTTGTTACCACTGTGCAGGCTGGTGGTGGTAGTGTAATGGTGTTGGGGGATGTTTTATTAGCACACTTTAGGTCCCTTAGTGCCAATTGGGCATCAATTGGTATTTTCAGATATTCATACAACAAAATAATATGAAGGGCCATGAAAGTTTTGTGAAAATGATCAATCAAAAAAAACGAAAGAGTCAACTAAAACTCTTAAACATTGTTTTCATTAACTGAAATAAAATGAGAAGCAAATATTAGATGAAAACCTTGCTGAAATAAATGGGATTAAACACTAAAACTAAAATATTTAATGACTAAAACAATAGTAATAACAAAAATAACTAATAAAACTAACAAGCATACTGAAAAATGACTAAATTTAGCATATTGCAAAATCCCTAAAAACAAAAAATTGTAAAGGAAAACTGAAATATTAGAAATAAAAGCTAATTCAAAATATTAATAACTACTATAATAGTATTTAAATAATATGAACGGATATGCACAAATTATGCAAATATATCTACACATTGAATACCAAAATTACTGTAAAAATCAACATCAAATTGTTTTTTTAATGGTGTCTTCTAAAGGTTAGCGATGCTTATGGCGACTCAGTTAAACCAATCATGACAAAAATCGCGGTGCAAGCTTATTAATATAATGACAGTTACTTACCTACATTTTGTTTTAGTAAATTTGGTAATTAGTTAATTGTTTTTGTACCTTTTGAAAAGCATCCATCTCACAAATGTAAATAGACCAACGAATAGTCCCGTTCCCATTCCAGAGTAAATTATTTATCTGTCATATAGACGAGGATAAGTAAAAAAAAATGATCGAAATGCCTACGCTTAAGTAGAACAAGTCATTATTGTATGTGGGACGTTTCCTAAGTGAAGCACATGGAATCAATTGCACATGACTTGTAATGAAGATGAATCTTGATAATTACTATAGCAGGAATGGCGGCAGCTTTAATAGAGTGACCATTCACAAATGTCACACAGTTTTATAAATGGTGACCAAGGGGGAGAGAGAGAATGAGACGGAATGTTTAGAGTAGGTCTACAGTCGCTCTTTGCATCTGTCGCCACCTAAAACAGCAGGGTATTAGGGAGATATATGGCATCCCGCTTCACACCTCTGCCGTGAAACTGCGTAAAGCAGGCAGTTCACATGCTTGGCGGTGGATTTCTGACCTGGTCCCTAATGGACTCCCGCTGAGGAAGGCTGTTGCAGATATCAGCTGCACAAGTGTCAAACCTCACTCCTGCTTTCCCAAACAAGCCACCCTCAGTGAAAAGAGTGTAACTGACTTCTTCTCTACCACATGCACCCGCCTGTTTGAATAGAGCACAGGGAACGAGGACTATTTACATGCAAAGGACCTATGTGGAAAGGCTGCTAGGATGATTAAATCAGATATGTTATCAGGACAGGTGACTAGGTGTGAAGTGTGTAGTATGGATTAGTTTGTTATTGTTGCATAGTTGTTGTTGTTGTTGCAGTGAACTGAATGCAGTCAGAAAAAAAACCTCTTCCTGTTAATGTAAAAAAATTAAATTAAATAAAAAGTGCATGGAACATATGTCCTTGACCGGAAGCAGGACAATGAATGAGAATCAGTCTTTGAGCCTCTTTATTGCAGAACTGCTTGTAATGCCAAGTGCCAACAATGCTGTTTTCAGTTTCTCTTAAATGCATAATACAGACCAATTCTATCTTAAATTACAAGTCCTTTATCTTGCACTTTATCTTTGCATTGATCAAAAACATATAACACTTAACTATAAAAATGGTAATGGGAATTATTGATTTATAGATAAAATGGTGATATAAATATAAATGTTTAGCATCATAATAATTGTATCAAAGTATTCTTTAAATTTCAATTGAAATATTTTAATTAAAAAATAAATGTAATTACCAGTACATCATTAAATGCAATAATAAAACATGTGCAAATCAAAATTATTATAAATCATTCTATACATTACTAAAATCTGAATTTTATTAAAATCCTTTTTAAATGTATTCTAATCAATTCTATTAATTGAAATAATTAAGAACATAATGCCAAAGAGACAAAAATCTATCATAATCATGCAGCCCCAGCTCAACCTGAAACATGAAAACTGAGCAATTAATGTCTGCGTTCTAAACCTTTGGCCCTGGCTTGCAGAACAGCTCTCAGTGTTGGGAAGCCACACCTCTTCCCTCAAATCTACCACATGGTGAAGACTTTTACAGTGTGTGAAAGGCCCTTAAATTAGGTCAGTGCTCCAGGAGCTTAACCTACTTGCTTAAGTACGGGAGAAAAACTGTATTTATCACCCCACCAACATATCTGCCAAGCCTTTAAAGGTGTTGAAAAGAAAAGGAGTATGATTATTAGTAATTTCATATAAGAGAGCCATGCAAGAGAGTTTTTTTGTTTGGACGTAGCACTGAAAAGTGTGTTAGTGGCAAAACACCCAGGTGTCAGCTGCAGCACCGCGTACCCAGCCAGGATTCCCTCGTCTAGTCAAGGAAGGGTTAACTTGTGTCAGCCATGGGTCAAAGTTGAGTCTTGTGTTTCAATGATCACGGGTTAGTCACTGTGATATTTCCCACTGCATAACTAGGCTCAGCACACGTGTGAAATCTACAGTTTCACAATTTTGTAATTTTTAAACGCCTCATATGTGAGAAAGTATGCTTGTCTGTTAACTATTCACAAGGGCTTCTATGATACCTTTGCTTTAACCTCAATTGCAAACCGGCACTGCAAGAGTAACCAGAGCTTTGCCATCATAGGTTCATCTGTGCTGGACAGATGCACAGTATGACAGAAATTATCATACTATACATACTTTAAACTGCTTTTTTCATAAAATAGCATGTGAAACAGAATCCAAAAATAAATGTTATATATAATAATAATAATTATAACCAATGCAATACATTATACTACACATTACTTAATTATTTTAATGTAATAAGAAATATAAATTAATGTTACATAAATCTATAATATAAATATACATTGAATGTATTAATTACATTTGCAATAAAAGGTAAGATTATTTATTAATAATCTTATATACTTAATATTAAATAGTATTTTTATAAATTTTCAGCTTTTTTTTAGCCAATTTTATCTCCAAATGTCTGATCAGCCTGATCCAATAATGAAACGCATACATAAATAACAGCTCATCACATTCAGTTAAACTTGCTACACTAGCAATGAAAAGATGAGCAGAGCGCATTGCATTGTGGGATACAATATCGTATGTGTTGACTGCCCATTTTGGTATTCATTACATAATATTCTTGGATATATTTGGAACATGCAGTCACAAAGCAAAAGAGATCAGAATTCACATGAACAGTGAAACACTAACAAACAACCTGTGTTCCTATATTTGGATATCAGCTGACTTACTCGGAAAGGTAAGAGATAGAACATGAATGATTATGAACTTTGAGTTCAGTGATGTTGCAGAAGCCAGTACACCAGACAAGACATTTAAAAGACTGATTATGCTATCAAATCAGCAAGAACATGGACAGAGTAATAGAATAAAGACAGTTTGTTATGTTTCTGACATAATCATCAACTTAGAAATAATGACTTATAAATAATTCTGCACTTCTAGAGCATTTATTAATCTTTGCTAAATGTTAATTTCAGCATTTACAAATACAGTATTAAAATCAAAATTTGTATTTGTCAACATTAATTAATGCACAATGAACTAAAATGAACAGCTGTTTTTTGTTAAATTAACTAAGGTTAATAAAGATGACAAGTAACAAATGTATTGCTCATGGTTAGTTAATACATAAACTAATGTTAACAAATGAAACATTATTGCAAAGTGTTACCCCAAAATCAAACAAAAACTAAGTAACTGCCTGAGTTTTTGTTTTACAGGGAAGAATGATTAGAATTCCAGTAAGAGGAACGTTACAAAAGAGAATGGAATTCCTGCAGCGCTTAAGTAGTTCATTGGAACTTAAAACTATTCAAACTATGTCTCTTTCCTCTAACCAGAAGTGCAGCCCAGACATAGGTGAAAAAAAAACTTTCATGCAAATGAGTTTGGCAATGCAAACAGAGCCCAGGAATGATGGAAATATTCACTTATTTGCTGTAACACTTTATCGAAACACACTGCTTACAACACATTCCGTGTTTTTAACAGATTCCAACAATAAATGTTTTATAATATACAACTATACATCTTAATGTTTATTATTTTTAAGCATTTTTTTAATAGTGTTGGCTCTATGATGAATATATGTCTGCTAAATGCTAAATATTAGTCTTACTATTAATAATACAAATGTGCATAGCAATGCATTTTGCCAAATAAAACAGCATTAAATAACACACACTATATAATAGGAGGAGGAGTGATGGAGGCGGTAGTGTGTAAGTAGTCTATGCGCAATGCACTGAACCCCCAGCTGCGATGCATGAGCTAGAGTGGGCCGCGCACTCCCTCCGCTCATGTAGGTGAGAGTGGGAGACTGATCTATATGCTGGGGAGTATGTGAGGCAGGAGGAGGGAGTGCATCAGCAACCGTTACTCACATTCCTCTTTCAACGACAAAAATCAAAGCGTGCACAGAGAGGCAGGAATGCGGCCAACTGTGGAGCTGAATAGGGATTGTTGAATGCAGAGGAGATTGTGAGGAGGCAGTCGTGAAAATAAAAACCAACTCTTAAAATGATACAGAGTCCAAATTACTCACTATTTTAGGATAAGCTGCTATGAGTGCTTGGATCTCCAGCACTTGCCACTCTTTGTCTTAGATGCAAACATATTATATAGCACATTATAAAATCTGCTACATAATCCTGTCATGTGGAGCATCAGGGATGTGATATAAGCTGTTACAAGCGAGTGCAATCCCAAGGGATCCACAACCAACTGTTTATGTAACAATTAACGGCACATGTCATGTGCCTGGAGAATTTCAAATGATGTGCATGTCGGATGATCGAAATTTTTCTTCCACTCTGCTGGAAATGGGAAAAAAGGCTGAGGTGCTGACTCATATTTTGAGAGCTCACTACTAAAATAGCACAGTCATCATGACTCTGCACTTTTGAAGTGTTTCTCTTGCCAAGCCTTTCATAACACGTTCAGCTCTTTCACAACACAGACAGGGTAAAGGACTTAAGTGTGGGGTATTCACCACACATCAATCTGTTGAATAACAACCTTGCTAAACACAACAAAATCTATTACATGTTCTGTAGCTATTTTCAGCATTGCCCTTTCTCATATTTTGCGCATTCTGATATGCTACAATTGAATTTAATGCACGTGATATTTGAGCAAATTATGTCACGTGCTAGCTGGAGAGTTGGTATGTAACGTGTTACATATGGAAATATGCATGTTTAGTCTGTAAGTTAGTGCAAGACATGCATGACTTGAGCCTGACCGACAGTCTATAAGTCACTGACAGGCAAAAACTTAAATTACCACAGTCCTTACAGTATGATTTTTCCCTGTCTGCCACGAAAAAATAATCATCTCTAGATAAAACCAGACAATTTGTTTGCGTAATATTCAGACTGAAGTCTAGGGAGGTGTTTTCCCTGAAGCATGTTTTTCCAAACGGGACCCCATACTTTCCCCCCACAGTCTGTGAGTCACTTGGCTGATGCAAGACAGCAGGAATCTGGTCAGGGGTTTTGTCCCGTCTAGACCAAGCAGAATGTAACTAGAGATGGAATAAGCCGAGCCTCTGCACTGAAGTCCTATACTGCCACTCTGTGGTGTAATATATATATGTGTGAAACTCTTTTTCATAACTACTGTACTCTGAGGATGCATTTATATAATATTAACATATTCCAAAAAAAAGAAAGAAAAATTTAGATATTCAAGATATTAGGACAAAATTGTATATTATATAAATGCAAACAATATATATATATATATAATACGCACAGTGAGGTTTAAAAGTTTAAAAGAGACACTTTGTTTAAATGTTTACTTTTATTTAAACAAAAACATGAAAATTATAAATAAAAAAAATGCCAATACAATTTTTTCTTGAAGCAGAAGTATTTGAGTGAATGTTCTGTATCTGTAGGTCTCAATAGTGTGAACATTTTACTCACACTGCGAACTGTAAAATGTACAAATGTGTGCAAATAATAACTAGGTCTTCACCGTTCTACCAAATTTAAGGTCATAAAAATGTTATATCTTCAAGTGGTATAACAAAGGTTTTAAACTTGAGGCCGGAAAACAGAAAATCACATCACAGCTTAATGTTTTAATACAACAAATAGGAGTGCTGCACTTTCAGATGAAAAAACGCATTGCTGTTAAGCATTCTACAGGCTTGCGGTTTCAGAACAAGTTTGCAATCAATGCATACCATGCATTTGTCATGAATTATGCTTATGATTTACAGTTGATTATGACAATGTTTACTTTATGGTGTTTGTAATATGTTTTAGATGGTTGTTAGACATTTGACCGCTCCAGGCATGCAACATCTTGGAACGGTGAACGTGTCGTCACTCGGAGTAAGAATCAACTATGCTACAATATTGTGTGCTAAGATTTAAATTTCAGAAGAAATGGTAGAACCTTTCACAGGTGGGAATGTGTTGGTGTGTTTTTATATATATTGACTCAGGCTTAATATTTCAATATTTAAACTATGGTAACTTTGTAATGTTGTGTTAGCTAAAGCCTGTATTCTATTGTATTAGTTAGCAAAATCATCTGCTTAAGTCCTTTGCAGACATAGATAATCATATATGCATCTAACTACTGTTGCAGATGCACAATCAATTTTCTCTCGAGCATTCAGGGACGAAAGTTTGACCTTGACTAAGTATCGCGGCCCAAATTAACAGCTACTAATGAGGCATCTAGATTTGTGTTGTGTTGGTATTCAAATAATCTTTGCTCCTTGGGGGGAAGGGGCAGTCACCTTTTCAAACTCCTGACTAAGTGTCACACTCACGAAGTGGACTCAAATATATACAAGTCCATCTTAGGCCACGTCCACACGATGCCGGTGCATTCCCTATCCGATCATAAACACGGCGTCGGCGTAAAAATTATCAGTGTCCACACGAGATCACTAAAACCGACTGATAACGGTGTAGCATATATGCCAGACCAGTATGGGGCGCTGTAATTCTACCACAGATAATGCACTATACACAGTGAAGAAGACTGAGCATGCGCATTGTCGTTGATGTTCAGTGTTGCCAGATTGGGCAGGTTACCGCCCAATTGCGCTCCTTTTGGTCACGTCCGACCGGGAAAAAATGCATTGGGCTGGTTGATTAAATTTGGGCTTGTTTTTTATTTATAAGAGTACGCACTTTGGGCTGGTATTTTTTTAAATGGGCGGGTTTTAAGCTGTAGTTGGGCTGGAAATCTTCAGTCCAATCTGGCAACACTGTTGCTGTTACTGTGACGCAGCCGACACGTGATGTGATGACATCATCGGTAAACAAAAAATATACGGATTGGCCGTCCAC
Organism: Rhodeus uyekii; assembly: GCA_037043235.1. Classification (NCBI taxonomy): domain Eukaryota; kingdom Metazoa; phylum Chordata; class Actinopteri; order Cypriniformes; family Acheilognathidae; genus Rhodeus; species Rhodeus uyekii. The sequence goes on from JAWRVZ010000035.1 coordinate 1,288,870, forward strand.
ACGAGACTGCGAGGGTGTCGGATTCAGATCTATCCACTTTAGGACCCGGCCTCAAAAGAGAGCTGATTCATTCTCCCAAACCGCCGAATCCGTGTGGACGGAACGCCAATCCGATAAGAAATGTATGCGGATGCAGTGATCCGCGTCTCCGTGTGGACGGGCCCTAAGAAACAACTACCTGCTTTAGTGGTTTTCTTTAAGTTTCTGAGTGGGTGTTTACACAACACCGCCTTTAAGTAAAACTAAAAACCTTTTACACGTTTTGGCCATTCATTTACACGACAATGGCGTTTTGGGCCCTAAAAACGCAAACTTTTGAAAACTTTTTCAAAGTGCCAGTTTTTCAAAACAATCGTCTTCGTTAAACTATAAAACACTAGTCTATAGCTGGTTTTTCTGTACCTCGCCAAACTGGCCTGGCATGAATAGTACAGATTCGTGTGAATGGAGTTCATTTTGGCAATGGTGTCGTCTGTACGCAAAATATGTAAAGGAAAAATGTTTCTGCTTTTTTTTGCATCGTTGTCGTGTAAACGCAACCTGATTCTACACACAAAAACTTGCAGTTACACATACAAGAAAAATGCAGTTGAAGTACATGTAACAATGCAAGCAAAAACCAGTTAACATTATTGGCGCTCTCCTTTCATTGTTTGACTTCTAAAAGAATCACGCGTTAAAAAAAACTAATTTCTATCTTTCATGAGACGTGCATACAACATTTCAATCACAAGCATGTATCAGCACTGAACCACAATGATGCCTCATCAATCTCCATTATCAAAACTGAACTGTGGACTGGGTGGTTGCTATGGACACAGCTCAATGTAGGCTGCAGAAACTATATGCATGAATCAGTTAAATTTTGTTATTTTGACACCCCCCTGTGGTCAGATTACATGTAGGCCTATATATAAAATTAGATAATAGTTCAAGTTAGATCAGTATAACTTGTATTTTGACTTTTTCTTACCTGGATGATGGAGAGGCTGCAGACTACAGGTAGCTCAGGTTCTTGCAGGCAGGTTTGCTTGTCTAGAAAACACAAACACAATACACATATTTATTAGAACAAGCAAATATTCATGCAACATGCTATTTAACTATTTGATCGTCTATTTCAGAGGTCCCAACATAATCTTATCCCATATTAAAATTGTGTTTGATCTGTGAATAAAGGTAGGTAATGCTACAACTGATATATTTCAATAAAACGTGACAGATATAAGGAACAAAAAATATATATTAATATAATATACACATACATACATAACACAAAAAAAAGTTTAAATAAATGTCATAATTCATAGAAACTAGTTCCATGACACCTTGATAAGTAAAATTTCTATTTGATTCACTAGAGGGCAGTATCCTAATGCAAGGCCACTAACATAATTTATATAATACAGATTAGGTCAGAATTAGCATTATTGCAATCTTAATCTACTTTTAGTAGCTATGCAGAATTAATCTGCCCCACCACCATCTGTGAGGTTTTTATCCCACTCTAATCACGACGTAGAAACATACTCAGACATTCTTTAACCAAGCAAGTGTAAACATACTGTATATTCTACATTATTTCACATGGTTACTGACTGCGAACTGGTACACCATACGCAGTATCATAATTGTGAAAACCTTCACTTTATTATAATCTTGTTCTTTCCAACTATTAATTTTAATTAAGTTATATCAATATAGCATTATGACCAAAAAATTAATAAATAACTCCCACTCCACACTAAAAGTATGTAGTGGTCTAAGGGACTTGCCCTGCGGACTATTATACTTTGCAAACATTTCACAATAAATCAGTTCTATAAATATGCAATACTGCATTAAAAATAAAATAACCCAACATATTTATAGTCTAATCACAACTGGATGCACTTTCATCACACAGTTTCAAAGTTGTATTCGAGATGATGAAATAATGTGTGTTACAGCTATAACCATTATTCATGCTATCAAAACAAATACTTCCAAACAGGCAAACCAGAGTAGAAAGAGAGAAAGAGAGAGGGATGTGAGGCGGCAAAATCAAAACTTATGAATAATTAATCACATCTCATTCAGTGGAGCTCTGAGTATGCCAAGCAAAACAAAACAAAGTGGCTGAGCCAGTTGATAAACCTGCTGCATTTCACTAACCATCTGTTACTGTATACAGAAAATGTATGTACTGTGTAAAAGATATTTACGTTTTAATTAGGGTTCCTATGTAATAAGTGAGCTGGTTCTTTAATTAATATACAGTAGCGGATCCAGCTGTAATTATGTTCGTGTCCCTGGAAGACTTTACCGAAAGATATAGGTCGCTTCAAGCCATCTGATTAACTTGAGCTAATTGATTTTAAAGACTTTGTATGTTTGGTAATACAATCTAAACGCTACACATTTTTGTTCTGATAATGTGCAGAATGTGTGTGTGTGTGTGTGTGTACAGTGGAATACGGTTATGTTGACGGCCTCGGGGGTTGCAAAAAAGCGTTGAGATGACAGAGGATCGAGATGACCAACAGCCAATATGGCGATTTATTTGATGAAGTGATCGGCATGCTATAAAAATGTACATACACTGTATATGTTTGCTAACAACAAAAGACATATGTGCACCAACTAACAGCAGAGATTTACCAGTATACGATAAAAAACACCTTCGATTCTCGATACAAATCTTTAATTATATTCTCCAACATTGCAAACACAATTTCGCTCACAGTGTAAACACAGTCGCTTTTTTGAAAATGTGGTCTGAATACTTGCTAAATATAGCGACAAAGGCGCTAAGTTGGCAACACTGTCCGCGAGTTCTTCTGCGGCTGCGCGTGAAACGTGAGTGAAACGTCACTGGAGATTCACGTGCGATCCACGTATAACGCAAACTCAGCGCATGCGCAGTGAACTAGGTACGTTCATGAATCACGAGTTAACCATGTGAAGTGGCGAATTTGTCCCTCTTTTGTGCTCGAGATATTAGGGTTCGTTGACATAAAAGAATCGACAAATAGGGAGTTTGGCGGTTCCACTTCAAAAACGTCGACATAATAGGGTTGGCGAGTAAACCATGAGTCGAGATAAGTGAACTCCACTGTATATATACACACACACACACACAAATTCTGCACATTATCAGACATTTTATCAGAACAAACAACCTCTCTTTTATTCCAACTTAAAACAAAACCAATATGGGCATGTGCCTTTATCTTGTATGTTTTGTACATACAAAAGGAGGGGGAGGTGGTGCTTGCACCTGCACTAGACAATGTGACACATAACTGACCTGAAGTTCATTTAGCATCTGTCAGGAGAGTATACAGTATACAGCATTATATAAATTGATAAGATATGGCAGAGTGGACTTTGTAGTGAATATAAACAGGCCCAGTGCACGGCGTACTAGCACACAGTGAATTCTATGGCTCAGTATGGTCAGGTTGCCAAAATCGTGATAATAGCTCACCATGAGGTTATTTTCTATAATAGGCAAACATGAGTGATACATCAGCTCAACAAATGTAATACATTCCACTGACCACAGCCAATCAAATACTTTATCTGTTTAATCCAATTGCTCTTTCTGTTCAAGAGTAACCTATTATTTAAACCCACTCAGATGTTTCCCTATAAAGGAAAACTATGACCAAAAACACAAAAATGTAACATCTTAACACACAGCACAAAATGAACATTAGTATACATTTATGAATTATTTGAGACTCTTCTCTGATCACTGCCTATACATTTTATTCATTATCTTTAAAAATCCAATAAAGATTTATAAATTTCATTATAAATCATATCTGGCATATGCACATTTATTGTAATAGACTTGCCAGAGGAGGATGGACTCCCCCGGCTGGGTCTGGTTCTTCTCAAGGTCCAACCTCCCTGTTCACCTAAACATCTGTTCCTTTTGCCACAGTGGGTTGTTCACCAGATGATATTCTGTACAGCAACTATGAACGAGATGTATGGAGAAAAGTGCAAGAAAACGCACATGCCTGTTCAATTATGCACAATCTTATAAGTGAACTGCAGCCTGGAAATAAGGAAAAGCAGGCCCGGTGCTGCTCGGCTGTTTTTGAGTTTTTTGTTCAAACTCCAGAACAGTATAACAGCATTCAGCCGATATTTTCTCATGACACCGTCACATTAAATCAGCCCAATATGATGCAGAAGTGCAGGGAGTTGCATTTCTGCCATAACGCACTGCATTTTGCTCCAGATCTCTTGCTGTTGGTAGGCCTTGCTCACACTGATGGAAAGACAATGCGGGCATTTTGACAAACGGTACACTATGTACGTCTCCCTGCCTATAGCTCCGTATACATCGTTTGACGGACTCTTCAACGTACTAACCTATAACGACCCGGCGCTGCAAATATCTGCCTCAGAATTAGATAACATGTAAGGCGTAAAGGTGTTGACAAGAGGCGCAGGAAAGCTTCTTCTCGCCTGTTAAGCTTTAGTTTGAGCCAGAGAGCAGACTGATTCACGCAAACACCCAAATGCCAATCTTGCCTTTACGTTTCTTTTTAAAACAGCCGTATAACATGTACAGTCTATTAAATATTATCGATACGAAGCCCACTCCCCACCCTACCGGACAACGCTCAGAAAATTCAAACGGTTTCGGATTCGTGACACCGGTGGAGTGAAGCGCCTAACGCAGAAGCACTAAAAAACACAGGCGTTTAGGCAAAGCAAACGGATGCTCGATTACAAACCTGAAGAAAGGAAGGAATGAAGGGATAAAATAAGAGCTTGTTGTATACTCACCTCGTCTACAGTGATTGTGGAGGTAATTTAAAGGGCCAGGTTCGCGCAGAATTGTTACCCCCCCCCTACCAAACAAACACCACCCCCTCCGTGCACCAGTGTCCACCCAGTCAGTCCCCCCACCACTGGTGACAGCGTTCTCGCACACAAACTTGCTTTTCTCTCCTGGGAAAAAGCTGAGTCGGTTCTGAGTCAAATAAGGCGGCTCTTCGTTAAAATCGAAAACCAATCAGTTTCGCCAGCTCTGCCCTCTCCACCCTCAACGGGTGCCTACGGGTTTGGTTGCGTCCGTCGTTCAACTGTTTTGCTGCTCGATGGGATTTTTTGGGGGGGTTGAGCTCCGAGCTGGTTAGGAAGTACACTTTACGAAGCGGTTCATCGACCTAGTCTTCATTAGCCAACAGATTTGGGTGCACCGAACTCGAGCCCGTTTTGTACTGCAGTGTGCAGTAACGCCTGCTGGCCCAAGAGGGCGCTACTGTACAAACTCTGTTCACACATGGAAGATGAGCGACAACAGGGAAACAAAACATGTTTCATTCATTTTCTTTTTAACCAAATTTTTATTTACATGAATGGTGATTTTTTTTTAATAGTATTACCAATTTACTTTTTAATTTATGATGGCTCTAATGATCAAAATATGCATGTCTTTTATCTTTTTCTTTGATATTTGATTTATTTTTACTAATATACCCTTGTATTGTTCTCATTTCCTTTCTGTCTTGTGCTGTAGCTGTCATTTCCGTTGTTGTTCTAAAAAAACACGAATAATTTATTCTTTAGATCTAACTGTGGTATGTTTATGTTACTAGTACTTGTTTTATATGTTTAAATTGCTATTAAAAGTAATAAAATTGTTGTTAGTAATAATAATTGTTGTTATTTCACTAGTAAGTCTAATTTTTGATTACATATTAGTAGCAATACAAGCAGACTACAAAAAATTATTCCAACAGTATAGCATCTGTTACACCTGTATTTATTAATTAAATACTAGTACTAGCAGTTCATTAGCATTGTTTAAATGTAAAAAATGTTGGAACGTCAGTCTAGTATTCTAGTTGTTGCTGGTACCTAGGTATTATGCTCATTTATAGCTATTTCCTGTATTATTTGTAACTGTTCAGTAGATAGCTTTTATTTCTAAAGTTTCTAAATCTATACAGTATATTTATTTCAGCTTTACTATAGTACTTTTTATTAGATATTAGTATCTATCAGAATGGTTGCATTTGAAATCAGTCGCCTACTAATAATTTGCAGGCTATATTTGTAATTACTCTTAAAAATTGAAAATGATACTATTGGATTATTATAAATTATAAATTAAGTTTAGTAACATAAAAATAGATTTGTGGCTTAGTAAATACTTAAAGAGAAATTTAAAATTCTGTCATCATTTACTCAACCTCATTTTGTTCCTATGACTTTCTTTGTTCTGGAATAAAAGATAGAAGAATGTTCATAGCCAAACCGTTTTAGTTACCACTGATTACTTTTTATATGGACCTAAACACTGACACATTTCTCAAAATGTTCTTTTATGTTCCACAAAAGAAAGTGAGTCAGGTTTGGAACAATATGAGGCTTAATAAATTATGACAAATATTTTCATTTTTGGTTAAATTATTCCTTTGAAATACTCCTCTCTGTGTAGTTCCCTTATGTATTTCTATTCCATTGGTATTATTGTTGCATACACAACTGCAAATACAGGCTTCAGTGGGATGTATTCTGCTTCTTTGAGTAAGCCCTAGGTGTATGTTAGATACTGTAGGTGGATCTGCACCTCCAGGCAAATTTGGCACTTGGCAGCGGATCAGAGTGAACCAGCCTTAATAATAAAGCCCTGCGGTTCTCATCCAAACTATGCCTTTTAAAGCTTTGAAAATGCAGTCAGGACAGTTTAAGAGTAGACTGTACCCTGTGGCAGTTAAAAATACATTACAGGCAGCTAATAGCACAGTGGACCGTTAATCTAACATAATACCTTTGTGAGCTCAGAATTTTGAAAAAGTGTCCAATGGGAGTTGTATTTTCATTCACTGTCCAAACAGACAAGCAGAAAGTAGGTTTGATTTTGTGGTTACTAGTTTACTAAGCTATCTAAAATGTCAACTTTTTTAAAAAAAACTTTTAATTATGAAATGCGTGCCCCATGTATCCACCTGAGTTTTGTGCTAATAAATGTTAAAGATGTTTACCTTTATCTGTTTGCTTTGAGACACTCTACTGTTTTATTCAAGGACTGAGCAGACGATTTGTCTCTTCTTTCTGCTTCACTTCACAGCCTCCCTTAGGAGCCCCAGGATTCTCATTGTGCCTTTGGATTCTCAAAGGTCCCAAATGACTTGTGCTAACATTTGACTTGGCAAAGCATAGTTGGTTTATTTTTACAGTTGGATGTATTTATAGTAAATTGGGATGGAAAATACTTTACTGCACTAGCATTATATCCTCTGGAACATGAAATTTTGCTGATGGCAGAATATTTTCTGTATCATTTTCTCATGCTTTGAACTCATGCCGTTCTCTCTCTCTCATCTAACAGTCTGCATGGAAACTGCAATATTGCTAAGAAAGGAATGAGGTGGTGCAGTTGTTGGGAGGTGGAGGGGAGAGAGAGAGAGAGAGAGAGAGAGAGAATGAAGCTGTGAATCACAGTAAAGTTGATTCATGCAGGTCTCCTGCCAGACAAGCTTCTAATCCTACTTGCCAGGTTTCCTGCGTGAAATACAAAGGTTGTTTGGGTTTGCACCCAAAGACCATATGCATACAATAGGTGTTCGCAGAGAGAAGGAACACAGGTAACAACAGGTAACTTACGGTACAACAGATGTTTATTCTTAAGTGGATACGGAGACAACTGTCGTATCGAGCTCTTAGCTTAAAACAGGGCAGTTGAAGACAGATGTCACCTGCAGAGAGCCAGACCTTCTGTCCTGGGTGGTACAAGGGAGTTGCAGATCTACATGCTGGCATGGTTCTTCTGACTCCATATTGCCTGTTGCAGATGGATATGAGCTGAGTCCCAGATCTTCTCACTCTTCTGAAACCACTGATTCATAGCTGAAACCTCTGATGGATTTCTTGACCAGAGAAATAGTCAGACTGGTAACCAAGTATGCATTGGAACGGTGTTAGTCCTGTGGTGGTTTTGATGGAAATCGGAGCATACTTGGCCCAAGGAAGGAAATGGTGTGCTGGTGATGGTGACAGAAACACTGCTGGTATCTCCTTATATCCTGGATCTTATGCTTAGCCTGGCCATTGGTCTGAGGGTGATACCCCAATTATAGACTTCTAATAATTGGAAGAACGACTGCGACATTCTGGAAATAAACTGAGGACCCTGGCCAGATATGAGATCTTCTGGAAATCCGAAATGTCGGAACACATGGTAAAAGAGTAATTCAGTAGTTTCAAGGGCTTTGGGCAGACCTTATAGTGACATTAGATTACAAGCTTTGGAGATCAGTCTACTACAACAAGGATGCTGTTGTGAGACTCAGTTGTGTGAAAAACAGTGGTGTAAAAAAAGTTTGCCCCCTTTCTGAGTTCTTATTTTTATGCATGTTTGTAACACTTAAATGTTTCAGATCATCAAACAAATTTAAATATCAGTCAAAGATTATACAAGTAAACACAAAATGCAGTTTTTAAATGAAGGTTGTTGGATCATTGGTTGGATGATTTCAGCAATGGAACCTTCCAGCACCATGAATGACATCTGTTCTTGATGGAGACTCCCAATGTGGAGCATTACTGTGGGTGCAGTGACCACAGCCCAGCAGATTCCCTAGTATGGAGTGGATACCTAATACTTATGAATATGGTTTCTTCTTGATGTAGAGTCTTTTTAGGTTGGGGAAGATGTAGTTCCTGCCCTGCAAGCTCTACCCTCCCTCAGGTATCACCTCCACCCTCGGTCACACGAGCTCGTCTTCAGCCATCAAGATCCCCACTTCCATCTCAGGGGGTCGCTGCTGCTGCTCTGTTGCAGCCGTCCAGGTCATTGGCATTCCATTGCTCCCTTTGCTCTGCGTCTGCACAAGGGTCTCTTCTCCCAGTGGCAACCTGTCTGTCAGTCGTCAGGATGATGCAGACTGTGGCGAGCAGGGCGTGGTGGTGGTAGTGCTGAGATTGAGAATGAGCATCACCTGCACGCTGCACTCGCCTCGTATCTCAAGGAGGAACAGAAGCATGAAAGGAGGAGTGACAACAGTGAAGGTCGAGAGGAGGAGGAGGGAGATGTTGTTGGAGAGCTCTCGCTGCTGAGAGGGATTGCGGTGCTGAGGAGGTCGGACAGCACAGAGGAGCAGAGGACCGCCAGTGGCTGCCAGAGGCGGTGATGCTGGAGCGAGTGAAGATTGTGTGGGACGGAGAACTCGAGGTCATACTCCTGGTATGAGGTGAGGTGGTTACTGTCTGTGAGGGAGCGGAGGAGTCTTCCTGTTCGCCTGAAGTGCCGGAGCCAGGTGATGTCTACCATACTTGGGGAGAAGCATGGAACGGGGGACTGACCCTCAAAAGGAGGAACCATCGCCGGCCAACAGGAGGCGGAGGAGCATTGGGTCGTCCAACGAACAGGGTCCAGTGCCATCGCATGGCACCACGAGGAAGAGCCTCTGGTTGACTGTGGACTGAGAGCCAGGGAACCGAAACAAGAATTTCTATTTTCTTATCCTCTCACCCCTCTCTCGTCTCTGTCGCTGCTCATGCTGATGTCTCCTTTTCCCTCATCTCACCTGTCCTTACCCTCAGGTGCCGCAGTCGACCCCCAAATATATAGTTATGATTAATTATATTATTTATATTGAATTATCAATTATACGGAATGCATTTCTTGTTTAAACATTATAATCATTACTTCAAAGCACTGAACTTTTGGAACCTATATCGAAAGATTATAGGCAGAATTTTAGATTTCTTAAATTAGCCAACATTTGCCTTAATAGCATGCATTTCACACCCTTCTGCAGCACTTACTAGAAATGTTACTCAATCAGATAGCTTTACTATTCAGTCTTCTTTGTCCCATATAACCCTTGACTGCATGCAGCACAGCTGAGACTTTACTGAATGTGCCTTTATGCATTGCTGCATTGTAAATTACACCATTTCTGTGTTTGAGTATACACACCTGGGTCAGCTAAAAATGTAGTGCTCCTCATGATGTTTCCATAGAAACCAGGTTCAGCACATGGGGCTTTATTCAAATGTTGTTTGTTTTGAGGGTGGGTGACAATAGTTTTGCTTTAATTGTTTTTATTATGAAAATCAATTTGCAGATTTATAATAGACTATTTCCAGCTATATATCTATACATATATATTAGTATATGTACACAGTATTTTCCTTCATTTGGGATGTGTGAGCACAGCATACATATCTTAGGAAGACTATTGCTAGGACATATCATAGTAGTTGCTAATAGCTATAATTAAAAAGAACTTTTGTAAAATATTGTACAAAAAATTAAATAATGAAATGCAAAGGATTTAAGTTGAAACGTCACTTCACAGTATTGTTGCTTGCCCTCATGCTGGCTAACATCAAGTGGGACCATGCGTAGTCTGAATTATGAAATGGAGGTCATCATTTACATACATTTCACAGTACATTCCATTACCTTTAGGCATTTAAAGTGCTCACTGTGTAAACCAGATTTCGGATAGTAACTGAAAATCCATGAATGAGAATCCAGATAGATGTACAGAAAACCCCCTGGGATTCCAGCGAAACATATGAACAGTGATTGAAGAGCTTCAAAAGGAAATGTGTCCATGGCTCATTCGATGAGATTAAATGATGATTCTTTACAGATACTGATATATTCTTTACATACAATTTACAAGTATTTACAATAGAAAGTGCATGACAAAATGCATGTGGTTCACAAACTGATTTTATACACAAACTTGGTGAGTAAGTCCATTGGGAGGCAAATCCATGTTGTCAAGCCATCCAAAAAGATCAAAGGTATAGCTGACACGCATGTAATTGTGCATGTAAAATGCAGGAAGCTCTGCAGTTTTCCTCTCGTGCAGCTTGCAGTGCTTCTGATGGTATCAGCAGTGTGACTCATGCGCCATGCTGAGTGGGCTTTATAGAGATTGGATACGTAGATTCAGTTATAATGGATCTGAATACAGTCTAAACTTCAAACACAAGATGGATGAGGCGTTGTCCCCAATTTAGAAAAATAAGCAAAGCTCTGCAAAGTGATAAAGAGGGATTTATGACTGTATAAACCATGCAGAGCAGAACTACTGTCAGTACTGCCAGTATAGGGAGTTTGTAAATTATAGCACCATTTTTATGCAATGAATGTGTTGACAGGGCATCCATAGAACTAATATTAAAACATCAATCATATACATAATAGTAATTGACAGTAAACCAGAAACTATATTTGAATGATGTTTTCAATTCTGTTGTAATGTATGTCACAGTATATCATTAGATATCATTAAAATTTTAATTTAGGTAGGAGCATATAAAGTTTGATATATTACATACTTATTTAACAAGTTACTTTTGCATACAGGGTTGTTGTTGTTATAATAATAATAAGTGTCATTCAAAATGTTTAATTTACTGTACAGTTCAAACTAAATAAACCTCTACTCATATTTGGTGAACCCTGTTAAAAAAACATAGCTTTTTACATAGAATAATATGGATAAAATAACGTTTTCTGTTTTTAGCTGTTATGCACAACCTGAAAACATATTAAAGGGGCTTTTTTTGCACGTCATTTGTACAAGGCAATCAGCTGGTTAAAAGAAAAAATACTATACAATCAAGGCCCTTTTTGAAACCAAAGGTTTCTTTTGTCAAAGGCTGATTTGCAGTGTGATTGCATTCTCTTACCAAAACGGAAACTGGTTGGCGGCATTTCTAAGGGCCACAAAGGATACAAAAACGTTACGAGATAAAAACCCTTGTAATGTCTGATAATGTGATGCAAATAAAATGGTTCAAGTTGAAATGTTTGAACATTAAATGTTTCTTTATCATAAAACCTTTTTAATCATATAACTCTATATAGATATAATATTATATCTACACTTCAGTGTTCACATTAGTCTCTGATAAATTGGGTGAGAAGACTAGCTTGTGTTAGGAGAGCCTCGATTTATTTTTGCTGCCAAAACTCATCTCCTGCAAATGCATTCATTTCCTGATTGACTTTAAGAGAGCTACATTTGTTATTGTCTCAATTATACTTGAAAATATGAGCAGTTCATCTTGAGAAGAAGATGGAGATTCTGGTTCACTTTAAACTAATGGGGAAGCCAGAAGTGTCTACATTTTTAGAAGCTGAATGCCAGATGAAGAAGATGATGATGAGTGCTTGCTGTTTTTCATAAACGAGTGCATATGGATGAAAAGTTTCTTTATGCTTTCAAATTTTAGAATCATTTTACAAAGCATCAAATATTTCTCTGGTATTTTGCTCATGCGTAACAAAATGATTGTCTTAAATATCCATTGATATTATTTAAGAAATAAGGATATGCAAAAGTAATCATCAAAATGTTATGAGGATAACAAATAAAAGTGAATTCTACACAACCTGAAACAAACAATTAAAGAGTGGTTTGATTGTTTGATTGTTATATACTGACCTTGTTTCCGCAATCTGACAAGAACTTTTGAAGAAATACACAAAACAAAAGTTTGTCATTTTAGTTACTACATATGCAAAGTCTAATTTTTGAATAACATCTCATCACCAATATAAAGCATGTTCTGCTTTAGGGATGCAGCTGCAACCATTCATTCAAAACCTGTGCATCATGAACTCAAAAAAGGTCTACATATACCAACTGATTGCGGTCAGAATATTTCTCAGGTGTGAGAGATGGTGGTGATGCTTTGCAAAATAATAGAAAAATAAAAAGCAATACAAATGGGCCAGTGCAATATGAAAATCTAAGTCAGAGTGAAATCCTTGTTATTGGAAATAAGCATAAAATGTCAAAAAACACCATCTCCATTTGTTTTCTCTTGTCTCTCAGTTCATTTCCTTTGTCATTTTATCACTCTATCTCCCTGCTTTATCTCACAATATTCTGGTTCTAGCTCTATAAAAAGCAGTCTACATTATGCTGCATTTCCCCTTCAGCTTGTCAGCCCTGCTTTGCTTCCCAGAGCGCTTGCCATCGATGTTCAAACTCATGTTCCTCTTCTTCTCCAAGTTGAGAAGCTCCTGAAACAGCTCAGTAACATTGTGATTAGTCTTAGCCGAGGTCTCCATGAAAGCACACTTCCAGGTCTTGGACTGGGCCTCTCCATCCTCGGTCTTGACTTCCCGTTGAGTCTCGTCACTCTTATTCCCTACAAGCATGATGGGGATGGTCTCTACATTGCCTTTGATGCCGAGAATCTGCTGGTATATGGGCTTTAATTCTTCCAGGGACTGCTTACTAGTGATGGAGTAGACCAGGATGAAGGCGTGACCCTTGGAGATGGACAGACGCTGCATGGCAGGAAACTGGTGGCTGCCAGTTGTGTCTGTGATCTGCAGGGTGCAGACGCTCTTGTCACAGCTGATCACCTGCCGATACGTGTCCTCCACCGTCGGGATGTAGGTGTCCCGGAAAGTGCCTTTGACGAAACGAAGCACCAGTGAGCTCTTCCCTACACCCCCTGCTCCAAACACCACCACACGGTAGTCGTTGCTCTGCTCGGGCATCTTGAGCTTTCAATTCAGCCGCTCGCTTTTTATACCTAATAGAGAGAAAAGAAACATTTAGACGTATTGACATTTGACATTTAAACATTTGGGTATTGAATAGCCTGGGTTCTCAAATTTTTGGATGCCAAGGACCACCAAATATGATTCTCTTCCTAAAAAACAAAAGCTATCTTTACATTGTTACGTTAGACGTATTAATATTGTGTTTGTTTATTATTTTAAGGACGAGCCGGACGAGCCCCCAATTGTTACGTCACTCCTTTTTAATCTAGGGGTAAATAGGGCGCGACGAACAAATTAAATTGAGAGAGACTTTGAGGATCTTCAGCTCTCCAGTCCCAGAGCAACAACAACAACTAAACAATAAAACTTTCAAAGAAAGATGGCATGTGTGCCGTTTATTGTTTTCACAAAGGGTTTAAATTAAGCAAACAAATAAAATACAATATAAACAAACAATTACCTCGGGAGGAGGACCCAAACAAAAGAAAAATCAAAACACCTCTACCTAAGGGAAAAGTAACCTTAAATTACCTATACACAAAAAGAAAGAAAATAAAATACATATACCTTCCCTTACTCTTCCCTAAAATAATTAATAAACAAGAGAAAAGATAAGCATCCTCCACCCCACATTACCCAAAAATGCTTAACTTAAATGAAATCAACTCAACAAATGCTACAACTCATTGTTAGTAACTCAATAATGCTAGAGAAGCGCACAACACGCTTACTCCTCTAGGACTGGAGTGCAGAATACTCTCAAACGTCGCATTTGTCTCTCTGCTTCCTCAGTGTCTTCTTTTCAGCTTTATACTGGTTCCCACAAGATAAGCACCAATCAGAACATGGTTGATGGAACACAGGTGGTAATCATTAACCTATCAAGTGAAAACAAGAGCAAAAGAGAGAGAGACAAAGAGAACACAATCCAACACCACTCTTTAAAATAATAAACAAACACAATATTAATACGTCTAACGTAACAACATGTATTCATTAATATTAATGTGAATTAATTTGATTCATATTAATACAAAATACATGATCTAAACATATTAAGTGTGTTATTATAAATAATTTTTACTCTTTTACATTGTCAAAGCTAATTATTTTTAAAAAAAAATAATCTAACTCTTACTTATTTTAAATTAAAAAGATATTTATTACATGCATATTTTTATTATTTCTTATTTTATAAAAAATGAAGGCTGTTAACAAAATAACATTGTGATTAATCTCATGATTTATTGCATATGTTGATTTATTCACACATCCTCTAGCACTCTCTTATCGCCCAGGCTCCTAAAATCACATTGAAAAATACTAAGGCTGCATCCTAAATCACATACTTCCCTTCTATATTTAGTGGGTGAACAACAGTTTTTTAAACAGTATAAACAGCAAAACTTACAGATGACCTACCACTTCCGGTGAGAATCTGAAGTGTGCATACCGAGATGGTCTTATTATTGGGAATACAACAAGGTTTTTAATCATTTATGTCAGGGTTCTGTCACATTCGGTCTAGTCATTTCTTCATTATGTGGCAGAGCTCTGACATTACTGTAATGTCTTGCCTTTTGTGTGGCTCTCTTGTCTTGTTGTCTGAAGCCATGCACTTTCCTGTCCATGTAATCTGTCTGGTGTGTGGGGCGTGGTGTTCAATCCTGATTCTAGTCCTGTTCGTTTCATTTTTTTGTTTCAGGATTCAGACACTCGTGCTCCATGTGTTTCGTCTTCTGTGTTAGTGCATGAGACTAGTGTTTGCTAGTGCTCGTGCGCGCGTCCTGTGAGTGGTTTTACATTTTGCTCAGGCTGCGCGATCTCTTGTACACATTAGTAGTGTTCTGTGTAGCACACGGTTCATGTTTACATCGGACGCGTGCTTTCCTGTCTTGTCTTGTGCTATGCTGTGCTGTGCAGCATGTGTTTTCACTGGCAGCGTGCTTTTGGCTTTTGAGTGTTTTCCTTGGCTGCGTGTTCATGACTTGTCACTGTGCTTCTTGTGCCATGTGCTCTTCTGTCAATTGTGTAACCCCGCCCGCCTTGTTTCCTCATTATTGGTTTGATTTTTCCCACCTGTTCTCCCTCATTTACCTGCCTTGTTCCCTATTTATTCTCACCGTGTTTGGTGTCCTGTGCTGATCTGTTGTCGCTACTTGTCATTCCTACCTGTCGTCATGTTAGTCGAATCGAGTATTGTTTTCGCCCTTGGGATAGTTTTGTTTGTATTTTATTTTTGTTTACTAAAAGCTTTTCTCATCTTCACTATTGAGTCCTCGCATCTCCCTTCACCCCACACACCTAACAACTTAGTTTTAGTTGCTTAATCATAGTCGAACGATTTAAGGAACGCTTTATTGACCAATCAGAGTCCAGGACCAGAAGGGCAAGAATTTAAATATAATTCTTCATAAATCACCCAACATTTTGTTAGTTGTTTCTAATTCTGACGATGAGCAGCCACACCCACGATGAAACCTCGTTCCTAAAAACTATAGATCATACTGTACATCACATTAATTTTGATATGGTGTGACATGGTACAATCATAGCCTATCAAAATAAATGTGATGAACAGTATGATGTATAGTTTTTATGATGTATAGTATTTGTATGTATAGTGAATATAGATAGATTGCTAGTGACTAGAAACACATCTTGTGTCTTTAGGACACAATGCAAGTCACATTTAAATCTATCATGCTTTAAACATTTAACATGATCATAATTTGTTTACTGGGTATTTATATTTACTAATTCAAAGTTACAGGTATGACATTTAGGAATGTTTTGCTTCTCGACAGGACTCAGGTGGCTTTTCTGTAGAAGGAGGCATGAGCCTTGTCATCCATCATGCTATTATGAAATCACAATGCAACTCATCATAATGTATCTGTGCTCTGCCCTTAGACACTCTCTTGCTTTCACTGCAGTTTATAACAATGCATTATTTATTGCCTTAGAGCCAAAACAATCATTCTAAACTGTTTTCTCTCCCTGAGCACACTATCCTTCAGATGGTAGTTCTATCTATCTGTCTGAGTGCAAAACGGGTTTTAGATTTTTTTTTAATTGGCTTTTATTTGTGCAATTTAATGTTCTCATGAAGAATTTACCCAAGACACAGAGCACATCAATCAGTGTCAAAGAACCACAGACACAGAACACACATTGAATCATGTAAAGAAAAGAAAAACTATTTTCAGTTTAAGTTTACACTGATTTTATCCTCAGTAATCAATGTATCCTCGGTATCCTCAATTTCACACAAGCAGACGAGTGATACTGAGACAGCTTCAATGAAACTACCACAGTTTTATTAAGATTTATGCTGAACTTCCTTCGAAAAGTACAGATTGAGCTGGAATGTGGTGTGTGGAAGACATGATGACAGCCTTATGGATAAGAAATCTTGAGCTGATTATATAACATCTGTGGTGGAGGTACTCTATTCCATTTACAGTCTTTAACAATCACTGTGACACTAATATCAGAACCTTGATGCCATTTTTCAAAGCTGATGATTAAAATGCTAATTCTTTTCAAATCAAAACACGCTTTTCAATTGCATGAATATAAAGTTCATTTGTTCAAGATCACCTTTTCGAAATTAAATGACATCAAAGTATTACCAAAATGCAATACTTTTCAAAATCACACACTACATCTGAGATGACTAGAAACAATATTCCACGTTTAGATCATGAATGTACAAGATACAAGATCCATTAAAATCGGTTACCATGACACATGAACCAATTGTGCATTTTGGTTGTAAAATTTCCTCTTCATTCTTTATCACACACCGTTTGTACCACTACATTTCCATTCCATGTTTTCATATTTGACATCACTGTGTGTATTCAGATTCTTGCAATGAAAACTTGTGGTCAAATCCACAACACAGGGTACAAGTACAGTTATCAATGTTTTCCTTTTTTTGAGCAAAGTTGGGAACATTGCAGTTGTATAAAGAAAACTGTATAATGCTACCTTTTTTAGGTCGTTGTTTTATGATTGATTGAGTGTGTTTATTGGGTGACAACTTTTGCTAATGCTATGGAAGAAGAATGACTTAATGACACATGAAGATTTTTTGGTAGTTTAAATGCATTTTGGATGTGAAATTTACTGCTGTGCTGAGCTGAAAGTCAGTATGGAAACATGTGTGAAGCATTATTGATAAACTTGTCCTAGTGATCTAAATTATATTTCATGATAAATTAGATATTTCAACCAATCATTCATTTCTTTAAAGATATGTTTCGAACATTGGACAGTCTACAAGTGATGACATTTGAGTTTTGAAAAATGACATCAAGATTCTGAAATTTGTGCCAATGTGAACTTTAAAAAACACGTAAAGGTGGCAATGCCTCTCAAAGCCAGCTGCACTCCAGAAATTCTTCATATTTTCATCCAGCATTATAACACCAGGCTACTTGTACTCAGGGCTTAAAGTGCAGCGACATGCTTGGCAGGGTGTACCAATCCCGATTACCGACAGCAGTCCCTGGTGCCTCTCCCCTTCTCTAACACCCTGCGTGCTGTCAAATCAATGAAGAGAGGACACTGAGCCTTTGATCAATGCTGGTGTCTGCGGATTTCAGACCTCTGACAGGCTGATGCCCCCCTCTTGCCCCTCTTAAGGTGTCACGCTTGTTTCTGCACTGTGATTGATGTCAATCTCGCTCGGAGTGCAGTGTTATCTATTCTATAAGTCCTTTGCGGAAGGACCGGAGAGTCGCTGAGCTTATTAATGCTGTTACAGCGTCTCGTTATTCCAGCAAAACTCTATTATAAATTAAGTTTGGCACGAGGAGAGATTATAATGCATGTGCCTCATTCAAGATATCCCAAGCACTCTCACGGCAATGTGCTGATGCTGCCAGATTTGGGAATGACCTTGCTTTTACCGAAGTGAATGTGGAATATATCAATCAGACATTAGGATTCGAGAGGTAATGTTTGCTGAATAGCACACAGGCATCGTGCCACCTACTCTTAAACAATCTCAGTAAATGGAAGTGTGGGCTCAGTATGCAAACCACGTACTACAGTGCCGTGCATGCAAAAAAACGTCAAACAATATTATACAATTAAAACAATTTTATATAGGCTTTTTTTCTGGTTTTATTGTGAACCACTGGAGCATGTTCAAAGTAAACTAAAAGTTCTTCACAGTCTTGAAGCAAAATGTAATTGCTGTTCTTTTGAATGACTTTGCTTTTCTGCTTTTATAACGTAGGCTTTACTAGACACAATTAACTAATAGTGAAATGGTTATCTAGGCACTAGTTTAATAAACTCACATTTGATCTAAGCAAGGTGGTAAGCATGGCTTCATTATCCCCCCTGTTGACACCAGTATCTTTCTTAATTTATGCCATTAAAATCAGCCATTATTTATTTATGCAAAGCATATTTAAAACCATGTTCTTCCACTGCTAAATGCATCATATTATGGAAGTAAAATAGGCTGTGAACCTGAGTTGTGTGGAATGAGAATGCCTAAATGTGAATTACATTTGATGCAAGCAGTACTCAGAGTTGCAACTGGAATTTTGTACTCCATTTTATCAATAAAACTAAATGAAATGTCAGTTTTTGAAATAGCAATCTTTAAAATTTACTTTTTTTGTACTTTTCCCATGTATACCAGTAAATAATTTAGAGATTGTTAACAATGTTTTGACAATTGTCAAAGATATTCAAAATTCATATAGCTGTAAACAGACAGAGATGGATTATTGATAGATAGTAGATAGATAGATGGATAGATAGATAGATAGATAGATAGATAGATAGATAGATAGATAGATAGATAGATAGATAGATAGATAGATAGATAGATAGATAGATAGATAGATAGATAGATAGATAGATAGATAGATAGATAGATAGATAGATAGATAGATAGATAGATAGATAGATAGATAGATAGATAGATAGATAGATAGATAGATAGATAGAGTGTGAATCACTGCATTGGATTCCACTGGATGCCCATCAAGGCGAGTCCATTAGCCAGACTCGGCTCTAATCTGAGTGCGAAGCTTTGCAGCATAACACACTGTCTAAAGAGCTGCTTTCTCTTTATCAGTCAAACCAGGCTTTCACTCTGTCATAAATGGCAGTTTCTATTGTTATATTCGCTTGGATACCAATATTCTATAGAAGAAAAAAGGATTTTCATTCAGAATTGAGTCATTCTGTGGGAGCGAGATATGCCCCACTTTACTGCATACTAAAGATACTAGCAGGAGATGGAGAGGCATATGCACACATTATTGTTCACACATTCACTGGGCTGAGAAGGAAGAGATTCATGGAGAGGCTGTAAGGCTTTGTAACTGTGGTTAAAACTGTAATTTCTAAGAAACATCGAGAGGAAAAAACAGATATATGAGTTACAAAAAAAAAGAAATGTTCTATTTAACGTTTCTTATTGTTGCTGTGATATAATATATTTTGATGCATTGCAATAATGAAGAGGTTCATTTTCTCACAAATTTTAAGTGATAAATCAACCAGAAATTAATATGCTGTTATTATTCATCCTCTTGTTGTCATACATAACGTTCATCCAAACCAGTGATTCTTTGTTTCAGAATCTAAATAAGCAAGAAAGTCAAACAGGTTTGAAACAACATAGATTTTCACTTTGCTGATCTATCCCTTTAAGAGCTTTACTTTAAATGCCAGATGCTTTCTTGCCAAGATTCTTCCCAGTTATTATTGTTTTAGAAATCACTGATGGGTATTTATGCCACAGATGTGTGTTTGTGTGTTACACAGTGTTTACAGTATTGAAGCAAAAAATTCAGACTCTTAGGGGAAGCAGGGCTATGGCCTAAAAATACCCCATATACCATCTGCCATCTCTCTGCACCAAATGTTGCTGGATTAGCCCAGACTCAATCATTCCGCTGTGCAGGGGCATGAGAAAATGCTGTCTTGATCTAAAACAGCATTGTAAATAAATACTATACCAGACTAAATGCAACACTCTATTCCATGACATTTCTAAAATTATAAAACATTTCTAAATATATTTAGATTGCTGATGTATATCCAGACAGCAAAATTAACTAAAAACATATTTTAACGTTAAAACCTATCCTGAAGGGATTGAGCAGATAAAAATTAAATATCATAATTGATCATAATTCTGTCATAATTTTTTTTTTTACTGAAAGAATGTATCAACTGTTTTTAATCATACAATGAAAGTCAATGGAGTTAAAGATAATAGACAAAATGAGGATAATAATGTAAATAAATAAATAAAATAATGACAGAAACATAATTTTTGTGTGAACTCTCCCTTTAAATATATAACACAAAAGGACATTAATGCAACAAAAAATAATCGCTTCACAAGACAGCAAGACAGTAATAATTAAAATAATTTAAAAGTAATAATAATTAAAGTCAAATGCATGTTAACATTATACCCTACACCATAATGTGACACTCTAACCTCATGAACTCAGAACATATGACTATTCATGACTGCTTCAGCTGACTGGCTAATCACTCTGTTGCATTAAACCTTACCATGAATGTTCTGTAATTTTACTGTGTCCCTGCCAGTGTTGCGAGAAACATCTCTCTTGCTCTTGTCGATCAGTCCGTCAAATAGATTGCTCCTCTGTGGACTGAGCTTAGAGGCTAATCATCGCGCTTTACCTCGTCTGTCCTGCTAGATATGCTTCCAGTGACCCAATTCAAAGGATTTAAAACTGCCAGCATGCATCCACGCCACAAACCAAAGCTCCTGTGATCCGAGGCTGCAACTGAGGGGCAGAGTGCATGAAGGTCTGATAAATTAACTATGAGATCATGCAAGATCTTTGAAATGGATAAAGATCACTGCAAACAGCAGTTTAAACTAAGATAATAAGATGTGAATTAAGAAGCTTTGTGTTTCATCTCATGGCCTACACACTGCCAAACAACTTGCGTCTTAAAACCCTTGATACTGATATTGACATTTAAAGACATGCTCAGCTATTACAAGACCTTATGTCTGGAGATAAATCAAATGTATGGATTGTCCTCCACAAATAAACTTGATTGATTTTCCAGCAGCCCGAGAACTTGAACATGTATTTGGCATACGGTGTTTAGAGTCCTTTTCTTCATTAGCTGCTATACCTCAAATTAATTGTTAATGGAAAAATGAACTGGTGGGGTTAAGTGGGTGGCCAACGGTATAGGTTTTTAATAATTATTCAGTTAATCTCAAATGAGCATACTTATTAAATCACTGCCATTTCATAGTTTTCAGAGATAACTGCAGCCTTTATGAGCGTGAAACAGTCCCATGGCTTGTTCTCTTCCTTTTGAACTACATCTGTCTTCTAGGTAAACTTTTAATATACTGTATTTAAATTTTAAAAAAATAATTAACACAGATTTGGATATATTTCTAATCAGGCATCTCATCACAATATGATTTGACATTGATTCTCTTAACCACCAAAACAATATTTGCAGACCTCAAACCTAACATACCATGATATTATTACAATTTGATTAGGTTCAGGGGCCGGTGATCAATATATCAATATTTGTCACTATAGATTTCTAAGAGAGAAGAACATGCCTAATCTAAAGTAAACCCACCAGAATAACACCTGACCCCTATAAATTCAGCAATACTGTCTTAAAGGTGCACTCAGTAAGGCTGTGTCCGAAATCACCCCTATACTTTTATAGTTGACATTGAGAGGCATAGTAGACAGGACATTGACGAGCACACTCATTTAATCCTAAAATGCACCTCAGTAAGTGTGTAGCCAACGTACACTCAACAACTAGTGGTTGAAGAATACCCAAGCACTATGAGCATTGCACCAAATGAATTCCTGCTTTACCCAGCACTTCAGTTGCACCAAATTTCCGAATTCACTCACTAATTTTCACTCACTCATTCAAATTATTTTTTAATGGGGTAACGATTTTGTATACAGCGGCTGCATTTAACTCAATGCAGCAAAATAAATGACGAGTGAACGAGACAGAGGAAGTTTGCAACGGAAGAGCATAAAAAACTTAAATGCAGCCAGCCTAAGCTATTATTTACCTCATATTTTTCCCAAAAGTACCAGCAGGTTTGAACTTCAGAGTGACATCAATGAAGTTTCTGATGCTTTTGTTTCATTCTTTTTTTTTTTTGTCTCATACCACACACATCCATTCTCTGACTATGATCATAAAGTAAATGCAGGTCTTTTATTTATTTTATTCACTTTATTTTATTTTTGTAATTTTATCAATTGCATGACAGGACTGGTCATGTGACATCAAAATGGCATCCACAAGGGGCCCCCCTCTCTCTGGAACTTAACAGTTTTTTTTCTAGAAATCAGATGTGGCGGAAATCATCTCATGAGATTGAACAACATTTTAATAATATTTCTCAAATGTACAGCTCATTTAAGTATGTGCAAAACTTTTAATTAGCAAGAAATGGCTGTGTGCACCTTTAAATCCCATTAAACAAAGGACCAGATGAGGTGAGGAGGTTTTAAAAATTACTACCATTACTACTTTTGTTACTAATAAAGGTATACTATAGAAAAGTGCTTCGACTTTTATCATCAAACACGTCCAAGCATTCTATTATTGCTTCTGGTGCAATACTAAAAACTAATGCACGTCTGCGAATTAGACTCCATATAAATTGCTGCATTAGATTCCATTATGGGAGCAGCCTGCATCATCTTCCGCAACAAGACTGCCATGAAAGTCATGCTTTGGCTCTATACGATGATATATTATTATACTAATGCATTATGCACCCAATACGTCAGCAGCGCGCGGGTCCTCTTTCTCAATGTTCACGTTGCACAAACAAATCTTCAGCCGTTTTGTCTCCAAATTATCTATATAATTCCACAGTGATGCAGAGTTACATTAACATATCCTATATTTACCACTAAATGGATGACTGATTCTGTGCATGTGCTGGTTTGCCGTGTTTGTCGCACACACACACACACACACACACACACACACACACACACACACACACACACACACACGAACACACACCTGCATTTATAAAATATTTAAAATGTATATGCTGTTACATATGCACAAGCTCAAGCGCGTGTAAATGGAAGTCTCGACGGTATAGTTCGCATGTATATTATTTATATCATCACGGGGCCGGTTGTTGGACACAGGAGTAAACTATGAGTTCAGCATCACCATATCATACGCAGCCCGTTTCATTCATAAAGCGGAGACTCTCCATGGCACTGGTGGTGCGGCGATTCACATGCCTTCTTTAACGCTATAGCCGAGGCAAAACGCGTTTTGTTCAAAAGCATACATCCTTCTCAACATTTTTCGTTTTCATTTGTTGTCAAAGAAAAAAAATGCCATCATGACAGTTGCGGTAATTGCCTATTTGCCCCTTACACATGATGTC
Organism: Rhodeus uyekii; assembly: GCA_037043235.1. NCBI lineage: Eukaryota > Metazoa > Chordata > Actinopteri > Cypriniformes > Acheilognathidae > Rhodeus > Rhodeus uyekii. The sequence continues at coordinate 1,312,818 of JAWRVZ010000035.1, forward strand.
CATCCAAAAGAGAAAATGCTGCAAGTGTTCAGCAGTCAATGTCTAACCGAAATCTGTTCACTGCTTGTCCGGATGGCTTATGCCGTGCAATGAAAAGAAGAAGACGAAGAAAAAAAAAGACAATATACCAAAGGCGCTAAATAAATCAATTGATTTCATACGTCGGCGCGCGATTCGACTCACCTACCTGAACTTAACGGATCCCGCGTGCCTGATCTTTGACTGACAGCACGGATGAATGGCAAGATGCGCTAATAAGGTTCTAAAGCATTTTAGACTAATAATGAAGAAGTGATAGAGTCCAATCTCAACGGCAGTCCTCTCTCTCTCTCTCTCTCACTGTCTAACTCACTCACACTCTCACTCTCACTCTCTCTCTGTATCGCACTCACTGTCTCTCTCACTCACACTCTCTCTCTCTCTCTCTCTCTCTCTCTCTCACACACACACACACACTCTCTCTCTCTCTCTTCAGAATATTGCCTTCTGGAAATTGGCCTGTTAGAGAATTAATTCAGTACAATAATATATTATACATTTTATATGTAAAGCACTAACTAAAATAACTAACAAAATATAAATAACTTAATCACCAAATGGTGATTAAGTACTTCTTCATTGTTGCAGTGTCTTGCTGAGTCTAGTACAGGCTCAAGGTAGAGATAGACAAGAAGAGTGTAGAAACGTCCCCATCACAGCATCTCAATCTTTGGGTTGAAGTGGATAATGGGGCAGAGTTCCTTGAGACAAATTTGTTTTCTGCATCTGGCAACCAAGGACTGGGAAGGGTGGTCCACCTTAATCTCAATGCTGTATAATAATTTTTCATTCTTATAAAAGTAACTGACAGAACACTTTTGTAAAAGCCTGTATAATACAGGTATCAGAATCAAACAACACAATTATGAAATAAAGGCAAGGTAAAAATCAAGAACTTCAGCATTAAATGGGTCTAAGCTGACACAGGGAGTTAATTAAATATGCAGAATAATTCTGTGTGGAGAGATGGATGCAGTAGATAGCCCAATATAAATCACAATATACAGGCTGGGCTGTTCACAGTTTGATAATAGCTTACAGGAAGTAGGAAGTCAGGCCGCAAACAGAGTGTGGATATTAGTCACCTCATAATAATATCTGTATATTCAATACTCTCTGCTCCTTTTATTTCTTTTCATTTGCAAGGAAAAAAATTATATTAAAAGGAAAACATGTCAAATATTAAGCAACAGCACAAATTAAGTAAGGTTTTAAATTGGATGATTTAAGCAATCCGTTTGTTTCTTTGAAACACTTACATTAAATTATGTTTTTATTTCCATGGGTAAAGAATTTTTTTTGTGTGTGTTTCCCTCTACAAATGCAGTACAATGTTATTAAAGAGCCTGATTAATTGTTGGTATGCCTTGTCAGATTACATTAGACATCACATCAAATCACATCACATCAGTGGAGCTGTTTGTCTCCCTCTTCTTATCAGAATCAGTACTACGCTCAACAACAACAAACTCAATATTGTATTCAGAAAGAAAGAGATTAAATGCAAAAGTAGATCAAAATAATTTTCAATATTAACAATCATACACATTTTTACAATTATGTCAAACCAAATGCATACAAACTTATGCATCCAGGCAGTGCACTATGCTCAGATATCGTATTCGTAGACGTCATATCATTAAACTCTTTAGCATCCCTATCAGTTATCCGTTGCTTAAGTCATTAAAAAAAGAAAAGAAAACTAAAACGGAAATTATCAGTATGATGAATGTCTCAGACAAAGAACCATAATCGCAGTGAAAATACAGTTTGCTTAGTATACTAACAGGTGCACTGAGAACGTCATCTCCACTACCATTCACATAGTCCTCTTACAATACAGAGGTAACCTGAGAATGCTGTTCCGCCATAGCTCAGCTTTTAACATGATTAAACAATCAGACCGGACTTCACACCCTTGTTTACTTCTTGCTCGGAGTCCCCATGGTATACCTGAATTCCCACTTGCACCGCAACTGTTGCCTTCCTTGAATAAATATTGCACATATTTAGTGTCATTTCCCAATTAAACACTGCACACACTCGTTTATGGCAGATACTTGACCTCTATATTTGCACACTAATATACAGATACACATACAGTTTAATACAAATAATATATATTAAATATTACATGTACAAACATTTATTACTCGTTTTCATTACTGCCACTAAGGAAACCATAAGATATTCATGCTTTTGTATTCCATAAAAAAAGGATACTGAAACCTGTTGAAAATTGTACAGTGTTATAACATCCCAACTAATCATCTCAAACAAAATGTTGAATTTATGTTATTTAGTTATCACATACAGTATATACTAAATATGTACTTAAGTATCATTCAAATGTTACTATGTGTTGATTTTAAATGGTAAACAGACTAATTTTAAAGTCATTTTTATCAATTTTACAATAAAGACATTAACACCAAAGTTTGTTTGTGGTTTAATTAGACTATAGACATTAAGGTCACAAATGACAAAATTATTTTTGACATTAATCATTGATACCTCGGACAATGCTGGAAGTGAGTCATGTGAAAGGTGCAGCAAAAAGAGCAAAAGTACAAAAATTAGCTTTTTGATCTCCAATATGTCCTGTTATACAGAATGACTCATGAAGCAATGGCCTTTTTCTTTCACTGATATTTGCAGCTTGAGGAGGTATAATTAGTCTTCTCAAGTTCAGCATTTAAAGGGTGTAAAATGGCTTCATATTTCACTATGGGAAAAAAAATGCTTAACAGCTTAATAGCCCAAATGAAATATTATACTGTGTTACCCAACACCCGTATAATGCTTTGATATCCTAACTCTTTAATATCACACTACTAATATAGTTATTTATATCAAGGGTAAAGCTGAAGATAAAAATTGTGCTTTCAGTGTTAATTTATAAAACAAAAATCACAAATTCTTACTGTAACCGTCCATGACTAGAAATATGGTGAAACAACTACGGTACACTGTCCACAGTATTTATACACACGGTATCGCCGAGCTGACATACTTGTTCATGGGGTTCATTTTCAGGGTCTCATTTTCTGACCTTGATCCTACAAGTCAACAAGTGACCAACTACTCAGCTATCTACAATTTCAACCCCTGTAGTTACTGTAGTGTCAAACTTTAATCACCCTCAATCTGCATGAAGAGCCAGACTGGGGCTGCATCTAAAATTGTAATAAAAAAAACCCGCATACTTCGCTACTATACAGTAGGCACAAAATCAGTTTGTTCAAATTCACATTCAGAGTAGACAAAAAGCACCCGGATGACCTACTCCTTTTGGCAAGATTTTGAAGTGTGCATACAAACATTTTTCAAAATAAGTACCGGTACATACTCAAGAGTATGCGATTTCGGACACAGACAAGGTGATTCGTCAAGCCCAGACAGCAAATAGGAGACCCTGGGCGAGATGTACAGTACACTACTTGCATTACTGTAGGTGGCCATATGGGTCACATAAAACTGACCCTACAGGGCACAACTTCAAATGTCTGAAGTTCAAGGTCACAATTGAAATTCCTTCACCTCAGCATCAACCTAGAAGCACATAAATACACTGACCTTAATCTTACAGAAAGGGAGATATGATGCATGAAATTTGATAACTTTAGTTACCATCCACATGACAGCCAGAGCTAGACAACAGAAAATACACCATCATATCAAAAATATGTTGGTCATGCTTGAAATAAATACACTGAAAAAGACAAAATTATAAAAGACAAGCCTACTGAACTTTTCCAGAGCCAAAACCGACGCAACCTAAAAGTTCAACTTCAAGTAATATTTGGTGAAAATAAATGAAGACAGTTAATATAAATTTAGAGAACATGGTTTATATTTAGGCACAGCTCTTTTCATTTTTATTTATTAAAAGCACTCAAACATTTATTTCATTGATTAAAGTGCTAAAATGATGTATAGGATGAACCCAAACAGAAATGTGAAGTTGAATTAAATAGTGTCACAAGAACATTTAAGAAATGTAAGAACTTTTGAGGGCCATTTGTGCTGCCTGGCTCAGATGCAGTAAAGATTAATAATTTCAGTGGGTTTTAGAAACTAAATAAATGAAACAAATGTAAACACAGGGTTCCTGGTAAAACGATTCTTCATATCCCCCACCTTCTTATCATTTATTCTTATCACTGTTCAGAAATGTCAAGCCTGTTGGAAAAAGAAGGAAAACAGACCTAAAATTGGACCGTACAGTCTGCCAAATATTGATTAGCTTACAACAACGAAAAAATGAATGAATTACAGAAGACAAGCACTAATTTAATAACAGATTGAACGTAAACGGATGATGGATTTGAGGATAGGGAGTTGTTTACCTTCCTTTGCCACACTCTCTGCTGCACTCTTGGCCTTGCCACTCAAATCGCTGACAACGTTGTCGAATACTGCTTCATGCTTGAGGAAGAAAGGTCTCACCACACGCGTGTATATGATCTGAGAGCCATTCCATGAGAACGGAGCCATGCACCACAGCAGAAACAGGCACTGAAATATGAAAAAAATTATCATCATTTTATTCTTCTTCATAAAGAAATTAATACTTTATTCAGCAAGGATGCATTCAATTACTCAGATGTGACAGTAAAGACATTTATAAATGTCCTTCTATTCCAAATAAATGCTGTTCTTTTTAACTGTTTGTAAAATTAACAAGAAATGTTACTTGAGCACCAAATTAGTATATCAAGAATGATTGTGATATGAAGACTAGAGTATGAAAACTCCAGAGACTCATGCTGAAAATTCAGCTTTCAAACACATGAAGAAATTCCACTTCAAAATATTTGAAAATAGAAAACTCGACTCATATACAGCCTTCACTAGAAGCAAGTGATTATAAAGCTATAAATAGAGATTTTTCTTACAAAAACACATCGCTTCACTTCATAAGGCCTTTATTAACCCCTTTGAGCCATATGGGTTACTTCTATAATGGATGGATATATGGATTTTTTTTTAGCTTCAAAATCTCTGTTATTATTCACTCCCATTATAAAACTTAGAAGAGCCGGGATATTTTTTAATATAACTCTGACTGCGCTTGGCTGAAAGAATAAACTCATATACCCATAGGATAGCTTAAGGCTGAGTGAATTATGGGATACATTTTTAGGTGAACTAACCCTTTAAATCTTACCAACCCCAAACTAAAACATGCTCTAAAACATGGTAAGATTTAAACATCGGGTTAAAAGAAAACAGAATTCAAAATACAGTTTTAAGGTAATAACTGAGCATTCCTCGTGGTTTAGATCAATACAGCTGGTTATGGACAATTCAGTGCTTGAAAAAACTCTTGGCCTTGACATTTTACAATATTATTCATAATATACATTTACATTATTATCTTTGTTAATGTTAGTTATTAAAACGATCAATCTTAATGTATTAGTAAACGCTGAGATCAGCTAAGATTAATACATGCTGAAGAACCAACAATTAACAATACATGTTACTTATGCAGTTATCTAATGTTAACAAATGAAACCTTACTAGTACTAGTAAAGTGTTACCAGCTAACCACATCTGCACCAAACTATCCAAAGTCATTAGACAGATCTCAACAAAAAAAAATAATAATAATAATAATAATAATTTTGAATTAGGAAATAAAATTGGAAAAAGTCATGCATGTCATGGAAGACCTAAGCTCAACTTAGTCAGCTGCTAGTTCATTTGTATAAATTGGCTATAAAGCACTCAGTCAAATTTAGAACAAGTATCAAAATTGAAATGAGGCTGTTGGTCCAATTGGCAGTTAGTCAGGCATACTAAATATACACTATGCAAAACCTCTCAGCATGACCTACATACCAATAAATTCAGTCTTCAAACAGCAGCCCAACATGGTGGATGGTTTCTAAAACAGATCTCCAATATGCGTGCAAATACAATCAAAGTACAATAGAAATACTGAAACGACATACCTTCCCAGCATAGTAAAAGGGAAACCAGAAGAGGAAGATATCAGAGAAAAATTCAGCCACACTAAAGAGTCCATAAACCACCCAGTATGTTAGCCATTTGGTGTCATCATCTTTATTATTACTCTCGATGGCTTTGATGCTGCATGAGGAACAGAATAAAAACAGGCTGTTTCAGTGTGGGTTACTCTCATTATTGTGCTCTGGAAACATACAAACACAAATGATTGTGTATGTGTGGCCTGGTAAACCCTACATGTCCCCACAAAGATAGCAATATCCAATCCATGTCATTATGGGCAAATGTTCTGGTCTTTTCTGTGATGGGTAGATTTAAGGTGAAGGGATAGAATTTACAGTTTTTACAGTATAAAATCATTATGTCTATGGAAAGTTCCTATAAAACATGAAAACACAATGCTCGTGTGTGTGTTTGTGTCCAGGTCCAGAGTCACACTGCATTTGTGAAATTTTACCAATACTTACGAGGCACAGGCTGGGTATACGAAACCAATCAAGTTGCAGAGGAGAGAGGCACCGTATCCAAATATCAAATAGAGTGCCACAATAGACACAGCACCTGCATAACAAAGAGACACATGATCACTGCCATTATTCAAATGAATAACAGTATTTTGGAGCACTGATGACTTTGCATTAGGTGTCATTGTTGACATCTAACAGGATAGAACAAGAACAAACAAAGGCTGCTCAAACACATATTCATGAGACTTAGACATAGATAGTTTTCCTCTGTAGAGGATGCATGTTAGCGAATTTCACACTTGTATGTTAGCGAGACCATAAATGTTACAGGATTAAGTCTGAAGGTCCATGTTTAGAGATACCAAGGAATTACTCACATTATTACATTTATTTTTTTCTCCATTACGTGTTGACCCAAGCACACATTAACATGCAAATAAAAGAAAATGCATAGAATGGGACCATTTATGACCGTTTTACATATTGCATGAAGTGAAATAGTACATCAAATCACAGTGTTATGCCTTTCCTAACATTTGAGAATTATCTTTATACAAAGGTTAAAAATAGACTAAAACTCTACAGAAGACATAGCATTATTTATATATTTATAATTATTTGTTTTATTCCATTTGATTCTTATCCAAAAAAGTTCAATGTAACAAAACAAACAAAAAAGCTAAAATGACCAAAATAATAAATAAATACAAATCTGGTTCTCAGGACATATGAATGTTCAAGGGCTGTCATATTTTGTCCCCAACCAGGTTATGTAGTCTAGCCACTGCAATACTGCAGAGACACTTGAAGACATACTACACATTTAAAAATAACCCTTGTGAGTGGCTATTGGAAGAAGAAATAAGACCCAGAGGTCTTACAAGGAACATCCACATCACGCATGATTAGAAAGGCATTTCAGGCAACCAGTCAATGCCACTGAACCACTGGACCCATTAATGCATCCGATAATGGCACTTAATAGATCATATGTTTGATGGTTTGCATGCATTTAAAACAAAGAGCAATAACAGATAAACCGATGTAAATGCACCAGGGAAATAACAGATAACCCTTGGGGGACAACTGTGCATGCATCATCTGTTCTTGCCAGAGAGAGAGAGAGAGAGAGAGAGAGAGAGAGAGAGAGAGAGAGACAGAGATAATGTTTGTATAGTGAATGAATCATTCTCTTGATTCGAATTTCTTTATTGAATCGGTTCAACCAATTCTCAAATCCAGTCTGAACTCTTATTTAACGAAAACAAACTGAATCGGTTCAAAAACTGATTATTGCTCAAAACTTAATACTAATAACAACAACAACACGACTTGATGTCGGGAACCAAGTAATGATAAACCAAATAACCTCAGAATCGTCTTTTATTTTTCAGAATCGACACGTTAAAAGAACCGATTCGGAGGAATGACTCAGACTTCTCTATTCTACAGCAGACCCTTGTAGTCTTATCAGCATGACTCCCAAAGCCCTTTGCACCCTTTTGTAACATTAAACAAAAGCTTTGCATGTAGGTCACGATAACTTCAGTCACATGTTAAGAGAATGAGCTCATGCTTTTCAAAAGAAAATCAATATTCCACCGACGGTAATGGATACAAAGATCATTTAAACTCACGGAAGCCCATAAAAAGCTGACAGCCAACAAAGCTTAAATACATAATGTAGCTTACAATTCTTGACTAAGTAATTAAAGCTGCTTCCAAACGAAGAGTTATAACCAGTCACGTACCTGTCGCAATGTATTGCTTCTGAACTCCCGTTTTTTCCTCTAAAACAGATAGAAAATTTGTTACCACGTTCTTCTGCTTAAAAAACGCTTCGTAACGGTCTGTGACAGCGTTTAACATTTCGTCAGTTTTCCAAGCCACGCAAACTAACAGGATACTTGGGGAAAGTGTGTCCCCTCTCAGAAGCAGTTCGGCACGGGACTGTCTCGTAACAGGTGGTAACTCTATGACAACCAATCGAATCTACTAAAAAATATATGATTCCACCTCCCTCACAGGTGATTACGATTCTGCTGAAACTAGGGAGCTGCGACTCAATGAAAGAAGGAGGCGTGTTGGAACGTAATGAAAGTGTGGCTTTGTTTCTTTCTCAGGAGAATAAAATGTGCTCTAGCTCTTGCTATTTTCCTCCTACTACTATATTCCTTTACCCCAGCCGCCCAAGTAGAGACTCGGTTGCAGGCTTACAAGACGAATGCCATGCAAAATTGTCTAATGCAAAATTTCTACTTTAAATTATGCTTAGTCATGCGTTTTTAGGAACTCAAAGCTAATTCTCAGTAGGTTCAGACTAGGTAGGTATATTTTCTTGTCAAAATAGATTAACAAACTGAAAACGCAAGCACTGCTTCTTCAAAATGAACGATTGAGTTTAGTTTTATGTAATATGATATTGATTTTACTCATGGGCTACGGATCTGATGTGCTGTATGCAAGATGAAATCATCATACATAATTGCAACATCAAAAGTTAGTAGTCTTTATTAATCTTTCATTTGAAATCACCTACTAACTTTGTTTTATAAAATGGCCTGCTTTGTTGAAGCTCAAACTGTAGAGCGTGGCGCTTGCAACGCCAATGTCATGGGTTCGATTCTGAAGGAAATAATACTGCTTTTGATACTGATTTGCATGGTTTAATGACAATGTTTAATGATAATGATTTACTTTTAAGTTGATTGTTGTTTTACTGAATGATGTTATGCATTCTTGATCACGTGGTGAATCATAAGGGGTAACAGATGATTATGCCAATAAATCTATAGTCTTCAGACTATTGATTTATCTGACTGCTGGCAGAGCATAGTGTGATGATTGAATCATCACAAGAGATGACCACAAAGAGTGTGTGTAGATGACCTGAAGGAGATGTTTTTCTGTATGTGAGGCGCCTCAGAGCGTCTCACTGTATGATTAACCTCGAAAAGAGCTTATGTGTACAGGAAAACAGGAGTCGAGATGAGTGGAGGGTTTCAATTGGACCACCCAGTCTTCTCAACCTTTGTCCAGAAGAAACTGCCGACTTGTTTAATGATATTGTATAAATATGAGTGTCATGGAAATAATCGAGCAGTTGCAGAGTGCCTGAACATAAGACTCACAATAGTGTTGTGTACTCAGGGATAGCGGTGACCCCCCCCACCCCCCCCCCCCCCCCTCATTTTTCTGGGTGGAGGGGCCCCTTTTCGAAGTTTGCCAAGGGCCCCGTATTTGCTCAGTCCGCCACTGATCTAACTTACTTGATAATTAAATAGTTAAATGAAAAGCCGTCTCTGCTCTCCTCATTAAAAGAACACGCGGACTTGAGGGATTGATGAAAAGTCCAACAATTCCCAGGAAAAGCAAGAACCAATTAGAATGTCAATCTGTTCCTTGAACGCAATGAAAGTCGCAATAAATGTAAGTATACGCTGGCCTTTAGGTGTTTCATAGCTGACTGACATTTTAAAAATGTGCCAGTGGAGGGCACTCTTCTATTAGTTGATGGTTTCGTCATTCAGCTCAGTTGTAACAGTTGTGTACTTGTCCCATCTTATGCTTTACCTGAAGAGATGTTTGCTCTTTTAGCTGTTGCATTATTATTTTGAACGTCTATACATTTTAGCTTGTATAGTATTTCTAAAATGAGCAGGGTGATTTCAGCGAAGATGAGATAAAGATGGAGTTTCATTGACTGTCCTTTATACATCTGAAGGCAATATATTCTAATAGCCATTAAGAATATACAATATCTGACCACCAATCTTTGTAATATAAGTCTTTATTAAGAATATGAATCACCTTTAAAAAGCATGTTTTTATAACAATTGGATGTTATATTACAAAATAACCTATAGTCTATTATTATAAAATTAATTTTAAGGTATTCAAGTTTTTGAAGAATACATATATATATATATATATATATATATATATATAATACTTTTCTTTTTTTGAATTGTCCCATACACTAATATCACTCATATCAACCATAGTTGCTTCTATCATAACTCAAGGACCTGTTATGTTACAGTAGAACAAATTATGGAATAAATTATGTATACTTTTTATACTTTTTACTCTTTATTTATAATTATGCATATTTTTCTTACAGCAATAAAGTTGAATTTTAGTGTCATATATTGATGTTGATTTGGTATTTAACTGCTTTTTATAGAGCAATTAATTAATTACTGGTAATGAAATCTGTGATCACTTCTCTCATGTGCTGTATCTCATTCAATTTTATAGTTGTATGAAAAATATACATAAATATACATAAAAGCAGATTTTAGCTCAGGTGCCAATAAGATTATTTGTGCTAAGAGAAATTATAAAAACTTTATAATCATGGGTTTTAAGAGCACTAAAAGCTTCTTTTTTTAAAAATTAGTATTATGAAATCCATGTATTAATCTCTTAAGCCATTTATACAACCCCAATTCCAGAAAAGTTTAGACAGTTTTGTAAAATGCAATGTTTAAGAATCTGTGATTTTGCAGTGACATTTTTGCCCACACTGTAAAAGAAAAGTGGCTGCTTTAAATTCGTAAGTACAATCAACTTGGATGTTTAAGTCATTTCAACTTAAAATTGCTTCACTTATTTTGATGAGTTAAAGCAATGTAAAAAAATCTCTTGTCATAACTTATCATATATATTTTTTTTACTGTGCAATCTCCCCAGATATACAGGACAGCTGCTCAGCAGTCTGTAGTCATTGTTGTCTGATTCTCCTTTTTATGATGGGCCATACATTTACGGTGTCAAGTGTCTACTCCGTTTTAGCACATGTGGCTTGAGGGCTGCCACTGTCTTCCTTGCCCAGAAAGATGTCATCTTGATAGCAGTATACGTCACTGTCCAATCCCAGTCCACACCCACACGTCATTGGATACCTAACTGACTATTACTATTATATTACTTGGTCAAATAGATGCACATGCATTACATACAATATTTTAACTGATTGATTGTTAATTAATGTAAAGAATCATTACACATTCAGATTTTATTTTATTTTTTTAGCTGTCACACTTTTGTCATGGTCAAATCAGCATTAATCCATTTACTACTAATAGGCCAGTATTAAAACACCTCTGGTACACGCGCACTCACACAATTAGTTGATCCATAGCAGGGTGTTTTTGTTAAATGAGACTCTTAGGTCTGCATATCTCCTGACTGCTCACAATGCCAACAATGTCTCTACATGGGACAGGTACCCTAACTCTTCACTCTTAAGTCGTCAAAGCAAATTACAATGGATAACAACGTCATGTTGTGCCTTCAGAGGGTGTGCTAATTGTCTAGAGGACTTAATCCTCTTTTCACAGAATTGCGGAAGACTTTATACCTGATCTTTAGCACATCCATTGGCCTCTGTGATTTACACTGTATGTCTCCCTCTCCCTCTTTATGTTGGTGCTTCTCCTCTTCAGTTCACCCAACTCGCACTCTATAGGGTTCAGGTCAGGTGTCTGAAATGGTCATGGTAGAAGCTTAATTTTGTACTCAATGAGACATTATTCTGTTGAATTTGATGGTTATTATCATTGTCTTGATGGAAGATCCAACCATGATCTTCTCATTAAAAGATTTCAAGCAGAGGCCGTCAGGTTTTGATTTTTTTATCTGTTGGTATTTGCTAGAGTCCATGATAACATGTATCTGAACAAGAAGTCCAGGACCTCTGGCAAAAAAATAGTCCCATAACATTAAAGATCCGGCGGTATATTTAAGCATTGGCATGGGGTACTTTTTATTCCTTTTCGCACCACATTCCTTTTTTTTCATCTTATCATAGAACTATGTCCCGTTTGAAGTTCCAGTACTGTCTGTCAGAACTAATCTCTGCAATTCTCCATCTGTAATCCTTAGAGAGTTTTCAGCCACTCAAAGTTTCCTCCTTGCCATACATTTAGACAATATAGACACACTTACGTGTGTATGTATAGTATGTTTTTTGGGCAGACTGTTTGAGAATTAAAAAAGTGGTAAACACCTGTCCAGAAGATCATTGGTCAAAAACAGTATAAAAATGAAAGTTTAATTGTCAGATGGTCAGCTGCCCTCTCGTCTTTGTTATTTGCTCCAATAAAGTCTAACTTTTGGCATCTGGAACTTCTTGACTCTGAGACAAAAAGGCATTCACCACAATAGTGTTTACATACACACTGAATTGTCCTTCACCTCTCTAATCAAGTCACATACAGACAGTGACTAATGATTACTCTGTGTACTTGCATGCAATGTAAAAGGTTGTGACGTCAAAGTAGTCACAGTGCTTATTTAGGTTGATTATGGAGTCAGTGAATTTATCCGCTCCCAGTAAATGGATTAGTATTTGATTGCACCTGAGACACCACTGTTGTCACCGTTACACCGTTAAATTTAGAAAATCAGAAAATTATTTTCATACATAATGGGTGGGTAAGCTTCCAATCAGGGTGTCGCAAGTTTAATGATTTTTGTATATACACAATAAAATAATATATATACTGTAAAATTAAAACTGGATTTTATTTGAATATAAAGATTTAGACCTACTTTTCATTGCGTTTTGAGTCATTTACGATTGATGTACCTTCAGGAAAACAAATACAGGTTTTACATTCAGATATTGCACAAGGTTTTTTGTTTTTTTTAAGTAACCCAACAGGTGAGTTAGATCAACGCACTTTTGGGCTTAAAAGGCCTATATTGGGGAGAAAAAATAAATTTGTGGTGCCGTTCCATTTACCCTGAAGAATGCTATTTTCATCTTTTTTTTCCTTTTAGATATTCTAGTTATATTTAGACATGGCCTGGTTGGTGTCAACACACTCTAATGTGGAGTTCATGAGTTCACACTTGCAAATGATTCAGGTGCGGTAAATGGTATGTGTATTTGGCGTGCTATCCGAGGAGAGGGCTCCGAGCTCAGTATTTAGCCCGAACCCAGAGCATTCCCCCTGTATTCCTGGCTGTGATAGCAACAATCTAGTGTGAGGAGTCGGGCTGGTGGAGGGATGATGGAAATTGTCAAGAGGTGTAGGTAAGTTGAATATGTCTATATATACACGCTTCCTCTCATGCTGATAGATGAGGTGTAATTGCTGATGACGAGTTGATTGCATTGATCCTTTGAACGAGCTCCTCCGATTTTGTTAATAAAACATAATTTGTTTTGATTCCCTTCACTGGACTATCAAATAAAAGGCATGACAGTCCCAGAATAATTTAAATAACAAAAAAAGTAAAATTAAAAATAAACTATTTGGCATTTTCTATTCACATGATTGTTTGTGTGTCAAATTTAGCTATTAGTTTTCTTTTCTCTTCTGTTGTCTTGTCAGGAATCATTTATTTCTCAGCTCAAAATGATCAGCTGATCACGCATGTCATGGTTCATGTGCCCATGTCTGATGTTTAGGTCTCCAAATGGAAAATTGTAAGGCAAGGTGGTTTATGTGCTTTTGTTTCTTATGTCTTCATTTAGAACATATGCAAAAAGCCTTTTTAAATTGATACAACTAAAGAAATCATTTAAATTATTGTTTACTTTGTTTTACTGTTACTTTCTGTCTATATTTCAGATATCAATGGAGTTTTTCATTAATATAAAGGCTCTTTTATCCGTTGGAAACAGAACACACTTTAATTTCCTGGACTGGAGTGCTTCCAACAGTGTCTAGTAATTAAATCAATACCTACTGTACATGCTGGTGTCGGAAATGCCTCCAAAGTGCATCGCCAGAAATCCAATTAAGGCATGACGTTCAAACTAATAAGGGGCATGTCCTTCATCTCCGAATAGCCTCCACCCCATGTGTTCTTAACAAAAGTAGTGCAGCCATAAAAAGCTGCCAAACTGATCCTTTTTCCATGTGAGCTAGGAGTTGGATGACAATATTTTAACTGCTGCTCTCACTGCATATGGTTTCCTTATATTTTGTTTATATATATATATACATATACATATATACGTTTATATATAGTAACATTATTGAACATTGTAACAACAAAGTAAACAACAAAGTAACAACATTTTGTATGGTTATGGTTTATTTGTTAATTCTGAAGAGATTCTAAAAAAAATACTTTTCAAGCCCACTCAGCAAATGGTTTTATTGTGGATCTATTAAACTAAACTTTAGACTTCATGCTGTAATACACTTTTCTAGTTTATTTAGATAGGTCTGGGTGTTAAAAACTAACTTTGTAAACTTTTGAAAACATTTTTGGAATTTACATAAAATTGCTTAATTTCTGTTTAATACATGTATAGCAGGATTTTCCTTGAAAAAATACTAGTTTGCTAGTGGAATGTGATTGGACTTTGCTCACATGAGGTATAATATCTCTTCCTTAGATTATTTATGGCTTTTATTTTTGGGTGTTCCCTGTCAAAAATGAAACCGGCCTACAAAATGTATTAGAAATCTCTTGTTATTGCAAAATATGTCATATTAAAATATTCAGCATTCAAATATTCAGTCGCAGGCCTCATTGATCTGATATTATGCGGTCCTTTTTTATTTTATTTTTTTAGATGAATAAACTTGAGTTAACTTTTTTCACTCCAAAAGAAAAAATGAGAGATTCAGAAGGCTGGCCATTCTTGACAGACAACACTAAATTAGGTAAAAGATTTTCAACACAACACAAGGGTTGATATCTTTTTTTCAACTCAAACTGTATTGTTAGTAGTGCATAGGTTCCAGATGTTCAGATGCTCACGTGGGGTTTTTAGCCTGTGTCAGATTCCCAAGTCGTTCTCCCCCAGATTGCCATGTCATACTTTCATTGTTTCCAAAAAATATACTAAAAATTTTATGGTTTTTTTTTCCAATTAGATCTTCTCTTTTTAAACTTTTCAAATTGACTCCACTCTGACCTTGGCCTCTCATTCTAGGATTAGTGCTTTACCACTTCACCACAGTCAATGGCCGGCAGACTCTTGACTATAGGTTATTTTAATACTCTTGTAATCGCCTCTGACTTTGCTGTCGTGAAGGCAGTGGTTTGGATCTATACTTGATTGCTTAATCTGTTGTTAGAAAAGGTTTACACCAAAAGGCTCTCGCAGCACTTCCTCCCCACACAGGTCTAAGCATGGATGAGAACCAGAGTAGCTCAAGGCCGGCATCTTCACAGTGCACTTCTCCTCCTGTGAGTTGCTGGAGAAGCATGGTGGAATATTTCAAGAGACTTATCAAGAACTCAATATCTAAAAAGTTTCGGGCATGGATAAAGGACTACTGCAAAAGGAATGGCTTGCTCACCTTATCAGTGTTAGCAGTAGTGTCAGGCTGTGTGGTGGGATTCGGATTGAGAAGTTTGAACTTGTCAACACAGGTAACTCGTCATCTAAAGCTTCAAGTTTGTTTTACGTTTAAAATCTAAATTGTCTGTGCCTTACAAGAATGACTGATCAAACGAGTACATCCATAGTAGTTCTGCCTAAAGGAACATTCTTGGTTGAAATCAAATAAAGCTCTATTTTCATGTTATTTCATAGAACACAGTTTAGACTCAGACAGTTTTTAAATAAAATATAAAATAATGGAAAAGCTTATCATTATTTGTTATTAAACTATCTGTTTTTTCACCACGTAAAACATTCGCATGACACACACAAGGATATCAGAAATGAACTGTTTACATAAAGTATGTAAATTACATTTTACATGCATAACTTTACAGAACAAATAACTGAATTTTGTATATAAGAATTAATACAAGTGCTTTAATGAAGTACACATTTAGATTTTTTTAAACAAATGAGTCTAACATTATTGGTTTCTACAAACTGAGGGATTACTCAAAATGATTGTCAAAGAAAGTGATGTATGTGCTATCAACAGAGTTTAGCTTATTTAGAAGCTGAAACATTCCTTTAACATTAAGATGACATTTTCTCCTAGAGAAGACAAATGTGTTTCCTAATATTAAGAATGTGGCATACATAACTTATACCTTATATAAGGTAGCTTAATACCTGGAAGTCCTCCTGCTAAGGATGTGAGCATCTGGCTTTTTTTAATCTATAAATAAACTCCAAACAACTTACAGGATCAGCTACAGAAAAACACGCAGTACTTAGAGAAGTCAACTGACGTAATTCTCCAGGGATTTAGTGACATTGTAAATAATAAGGCCATTCTATTAGGGTTAAAATGTTGGAAATTACATTTTTGAATAGTCCCTCAAACTCATGTTTTCTCTTTTACCTCAGGCAAAAATCTACTTTTCCTTTCCTGGAGAACTTCTAATGAGAATGCTGAAAATGTTGATTCTTCCTCTCATCACATCCAGGTAACTCACCATGTCACTTCTATTTAGTTGCACTTTCATCAGCATTTTACAGACTGTATTTGAGATTTTTGAGAAACCAACAAAATATCCATCAGATTCATGATGTTAAACCCCTTTCAATAAATAGTGAGTTAGCTGATTGTTGTAGAGGGTAGATCTATAAATTTTAGAGTCAAATAAAACAAAAACACTTTACATTATAAAGAAAAAGAAACTTGTCTGAAACTTCAACACTTTCCTTGCAGTTTAATGTCTGGCTTGTCTGCTATGGACACCAAGGCCAGTGGACGCCTCGGCCTTCTCACCATCACATATTACTTGTGGACTACCTTCATTGCTGTTATTGTGGGGATTGTTCTGGTGCTGATCATTCATCCCGGAACTGGAACTGAGAAAGAGGGACATAAAGCTGCAGGAGGGCCAGTGATGACGTCTGCTGATGCCCTGCTTGATTTGATCAGGTAACTTTACTGTAATATCAGAACTTAACTCTGGGTTTCAGAAATTCTAGAATTTGCAGCTCTCAATATGACGGCTGATTGGTAAAAATAGTGCTTTGTTTTATTGCTATGAATGCGAATAGACATTAGAAAGAGAAACCTGGATGATTTATCAAATTTGATTGATTATTTCAAATATGTTATTCTTCATTCAAGCAAAAATTCCTTAATTCCTATAGAAAATATATTTTACCTTAAATGCCCAACATCATTGCCAAGATGGCCGTCGAGTGGACAGACTTAAAGAGTTACTGACTTAAAGAGACTTGGTTGAAGCGCAGTGCTGGAAAATAAAATGTAGACAGAGAAGCTCTTTATTTTTTTATAATCAAATGGCTTTCAAGTCAATATGATACCCAGATGGAGCCTATTTATACTCTTAATTCCTTAATTTCGTTCTTAATATTTCTATCTTGGTCTTATTGCAGTTCATCAGTGTATGTATTCGTAATTTTAAATTATGATGTAACAACCTTTTTCACTTCACTTAGGCAGAAATATAGTGAATATAGGCTATAATATTCACTATATTTAGATTTATGATTTGGCAGACGCTTTTATCCAAAGCAACTTACCAGTACATTGCATTCAAGGAACACAGTGAATCAGTTCTTGCTTTCCCTGGGATCAAACCCATGACCTTGGTGTTGTAAACACAAATGCTCTACTGATTGAGCTACAGGAAAGCTAGACGTTGTAAACACTGTTTTAGAAAACTAGCATTCTGGTATAATGCCCCATAATACAATAAATTTTTTACTCAATCACTTTACTCTGAATTGCACATTGACTTCTCTCTTTTGAATTTGAAATCTTTCGCATTATTTAGTATTCCACTGGTGGAGACAACTTTTATAAAACTGTAGTATTGTTTCATTTGACTTGAAAAAAAGCAAACCATTAGAATACCATTTGAACGACGAATTATAAGCAGGTCATTTCAGTTATACTGCAGTCTAAGAAACACGTTGAACTTACATAACCGTTTTCAAGCTGCGATCAAGTCTGAAAGGCTTAAGCTGCCCTTCTGCGCTATACCGTCACTGGACAGAAAGATTGGAATTAGGTATATTTAGAGATCCTCTCAAGAGGATGTGAATGACACGGCTTTTCTCAAGTGCGAAAGAGGCCCCTGAGCTCCAGACCAGATTTAATTGGATTTTAGTCAGGAACATGGCAGTAGAATTGGTACTTAATAAATAAAGCATTAGCCAATAGCCTCAGTCCTCCAAGTCTTTAGGCTTATCTAAATCAGATCTTCTTTTTCTTATCTAGCAGGCTACAGCCTCGTACAATACTAAAATCCAGCGATTCTGAAAACAAACAATGAAAACAAAATTACCCTTTCTGTTGAAAGGTCTATGATTGTGAATAGTTTTAAATGATGCGCTTTGTTTTCCCATTAGGAACATGATTCCATCCAATCTGATTGAAGCCACATTTCAACAGGTGAGAGAAACACATAAAGAACAGAGGAATTAATCCTCTACCGTTTTTGTACCTAATCCTTGTCCGTCTGTGCTCTTCTATTTCAGTATAAAACAGAACTTCTGCCTAATTTTAAAAACAGTGCAAAATCATCTCAAGCCAACTTTGTGTACATCATGCCAGACTATGAAAACCCCAAGATGGGCCACCCGGTGTTTCTGGAAATCACTCCTCCTCCTGAAATTCTCTACAAGATTGTTCCAGGGAAAAGCAATGGGATGAATGTGCTAGGAATTGTCATTTTCTCTGCCACAATGGGTGTGTATGGATTAGAACTGTTATATATCACCACGCAACCCTGCTGAAAAGATCAGCTTAGACCAGATTGTGCTTGTTACTGTTGCTTTTGGTGCTGGTCAAAGAGTTCACTGGTAAACCTAGCTGTTAAACTAATTAAAAAGCCTGGTGAGAACACCAGCATTCTATGCTAGGGACTAATGTCCAAAATACAAAATATAATGTTGGCCATCAATGATTGTCTTTTCAGCAGGGAAGCAAAGATTTATAGTACAATTTAAGAAACACTTAAGTCAACATGAAAGAGTTTTTTACTGAAGTAAGATATTTAATGAGAAGACTTGAAGAGCAGGACATACTGCATTAAGAAATGACAGGATTGTGAAAAGTGGCCTTTATATGAAATGCTTTTGAAAAATCAGAGGATGTCTACATTTGCATAAATTAAGACTTGTATTACTGTTAAAAAATTTGGAATTTTTTAATTTCAATCTTTTTTTGAAAAAAAGACATCTCATATGCTCACCAAGGCTGAAAAATAAACCATAAAAACAGTAACATTATGGAATATTATTACAATTTATAATAGCTTTTTAGTCTTCACATCATCTTCATTCTAACATACTGATTTGCTGTTCAAAACACATTTATTTTACTTCACAAAAACGTGAAAAACGTTGAAAATGTTGTACTACTTCATGATTAGAATGTTCAAAAGAACAGCATTTATTTGATATTAGAAATATTTTAGAATATTATAAACATATTTGCTGTCACTTTAAATCAATTTAATGAGTCCTTTTTTTGCTCCCCAGGTCTTCTGCTTGGTAGAATGGGATCCAGAGGTTCACCCCTGGTGAATGTGTGTCTTTGTGTCAATGAATGTGTCATGAAGATCATCAATGCTGCGATGTGGTGAGTAGATGTAGATCAGATTGTCCAGAATGACCTAACTAGGACTAGACTTATTTCAAATATAGGACAAAAATGTTCACTTTTAGGTATACAGTAATCCCTCACTACTTTGCGGTTCAAGTTTCGCGGCCTCAAAAATATTCATCAAAAAATTACAATTGCCGTATTGCGGAAAGCTGCGTTGTTTCATTGTTATGCGAGAGAAATGGTTTCCCAGGATGCCAGACAAAGAGAGAAACGCTCTCAGAGGCTTTGTACACACCCACGGGCACTCAGACAAGACACGTGATTGGTTCGAAGATCAGATCGACGAATGAGAGCACGAGTGATGTGGGAGC
This sequence comes from Rhodeus uyekii, assembly GCA_037043235.1. Lineage (NCBI taxonomy): Eukaryota > Metazoa > Chordata > Actinopteri > Cypriniformes > Acheilognathidae > Rhodeus > Rhodeus uyekii. The sequence continues at coordinate 1,333,086 of JAWRVZ010000035.1, forward strand.
CTCTTCGCCTCTCTCAGAAGCAAATGTTGACAATCCAGCGCCGATATCTGACGATGAGGCGCTTCCCGAACTGATTTAAAGGCCTCATTATACCAGTGCAGTAACACCATCATCATCAGATTCATCAGATTCATCGAACCGCACAGGTCTGTCATAGTCGTCACTACTGGAGTCTCAAGATACTACTGTCATTGATGAGTGTAGAGCACCATAATACGCATCATATGACAGAGAGAGAGAGTAAATGTATAATATTAAGGTTTTATAATTAAATAGATTTAATTAAAATATAGTTAAAGTATAAATATACATATTTTAAACATTCTGGTACCTACACACACATATACGGAAATTCCTAGGGGGGCCAATCCTACTTCGTGGATTTTCACCTATCGCGGGGGGTTCCAGTCCACATTAATGCGATAAACGAGGGATCACTTGCATTACATCATGCAAACCTGTGAAAGAAGCATATGATTGACAAATAAAGCAGCAGCCCAGACCAAAACAAATGGAGAGCCAAGCAATCGCTTTAATACAATCTACAATATGGCATTGTAATAGTTTAAAAGCAGCTCCCATTAAATGTTGCCAGTGGAAATGTGCTCTGCTTTAAGAGTTAGGTGAAATGAAGAGTCAGTCAATAATGTGTTTAAAAATTTGCATGCACCTTCAATAAGCAAACTACTGATAATTAAATAAATATATAATGTGTATATATAGTTTTAATACTCTGGTCTCTTTGTACAGGTACTTCCCATTTGGAATCGTATTTCTGGTTGCTGGGAAAATCCTGGACATGCATGATCCCGCAGTCCTTGCAGAGAAGCTGGGAATGTACTTCATCACAGTTCTGGCGGGGCTGTTTGTGCATGGTGTGATTTTGCTGCCAATGTTCTTCTTCCTGTTCACCAAGAAAAACCCCTTTAGCTATATCCGTGGCCTCCTCCAGGCTCTGGTTATCGCATTGGCAACTTCATCCAGGTAAGGACACCATTTTGAACAGTCTTTTAGCTCACTGCAACATTAACAAGGGTCAATCTCCAGTTTATTAGTTTCATTGAATCACATTAAACTGAATAATTAAGTGTCTGGTCTACCAAGGGATTCCACGTGAAAAGTCACAAAACTAATCTTTACATTTTAAATAATAATGTTTGAAATATGCAACTAAAGGTTTTATCTCTTATTCGTCTTTCTCCAGTTCAGCTACTCTGCCCATTACAATGAAGTGCTTACTGGAAAACTGTCACGTGGATAGGAAAATTGCTCGGTTTGTCCTTCCTGTGGGTGCTACTATCAATATGGATGGCACAGCACTATATGAAGCAGTGGCAGCCATCTTCATTGCACAAGTCAATGAGTATGAGCTTGACTTTGGACAGCTTGTTACCATTAGGTAAATTATTTTGGTTACATTCAGAATAATGAACTCTACCAGTCAAAATTGTGTAATAAAGATTTGTAATTCATTTGAAAGAAGTCCATTACGCTCAACAAGGCTGCATTTATTTGAAATAACTTTTCTAATTGAATAGATATTAAAATGTAATTTATTCCTGTGGTAAAAGTGCATTTTCCGCATCATTCCTCCAGTCTTCAGTGTCACATGATGCATCTGAAATCTTTGGTGCTCAAGAAAAATAGGTTTTGCTGCTTAATATTCCTGGAAATATTTCACAATATTAATGTTTTTACTGCATTTTCTTTAAAATGCAGCCTTGAGCATAAAACTTATTTTAAAAACTTTGCAAAAATGGTGTAGTGTATAGCGACAAAGCTGTATGTGCAAGTGAGTGCGTCAAGTGACTTGACTTTGACTCTTTTCCCAGTATCACAGCTACAGCAGCAAGCATTGGAGCAGCTGGAATCCCTCAGGCTGGTCTTGTTACCATGGTTATCGTCCTTACCTCAGTGGGTTTGCCTCCAGATGACATTTCACTCATTGTAGCTATCGACTGGATCCTGTAAGTACAGTAAATACTTCCTGAGTGCAACTACTTATATATCAGATGTGGAATAAAGTCAATCTCATGCATCTGTTTTTATTAGGGACCGATTTCGAACAATGATCAACGTGCTTGGAGATGCCTTAGCTGCAGGAATCATGGCTCACGTGTGCAGAAAGGACTTTCAGAAAGACGCCCCATCCACAGCCAACTCAGAGAGAGTAAGATTTATCCACTATGTGTTCATTTTCATCATTTCTAGTTAGCAATATGGATTAGCAAGTCTCATGCAATAGCAATCCGTTGCTTACCGGTTATAAAAATTGTCATATTTGACAACTGCATAATGGCTGTATTTTTTTTCTCTTCTTGCAGAGAGATACTATGATATCTTTCGGAAACCAAAGCGTGCAAAGTTTCCCCACATCTGAAGTTCCACTACTGGCTAATAGGGACTACATCTTAGAGGTTATTGGTGATCAGGTCATCGAGCGACCGACTACATGTTACAACCTCTGCCAAGTCTAACTCTGACAGACGATACCAAGCAGGAACAGAAGTTGCCTTGACTTCACAAAAACCTTCCCTCTTTTCCTCCCCTGTGTTTTATATTTGTGCCATTCTGTCTTTTTACATCAGTTACCTCAACAGTCGCCTTTGGTGAACTTGAAAATTGAGGACATTTGAGTGCTTTTGACACTTTGGGGGTTTCGTAAATTACTATATGTTTGTTTTTTTATATATCTTTTAGAATTGCCTTAATGCAATAGTTAATGACAGAACAACTAAACAAACTAGACCACAATAATAAAACCATGTCCAAACATTATGCAACTAGTAAGTCGACTGGGGCTCCAATTATGGATCATCAGTTGCCTTGTGAGTGTATGGTGTCAAAAAAAATTTTTTTAAATGACTGTAAGAACAGTGATGGTGTAACTCTTCTTTATTTATGTTCAGAGCGCACAATCACGGTTCATTCAAGTGGGATGCAATATAGATTATCATGCTTGGATATTATGTTTGTTTATTTTCTTAATAACATTTTAAAAAATTAACCTTGTGTTACTGGTCTTACTATTCATACTGTAAGAGACAAAGACCTGCAATCTGGTTAGTTTATACCTTTAAACCAGAAAATCGTTCTGGAAAAATAAACTCCTAGAACTACTTAAGTTCACTAACGCCAAGACACAGATTTTCAGATTTTGCAATGATGCCCAATATTTTATTTCACAACTACATTTTAGACAGTAGCTCATAACAGATGTTCACTGTAGAATCAAAAAGTATTTAAAAAAAAATTAAGACACTCATCAACAAACACATAAAACCATACACAAGCTATATAAATAATTCCACCATTCAATAATCTTCCAGTATATTCTACATAAATTAAGGCTTAAAATGAGCAACCGTCCAGTAAATTCTATTTGATACTTCTTACAACTGGCATCAGTTGACTCAAACAATGGGCAATTTTATTTTTTAAACATCAGGATATCAAAAAAGAAGGACAGGGAAATGATTGCTATAATTACTACTATTCATTACGAATCACTTTCAATATTGCACATATGCCAAAACGTGCACAAGAGAATGCCAAGTGTTTCATATAAATGACGTGTAACCAACAGTGGCGGTAAAGCTGCTAATAGGTTCACATGAACCATAAAGTAACATAATGCAAGTATATTAAACTACTGCTTATTACAAACCTGACGAAATAAGTGAGTCACTGTACAAAAACATTTAGGATTAGGATTAATGTCAGTCACCAATAATATAAATATATGCACACACACACACACAATACCAACCTTAAGTCTTGTAGCAGAGGGAGCCTAAGAACTGTCTGTGCTGAAAATGATCAATTTACTACACAAGAGGCTTCTTGGGAAATTCATGAGTTTGTCTAACTACAGAAGAACCTACGTAGGGTTTTATAAACTAATATTTGGAAGACCTCAAGAAGAGCCAAAGATGACTGTACAGTTGTGAGATTGAGTTTCTATCTTTCCTACCGCTCAGTAATGTGAAATACAGATGAAAAAGGCAAATATGAACCACTGAGAAAGGCAAAATAAATAGCACTCCATTGGCCAAATCAAATAGGTCAACCGTTGTCAGATTGTATATTTATGATTTGGTCCGATGCCTGAAAAACAAACACTAAAAGATCTCATACTTTAATTAAAACCATGAAATGTATTTCTTACAAGGTCTTTGTGGACTAAAGACCCATTTGGACCAAGGACGATAACTATAACAAAGACAGTTAAAAAATATATAATTCTAAATATAAAATAGCAGGGTCCACACCACAACAGTAAAGGCACAGAGAAACAATATCATTGGAATCACTTTCAGAACTAATTTTTCCAGCTGATAAATGATAAACAATTGACAGCCAATCAGAATCCACCTGACTTCAAAGAGCTCAGGAATTTAATGCAGCAGACCAAAAAAGAAAAAACCTGCAGCACATGCTTAGAATAAACAGAACATTATCGTCCACTGGTGTGGACGCCAATATAGTTATCGTTCTTGGAGTGAATGGGCCTTAAACTCAACTCTCTGCATCTGGAAATAGTCTTGAGTTGACGGTTAATGGATAAAATGAAAGAACTAATTAAAAGATAAAATAAAGAAACAAAACAAAAAGTTGAGCAAAACAAAATAAAATTTAATGATTGTAAATGCCATGTGAAGGAAACACAAAAGCAAAAAAGAAAAAGAACAAAACACAAACATCACAAGGCAGTCTTAAAAAGCATATGCATTAGTACTGGATATCCATTTTCAGATAAACAAACTAAACTTAATGCATTAGCCTAGAGAAACAAAAACAAAACCATAAACATAAGATGCTGATGCTCAAATGGGATTACATTTTACATAAATACTCAGTACCTAGTATTAGGATGTCCAAATATTTGTTGGAATATTCTTATGGATGTGCAACATGCACCTCTGCCTGGGGGTGGGGGACGGGGGACTAAACCTTCCATTCATGTCTTTGGTCCTTCTTTGTTATCAGTCTTTTCAGAGGGTCCCTTACAAAAGATTAACAAGTTAAAGATTTCCCCCTCACTAAAATGGGCATTTCCTTTGCCATTACCGTCTCTTTTCTATGGAGCACTCAGCATGCTGGATTTGAAACTCAGATTTTAATAAACAAATGAACTGTTGAGAGATGGGTAATGACGAGATTCCTTCCAAAAGAAAAAGTGCTACATTATTGAGGGCAAAGTGGAGAAATGACATCAAATTAAGGCATCGTAAATACTGAAGAGCTATGTAGGATGTAGATACTGACAAAAGAAAGAACAAATTTCTGAGTTTTGAAATCCAGCATCTGGTGAATGAAGCGTCCGACCACATATGGCACATAGCGACAATACCAGACAAATTTGTATTAAACTCAAAATTGGTCATATATCGGGGTAAACCAGAACACCTAAAACACTTGCATTTGAAGCATCCAACAGCTTATCTTAAAAGAAACTGTCTAAACGAGACTGCGAAACGTGAACATTTGCAAAGACTTGATTACACTAAAAATAATAGTTTTCTTTTTCAAAACTGCGCCAATTTCTCTGGCTTCGCAGCAAACACCCCTCTCCTTCATTTTCCTGGCCGCCCTGCTTTCTACTTGTGCGACTTGCTTGTTTTGAACGACACTTGTAAAATCTTGTCCCCGAGGCGGTAGCCGTTGAGGCTGGCGATAGCCATGGCTGCCTCTTCATAGTTTGTCATGGTAACAAACCCAAATCCTTTGCACTTGTTGGTGTTGAAATCACGGATCACTTTGACATTTGTGACCGCACCAAAGGGCCCAAACATCTGCCACAAAATGCCCTCATCTGCATCCTGGCCCAGGTTGTAAATAAAAATACACCAGCCCGACGAGGAGTTTCCAGGCATGTTAACGCCAGACATGCCGCTCATGTGGTCTACACTCATGGGAGAAAACCTGAAGACAGGAAATAGCATAATTTAGGAAGAGTTCGTTACATATGGACACATTTTTTGGGTGACAATTGAAAATTAAAAAAAATGACAATTCTTGTTTTTCCGATATTTAATATAAAGGATTTATCTGCACACTTCAATTAAATGAAAGTAACTTCCCCTCCCACTTGCAGCAACATCTTTTCTGGGCGGAACAAACAGTCAATAGCAATAGCAAACCACAACCATCCAATCAATTGCTGATAAACAAAATCAAGTCCCGCCCTATATTTTTTCTAGTTTGAGAAGCAGTTTCACTTGGATATACGTCACAATGGGGAAGAAAAGAAAAGACTATTGAAAATGTAGTTTCACACCAACTTTAAGAACAATATGCTACTAAGCACATACAGTCTTGGACCTCATTCACCTGAATCTCTGGGCCTGGTGGTGGACGGGCCCCCCGAAGCGGCGAGGCTGTGTGTGGTATATCTGGGAAATGATTTGTGAATTTTTCACTTGGTTGGGACTGGCGGCAAACTTGACAGTTATGGGCTCTGCAGCGCCTGGCGGTTTCTGCCCATTCAAGTCCTTAATTGCATCCTCTGCTTCTGCCCTCTTGTCAAACCGAATGAAAGCCACACCACGAGAGAGTCCTGTAATGAGGATTAAAAAGATGAGCGTTTAAATACACACCAGTAGAGTTGCACAACTCATTAAAAAAAAAAATCACGATCTCGATTCAAACACCCATGCTATTACACGAACGAGAGGGTCGGCATCACGCTTCTGATGTGAATGCGCTCGCGGTGCATCTACACTGGTGTCACAACACAACCGTTTTCAGATCATCCCAATGGAAGTTGAGCTTCACACTCGAACGAGAGCATGAATCTCAGCTTCCATAGGAATGACATGAAAATGCTCTCTCTGCTCCACACCAGTGGCCACACACACAGTCATTCATTAATATGGGCATCGAAAAAACATTTAGTTTTAAATTACTATCATCACATCCAAATCTGTGTTCTTGCTTCCACTGATCTGAAGAGAGCCGCAGCCATGTAAATGTACAGTATGAAGCAGCTTCGCAAAGTATTTTCAATCTCACATTATTGTTATTGATGGGTTACAAACATTTAAATAATATGAGATAAAAGTGTAGTGGAATAAAAGTTTATAGTTTGGGTTTAAATATAGTTTGTGTACCGACACTTTTGATACTACAAGTGAAGCGCGTTCAAACCTGGACATGAAAGTGGTTGCACTGGTAACGACAATACCGTAACATAATGATTTATGTCAACTAACATTTATTTGAGAAAATCTGTTTATAATAGGCTATTAGGTTTGAATTTATTTGTCCTGCGCTGCCTATTAACTCAGTTGGTTAACGTTGCTTAAGCAAATGCTCAAGGTTAATGCAATGATCAATTTGGATGTACTTGCATGCAAGCACTTTGCATGTATCTGGCCTATTTTTAGCAGTATTCAGATTGGGATTTGATAGATTAAGTGTTTTTTTAAATTGGATTAAGTGTTTTTTCAATTGGATATATACAGCTAGTCTCCAGGAGGCGGGGCTAGACTAGAGCTAACAATTATTTTGCCAATTAATACATTTTTCTTGATTAGTTGACTAATGTTACGATTATTTTCCTGTTCGTTTTTTTTTTTTTAATCAGCCGATTAATCCTTTGGTTATTTCTCCAATAAATAAGTACAACTACCATTTGTATTTTAAACCTTGGTTTAAAAAAAATGGTTCAACTTAAAGTGCCAGAATTAAAACACAATCACCATTTTAGAGCATCATGTCTCATTAATGCCACATCAATTCTGCCTAACACAGTGCATAAAAACAGTAACCAAAGTCAAAAAACAAAAAACTGTCTAATACAGGGCAACCAAAAAAAAAAAGAAAGAAAAAATGTCAACATATAGTTTAAAGAGGCCAAGTCCTCTCATATCCTTGACCATCATGTTTCAAATGCTATTGGTAAAACAATGACTTGAAAGAAATTAAATACAAATATAATAAACAATAATAATTCAATAACATTTTAAATCTCTGAATGATGACAGTATTAATTGTATTTCAGAAAGGGTAGGATATGTAATTTTATTATGAAATACATGAACGCAGGAGGCATTTTAAACTTTATTTTTAACAAATGATACATTCATCGTAAAATGTGAGATATATACAGTGTAGGCCTAATTTTCAAATGCATTTACAATAATTGTTATCAATTACCACAGTTGGAGGTATGATTTACTTTTTAAAAAATCATTGAGTTACATCTGCACTGTTAGCGATTAACATTAGAATTATTATCTAGCACGTAAGGGCACACTGGCTGAGAGCTTCAGATCTAGGGAGACATCAATGAGTTCTTGACCGAAACACAACAGGTAGTTGCAACAACGACTCCCAGAACTCATTGTGATACTTACAGCTGGCCCGTCATTTTGAGGATTTACAGAGCGAATAAAACACCATTGTATTCAGAATTTGTTTAAAGTATTCCCACACTTTTGATGATCGTGGTCTGGCTTTATGTGATAGATTCATTCAAGGGGTCATTATTCAAATATGAATGTAAATAAAAGAACGCGTCAACACATTTCACGCAGGCTAGACTAGTCGGTTGAAAAATTTCTGCTCAACTAGTCTTTGCACACATCCTTAGTATAAAAACGCCTACAGTTGTGTTCAAATTAAGGCTAAATCATATTTAGAAAGCATTTTGGCACTTATATGTACAGCAATCCCTTGTTTATCGCGTTAATGTGGACCGGAACCCCCTGCGATAGGTGAAAATCCCCCCTAGGAATTTTCGTATATGTGTGTGTAGGTACCAGAATGTTTAAAATATGTATATTTATACTTAAAATATATTTTAATTAAATCTATTTAATTATAAAACCTTAATATATTTTACATTTACTCTCTCTCATACAATACGTATTATGGTGTTCTACACTCATCAATGACAGTAGTATCTTGAGACTTGACTCCAGTAATGACGACAATGACAGACCTGTGCGGTTCGATGTGATGATGATGATGGCGTTACTGCACTGGTATAATGAGGCATTTAAATCAGTGCTCTCATTCGTCAATCTCACGCGGGAACCAATCGCATGTCTTGTCAGAGTGCTCTGAGAGGCTTTCTCTCTTTGACTGGCATCCTGGGAAACCGTTTCTCTCGCATCACAATGAAGCAACGCTGTTTTCCGCAATACGGCTGCCAATATGGCAAAAATCCGCGATCCACTGAGGCCGCGAAACGGCGAGGGATTACTGCATTGTATTGCTTATCTTTACACCAGGAGGTGGTGACAAGCGAGTATTTAAAATGTCATTGTGAATCTTTAAAATGAACGATTCAAACACTGACTAACAAATTCTTTATAAATAATACATTTTTAAATAATTCAGTTCAAATTAATATATTTTTAAATAGACTAAAGCAGGGGTGGGCAAACTATTTGTCTCGCAGGCCACATTGGTTTCTTAAAATTGACAGAGGGGCCGGGTGATGCGCGATTGTTGACGGGGGGTGGTGGGGGGGTGCACGCCGCAATTGTTGACGGGGGGTGAGCGTGCGGCGATTGTTGACGGGGGGTGAGCACGATACACGATTGTTGACGGGGGCGCGCCTACTCTCCACCAAAGCTTCAGCACCACTGCCGCTTGCAGCCGCGACAGAATGACGTCACAGGGAAATGTAAAATTAAGATGGTTTAATACAAGTTTGGCGGGCCGGATTAAAAAGCCCAACGGGCCGGAATGTGGCCCGCGGGCTGTAGTTTGCCCACCCCTGGACTAAAGCAATGGACATTTTCTCAGAACCTCTAATGCTTTTTCCATCTTCGGAATCATAATCCCTATTTTACACACACACACACAAATCGTGATTCTCAATTTATCTAGAATCGTGCAGCTCTACACACTAGCTTACAAGATATTTCAGGCGTCAAACAACTTTTTCATCAACCAACCTGATGCTTGATCGACGAGGACACGGGAGTTGATTATTCTGCCATAACGTGCAAACATTTCTTCTACATCCTTCTGCGTCATTGTTTTAGGCAGCCCACTGATGTAAAGGTTGGCATCCTTTATAGTGTCAGAGCTTGGCCTGGCATATGACACCTGTCAGAAAGAGCAGTTAAAAGATCAGATCCTGAAGCAATACTCCCCTTGTGGGGAATCTCTTAATAAACTATGGTTACATTCTAAAAAGCCAAAGGAATACAAACTTAGGTTTTTTTGTACATTTTTGTAAATGTTTAAAATGTTAAGATTTAAAATAGTTAATTTTAAATTGGGTTGGGGAAAACCCACCCCAAAAACTTTTTTCCTTACAAACATTTAAGTTTATAAAAACAGAAAAATAATTGTAAAAACTTTTGTATAGAATTCAAAAAGCATTAAAGCAACACATTTGCAACCTGTAAACCATAGATAACAAGAATAAATCTTTAAATAGATTAATCTAAATATTGAAGAGCCTGATAAAAAGGCCACAACCAAGATTCCATCAGGTCTGAGCAATTCTACTCCAACAACTTTACTTTGTTCTCGCTGCCTTGTTCTCACAACCGGCGATCTGAAGCAATGACACAATTTAACTTTACACAGGAGCACCTTGGTCACATTACCTTGATAGTTTTAGACTGTAGTCTCAGTCCATTGAGAGTACTGATTGCTCTTTCTGCATCATTAGGGTTAAGATAGTTAACAAATCCGTACCCTAAACTGTGGCCTAGAGAAAAAAAAAGGAAAACAATAAAACAAACAAAACAAAAAAAAGTTGAAACGTTCCAAATACAAAGGAAAAAAACATCCTAGTATCAAAATGTTAAACTTCTGGGGGGGAAAAACTGATGCCAACAAACAAATAAATCCACGTTGACTTGGGACAGGCCTTTGAAAGAAAACTACAAATATGTCGTGTTTTTTTTCTGTCAACACTGAAATGAAGGCTACACAACTTCCAGTGCTTCAGAGTTGTCTAAAAGCGCACATCTTTTAATATAGTCATATCATGGCTACATGCAAACCCCGCAAAATAAATACACTAAACCAACAGAGACAAAAAATCTTTCTCTCAACATAATGTATGCGTCTGACTTGAAACCAATGTTGCAAGTTGTGAGAAATACTTGCCTGCTACTTTGTCACGAATAAGTTTAGCAGACTCCACCTCCCCAATGCTGCTGAAGAGACTCCGCAGCTCATCTTGGCTCATATTCTGAGGCAAATAGTTGACGATGAGGTTTGTTTTGGCATCTTTAGGCTCATCGGCCATGTGATCTTCATAACCGTTCGACATGTCATAGACCTCCTGCAAGTAATAAAAATATGTTTCTGTGAGGGTTCCACATTTTTGCCAAATAGGAAAGATTAAATATTTAATGCGAATTACACATCTTGAGCAAATCATTACTTGCTATTGATTACTGACTGTACCTGCAATGTGTAGAGAGCCTAAAAAATTATTTTGCTGAAAATGCCTTCAATTACTACAGATGGCAAGCCAATAATAGAACGACAAACACACAATTAAAGAACCAAAAAATTTATTGTTTTTCATAAAATAAAAAACATTGTGTGAGATTACTTTTCTTACAGTTAATAGTTAAATTTAATAAGGCAGTATTCCCATATGTTTTAAAGTCAGAAAAGCATATATTTTGTGTTTTAATTCTTGCTTAGGGAAGAAAAAAATGCATCTACAAGACAGTTCTTCTAATGACTTCAAAAACCCTGAATTACAAATCCCCAGTGAAACATTTTATTAATTACACCTCGGTTTGACTGCCTTTCCTTTCTATATGACACAAATGAACAAATCACACCTACGGTAGTCATCTTCAGACAAAAACAAACATTCAAATATCATCAACCAGGAGCTGGTACAGTAGAACAAAGCCATACGACATTCCCTTTCAGAGCATATTTTACCTTTGTCGTATTAATATGTATAATCATATACCACAAAATTAACAATGAGTGATATGTATTAAGGTAAAACAGTACCACAAAAATGTGAGCAAAGGGACAGATCTTTTACAGTCTATGCTCAACACTGCCTCAACGGAGTCTGAAACTGCACACAATTTATTCAACAAAAAAACTATCAAAGTGTGCATTAAAAAGGGGGTCTTGGATGTCTATCCCCTTTAAGGCATTTTAGGTGAAGATGAAGGAACAGATCACTGTGGTCACCATTATTATTCAGATATCGGACAGTGCGTCCCATTCATGTTAGAAGAGAGGTCTTATTGTGTATTCCACATGGGTAGCCAGTCAACCGTCAAGGCTGAAACAAACAGGCATTATAACTGTCCCACACACAAACCATTATTGGAGGTTTTGATAAAGTGGTCTGAATCACTCATACACAATTCCAGTCACTCTTAAACTTTGCAACATTTGCCAAGCCAGATACCTTCAGCTGACTTTATGCAACAACTAATAATACGTCTAGTGCATTTAGTGAAAAAGCTACCTCAGATGACAGCATTAAACCTTAAGTATTACTCGCTTCACACAGGCTACAGCACTACATGGACGAAAACAGCCTACAAGCACTAAACACTACTAACTCCAGCTTACAGGTTCAGTTCATTTTTAAAATCCACATTCAGTCCCTGATGGACGCAAATTCTACTCACTTTCAAGTATCTAACGTGTCCCCTTCTGACTGCCATGAAGAGCCGTCACAGATCCCAACTCTGAAGATACCAAAAACAAAATAAGGTAATAAAAATACACGCTGATGAAAAGGGGTGATAGGGAAGGCAAAGGCAGGGTTGGGGGTGGGAGGGGGTTCAGAGTAAATTAAATAAACTAAAACAAAAGAAGGGCAAAAAGATGAGCCACCTTCTGATATAACCTGTGGAAAAAGAATAACAACCATAGGCCATTAAGACTGGTGTTATTTCAGCGTGTATTTTTAGCACCTCACTTTGAGTCTGTACTGCCATCTCAATGTTGATGTAATACAAATGGTGTGCTTGTTACATTTCTTTACACTGTAAATGTACGTTATTTGTAGTTTTTATAAAAGAAAACAGCAATTAATATACATGTTTTTAGAGTTCAAAAGCAAAAATGTTAAAGGTTTCATCATTTTAAATTGTTTTATCCCTTTAAATAAATATATGACAAAACAATTTATATACATTATTTGTATATGTAATTTAATAAAAGAAAACAAGAATTTAAATATGAGTGTAAATGCTACAAGTTATTAGTTTAAAAGCAAAAATTATATACATAACATCATTTTAAATCGTTTTATCTCTTTAAACAAATCTACACGGTTTAAAATGTTATATGAATTTACAGTAGAACAATGTGAATCTATTTTACACTGTACGACTGAAAGTAATAGCAATAATATTAATAGATAGATTAAATAAACCTTTTTTAACACAAAATGGCTGATTAACCCTAACCTATGACAACCTACGTCTGACATTTAAAAAATATATATTTAATGCAACAGCATTTTACAACTAAATAAAATCTAAGAGGTCGAACAACAACAGTTCAGTTTCATTTTGAACATTTCATCCTTTTTATTCACTCATGACAAATATTTGCATTTATACCGGCGGCGGAGCACATCATATATCATAGCATATCAGAAGAAAAATGTACAATTATCATAAAGACTGAATACACCGTTTAGGATTTTATAGGCTGTTGGGAAAACGGAATAAACGACATTTGTAATTCTACCTAGCCGTGGGGGCGTGAAATTTACAGCCGCCCCGCAGCGGGACATGCGTGTCTATATTACCCGCCATCGTTACCGTTTCGTATCGTAGCTACAGGACAACAACCTTGCGGCATTACACAGCATAATCGTAAAGAAGCAGCTTTTCAAAATAAGGTCTGACATTAAAAATAGCACACAACACGAGGCCTCGTTCCCCACACACCGTCCCCTTATTTTCGCGATGACTCGCTCGATAAAACCCATGCAACTCTCCAGTTCAAACTCGAGCAGGCTGCGCTAAGGGGCCTAACCCAAATAAAGCCAGGCCTCAAACAACGAACAGATTTATAACCGTTACTAGATCTTAACGAACCTATTTAAATACATCGTAATGAAAAAATAATACTTTTTAAATGTATACATCCCGCCTTACCAACTTTAACGTCTCTCCGGTTCTGCAGTGAATGGACGCACGCGGAGCGGTAGCAGAACGTGGCTTTTTTGGCGCTGCGCTCTCGTGACAAAAAAAAAAAAAAAACACACGCCACAATGCAACTATGCCGAGGAAGCGGAAGTCTTCACCCCTCCCACTTTCATAATCCATTCACATTCACAGTCGGAATCAAGACATTTTACTCAACATGAACAGATTTATTATTCAAAACATTACACCCTTTACTGTGCGTGCATATTGAACATAAGAACAGGTATTGTGACGAGACATACTTTAGTTTAAAGTGAAAATGTAGGGAAACAGCTTGATAAAAATGTCAGAGTGATTCATAACAGTGAAATATAAATATAGTGATACAATCATGATATGCACATTCACGAGAAAAGTCACAAGATATAATTTCCATCAGTTGGCTTTCATTCTTTGTCCAGGACTCGATACTCTTGCGGGGGTTGATGTTTCATTAGCTGTGCCACTGTAATCCAAGACAATACCTGATGAGGGAAGATCAGAAATGACATTATATATCTTATAAAAGACCAGGGCCTAAATTAATTATAATTCAAGTCACAGAGCTCACCAGTACAAAGACGACCACTATACAAGTTATCGTGATGATGTCCACCACAAGAAGTAACTTCTCCTTAAGTTTAATTCGACAGCCCTAGAATAAACATAAAAAAGGAAGAAGAAAAAGTTTAATCTGTCTTATAATGCTCATATGCAAACATATTTTACATGAATTAATAAATAAAGCAATATTTGCTCATTTTAAATCTTTTTGTAGAAATATTTCAGGTCAAATATAAGTTAAAGAGACATGACATGAAGAAATCAAAAACGCTGATAAAGTTAGCATTTTTGTTTTCTTTATAGTTATCATTCTTGTTGTGAACTGGCCTTAATAGATTATCAGAAAGGATTGAACCTGAAGGTCAAGTGGAGACAACAACAAAAGAACATTCACAACAAGACATTTAACATGCATTTAGAAAACGCATTTGAATTTTCATTTACTCCCACATTTAACTTAATGCTATAGCCTTCGCTGTAAAATCCAGCAGGAAAATAAACAAAATATTTAAAAAAAACTCAGATTAGCTGAAATGTAATTAATGTCTATACCTCATTATAGATAAGCAGGGGTGAGTCTAAAGTCCCATTGCAGTAGAGAAAGGTTGTGTTGCAGCAGCTAAGAGGAACTTCATGTTTCCCACTGTGATTAAACCAAGGTGTTTCCAACCAGTCCGTGTAGTTGTCAACACCACAACACTGCAACTGTAACAAACAAATTAGATTGTAACACTTTTTCACAAACACATAGAAATCCCAACTGTATCTGCGCAAATACCTCATGCTGAAGGGCATTCACTGCTGAGGTATCAGGATCCTGGCTATTACCACTGTAGTTCTGAAACACATCTTTAAGGGGAGCCAAGTCCACATCGAGCTAATAAAAATATGATGTTAATGTTAAAACCATTTCAGTGAATTACACTTTTGTAAAGCTAAGTAACAAAAATTCTAGTTACCCTCCTTTTATGAGTGTACGCCAATGCAGCAGTAGTAACCACAACGCAAAACGCAACAATGAGAACATACACAAACTGAAAGACAAGAAATATATACAAATATGAACACCACACCTCAGTGTTATGATGAGTAAAATGTTATTTTTCGGGCCTGTTTTCACTCAATAAAAGAACAAGTATTTTTCCAATCTCACCAATCCATGTACACATGAAGGTTTTTTGTTGGACACCAGACAGCCACAGCATCCACTGATGAAGAGAATGGCCCCTCCGACAACAGCCAGCAATGCAGGGAGAATTATATAAAAGCTGCTGAAGAACAGACTGTAAAATCTGTATTTATGCAGCAAGAATGAACCACCGAGACCTGTAATCCCAGCCAGCTGGACAAAGTGAAGAAAGAAGGAATTTAAAAACAAGAGGAAACAAAACAGGGCATGCATTTCCTAACATTTCTTGTCACATGCTGTACATGTCAGCAGTCATGCCACTGTTTCTGAAAAACACCTTTTCTTTCTTCTTTTTTTACTGTAGTAACACTCACATAAATAATCCTACACTTTTGTTGCCTCTACATATTACACGAGGTCTAAAACTATAATACTAAGATATATGTAGGGCTAGTTCTCACACTTTAATATTTCCAGGGGCAGTTCAAAATTTTAAAAAATCTTTTTAATTTGACCTCCATCATAATTGAAGCTTGCCTGTGTTATGTTCACTAGTCTACTCGTTTACTCTAGAGTGATTACAAAAATATGACTCTATTAAAATTTAGTTCGGATGATTGAATTCTCAAACGAAACAAACAAGGTGTAGTACGCTGCCAAAACTCACCGATAAAAGAAGACAAGCAATTTTAAAAAAAGTTCCGAAAGCTCTTCTCGTTAGAGCCATGGCTCTGCTTTAATCGATTCGCGTACGTGTAATCTATAAACACATTTTTCAATCGCTGTTTTCTCACGGTCCCTCTGTCCAGCTCAACACAGCTGACGATCACTGATATGAAATCACACTTGATGGATTTAAAAATCGAAACCAGATAAAATTGCGGAAGTGACCGAATTAACGTGTAAACAAGTAGGGGGCACTGTATCAGATAAATAAAGTATTACTCGAAAATTATATAATATAGTAATAATCCTCACATTTTCTTTAGTCTATATGATATGAATTGGTGATGTTTCAAAACAAACATACATTTTTTATTCTATTTTAAACACCAACATAATAACATTATAATGACTCATTAGCATTTAATAAACACGTTTAATTAATTTATTTATTAAGTAGAACACATTTGTTAACAATTAAGAATAATTCAAAATAGTTCAAAACGCATACAAATAACAATAGTAACCACGGTATGCTCATAATTAAACACAAACGGCAATTGTTATATGTATTCAAACGTTGCTCTCTGAGAAATTCCTAGTAAAAATAAATAAAATACAATGATGTTTTTATTGCACGTCATTATTTTGCGACAATTTTGCTGGTCTTGTCATTGAGAAGCAAGATGGCGTCAGCGTCAGAACATCAGGGTGCTCCAGACAGCGAACTGGACGAATTATTAGACAGTAAGGTTTGAGGGTGACTTAAATGTAAAAAATAGCGATAGGTGAAATGTGTGAATGTTTGATCTCATTTGTAATGCTACTCTTTAGTGAACTAGAGCTTAGAAGGCGGTTGTCACGGTGCAGTTGCTGCTCCGCTGCTAGGCTGGTACTCATGCTTGTCTCAGTGATTGTACTTTTTTTCTTTAGGCAGGCGAAAACATTAACAGTTTATCGGTTAATTACTTAGAGATCCTCAGTATATCTCTTTTATGCTCCCATAAAACCTCGTAATTCATGTACAAACCGGGTTTTGAATTTAAACGGCGCTTGTAAGAGCTGCATGTTGACACCGAAATACAAGCCAACTTTGCTTTTCATGCTGTGTGATGAAATCAGTCACATGACAGTATATCATCAAAACACCTAATTAACGTATACCTCTGGTACACCAATGTTAGTGTTTCCTCATCCTCAACTACAGGTGCTCTTGATGATTTTGACAAGACAAGTGTGGCCCCTGAGGCCCCCACTGCCCCTGATGCAGGAACGAGTGACGAGAAGGTAATGACACATTATAAATATAGTAATTCAAGTAATGATCAGAATAATTATTCTCTCTCTACAATTTTATCTGTATTCATGCAGTTCTACAGTAAGTGTGTTCGTGATTGTTGCTTGTTAATGTTTGTTTTCTCATCATTTCATCCTCAGCCCCCTCTGCTAGAGGACAGTAAGTTCTTTGAGTCTCTTTTTGATGGTGAGATGGCCAATCAAGCACGTGAGGAGTGGGAGAAGGCCATGACTGAGCTAGCACATGAAGAACCTGAGCTTCTACAACATTTTCATAAGCTGTCTGAGGCAGCAGGGAAAGTAGGTGAGTAAGCTGAAAGAGCTCTGTTGGATAAAGAAATACAAGATGTTTTACTTTATTTCAATAGTTTTGACAATATAATTTTTTTTTTATTTAGGCACAGATGTAGCTTCACAGCAAGAATTCACCTCCTGTCTTAAAGACACCCTTAGTGGTTTGGCAAAAAATGCAGACAACCTGCAGGTAAACACACTTTGAGTTTTTCCTATTGAAATGTAATTCAAGGAAATGGTGCACAACAAATGTTTGCAATCGGTAAGATATTTGTGTTTTTGAAAGAAGTCTCTATATGATTGCCAAAGCTGCATTTATTTGATTTAAAAAAAGACAGTAAATTTGAAATATAAATCTGAAATATTTTCCTTTTTTTTTAAATGGAATTTATTCCAGTACTGGCTTTCAGCAGCCATTGTGCCATTATTCCAGTCTTCAGTGTGGTGTGATCCTTCCGACATCAATTTTTGACAAATTTTCAGGATTCTTTGATGTATAGAAAGTTCAATTGAACAGCTTTTATCTGAAATAGAGATATTTTGTAACATTATAAAGTACTGCAGAGCCATGTAAGTCCAACCACACCATGATCCTACCCATAAACCTATCTATCCACCCAATAGTTCCACTGAGGTTAGGGATCTGTCCAGAGATGGGGAGATGGGGAAGTCCAGAGATGGGGATCTGCATGTCATTTGATTCTTCAGTGAGGATCACTTGCTTTTTACTCTAAATGCAGAGTGCAGGACTGGCTGGAGATGATCTGGTAAAAACCTTGGAGAACCTGGGATTGAATGAAAATGGGGAGGGAGGAGGAGAAGATGGCAATATTCTCCCGATTATGCAGTCCATCATGCAGAACCTTTTGTCTAAAGAAGTTCTCTATCCTTCTCTTAAAGAGATAACGGAAAAGGTGAGTTGTTTACAGAATCTGCATCTGTTTTACTGATTGTCCTACCCTTTTCTGGTGCCAGTGTATATGCCCACCATTTAATTTTAATTTTTATATTTATATTTTAATTTAAAATTGCAACACATTCCATTTAATATTTGGTCATAATTACCTTCTTTTCTCTTACAAATATATATAACACAATTTGCATTTAGTACCCTGAATGGTTGGAGGGCAACAGGCAGTCCCTCCCCCCAGACCAATTCATGCGTTATGAGCAACAGTACAAGACAATGGGAGAGATATGCAGCCAGTTTGAGAAAGATGGAGACAAAGACAGCACATTTGAAAACATTCTAGAACTCATGCAAAAGGTGAAAAACATTTCATTTTTAAATTCTTCTTCTTTGTTTGTATGCTTTAGAGCCATCTTTTCAGTTTTGCTTACTGATAATGTCAACTTTTTTTGCATAATATGGATGAACTACATAACCTTTTTATTTAAAAATGTAGTAATATTACTTAATACAATCTTTCAGGAACAGCTCAGGTAATATTTTTAATTTCTTATCCCTTAGTTGCAAGACTTGGGTCAACCTCCAAAAGAGCTTGCTGGAGAGGCAGTGAGTATTTCCTCCTTTTTTTTTCTTCTTTTTTTTTTGTAGTGGATATGTTACATGTACGTAAAATATTTTTTTCTCCTGTATTTTCAGCCTCCTGGCTTAAATTTTGACCCAGAAGCTCTGCACCTTCCTGGAGCACCTGGGCTTCCTGGAGCAGAGCAGTGCTCAGTCATGTGATCTCAATGAGGTCAAATTTATGTGTGTTTAAAGAGTTATACAATTTGGAGCGAATTATCTGAACCTGAATTGGACACAGTTGATGCTCCGCTTTTAAAGGAGTTTGCTTTTGTGTCTGCACTGAAACTGTGAACTTCACTACTTTAATTTTACCTTGTAGTTCTTGTCCACAGAGGTTCGTTTCATATTCATCCCTAATCCGTTTAATGTAGTCACTGTAGAGCAGCTCTTAATGTTCTGATTGAAGCTTAATATCTCAGTGTGCTGAGAACTTGGTAAGAATCAAGGTCTTCTGAATTTACTTTAAGCACATTTGACAGGTTGTGCGGTGAATTGTTGTGAAATAAGTAGTCAAATGCATAGAGCTCAAAGTGACAGGAAAAGTATTTCCGGTTTAATTTTACTTTTAGATCTCAGAAAAAAACGGTTAGGGTCTACAACTAGTTTTCATCAGATTGATGAAACCATTTTAATATAAACTGTAGTATCTATCTATTCTCACACCATATTTCCACAGTTTTATTTCTGTAATTTGATAACTAATCAGTGACCAAAATGGATCTCTCAAATTAAGCATTTAAAAACAAAAAAAAACTTCAAATCCAGGTTTATAAACATCCATAATATTGTGTCTCACATAGGCTGCATTTGTGTTTGAGTAGAATAATTCTTTCTATTATTGTCTTCCAATGGTTACTATATCTGGTTGCATATAAAATGGTTTGACGTAATGAATTGTCTTGTAGATAGATATGTCATTCCCATCATTCCTGTGGTGGTGCCTCTGTGATGTGCTATTGTCATAATAGTCCTAATTTGCCTTGATTAAAGAATATAGTTTCATAGTTCAAAATTAATACTCTGTATTAACACTTAAAGAACATCACCTTAAATCCTATGGTACCTCAAAAAAGGTTATATTTTGAACTACTCAACTGGTTGTATGTAGTATGTTATTAAGTGGACAATATGAGAAGGATAAAATGTGTATAGATGAACGGTACAAAACCATTTAACAGTTACAACACTCAGGGGTTGCTCAAACACCCAAGCACTTAAATCAGCTCATCAATATTCTTTATCATGTTAAATGTTTCCTTCAATGTCCCTTAGACTAAGAAATGTTTCCTTACAGTCCATTGGTCTTTTCACCACATGAAAATATTCATGAAAACTGCATTTTGCAAAATCTAAATAAAAGTTATAAACTTGCATTGTTTTATATTCTTTGCCTGCTCAATTTTATTCCAGTTACGTATCAAATTGAACTAACATCACTAATTCTACACACAATTGTCTGTTTGTTTTTTTTGTGGCTTAAAAAAATTATTTAAATGACCAGCAAGGAGCAGGTTTATGGCCCTATTATATATGGGGGTATTCCAGAAATCAAGGTCAGCTTACTGTAAAACATACCCGGAACTCTTACTTGATTAACCCAAACCTTGCTTACTCAAGTTATGTTGATTCCAAAAATGGATCCAGGAGTATGTGTATGTATATGAATCGGTCACATCTACTGGAGCCTCATCAATAGAGTGTAAGTTTCTATGGCAACTTTCATACCCTGACAGTTTTTGGAACTGAAAGTTGAGTTATCCATTTACCCTTAAACATACTTGGGTGTGTCATATAACCTGCTTTCTGAAAAACTCCCCTGACGTATGGAGTGTTTATGTAGTTAAATATTAAGATCTGCTGTGAATTATTATAGGTTACCATTCTCCAACCAATTCATCATATAAATAGTTTGACACTTATCGCAGTTTCAGTTTGGGATTTTTTGTTTTTTATGTAACTAAAACTTTTTTAATTGGATATCACTTGCGCAAAAAAAATTCAGTACTCCTCAAAATTAATTGAATTGATTTTGAGTTAATTAACGTTGAACATTGAGGTTCACTGACTTTAAAAAATATAATCTCACGTTATTGACCAATATACTTGCTGCTGACCTTCGATGATTCAGTTAAACCATAAGCAAAAATGACTTTAGATTTATTGTTTTTATTGTTTAAGTGTTAAACTTTCTTCTGCAGTCCAGAATAGCAGCAACTGAAAGGTTTGTTTGAGCTCTACTGTACACACATGAATTTGCATTTCCTTCAGTCTTATTTACATTTTGGTGCAAAAAGGCCTTTGCGGAATTACCATAGTTACTTTTTAACGATATCATAATGTATTACTTTAAAAAGCAACTTTCCCGTATATACACGCACACACGCATGTGTAAATGCTGGATGTAATAAAATATGGAAACAACCACCGACCAACGTGTACAAAAATATATCAACAATAAAACATATATAAAATATCAACAATAAAACAATGCTATAATCAATACTATTGTCTACACGCAGTATTTATTATTATTATTTCCGTATATTGACAATGATGTGTCAAGATAATGCTCTTATTAATCTTACTAATAATTTAATAAGCTTTTTTCATCTTATTAAAATTCGGATGACGAAGGCTCTATGACGTGGACTTTGCGATGTTGGCATTTGAATCATCAAACTTTATTTGTTCGCGCACGGGGAAACGCCACGGCCCTGGTTGAGAGGATTCAGTAGACGTGTCAGCTACGGAAGTAGAGCCGCAAAATCCCTTCATAACGAGGGATGAGTTTAGGTTTTAAGTGGACGTAAAGTACTTTACATCTTCAATTGTAACGCATTCCTGTTTGGTTATTATTGTCAGTGGAAATGTTGACCAAATTCGAGACAAAGTCGGCCCGAGTGAAAGGTACGGAATCTGTTCTGGCTTACATCACTCGACTGCTGTTTAATGTAATATAACTAGTGTTATACACGTCTGTCTGATTATATTATTGTATTGATTGTATTCTTAATCTCTATATAATATAACCAACTGTATTTTCCAGCAAGCATTTAATTAAAGTCGTGCTGAAAACTGGATGTCATTCGGTGTTAGCAAAGCGCTAGTTTTGTTAGCCGTTCAGACGTTGCAGTAAATATTGTCTTTTCTGATTTGTCAGTGTTTTTGTTTCGTGGAGAACGCGTTTATGACAACATCTTCACCAGATTATTCTAATTTCTTAAGTAATAATAATCTGGTTAAATGAATGTCTATATGATTGTTCTCCATCTATAACGCCATCTTGTTGTTGAGAGTGTTTTTACGTTATTAATACCTGAATTGATTTTGGGTTTTTTTCCTGTAGGGCTGAGTTTCCACCCGAAACGGCCCTGGATTCTCGCTAGTCTGCACAACGGTGTCATCCAGCTGTGGGACTATCGCATGTGCACTCTTATCGACAAGTTCGACGAGCATGATGGTAGGAAACATGATCAGCTATTTCTCTGCCCATGTCATTTATTCTGCGGTCTCATAACGATGTGAACTCACTCATTTAGGTCCAGTCCGAGGAATTGACTTCCATAAGCAGCAGCCCCTGTTTGTGTCTGGAGGAGATGACTACAAGATCAAGGTTTGCTTGTTTCATTCTCAGTACTGATGTTTATGAAATGTCATCTGGTTTCTGCTACTTTATGGTTTGATGGAGTATCCTAAAGTTTACATTTATGCATTTGGCAGACACTTTTATCCAAAGCGACTTACATTGCATTGACATTCTAATCAGTTCTTGCTTTCCCTGGAAATTGAACCCATGACCTTGGCGTTGCGAGCACCAACCAGCTAGGATCGTAGCAGTAGCTAGAATAGTCATTCTAACAATGAAGAACTATTCTAAAAAGCATTATTACATTTTTGAGTGTTTTAACATTTGGTTTATGGACCTGAGCAAACATGAACTTAGAATGAACAGTTGTATTTTATTAACAAAAAATAGTAAGTACTGCAAAAGATCTATTGCTCATTGTTGATTAATGTGTCAACTAATGGGATCTTAATTGTAAAGTTTCCACATGTTTTGATTTACTGACTGCTGTTTGATTTTTGATTATTAGGTCTGGAACTACAAGCTGCGTCGGTGTCTCTTCACTCTTCTTGGACATCTTGACTATATCCGTACCACATTTTTCCATCATGTAAGACCTATCGAATTTATGATAATTATTTTAATAATGTTAATTTAATAAATGGCACGGTAGACTAATAGACAGTCTTTTTTTAGGAGTATCCTTGGATCCTAAGCGCCTCAGATGATCAGACCATTCGCATTTGGAACTGGCAGTCCAGAACATGTGTCTGGTGAGTTTTTATGTAGGTCATGAACTAGTGGATGTGCACTTTAGATATTGTACTAATTATATGTAGTTGCAAAGTTACTTATAGTCAATAGACTTGTCTGTTTGGCAAAATAAAGTGTCCAGTCTATGGATGCTCTGAACGATTGGTAGTTGCAAAATCTTACTTTTTAAAAAATTGAACATTTAAATACTGTTAGGATTTTTTAAAAATGAATTCATTTCATTATTAGGATTTCGGCCACTTTTAAGAACATTGTTTGTCTGACCTGAGAAACACTATTGTTACGTTTAGCTAAGTGAAACTGAGTTGTACGTGTTCTCTGTGCTGTGCTCTCTTCTCTGTAGTGTGCTGACGGGACATAATCACTACGTGATGTGCGCTCAGTTCCATCCCTCTGAGGACCTGGTGGTGTCGGCCAGCCTGGATCAGACTGTGCGAGTGTGGGATATTTCTGGTGAGGAGGCTTAGGACAGGATTGAGTTTTTTGGGAAGGCTGGGGAGGTGGGAATGGAGAGAGAGGACGGAGGAAGATAGAGGCATTCTCTTCCTCATGTTCTCTCTCTATGGTGTGTACAGAACAAAACTCTGTGGGCTTGAAGCAAAAAACACCTCTCACACTCATGCATCAAGCATTTGTCTAGTGATTTAATACAATTTTTTTGTTTTTCTTCGGAGGATTCAGTAGTGATTTTGAGATGACCAAATCACAGAGTTGAGGTTTACACAGATCAAACGATTTGTAAACCAAGGCTCAATAAGTCTTATTTAAGAAAAGGTGACTGTGAGAGATGTTTTTTGAGATTCTGCATGTTTTAATGATGTTGTCAATGTCTGTGTTCTTTGCTTTCATTGCTGAACTTCTTTCTTGCTCATTAACCTTTAAAACCATTGCTGTGTCTGCACTGACTGAGAACAAATACTCTTCACTAAACACTACAGATAATATACGATCCAAGTTTTTGCTCTCTGCCTTTTTTCCCCTTCACATAAAATATGATAGGAAAGGAAGTATGTTACTGCATGGATAATACAAGTACATACAATGTAATTGTATGAATACAATGTAACATTGAAAACTAATAATTCTTGAATTTTCTTTATTTAAACACAGTGGTTCTCACCCCTTTTCACATGAATATTTAAAGGCCCATTGACCTTTCCATTCGTTCAAAATATTTAGGAATTCAAATAGAGATTTAAAAAAAAAAAAAGAAATAAAAAATTTAAGCATGATTTAACTAGAAAAGATATTTTTTTACCCAATGGAGATATGCAGTTTGTTTTATTGACATTGGGAGTCCTGGTTCTTTTATATTTCTTATAGATAAAACATTTGTTGAGGGGTCGAATAAAAATATTAATATTTCTAATGTAAATCATAGTGTCCCCCTTGAAAGTTTGCTTGGGTCCCCTAATGGGCCCCAGCCCCCCATGTTGAGAACCACTGATTTAACATATTTTGGATGAAGTCTCTTCAAACCTAAACTTTTTACATGTTCAAGACCCTAGTTCATAGCTTGTTTGAACATGGCATTTGTCATGCATAGATAATGTTAATGTTGAAGACCCTTAAGTTGAAGCATCTATGCCAATGCAACTTTTAGATCATGACCATAAATCTGTGATTTAATTATTGTTGACTATTAACGCAACATGCATGATTGAAGCCGTTCTTACTGCATTACGATGTGCAATAACAAATGCATGACTTAACTGGAGTCATCCTCACTCCTCTAACATCCAGCGCCCCTCCAGAGAACATTTTGACACGCTCCACCCCCATCGATCCACCAGTCAGTTTCATCCCTGCTCACTTCCTGTACAGCTCCTATGCCCCTCTGGAAACATCCACATCTGTACATCGGTTTTAGTGCAGCTTTTGTTGGACTTTTATTCATTTAGCCGACATCTGGAGTGCTGAGATTTCAGACACACATTCTGCTCTCCTTTTACTTTCCCTTTGTCCTGACCTGAGTTAAGCCAATCATCTCCCTGTCGTTGATTTACAACCATCTCACTCAATCTGATATGATTTTGAGCTCTCTGTGATCACATTTATTGACATTGCATCTGTTTTGAGTGATTGTTGTCTTTGCTGTTAGTCTGGTGGTCAAGTTTACTATACTTAACTCAGGTTTAGACCTAATGGAGGATGTATGTGTGTTGTTTGTGTTCTCGAGCACCAGCGAATGTTTAGCAGCCCAACAAAACATTTGTGTTTGCTGTCACATTTTGTGTTTTTTGAGTTGCAGTTTTAATGTTGTTCCTCTGTTTTCCCTCCCTTGGTATGTGGGTGTTCCTGTGTAATTTTCAAACGGGTGCCCTGTGTGTGTCGGGACTGTAAATGTTGCTTCCAGGTCTGAGAAAGAAGAACTTGTCTCCGGGTGCTGTAGACACGGAGGTGCGCGGCATCTCTGGTGTCGACCTGTTTGGGGCATCTGATGCAGTAGTGAAACATGTTCTGGAGGTAAGAATATGGTTGTAGTGTGTTTTTATTTTTTTTTGGACTTTAATGAATTTTGTTGTTTGCTTGAATGAAAGTTTGTCTTGTCTTCTTCTGGTCTTAGGGTCACGATCGAGGCGTAAACTGGGCAGCCTTCCATCCCAGCATGCCTCTCATTGTGTCAGGAGCAGATGACCGCCAGGTCAAGATCTGGAGGATGAATGGTACGTGCTCTTGTACAGAAAAATGTCTAACTCTGTGAATTAATATGAATGTTCCAAAAATGTAGTGAATTACCTTGCTGTTTACTGCATACATAGACCGTTGAAAGGCAGCATACTGACTTCCCTGGTCCTTCATAACAGGGTTCCTCTGGATCCCTAAAATTCTTAAGTTTTAAACGTTATAGCAGAAGTCTTTATTATTTAAAGTGGTCTTTTAATCAATGAATACCACAAATTTGTTTATGACAAGCAATTGTTTATGAAATAAGTTCCCAGTAGTAAAGCAATAAACCAGTGTCAGACTTTTTTTATAAATGTCCTGCATTATGCATCTATTTCTTTTCTTCTTTTTTGTCTGGACATTGTTAGTATATTGGTTACATACAAAACTGTGTCTGGCATGTTTTTCAAAGTAAAATCTTGTGTTTTCTCTCTGGGTTGCCCTAAATCTAAGTACATTTATCACACTTAGTGTATAGAATTTATTAGGATCAGCAAAATCCAATATCAATCAACTACTGATTTGTATGTGTTGTATTGGTACAATTTCAATACATTTGAAAAAAATGTGAAAAATCTGCTTATCCCTTCTAGAGTCAAAAGCGTGGGAGTTGGACACCTGTCGGGGGCACTACAACAATGTGTCCTGTGCTGTGTTTCACCCTCGTCAGGAGCTCATCCTGTCCAACTCTGAGGACAAGAGCATCCGTGTGTGGGACATGTCCAAGAGGACAGGTGTCCAGACCTTTCGCAGAGATCACGACCGTTTCTGGGTGCTGGGGGCTCACCCCAACCTCAACCTGTTTGCTGCAGGTAGGTTACTATTATTAATAGACAAGTAGTTTGACATGTATTGACGTGTTATTCTGTAACTTCTCAGGCCATGACAGTGGTATGCTGGTGTTTAAGCTGGAAAGAGAACGTCCAGCTTATGCAGTGTACGGTAACATGCTGTACTATGTGAAGGATCGCTTCCTGCGTCAGCTTGACTTCAACAGCAGTAAGGATACAGCCGTCATGCAGCTACGCAGGTTTGTGAATTTGACTGCCTTTTCTATTCATTTTGTGTTTGAAGACCCTAAATGTGCATCTACGACTGAATTGTTCAGTTGATTGATTTATTTTTATCCGCAGTGGATCCAAATTCCCAGTGTTCAGCATGTCCTACAACCCTGCCGAAAATGCTGTGCTGTTGTGCACTGTGAGTATTGTAGATTATTTGTTTATTTTTTTTATCAGTCTGCTCAAATAAATCAAAGAGAATTTTTGTATTTGTGCATTTCTTCCCTTTTTCCCCTCCAGAGAGCTACCAACCTGGAAAACAGCACATATGATCTATACTCCATTCCCAGAGAGAGCGACTCCCAGAATCCTGATGGTAATATTTTCTTTTTAGAAGGCCTTAATCTAAATGTAAAATGTGAAATGTAAACGTTCAGTTCTTTTGAATGTTTTCAGCTCCTGAGGGAAAGCGTTCCTCTGGTCTGACTGCAGTTTGGGTGGCCAGGAACCGGTTTGCTGTACTTGATCGCATGCACTCAGTAAGTGAATCAAGAAACATTTATCTCAGAGAAAAGTATACTGTAGTGAGACATTTTTGTAGACTTTCCCTTATTCCCTTAAACAACACTCTGGATCCCTTGATGAAACCCAATAGGATTTTTCCATTGGCTTTTGGATTATTATGGAAAATAAACTCTGTGAAAAATGTGATGCTTGCACATTTTGTTCATGATAATCTTCTCAAATGAAGACTAAATGTATGTCAGAGGTAAAAGGGTAAAAAACTATACCACAGTTGCATGATTTCAATGTATAAAGTCAATGAGGCTATAGAAGTGGACCAGTGAGTAGTTGTAGTGAGTGACTAGTTTTTCTGTTTGGCATGATGATGTCCAATGTTCCCGACTACCTCTGTAAAGTCATATGCTGATGTATTTCATATTGTAGAATAAAATGTGAAAATATCTGGAGCTTGTGTAAACCACAGTTCTTAATTCAGTCATTTAACCAAAAACCTGACTTCAAGACAGCCTACACAAATGACATTCCTGCATCCTTACTCTTATCCCACCTGCAGCTCCTGATTAAGAACCTGAAGAATGAGATTGTGAAGAAGGTCCAGGTACCGAGCTGTGAGGAGATCTTTTATGCTGGAACTGGGTCACTGCTGCTGCGTGATGCTGATGGTGTCACACTGTTTGATGTGCAGCAAAAGCGCTCCCTTGCCACAGTCAAAATTGCTAAAGTCAAATATGTGGTATGGAGTTCAGATGCCAATCACGTGGCCCTGCTGGCCAAACATGGTACGGCAAACTCAATAATTGTTTTTTGTATAGTCTTAAGCATTTTGTCAGTCAAAAATCTCCATCCTTAAGGGTTGAACAAGTACTACAAAATAATCCCACATCATATCAACGCATATTTGACCCTCTGTTCTTGCTTTTTCAGCCATCATGATCTGCAACAAGAAGTTAGAGAGCCTGTGTAACATCCATGAGAACATCAGAGTGAAGAGCGGCGCCTGGGCCGAAAACGAAGTCTTCATCTACACCACCTCCAACCACATCAAATATGCTCTCACCTCCGGGTAAAGCTCCAATTGCCTGACATGCAACTCTTTCCATTTAGAAAACCATACCTTTTTTTTTCTTTTTTTTTGCCTTATCTGATAATAGCATGTAATTCATATCCCAAAAAAATTTTTCTGACAGTGATCATGGTATAATCCGTACATTGGATCTACCCATCTATGTGACAAGAGTCAGGGGCAACAGTGTGTACTGCTTGGACCGTGAGTGCAGACCACGAGTGCTAAATATTGACCCCACCGAGTACCGTTTTAAACTGGCTCTGGTCAATCGCAAATACGAGGAGGTTAGTGTGTATGTTCAGCAATGAGACTTGTGTTTTGTATATTTTATTTATTTGGTTATTAATTTTTTTTATTTTCCATTTTAGCTTTTAATTATTTTAGTTGTATTACTTTTTTTTTAATGCAAAATATAAAATATTCCGATCTCTGAAACAGTTGTTTTGTTTCTTTAAGCATTTTATTTTTATTTATTCTAGAAATCTCCCTTTCAGTCATTTTGCGCATTCAGATTTGCTTTTAATTACGTTTTTTTTCTTTTCTTTTTTTCTTTTTCTCTCTTCCACCCAAAACCCTCAGGTTCTGCATATGGTGCGTAACGCTAAGCTGGTCGGCCAGTCCATCATTGCCTACCTACAGAAGAAAGGTTACCCAGAGGTTGCGCTGCACTTCGTCAAAGATGAGAAGACCCGTTTCAGCCTGGCATTAGAGTGTGGAAACATTGAGGTATATGGTAGTGACATTTTGAAGGCTTGCAACACTTTTACCTGAACAGCTGTTCATTCTTGATTTATTTGTTCCTGCAGGTGGCGCTGGAGGCTGCAAAAGCCCTGGATGAACGAAGCTGTTGGGAGCGACTCGGCGAGGCTGCGCTTCTACAGGGACATCACCAGGTGGTGGAGATGTGCTATCAGAGAACCAAGAATTTCGACAAGCTCACCTTCCTGTATCTCATCACTGGCAACCTGGCCAAGCTCAGGAAGATGATGAAGATAGGTGAGTGGTCATGAAAATGGCAGTAAATTACTGTTCAAAAGTGTGGGGTTAAGATTTATGTATGTATGTTACATGCTTTCCTCTCAATAACAAAGTAAACGCTTAACAAAAATGACAGCGGCGAGAAAACATCAGTTAAGAAAGCATCTGATCATAGCGATTTGACTGTTTGCACAAGCTCTGCAATTCCACACTCTAGTCAATTGAAATCATGTTTATTATTATTTAAAGATTTCTTTAAACCAAACAACTTTACAGTATTAAACATGAGGGGAAAAAGTCTGCGTTCAATTAGAATTACACTTCAGTTTCTACTATATAGCAGTGGACATCAATGTACTCATAAGGAAATAAACCGGAAATGATTTCCACATCAAAAAGTACAACTATCTATTATGTAATCACGTACGTAGTGTTTACCATCTGGAACAAACTTTTTAGGAAAGTTTGTTTTGGCGAGCTGTTTGAAACTCTCAGAATGAACTCCATACTAACTTGTTTTGGTTTTAAATGTATCTTTTTATGCAATACACTTGAAGTTTATTTTACCATATACCATTTATTTGAAATAAAACCTTTTAAAAACCATCCTTGCTGAATAAAGATAATTAACAATTGTGAACCCAGACTTTTGAATAAAAGTGTATTTCTTTCAGTAGTTCTTTCTGTGGACTGTTCTAATGGTGCTATTGATTTGTTACAGCTGAGATAAGGAAGGACATGAGTGGACATTATCAAGGTGCTCTTTACCTGGGTGATGTCAGCGAGCGTGTGCGGATCCTGAAAAACTGTGGACAGAGTGAGTGTTGTCACAATTTCATTCACATAATTGTTTTGATGCAATTTATTTAATGAAAATGACATCTCTATCGCATTCATTCTCAGAGTCTCTGGCTTACCTGACTGCTGCCACTCATGGGATGGATGAGGAAGCTGAAGCCCTGAAGGAGACCTTTGACCTGGAAAAAGAAATGGTATGGTCTATTCTCATTACTGACAGAGATGCACATGTTTGTAGAATGATTAAGCAGGAGGTTCATGTGCAGGTGCCAGAGGTAGACGCCAATGCTCAGATGTTGCAGCCGCCACCTCCCATTAACCCCTTAGATACCAACTGGCCTCTGCTAACTGTTTCCAAGGGCTTCTTCGAGGGAGCTATTGCTGCCAAAGGTACATACAGGTTTACAGTGTGTTATCTGGATTTAGGAAGTTGGATGGAGCTAATCTTTGAAGAATAACAACATGAATATTCTGTATGTTTGAATAGGAAGAGCAGGTCAGATGGTTGCTGACTTGGACATGGATGCTCCAGGAGGAGAAGGCTGGGGAGAAGATGCAGAGCTTCATCTTGATGATGGTATTTACTGTAGTATTTTGTAGTAAAACGGTGTTATGTAATAAGACACTATTTTTGAAGGAAGAACCCAAACCAAACATAAGGACTGTTCACACCTAGGATGATAACCATAAAGTTGTAATAATCCTTCTAATTCTAAGAGAATAGTGATGTTCATACCACAGATGTATCAATATTGTTGGAATCCCTTTCAGAAAGATTTTTTTCCAGCTACTGAATGATTAAAACATTGAGAGTCGATTAGAATCCACTTTAGACACAATTAGACTTTATAGAACGTGAGCATTTAAAGTGTCAGGCTAAAAAAATGCTGCTGTGCACTCAAAATAAATCATGCACAAAATAGAATAGAGATATGGGTTTCCTTTAGTAGTCATCCAGAACACTTTAGCAAACTCAATTAACACCCTGGCAACCACTTACACCTGCTGTCTTGCAATTGAAACACTTATCTATCATGGTTTCCTCAGATGGATTTATGGATGCTCAAGAGGGACTGGGTGATGAGGGAGCTATTGGGAAAGAGGATGGAGGAGGATGGGAGGTTGAAGAAGATCTGGACCTCCCGCCAGAACTGGTGAGTTTTGTGTTAAACTGAAGTAAAAATCACTTCTGTCTGTAAGTGAAACTGGATCTTAAATGATACCATCTTGTTGTCTTTCCTTTAACCAATAGGATGTACCTTCTGTTGGCGGAGGTGGCAGCGAGGGTGAAGGTTTCTTTGTGCCACCTACCAAGGGCACAAGCCCCACCCAGATGTGGTGCAACAACTCTCAGCTGGCTGTGGATCACATGTTGGCTGGATCTTTTGAGACTGCTATGAGGGTAAAGCATCTCAGAGGATTAGGGTTACATGATTTTGTGGAAAAAATTCTATATTTTTATAAAACAGTTTAATAAATACAAATATGAAACAAATATTAATACAAAATTAAGAAAATGTAATATAGTAATAGCACAATATTAATACAGTAATCCCTCGCCACTTTGCGGTTCAAGTTTAGCGGATTTTTCAAAAATATTCATATTAAAAAAATAATGCAGCCGTATTGCGGAAAGCAGCGTTGTTTCATCGTGATGTGAGAGAAACAGTTTCCCAGGATGCCAGACAAAGAGAGAAACTCTCTCAGAGGCTTTGTACACACCCATGGGCACTCAGACAAGACACGTGATTGGTTCCTGGCGTGAGATCGACCAATGAGAGCACGAGTGTGGGAGCCTCTTCACCTCTCTCAGAAGCAAGTGTTGACAATCCAGTGCCGTTATCTGATTCTATTAGTCAACGATTCAGTCATTTTATTAGTCATCAATTAGTCAAGATTCTATTAGTCAACGACCACAGGCACATCAGACAGTTTAAAATCTTCATGTTTTGGGAAGATGGTTGGAGCATGTTTCATTCTAAAATGCAAATACAAACTCATAGCACTTAGAGCATTTACTGCAACTAAGCCACTCCAAAATACTGAAAATACCAGGTCATGTGTAATGGGTCGCTGTGCTGTGTATTTGTTAGTAAATTGCAACCTTTGCGATTTTGGTTATCAAGCTGTATTCCAATTTAGGTTTTATTTCAATTTGTCACCCATCCCTACTACAGATGGCTTTGATTTCCTGACACATTTTTGAAGTTGGGGGGTTTGATGCAGAAAGGAAAATACCAGTAATGCACCTAAACTATACAACTGAAATGTACCAGATGTTTTGTTGAGGTGTTTTTCTAATGAATTTCATTCTTTTTTCAACAGTTACTACATGACCAAGTTGGTGTGGTTCAGTTTGGACCCTATAAGCAGCTGTTTATGCAAACTCTGTCTCGTGGCCACACCTGTTACCTGGGCCTGCCGTCTCTGCCCTGCTTGCACAGTTACCCCCAGAGGAACTGGAAGGACAGCGGGGCTAAAGGGGGTCTGCCAGCCGTGGGCCTGCGTCTCGCAGATCTCATTTCACGCCTGCAGCAGTGCTATCAGCTGACCACAGCAGGGCGCTTTGAAGATGCGGTCGATCGCTTCAGAGCCATTCTCCTCTCCGTACCACTGCTTGTGGTTGACAACAAACAAGAGATTGCAGAGGTGTGTTTTGATTCAGAATGAGTAGTTTAACATGTTTTTTGTTGTTGTTGGGTTTGAGTACTAGCCATTCTCTTAAATCTCACTTAGGCACAGCAGCTGATCACTATCTGTAGGGAGTATATTGTTGGCCTCACCATGGAAACCGAGAGGAAGAAACTCCCTAAAGACAGTCTCGACCAACAGAAGAGACTTTGTGAGGTAGGTGAATTTCTTTTCAAACTATTTCAAAATATGTAGATTTAACACTGTATTAATGTACATTCAAAATTGCAGATGGCAGCATATTTCACACACTGCAGTCTGCAGCCGGTCCACATGGTGTTGGTGTTGAGAACAGCTCTCAATCTTTTTTTCAAACTGCGTAACTTCAAAACAGCAGCGGGTTTTGCTCGCCGTCTGCTTGAGCTGGGCCCCAAACCAGAAGTGGCACAACAGGTAAAACAAAAAAATATTTATTTCCCTCATAGCACAGTGTGATTTACTCAAGTATCCCATTAGCCAGATGGTTTTATTATTTTTTTATTGAATAAAATTCAATTGATATTAAATTAATCCTTGTTTTGTAACTTCAAATTATTCCAGAATGTCACTACTTAACATATTCTAACCATCTTGTGGCCTCCTTGCAAGTGTGCTTAGCCCCGCTAGTGGGCCCGAGAACCACTGTTTGCAAAATATAATAAAATGTAAAAATAATATTAGAAGAGAAATGATTACGGTAGTTGAATGTTTTTCAAGCCCTTAACCTTATTTGTAAAATGAATGCTAAAACGTGATTAGATGGAATGAGGCAAAAAATTTAAACAATGTTAAACATGCAATCTTGTCATTTGTTTCCCCATGTGTATATTATGTTATTCATAACCTGTTGTTTCCTGTCTTTACCTACTCAGACACGGAAGATTCTTGCAGCATGTGAGAAGAGTCTGACAGATGCTCACCAACTGAACTACGACCCTCACAATCCCTTTGACATCTGCGCCGCCTCATACACTCCCCTGTACCGTGGACGGCCAGTAGAGAAATGTCCCCTGTCTGGAGCCTGCTATTGCCCCAAATACAAAGGAGAGGTCTGCAGGGTGACACAGGTTAGTTCTAAGCCGTTGTAATGGCTGTGTTGGATTTATTGAAAGGAGAGAGTCTAATATTGTCAGTATGTGAGAAAGCAACTCTACTTTTACCCTTGCTAAATGTTTATCTCATCATGCGGTGCTATGAACTGTCTCTTTCCTGTTTTTTAGGTAACCGAGATTGGGAAAGATGTAATTGGATTGCGTGTCAGCCCACTGCAGTTCCGTTGAACATGCATGGATAAAATTGAAATGCTTTGCTCTCACATGTACTTTTCCTTTATAAGATGAAGTAACAATTACTTTGAGATCAGAAAAATCTAGAAAATACCTTATGTGACTAATCTCTCTGTCACTGTCCTTTCTATTATATATCCAAGGTCTGAATGCTTGTGTTTCATTAATCTAAGTAACTAATTGTACATCTGTGACCCTGTCAATCAGTGCAAAACAAGTTTTCTTTCCTGTGAATCTCTTTATATATTGAAATAAAAGTCTGGTGAAAAGTTGTTTGACCACTTATTTTTCTCCGTCATTATTTATTATTATTTATTATCGGTTATTATTGTTTACTAAAACAGTTCTTCAAAAATTGTTGCTTGAAATAAAAAAAAACTTCAGCTGAAATAAAATATTTAAAAAAATCTTAAAGTACTAAAACAAATTATAGACGTCATTTGCTTTATTATTTAAAATATAACATGCATTTCAAAATATACAGAAACTATAAAAAACCGTCAGTGATTCTAAAGTAACACAATGGCATATATAGTTTACACAAATGTGAATGGAAGGTACTTGATTATTTCATAATGTTTTTTTTCTTTTCTTTTGTGACCACAAGGAAGGGCTAAGTGTACAATAAAAGTCCCCGAGAATCAAGGAAAGCAAGTACACATGGTTTTGATTAGTGCTCTAATTTATTTCAATCAATTGGAAACTTGTGTTTTCAATTCTGTACAAAACCGATGGATTACATTTTAGGTTTGCAAAACCCTTTCATTATCCAAACAGTGTTTAAAAGGAATAGTACACTACTTTTGAAGTCCTCAAAACATTGAAAGCTGGATTTTCCAGTAAGACAGTCATTCAAAGGTCTTTTCACATCCCTGCTGTCTGCTCAAGATCATCCGGCTCACATCGATGTTGTTATTGGTAAAAACCTCTTTTCCGTGCTCGATGGTGGCATCAGGCAGAGATCGGGTGCGGCCCAGAATCCAAGCAAAGTCTACGTGGAACAGTCTCAAGACATCAGTGCATGAATATACCAGTGCTGAATTCTCATAGTCCGTGGACAAAATCCAGTATGGTGTGTAGGGCAAAACTGTCAATTCAAGTAGAGGAAAAACACGAAATACAAAATATGAAAAATGTATTAAGGTATGGCATTTGATCTAGCAAATGATAAAAAAAAAAGAAAATCTTGTTTGTACCGTAAGAAAAACTGATTCCAAGCTTTGCTGGATTTTTTTTGTCTTCCACCACAGCTGTCCCGTCAATTGTTCTTATCTCTCCTTTTCTAAT
Organism: Rhodeus uyekii; assembly: GCA_037043235.1. NCBI lineage: Eukaryota > Metazoa > Chordata > Actinopteri > Cypriniformes > Acheilognathidae > Rhodeus > Rhodeus uyekii. The sequence continues at coordinate 1,369,291 of JAWRVZ010000035.1, forward strand.
AAAAATAAATGTGATGTTTTAACTTGGTGTATTTATTATAGAATTGTATAATTATATAAACCATGTGAAATTAAACCAAAGTGATCCTTTAAATACTGTTTGGCTTGCTGGTACTCACAGAATTTCAGAGCTCACTACACGAGCTGTTCCATCCAGCTTGAGAGTGAAGTTAGTCTCAATGCATCTCCCTCGCTCAAACTGTGCTGGAAGTTTAGCGATCTCAAACCACCTGCCCATAAACTACATCAGGATGCAGACAAGTAAACTATAAGAAGATTAACAGCAGAATAAAAGACTTGATATTACATATGTTGAGGTGTATTACGCCACCTTCTTTAGGTTGAAGGCAGGTTGAGTCGTAGGTTCTGGGCATGGCCCCCAATGAGGCACCTGGGCATTTATGATGGGCAGAAAAAGGCCCAAAACAACCAGAAATGCCTTCATTTTACTTCTGTCTAGTGCCAAAAAAAAGAATAGAATAGAACAGTAAAATATTAACTGCTAAAAATGAAATACTTGCATGCGTTCTCAACAGCCAACACAACGAATGGAAAAGATTTTCTACTGTCATATAATTTAAAACAAACTTAAGTAAATTTAATATTAAGTTATATAGCATACATTTATGGATTTCAAGATGCATATACACTACCATTCAAAAGTTTGGGTCAGTAAGTCTCTTGCTCATTATTTGATCAAAAACAAGTAAAAAGACGGTAATATTGTGAAATATTACTACAGTTTAAAATAGCTGTTTTTTATTTGAGTATATTTTAAAACGTAATTTTATTCCTGTGATGGCAATACGTACATCTTCAGTCTTAAGTGTCACATGATCTTTCAGAAATCATTCTATGCTGGTTTGGTGCTCAATACGTTTTTTTATTTTTATTATCAGTTTTGATAATATTTTTGTGTAAACCTTGATGCATTTTTTTTCAAACTTAAATTAGAAATTAGAATTAACCGCATGTATTTGAAATCAAAATCTTTTGCTAATTTTATTGACCCCAAACTCTTAAACAGTAGTGCACATATTCAATTCCTTGCTAAACAACCATTGTAAAGAAGACAGTTTGACAAACACAAGTTACTCAAATCCTTACCTGTTTAAGTTGAGCTGAATGCGAGATGGACTGGAGCTCGGAGTATTTATTTGAATTATTCTCTCTCTGGGATCATATGACTGCAGAAAAGATGTGTCATAAAGGAGTCTTTGTGAGGCTACAGTTTATTCCCAACATGAAGTAAGTGATTAAGCAAACTGAAGTCATGAGAGGATGTTACATTAATGAATATCTAAACTGAACGTACACTGTCACTTTGGCTAAACTTTGTCTTTTTTCTTTACAAACATACCATTTGTGTTTTAAAATATCACCCAAGTTTAGAGCATTACTGTCTGGGGAAAGTTACACAGTAAATTGGTCTGTGACAGTGAACATGTGCTTCCACTTTAGCAACAGGCTGGATGAATGTAATGGTGATGCTGACAGATAGAGGGCGCTGTGTGCATATGCAGCTTTGATGAGGATGCTCATCTGTCTGATCACAAAGGATTTGATGTCAAAAACAATCGGTGACACTGGCTTTTATTTGTATTTCTGTATCAGTTTCCGATTAACCGTTTTAAGACTCATATTTGTTTTCTGCTGTCATATCGTGTGGGACGAGAGCATTGATCAAACTGAGGAATTTTCTGTTGTCCCTCTTCTCAAAGTCATGTTTGTTCCTATAGTATAGCCTACTCATCGGAGAAAATAAACGTGGTATTTTTATATCTTTCTGAAATTATATAAAAATTCTATGTATAAACCCCCCCCCCCCCCCCCCCCCCCCCCCCCCAACCCATACCCCATGACATGTGTCTTTAAATAAGGACCATATCCTCACGTGTTATGTTTGTGTGTTTTGCATGTTTCAGGTGTTTGTGATAAGCCAAAAAACACTTGTGTGATAAGAAAGATTCACGTGTGACTCGAGCAGTTGAGAACACAACTTTCGTAACAAAAGGATGAATGGAAAACAATATTGTATAACTTAGATGTTACGAGAAAAAACTCCAAAACTTCAACAACAATCCAAATTAAATTTTTTTGTTTAATTATTTGGCTTTTTATGTAACATGGGAAACAAACTAAACCGTTATTTTCAAAGTTTCGAACAAATTTTCTATTTTCACCCTTTTGGAAGATGCAATGTGATAAAACATAAAATCCAAGTTAGAACGCATTAATTTAGAACGATTAATTAGAAAAAATAATTAATTAGAAAAAATCTTAGAACGTATTATTTCCTCGGCGACGCGTTAATCACGTTTATTTCGTTTTTCTTTTCTTTTTTTATTCAAACCATACAAACACTTGTTAATTATGAATTATGTGATATAGTCCGATTTTCAGATACAGTATGTGGAAGACGTGAATGTGTTGTGTTGTTTAAACACTTTTATGATGATCATGTTGGTTGTAACGCGCAAAGAGTTTTCACCGCAACGCAGAGGATCTGCCGGATTTACAATCCCAAATACATAAAGGTAAGTGGCCGATGTATTAAGAAAAGAATAGAGTAAACTTTATTGTTTCATTAACAATCTGTATCTGATATGAAGAAAACAAACACTTCGTCAAATTATAATTGAAAGAACTAGACTAGACCCTTCCATAGACATCACCCTGATAGCGCATGCACGTCTCAGAGACGTCCATTAGATGTGTGTGTTAGATCTGGAAGTATTTTTAGAGTGTTTGCAATATGTCTCTAAGACGATTCCTGTCAGAAGTTTTAATATAGGCTACATTTAGAAAAGGTCTTTAAGATCTTTATTTACATTTATATATTTGGCAGACGCTTTTATCCAAAGCGACTTACATCGTATTCAAGACACATTGATATTCTAATCAGTTCCCAAGACATTTGGCATTGCAAGTGTCAACGCTCTACTACTTGAGCTACAGTAATGCAGAAAGCATTTATGATTTATAATGTCTAAAACTGACATCTTAAAGACGTTTCTCAGATGTTTGTACACCGCAGATGCTTTCCAGATAAAGCGCTATTTAGCGTAGCCTATCCTGGTATCTAAGGAATTTGAATTAAACGAGCTATATTTGTATTTTTATATATAGTACTCCAGTTAGATGTCTACTTAAATGTCTGAAACCTAAAATTAACACTGTGTGGTATATGAAAATATATGATAAATGAACACTGACAGTTATAACCACACCGGTGGAGTGGAGGAGGACAAAATCAGATCTGAAGCCCCCTGATAACGCAGTTCATGTTCCATGAAGCAACGACGTCCTCGGTGAGAAAATATCACTAATCAACTCAATGAGTTTCGGTCTCAACGTAGCTATTATACGTGTTAGAATAATAACTAGTTCTAGTTGTAAGGGTGAACTTGTGAAGGATGCTCTTAAAATGGCGAACCTTTTAGTGACGTCATTGTATGTTCCTGGAAAATATAAGTTGTATGGTCAGGCTTGGTCAAAGCGTTTTTTAATTGCAATGTTTAATTTAAAAATTAAGCACTGAACATAAGCTCTATTGAATTGTGGAACAATAAAGCTTGATAGACTCTTGAGAAAAACAAACCATGTGTGCACAATGACTCAGAAATTGCACTGGAGAATTGTCTTTAGCTTTTAGCTTTTTTCTTCAGACTAAAATGTTGCTAATTTGACAGATATGGGACTTAGATTATCACATTCACACATATTAAAGCTTTTATGTGTTGTATACCTCTTACAAAAAAAATTCTTATAAAAAAATGCAGTGACCCTGTGACTTTCTGTGAGCCTGTGACAGAGACATTGTCAAGTACAATCATTGTAAAATAAACAAAATAATTGGTCATAAAAATACTGAATGCACATGGATTCTCTGGGAAACCTTTTGAGTTTTTATTTTAAGCTTTAGTTTCAAAGATGTGGAAAGCTACTCGTGACTTGTTCATCACAAGTTGTCCATCACAACTCAAGCTGTGTTTACTTAACCTTCAACATCTGTTTGAGCAGATGCCCAGGTTCCCTAAACCTGTTCTATAATGTTATTTTAGTTGAGGGGGGTGGAGTCAGTGATATAACAAATAGATGTACCAGCCTATATATACCAAACTTTGTCACTGTTCTTTACTCTAAACACAAGTTTCACTCTTGAGATCAAACAGGTAAGGTGATGCTTGAAAATTAAATCTCAATTTTCAGCAAACTTTCTAACTCTTAATTAATATTTTCTTGTTATGCTCATGATGTTTTTTTCAGGTTCAAACTGAAAGAATGCAGGCCCTTCAGGTTCTGTCTTTGACTCTGCTGTCTGCGCTGGCGGTCAGCGCTCAAGTCATCAGCTCTGGAAAATGTCCAGAGCCTCCTGTTCAGCAAAATTTTGATCCTACTAGGGTAAACCTTTGCTTATACACTGTAAAAAAAAAAAAGTATTCAATTTCTGCCTATATGATCAACTTAGTTGTACAAGTAATTTCAACTCAAACTACATTAAACATACTTATGAAGTCGAAAATAATCTCATATAACTTACAAAAAAATTATCTTGATGAGTTAATGTAAAAACGAGTTGCCATGACTTACTGGTCATATAATTTTTTATAGCATAAATGTTTCTTAATCTTTATATATATATATATTTAATTATATATATTTTTAACCATTATTATGAGCCACTTTATCATAATAAAGCCAAGAGGAATATAAAATAAATCCCATTTTGCTCACAAAAAGTATAGCAAAAATAGTAGAATATTAGTTTTGGTTCATATGACACTTCATTTTCAGCTACAAAATTATCAAAGGATTATTGCATTGCAAAACTTCTTATCATTTTGTGCTTTTATAGTACACGGGCAGATGGCACGAGATCTTGAAGATCCCGAACCAGTTCCAGTTGGGAGAGTGTTCCCAAGCCACTTACACTCTGAGTGACGGCATTGTCCTGGTTCGAAATGAAGAGCTTCTGTAAGTATTGATGAGTAAACAGTACAATATAAATAAAATAGAAGATCAGACATTTGTTAATATTCAGAAAATAATAAGTATATTTAGAAACTAAAATGATTTCACTTTCTTCATGTTTAATGGCTTAAATGAACATAATCTGTCTATAACATAGTGCTGATGGGACTGTCAGTTTCATTGAGGGAACTGCAAAGATTGTAGATGAATCAGAGCCCGCCAAGCTTGCAGTCAGCTTCTTTGAAGGTATGTCTAAACAAATTTGTATTCAATTTTATTTATGTATCTTTGATCGGATGTGAATCATGACGTGTTCTCTTTCAGATGCCCCTCCTTCCCCCTACTGGGTGCTGGCTACTGATTACGACAACTACACCCTGGTTTACTCGTGCACTGATTTGGCCGGTCTCGTTCACGTCGAGTATTCCTGGATCATGAGTAGGACTCGCACACTTTCCAAAGAGACCGTCTCTGAGCTGTTAGAAATCCTCAAATCCAATGGCATCAGTACAGATGGTTTTACCGAGACCGACCAGAGACCAGAACTGTGCAGCGGTATGCCTTAATACAGCTGCCCTGAATAATGTGCTACTGCTACTGTTTGTTTTTTTGGGTTCCCACAACATATTCTTAATCAGTGGTCTGTGGCATGAGAATGAGAATAAATCTGTTGTGAATCGTAGATCGCAATGTAAACTAAAGATCTACATATCTATCGTGTGACAAAAGACTTTGAATAAAGGACAAAATATCAAAATCCTGCCTTTTGTCTCTTGTTTTTTTAGGTCATGTCAGATATAGGATTGTGAAGATATTCTTGGTATTTACCTTGTATAATCGCTACCAGTTATTTTGTACTAAAAAGTTTGATCAAAACAATAAAGTAATAACTTGTAATGCCTCTTAAAGGGCTTTTCAGATGACATTCAACTAAAATTTGAGTTTATTTGGCTACTCTTGTAAGAAATGCACTTTCTACAGTTTTGCCAATAGTTAAACTAAGTAATTTAATGATGACATGCAGGTGACATACATAATTTGAAAAATAAGTGTTACTGATGAGATGCTCTTAAAGGTTAACGTAATCTTCAGCCTCAAGACAAAATGTTTTTTTTTTTTTACATTAAACCATAACTTAGATTTTTGTAGCATAATCCGTTAATTTTTACTCAGAGAGAAAGTTTCCAACATAGGAACCATTACTTTGTAATTTGAACTTTTCTTGCAGTGAGTGGCCAGTGGCATCGTCTGCTAATTCCACGATCTGCGTTCCGGTAATCAATCACTGCTCTGGTGTCATGAGTGCACTGGTTCTCTTTCACTCGTCACTCGTACCTGCCACTGATCATCACCTCAACCAGACACACACATAAGCACACACCTTACCTACCCTCATTGTCTAATACTGATGACTGGCCTACTTACTGGTGTTCTCGCTGGCGGTTTTGTCATCCTTGTTTGCTTGGCAGCCTTAGAATCCTCTTCGGTCCTGGTATGTGCATCAGAAAGACATTGTTCTTGTCAAGCTAAGTTGATTGTTTGAGTACTTGGGTACTTGCCTTATGCGCCTGAGTCATATTCCTTTTAAAGTATCCTTATTAAAGATTTTTATTAATTCATTCGTCTTCATCAGTTGCGACATCTGGTCAGATCATTTATAATTCTTTGTGATACATCTAGGTTGTGCAGCTGTGAAATTGATGGATAGTGCTTTGTCAGTCTGCTGTCTCATGGGCTGATCCCGACTATACTGGCCTGGATGTTATGGGACAAAGTGTCCGGAGGAGAAACCTACTCAAGTGAGAAGAGTTCAGGAGCAGAGGAGCTTTAAAATGCTGCTGTCCTACCAGCCAGGCTCACTGTTAATGGACAAGTGCTGTTGGTGCCATCTTGCAAAAATGGTTGTCTTTTCTCTTTAGCAGTGGTGGTGCCATGCTGGGTTAAAGCTCTTCCCAGTCTACTGATATTATCCGGGATGAGGAGCATATAATCTAATAATTAATGGGGTGACTTGACCGACTGACATGAAGAGAGGCAGCAACACAGCAGAGAAGAAAATCTAAGCTGTGGTTGACCGAGCTCAGTGAGCCTTAACTGAGTCATGAACACCCAATTCACACAGTGCTTTAAAAGAAACACATTTTTATAAAGTCTCTATATAATATTAATATGCTGTGGGACAAAAGGTAGACAGAAAAGGTAAGATTTGACATCTGAAGCCAAAGGCACTGCTCTTGTGACAATGATTACACATGTTGTATTTGAAAAGTAGAGAATACAGAAATAAAAATAAAACGCAGAATAACTGTAAAAGAACTAGAATTGAATCAATCTGAACAATTGGCAGTTTTTTACATTTTAACATATGCATACATTTACATATCTTGAAAATGGCTACATTGTTTCTGGTCTGGTCACATTCAGTAATGAATCAGACTACATGTCTCTACATCTCCACTTTAAATATGTGAAATCTCAATCTACATAATAGCTTCACACAACGAATGTATCCTCAGTTGTCGCTGATTGTTTTGCGTGTTACATGTGTTTATAAGCCAAACAAGTGCCCAAGTGCTCATGGATAGTGAGGGATGCATATGACACCTTAACCTCCTTCTCAAAACACAGTGGCTCCAAAATCACATATTCTCTTGAGCAGGTAGTTATTATGAATAATAATGAAAGTATGTTTACACACCAATATTGTACACACCCACACTAAATGTGTGACTGTGAATCCTGTCGAGTCTCTAGGAAACAATATCCCACATAGTAGCCTAATGTGTAAAATGTGTACTGTTGAAATTTAAAGTGTTTAAATCACATACAGATAAAATTGTCTTGTGAATTTTCAGTCATTGTCATCAAAATCATAGGCATAGTTTACATCTGAAAATACAGACAGAATGCAATATTATCTTAACAACATGACAAATAATTTTGACTATATTGTTTGTGAACAAAGACACATTGCTCATTGACATAAATACTTTTGAGAGATGAAGAAATGTGAGCAAGTCACAGGCTTTTTCAGGTGTGGTGCTGTTTGTATGAATCGTTTTCAGATATGTCCTTACTGGTTCACAAATTTTATGGATATTTCAAGAAAAATACCAAAGCAACTGTGTTTTAAATAAAAATATGGCCACATTGTAATCCCTGATATAAATGTGTTTATAATCTTAATTCCCCTTTGTAATGTTTATTTGGACTCAAAGGAAGAGATAAGGGAATGAAACGAGAAAACATTCTGTATGCATGCCAAAAAAAAGTTGTTACACAACATGCAAAAATAACATTTTATGTAATGTACGTTTACACATTGTTCAGAGTAAAGTTTTATGACGCTCATTGAGAACTAGATGTCATTCAACTATTCATTCTTCAACATTAGTTGGATGTGATAAAATTCATATTACCAGTTCTTCTCAAGAACTACAATTGTGCGTCATTCCGCTTATTAGAGAATGAAAGGATCAAGGTTTGTTTGAATGACCTTTGTGTGACACAAGCCCCCTGTATGAACAGATGTGAAGAGCCCCAAACTTCCCCAAGAAAGTGATCATATAATTATAGTTGAGGGGGCAGAGTTTACTGCCATAACTCAGTAAAAATAGATATCATGGATTATACATCCTTCTAGAATCAAGATTTGAATGTCGCCCCTCTCTATTGCTTTTGCACAAGATGAGAGAGTTTGGTAATTAATGTGATAATGAAGCCTAACAAATGATTTTGACTAAAACTGCTGTTCTTTTTGGTGTTTACATCCCTACAGGTGAAATTGAGAGACTGCTGGTTCTGTTGACAGTCAGCAGGATGTCACAAGATGTTTGGTAGTCACCACACATTTTGGCGAAAAGGCTTTCAAATATTAACAACTGAAAAATGAAATGAATGAATGGATGCTATTTATTTGAAATGTAAATGTTTTTAAAATGTTTATAAGAAATTATCTAAGAAATTATAACATTTTATATTTGCTTCATTGCATATTTTATAAATATAATTTATTTTATTTCATGTCCATCATAGATAGACACTGACCCAAATCCAGCCAAAATGTCTTTGATAGATAGATAGATAGATAGATAGATAGATAGATAGATAGATAGATAGATAGATAGATAGATAGATAGATAGATAGATAGATAGATAGATAGATAGATAGATAGATAGATAGATAGATAGATAGATAGATAGATAGATAGATAGATAGATAGATAGATAGATAGATAGATAGATAGATAGATAGATAGATAGATAGATAGATAGATAGATAGATAGATAGATAGATAGACAGTGTTAAGATGTGTTAGTAAGTTTCATGCTGGTCTATGTGATGGTATGCCCTGTAGGGGGCAGAGGTCACAGTTTTTTTGTATGTGGCATATATTGGTGGTCACTGTGGTAAAACTGACTTGTGTTTATTTATAATATGTCTGTATATTTTTCTGCTTAATATCCATACACGAGTTCTCTTATCCTTTGGCATAATTCAGGCTTCGCAAGCAGAGTCATTACAGAGTGGTTTTGGGGTTAAACCCCACATTATCCCTTAGCCTCACTGTGACTTTATAATACAGTGCGCAAACAGGCCGGGCAGAAATCCGTCTTACAAAGCTTACTCCACATAGATTCTTAAATTAGTGGTTTACATGTCTTAATACTCTGCTCCCTCGAAGTCTAAGCACTTTATTTGATTTTTTTTTTTGGGGGGGGGGCTGATTTGAGTCCACAACATATGCAACTTTTCCTCATAATTGTACAGCTCAGCAAACACTCGCATGGCGACCAAAAAGAATGGCTGGTGTCTGAATATTATTGTGTTATGTAATTCACGCACACAAACATGATTCATATAAAAGTCATCTAACAGAAGTTTGAATAGATTCAAAAAAGGGACCACATTAGAAATGTGTCAAGAACAAGAAATTGTTTAATACTGTGTTTTTCAACCTTTTTTGAGCCACGGTACATTGAATTTAAAAATATCACAAGGCACACCACCAACCGAAAATGTTAAAAAATGAAACTGTAGCCTATATTAACAATACATAGTCATGCTTATCAAAGTGAATTGAATGGCAAATCAAATAAACACAAACAATATAAAGTATTTTAGGATTAATTTGTTTAAAAAAAAGTTTTTAGACCAATTAGTTGAACTTTAATAATTTTCCACGACACACCTGACGATCTCTCACGGCACAGTGGTTGAAAAACAGTGGTTTAATATATAGGATGAAAAATTAAAGTTCATCCAAAAAGACAATTTGTGATTTAATCATGTATTTTTAGTTTCAACTAACCATAGAAATTTGATGTGTTGAAATAAAAATGTTTAAGTTGATATAAAGTGATTTGATTGCTTGTTTTCTTTCTTTACTTTGATCCAACAAGATTAAAAATGCTCCTGATAGATCTGTGGTTCGTTCAAAATTTTATTGTAAAAATTGTATGTAAAAAGATGTGTGTATAGTCAAACCTGTATGAATAGGATTCATAAGATTTTAACTGTCTTTTTAAAAAGTCTGATTTTTGTGTTGAATTCAGACTGTCAAAATATTTTATAAATAATATATTTATATATAAATAAATATAATTTTCTCTTCAATACATCACCTCGTGTATTTCACAGACTTCTGCTCAAAAGCCTGGGGTCGGTAAGATGTTTTGATATTTTTGATATCTTTTATCCTCACCAAGGCTGCATTTATTTAAATAATAAAATAAGAACACAGAATTGAAATCTAATTACAATTGAATCTATTTTAAAATATTCTGAAGACAAAGCTAAATTTTCAGCACCATTCTTCATCCTTCAAAAATCATTCTTATATACTGATTTGATTCTCATATGCATGTCTTATTATCAATGCTGAAAACATTTGTGCTGCTTCATATTTTTTCAGGAATCTTCAATGAACAGAAAGTTCAAAAGAACAGCATGTATGTGAAACAGAAATCTTTGTAACATTATAAAAGTCTTACTGAATATATGTATCAATTTCTGAACCCAAACGTTTTAGCATATTGTCATTTTCAAGGCATTAAATGCAAATTTGATGAAATGCTATAGTATTGTCATCAATAAGCATTTGAGATTCCTGTGGCTTCACAAGCATTTGTTTTCTCATTTCTTACAAAGCTCTGCAAAGCACAGGAGGTGGTGTGTGGGGCCATTTATAATAACCAGCAAAATAGCTTTATTAACCCTCTGTCAGCTTATCTCCGCAGGAGGTGAACACTTGCCGCCAATCTCTGCGTCTCCCCAAGAATCTGTTTTCCTGCAAAACGCTCATATGCCGCCCAATTGTGCACACACCTATCCCTGTACTAATTCTCCCTGATCCTCTCAGTGTTAAAAAATATAAGTCTGGGAACTGCAGACGATGCTGTAAGCGGGTGGTGAGCACAAACTGTCAGATTAGCAAGTCTGAGCACATGATCATCCACAACACAGTCAGGAGGGCAGGCGCACAATTAATGCAACCTGATGTAGTTTCTGATTAACACTCTGAGAATGATTTTTATGAGTCGCACTTGAAAGGCACATGCGCATCCTCCTTGATTTCAATTGACGCTGTCTTTTCCATGGAAAAGGAAGCTGAGCGTTTAGGTGTCTTACCCTCTGTCTTAAAGTGCTAACAGGGGATTACTGAGGTAAACGTTGAAAGAGGTTTAGCCACTGTGCTTAGGTAGTGCTCTTAATTACATTTCAGCAGAGTGTCCTGCATGCAGTTGGACGAGAGATCATAGTGATGTCAGGTAAGGGGGGGCTTAAGCAGGCAGATAAAGCCAGGCTAATAGAGATAACTTGATTCTGTAATTAAAGGTCTTTTTTAGTTAAGACAAGGAGCTGGCACTTGTTGGCCAAGGCATCTGCGGCGGGACTGAAGACTTGAGCGTCCTGAGAGTTGAGGACTCTCTTCCTTTCTTGTTGCAGCTTCAGGTCTCGTGCTCCTTTTGGGATCATTTTTCTTTTTTGGAATGAAAGTATTGACGTTTACTTCCTGACTGAGAGCCCGGACAGATTCCCATTTCTCTGGCACACATTTAGAGGTGAGTCTAATGTCTCATCTGTCTTTATGGCTTCCCTTTTCCTTCTGCTAAACGTTCATTTTCCTGTTTATGTGTATAAATAAGGGTGACTTGACTTGACTAGAACATGTAATTAATTTGATTCCTTTTACATACAGTTTCTTATGTGCCAAAATAGTTATCAAGATGGTTGGTGTTTATATCCTTATCACTTCTGTTCATACCTGCCTTAGACTTGGATGGCTATCATTGGAATGATTGTGTGCTCATACTGTACAAAGGAAGTACATTAGAGTAGATGATTATTATCTACTCTACTATGATCTACCCAAATGCAAGGCTTGATTTAAGTCGTCAGCAGTTTTCCCTTAATTTATTCCTTTAATGAGATTAGTCACATGCAAATCCATCCTGTTCAAGTCTGTGACGTGGATATCACTTGCCACATGTGCGACAAGTGATGGAATAATATATTTATTATTCCAAAAGGGGGTCATATTTATATGAAGAACATTGCTTGTCCAAATAACCCAATTGATACAAGCATGTTTAGGAATTTAAACACAGACCTATGTCTATGTATTTTCTAATTATATAAATTAATATTTTGGGGTAATACCTGAAATGTATTTTGATAAAAGTTCTCTTGTGAATTTTGAGAAAAAAAGTTGAAATATGCTTATAGATAATAATGATAATAAATATGATTCGTTCATTCTATAATAAATAGACTCTTCTGTGCATCAGGCATGGTTTTAACACTGTTGACGGTGTGTCTGTCTGCACCACATTTACCACATAAACCGATTGTATCCCAGATTTATTCCCAAGGTGTTTTTAGGACATCTCTGAGGCTAATGGAGGCTAATGAGCTTAGCACTTAGGGTGTATTGTCCGGTATGCTTACAGGCAAGGTTTGCTGAGGGTAAAACTCTAAACTCTGGGATTACCTCCAACACATCCCTTTAAAATGCTGTATAGTCAGGACTTAGCTAATAGGATCTGAGGGGGGAATAGGGGCCCTGAAGGTAGTTTGGGGGTTGGCTGACAGCAGGACTGCACACATGCAGGTCAGCAGATGTAGCAGGCAGACTGCTGGACTAACAGGAGGATTACTGGACTCAGATTAGAACGGCTTCTCATAACGGGTAATACGCACAGAGGCAGTCCAGTGCAGAATACAGGAGAATAATCCAGTAATAAAGATCTGTATAGATTTAATTATATAGACTGTGTTATTATTCCGGTAAAGTTATTCTTGCAGGTTGAGAAATAAACACTGCAGTGATGTTTAGTGACTGTTTAGTTTAGGCACTGATTTGAATTTGCTAAGCCAAAATGACTATCATAATATAATATAATATAATATAATATAATATAATATAATATAATATAATATAATATAATATAATATAATATAATATAATATAATATAATATAATATAATATAATATAATATAATATAATATATGTTTTCCTAATTATAAAAAGTGTTTCTTTAGACTACACAGGAAATAACAGGGAAAACCCCCACAAATACACTACTAAACTTCGAGCTAACAATTTTAACTTGAAATCATAAAACTACTTAGTCTTTCTTGTAGCTCAAACTGTAGAGAGTGGCGCTTGCAACGCCAAGTGCATGGGTTCAGTTCCCAGGGAAAGCAAGAACTGATTAGAATGTCAATGTGTATCTTGAATGCAATGTATGTCACTGAATAAGCGTCTGGCAATTGCATAAATGTAAATGTGGACAAATGTGTTGGCAAACTTGTTTCAGCCTATAATTTTCACTATATCTGGTCTCTCAAAATCAAACAGAAAGGAACAACGTTACAGAAATATCCTACAGCTGCGTGAGTGAAGATAAAGGACAGGAGAAGTGAACAGGTAGGCTACTTTATTACATCCCATCTGTATCACTTAAAACACTGACGTTCTTGGAATGTTTTTATTGCATTTTAAATGCGTGTCGTTCATTGCCTGTCTAGAAAGGAAAGTATTTAGTAGGCTTATTAGATAATAAAGGATAGTATTGCTTCATGAGCCTATTGGATCTGTTGTTTGTGACTACTATTGTTTTGGTGCGTTACTATTGTTTTGGAGACTTTTTCTGCATTTTACACAGTTGAGCCAATAGGTGGCAATAAGTAACTGTCTTTACGATTGATCCGTTCAAAACACTGATTCATTGAACACGAGTCTTTATGAGTAAGAGACCATTCACACAGAACGAGTCAGTTGCTAATGGGTGGAGGGATAGAGTTGCGGGCAGGGTTAGTGTGTGGTTGGATGTTGTAGCTCCACCCATTACTCCCAAATTACACACACATTCTTGCATGTTTACATAGAAAAGAATGGAAAAGCAGCGCAATAGAATGCATTCTAATGTCGACCCCTAAATCACTGAGTCGTTCAAAATCACTGAATCATTTAGGAATGAAACCAATACTATGTGTTGCAATTTACTTAAAGTGCTAGGCCATGCATCATTTTTCCATTATTTACTCACTGTTCCAAACATGTAACTTTTTTTTCTTCTGTTGAACACAAAAGAAAATATTCTGAAAAATGTTGACAACCACAAAAGGTTTAATTTCCCATTGACTTCTGTTTTGTTTAGGTCCCCACAATCCAGTGTGTGTTTTTTTTTAAATGTGCACTATTTAGAGAATATTTATGTTTGCTACATTCAAGGAGGAGGCAGTGTCATGACCCCACGTGAACAGTTAAGGAAGATAACAGCGCTGGGAGAGCAAGGCGCCCTGGATGAGAAACACTGGTACCGACTGGTCAATGGAATGTCTGCTGGAGGTGAGAGTTCAACACAGAAGTGGCACTGTCCATGAAACACTTTAACTAGAGCGGGTCACAATCTTGAAGAAATATGGCTAAAGAAGAACTTATACCTTTACTAATACTTTCATCTGTTACCCTGCGCCTGAAACAGAGTTGCGGCAAAGGCAGGAGCTCATGATGAGGAACCAGATGGCCATGGCTCCACAGATCTTGGCTCAGGGGCAGCAGAGACTGCAGGGAGTTCCCGCACAGTTTGATCCCCGCTTCATGGAGAGGTCTGTTACAATGAACTTCAAAACCAAGAACCTCTAATAATAAGAATTAGATTTTAATCATGAGTACAATGTAAAGTACATTAAAGGTACTGCATATACACATTATTTACAATGAAAATAAAATAAAATGCAGTAAAAGTAATCACACAACCATATGAAGTATGACAGAAAGGACATGGGAATAGAAAGGACATGCAAATAAGATGGACAAAGGAATAAATATTACAAAAGAGCATAAACAAGAAACATGAGTAATAAACAAGAATTACAAAAAAATGAAACATCAAAATAGGAATAAAATTGAACAGTAATAAAGTTACAACACAGTGATAGTCCTTTGTTAGATGACAGAATAAAGTCAAACAGGATGTAAGATGGACTTTAATGATAAATGAATCCTCTTTATCCGCAGAGAACTGGTGCCGCCCAATGAGATGGTATCAGCTGATGGTAGACAAATCCACATGGGTGCCCACCTCGGCCCACCGCTACCTCCAAATTCCAATGTTATTCCAGGCAGGGGATTCCCTGGCGCAGGTTGGAATGGAAATATAAACAAGTTAATGCACGAGAATAGAGGAAGCTCACTGAGCAATCAAAGTTTATTATCTTTTTAATTTACAGGTTATGGCTTCCTTCCAACTGAATCCATGGAGACGGTCGCTAGACGACAAGAGTTAATTCACAAACAGAACATAGCCAGGTACATTTTTGTGTATTTGCCTGCCATGTGTTTGAATATTAAACTGCTAAAATACAAAGCTATTATTAAATGCGATCAAAACTGTATTTATTTATTTTTATACAAGGATGGAGATGAATGCTATCCTGCACCAAAAAGAGTTGGAGAACGCCCACCAAAAGGGTCTTATTAGTATGGAGAATCCCATGATGTACCAGGGCATGCAGCCCAATCCAATGGCCTTCAGAGGCCGTCAGCGACTTCCGGATGGTCACGATGTATTCGTCCACCGCGCCACACTTGAAGACCTGCATGCTAACAGTCTCCTCATGTCAAGCCCTTACCCCCCGATCAGCACACTGCAAAGGGAGCGAGGACGCAGGACAGGCAGGAGGACCACCAATCATAAGAGCTCAGACAGCAACATCACTCTCCCCAAAGGCCAATCAGAAGAGAAGAACATCGAGCAAAGTCCAGGAGGTGCATCAGGAGAGGAGAAGGAAATTGAAGGGAAAGGTGAAATGAGCAGTGAGGCCACCACCAGCAAACCACACCAAAACAAAGTAGAAACAGAGATGTCTTCAGCCAGCAGTAGGAAAGGTTTTAAGGAAGGAGACCCAGGGATTCGCAAGGCATGTATTAGTGGACAGGAGGGTTGCGCAGAAGTCACCAACTGCAATGCTAGCACAAGTGACAAAGACATTTCCAACCCTTGCTCGGCTTTCCAAGACAAGTTTCTGTACCCGTCTGCCGCTGGCCCACTCACAGGAATGCCATACATGCTCCCTGTGCCAGGAAATGGACTTCTACCACTTGGTGTGTTTTTTTAGTTTCCCTTTTATTAAATGCAGTCTTTGTGTTTAGCACCATTATGTTTGTATGTACTATATTATACTAGTATTATACTGTGACAACATTCATATTTTTAAATGAGCTTATATTTTTTATGTTATTTTAATTTGAGATAAAGTGCTCTTGTGTTTTTCTTTTTGTTTTGTTTGTTTAGTATTTTAGTTCTTCAACTATTTAAGTATTTATTTCAGTTAGAGCCAAAGGCTAATTTTTGTGTTTTTTAATAAGTTTAGTTTTTTTTTCCATCTAATATTTTTATTTTCATTTTATTTTATTTAGCTTTATTTCAATTAAAGAGTTTTTATAACAATATAAAAATATAGTTTTAGTCAACAATAACCACACTGTTGTTTAGCACATTTTGTGAGCCAGTATACATTTTTCTTAAGAAATATTAAGATGAATAAGATACTTATTCATTTGTTTTGTTTTCAACTAGGACCACCTAATATGTTTCTTAATGGAGAAGAGATGCCTTCATTACAAGATATTCGCAAATGGACAGTTGATGATGTCTTCAACTTTATCAGTGAAATACCAAGCTGTGCTGAATATGCACAGGTAAAAAGAAATGTAAAATGAGAAAATGCTTGTTTAATTTAAATTATTTTAATTTTAAAGTTGTTTTTCAATCTCATTCTTTTGTGTCATCCTCTGCAGACATTCAAAGACCACATGATTGATGGAGAGACATTCCCTCTTCTTACAGAGGAGCATCTCCTGGATACACTTGGGCTAAAGCTTGGGCCGGCGCTCAAGATACGATCACAGGTATTTACGTTTCAAAAGAGCAAAATTCTCATCCCATTAATATTAAAGTATTAAGAAACTTAAAGTAAAATATACACATAAATGACATGAAACAGAGGTTGCTATAGTATAGACTTTTCTTCCCTGTTGTGATGTATATCTGAGTGAAACGGCTTCTCAAACAAGAACAAATTTAGAGCGGGGCTTGATTTTATCCATGGGGAATTTATTGGAAGTTTGTGGATTGCTATTGGTAGATCTCATGTGAGTGACAGTTTATTCTGCCTTCATGCCAGTAAATCATTCAGGAGGAGATGTTGCTGCATTTTTTCTTAAATAATCATGTGCTCAGATAAAATCATTTATAATAAACACTGCAATATTCCATAAAAATAATATTTTCTTAATCCTTCTTGATCTTCAAATGGTTAAAGATTATAAAATAATTAGCTTTAAATCTTCTTACTCATTAGGTTATTCTACTCTCTTTTTAGTTGTCCCGACGGATGGGTAACATGTTCTACAACATGATGAACTTGCCCCTGCCTGTCTCTGGCCTGCAGCCTCCTCCTGAGAAAAGTGTGGACAGATCCTCTGACATCAGCTCCCCCCTCAACTGCAACAGTGTGGAGCTGCTCAGCAGCCCCAGAGACACAGAGGCTCTTAAATCTACAGAGCCTGTAAGTGAAGCTGATAATGTCTCACCAACCCAGATGAGTGAGACCACCTGAAAGAGCACAACTATATTGGAGTTTCTTCTTTGATTTTTTTAATCTTCAAAATCCTTTACTGTTTTGACACATAATGCATAAAGTAGGCAAAAAATTACATTTCTATTTTTATATTATTTCTATCATATATATTTAACATTAATCACAAATGATGATCTGTGTAATGCAATAGTCATGAAGGTCAATGATTAGTCATTAGAATAACTGTTGAAGGCTGGATTTTTCTACGCATATAATGTATATTTTGAAACACGTTAGCAAATCAATTACAAAGCATTTTTGTCCGATTTTTGTATTGTAAAATTTTATTTTGGTTTTTACCTCAAACTTGAATTATTCTCTATTGTCATGTGTTGTTTGAAGTAAATAAAAAAATAATTATCTATAAAATCCTATATACTAAATATATGCATTTGTGTTCTTTTAGTTGGCCTATTATTGATATACTATATACGGTGGTCATTTACTAATATTTTGAAAGGTTTTCTTTTTTAATTCTAGTAAAAGTTGTTATTTTGTTGTTTATTTTGTCATTTTATTAACTTTTTATGGTGGAGTTTTTATAATTGTTTATTTTAGTTTTAATTATCATCATGTTAAACTAAATGAAATGAGAAATATTGCATCTGCAGCTAGCTTAAAAAAGTTTACCTTTAAGGAAAATGAAGGGATGTCCTAATTTTACTTCTAAATTTCGGCAAAAACAAAAGTTTGACAGGATAAAATCCGTAAATAAAATATATTTATTTTACTTTATTTGATATGAAACGATTCTGAGGGAGTGACCAAATAAAAGTTGTCAATATTATCAAAATTTTTGTTCCAATAAGAGATTAATAAATAAGAACCTGACTTGGTAATTGGATTTGAACAGAGAAACAAGAAATCCCAGATGTACTATTCTTGTTACTGAAGAACATTTCCAAAGAGACAGCTTTGAAAACTAGATTAAAGACTGATAACTGGGATCTTAAAATCAAATTACAGTAATTGTTAAACAGTTGGTTCACTAAAATCACTGAACCAGTTTTCAAGGAACAAGGATTTCCTCTTATGCAAAATATGATAGTAATTCCAACAACATCAACAAAAAACAAAGTGTGGTGAGAAATTTTGCTTGTAAGTCCCCAAGCCAAAAGCTGATGATAATCGGAGTTTAATAGCAAATTTACTAATAAAAGAAATACACATTAAAAGGAAATGTACACCTCTTAAATGAGAAAAAACATATGTGGTATTACACTCCAAATTGAAGGTTGATTGTGGAGGAAGCCTTTAAACCAATGAATATTTAGGGTGTTTTAAAGATGATGTGTTAGGGTTATTTTAAACAAGCAAGTCCTTGAATCAGCGCGGGAATGTTAATGGTACGGCCCATTTCTGGGGTGGCCAAAATTACAATATAAAATCAATCAGAGCTAGAAAAGTAAAAAAATAAAATAAAAACAATTAATATTTACAGTTAAAACTTCATATTACAGATCGAATACTTTCTTTGACCCCCACCTCTCCATCAGGAGAATCAAGTCGTCCCCTTAACGCCCCCGTAATTTGCACCTTGAGCTCCTCCATCTTGTCCGTGACTTGGACGCACTCGCACTTTGTGTGCATCACCTGCGCTTCAGATGGCAGTATTCATTCATTCATTCATTTCGATGTTAACCTGCCAAGCGAAGAAGTGACTGATCACGGGCTGTTCGAAATATCGCGAGATCTCCCTCCCCACTCCGTTCGTGACCACGTCAAGGGAACCCAGAAGTTAGAAATCATGGCGGAGCGCAGGAGACACAAGAAGCGAATTCAGGTACCATATTCACGTAACGTTTGCGATCAGATGCTCAATCTTAGCGCGCTGTTTGTCCTTGAGCCATTTCTCGAGTTAGTGTTTCGACATAACATACAGTTGTTCACTGATCCGATGTTTTTGCAGTGCTCTCATACATGGAAGGTGGATTATTTTTCAGGGTTGGCGCAATTTTTGCGCCTCGCTTCGGTAACGTAATGTTTCTCTTGATGAGTATCTAAGTATTTATGCACCTACTCGATGAATTTGATATGAGCGTGGCCTGGTGGGTCCCTCTCGAGAAGAGTGTGTGTGTGTCTGGTGGCAGAGCTGATGGAGTTGGCCATCTTAGCTCGGTTTGCAGGCTGTTCTTATTAACCAACTGCTGTCTCGTATGCCTCACGAGTTAAACCAAATATCGACTATAATACACAACCTCTCAACGTTTGTACCGTCGCCACGTTTTTACCCATTTGCAATTAAAGAGACATTTCACCCAAACATAAAAATACTCATTATTTACTAACCCTCATGATGTTTCAGTCTCATTTGACTTTCTTTCTACGTTGAATTCACATGAATTTGTTAGGCCGGACGCCTCAGTCACCATTCACTGCATTAAAAGTGACCTGAGACACACAGCCCATAACATTCAACCCAATAAAACGCATAGGTTTCAAACAAGTGAGAAAATGCTGACCGGATTTGCATTTTTGACTAATATACCCCTATAAAAGAATGGAAATAGTTATTTTCTTTTTCATCCCTAAAAGCGTTCTCATTTGGCTTTGAGACTCTCTGTGTGTTCCTGTAATGAATGTGAGGTTATGTAAAAGAACAGTGGAGTTTGGGGTAATGACGTGTTGTCTTGATAAGAGAGCTCTTCATGTTCCTTCCAGCATGTTGTTTTTTGCTCTTATGCAACAGATTGAAATCCACAGTCATTGCTGGTCAGTTTTCTTTCAATACATACAGTGGGTACAGAAAGTATTTAGACCCCTTTTTCACTAATATAGCAGCCATTTGCTAAATGGCCATTTGTTCATTTTTTCCCCTCATTAATGTACACACAGCACCCCATATTGACAGAAAAACACAATTGACATTTTTGCAGATTTATTAAAGAAAAACTTAAATATCTCATGGTCGTAAGTATTCAGGCCCTTTGCTCAGTATTTAGTAAAAGGACCCTTTTACTCTAATACAGCCATGAGTCTTTTTGGGAAAGATGCAGCAAGTTTTTCACACCTGGATTTGGGGATCCTCTGCCATTGCTCCTTGCAGATCCTCTCCAGTTCTGTCAGGTTGGATGGTAAACGTTGGTGGACAGCCATTTTTAGGTCTCTCCAAAGATGCTCAATTGGGTTTAAGTCGGGGCTCTGGCTGGGCCATTCAAGAACAGTAACAGAGTTGTTGTGAAACCATTCCTTTTATTTTAGCTGTGTGCTTAGGGTCATTGTCTTGTTGGAAGGTAAGCCTTCGGCCCAGTCTGAGGTCCTGAGCACTCTGGAGAAGGTTTTCGTCCAGGATATCCCTGTACTTTGCCGCATTCATCTTTCTCTCAATTACAACCAGTCGTCCTGTCCCTGCCCCTGCAGCTGAAAAACACCCTCACAGCATGATGCCACCACCACCATGCTTCACTGTTGGGACCGTATTGGACGGTTGATCAGCAGTACCTGGTTTTCTCCACACATACCGCTTAGAATTTAGGCCAAAAAGTTCTATCTTGGTCTCATCAGACCAGAAAATCTGGTTTTTCAGGTGTTAATTAGCAAACTCCATGTGGGCTTTCATGTGTCTTGCACTGAGGAGAGGCTTCTGTCGGGCCACTCCACCATAAAGCCCCGACTGGTGGAGGGCTCTGGAGCTCAGCCACAGTGATCTTTGGGTTGTTCTTTACCTCTCTCACCAAGGCTCTTCTCCCTCCTGATAGCTTAGTTTGGCCGAATGGCCAGCTCTGGGAAGGGTTCTGGTTATGCCAAACGTCTTCCATTTAAGGATTATGGAGGCCACTGTGCTCTAAGGAACCTTAAGTGCAGCAGAATTTTTTTTTGTAAACGTGGTCAGATCTGTGCCTTGCCATAACTCTGTCTCCAAGCTCTTCAGGCAGTTTCCTTTGACCTCATGATTCTCATTTGCTCTGACATGCACTATGAGCTGTAAGGTCTTATATAGACAGGTGTGTGGCTTTTCCTAATCAAGTCCAATCAGTATAATCAAACTGAACTCAAATGAAGGTGTAGAACCATCTCAAGGATGCTCAGAAGAAGTGGGACCGCACCTGAGTTAAAAATGAGTGCCACAGTAAAGAGATATTTGTGATGTGTATGTGATATTTCAGATTTTCTTTTTTAATAAATCTTCAAAAATGTCAACAATTCTGTGTTTTTTTGTCAATATGGGGTGCTGTGTGTACATTTATGAGGAAATGGCAGCAATACAACAGAGTGAAAAATGTAAGGGGGGGGTCTGAGTACTTTCCGTGCCCACTGTAAACATGTAATTTATTCCTATGATGCAAAGCTGAATTTTCAGCATCATTTCTTCAGTCTTCAGTGTCAAATGATCCTTCAGAAATCATTCTACTTTGAGGACTTGCTGTTCAAGAGACATTATTATCAGTTAAGCAGTTGTGCTGTTGAAAATTTATTTGTTGGTACTGTGATAATTTGTTTAGGATTCTTGGTTAGAATAGAACATAAAAAAAAACTGCAATTATTTAAAAACAAGTTCTTTTGTTCTATTTTAAATGTCTTTACATTAATTAGAATAACTTTACTTGTTCTTGCTGAATAAAAGTGCCACTGTAAAGGCCAAGTAAATTAAAATGACATTCTCACTCCTGCATTTTATTTACTAACAGTAAAAAAAAAAAAGACAAAGTACCCCTGAAAGTTTTTTACTGTAAAAATGCCAGTTAGATCAAGTGTTGCAGGGAAAGTTACCTAAAAATATAATTTCCTTATTAAACCTGTATGATTTTCTTTTTTCTGTGGAACAAAACTTTTTTTTTAATATATCCATGCCAAAAATCCACTGGAACCATGAAGTTATTCAAAACATAATCATGGAATACAGTTTGGGAATGAAATAAGGGTGAGTAAATGATGATTATCCATTCAAGCAGTTTATCTGAAGCCGCCAGCCTGTCTAATGTAGTACAGCTTTCACTAAGAGACCACCAATCCGTAATAACAAGTACAGGGCCTACTTTTGTGCAAGACAAATTATTATTTACCAAGACGGCTGAGACAATATAGTCGGTGAACATTCACAAAAGAATATCAGGCAACATGCCAGTAACTCCCAGACAAAAATCTTCATTAAATGTCATGCAGAAGACATTCTGACCGAAGGATTGTGGCGTCTGAAACACCCATATTAAGACCTCCTTCTGTAGTCATGCCTGATAGTCATTCTTTACGCAAGTGAATGATGTCTCTCTAACTTGGATTTGTATGTGTGTGTTTAGTTGTATACTGTGCTCACACAAGTACTGATCTTTAGTCATTTAGTAAAGGGTCAGTGAGGACTCAGTGAGTGTGAATGGAGACGGTAATTTCAGTATATGGATTACAGAGCACAGCACATCAGTGTGTGGTGAGCTGAGGCTTTTAATTAGTTCACATTCATTGAGTCCATGAGCGACGAGGGTCCTGCTGCCAGGCCTTTTTCAGAGGGGTTAGCTGGATTCCTGTACTGCTGTTATCCTAAATATTCACTGGAATTAAGGACTCATGCCAAAACAACAAACCAGCTTTACTGTTACTTTTATGACTCTTGGTTTAGTAGGTCCTCTCCCATGGTTTCTCTTGTCTCATTGTTTCAGATTTATGATCTACAAAATAGGGACATTTTACAACTCTGATTGTTTAAAAATGATTGTTATTTTCAGGTTTTGGCTGATATTACAATTCAATGCTATTTTGTCTGAAGTAATGAAAATTAAGCACTTAAAACTAATAGTTTCACCAGCGATTGTTAGCATTACAACAATTCACTGTAGTTAACAGTTCAGTTTAACAGTGTTATTAAATAATTAGAGTAAAATGTGCTTGCACATTTTCCCTACAATTATACACTGCTGTTTGGAGTCAAAAAGTGTTATTAAAAATGTAGAAGTACTTTTCTATTTTATTGTTTAAAATGTAATTCATACCTGTGATGAAGCTGAATTTTCAGCATCATTACTCCAGTCTTCAGTGTGATGTGGTTCTTCAGAAATCATTTGAATATAATGATTGGCTGTTCAAGAAACATTTCTTACCAATGTGTGTGTTTTTTTTTAATATATATATTGAAACTCACACTTTTTGATTCTTTGATAAATAGAAAGTTTTAAAGCTGCACTTATTTGAGATAGAAACCTTTTGTACGGTTTTAAATGTCTTTACTGTAATTTCTGAATGCATTTATTTTAAAATCATTTTTGAACGGTAGTGTGAATACAGTATTGACTGATGGTACTATGATTTAAAAAAACACTAATGGCATTGAATATCTATATCTATGTATTTTACGCTTCTCCATAGCAGTGCATTTAATGTGATCTGATTGCAAATTAAACTTGTTTAGATCTTCAGCAGACCAGTTTTATCATCAAGTCTTTACCATGTTTAATCTCACTTTTTTCAGGAGGTCAGTGAACCTACCAAGGAGGAGAAGGCAGTGGCCAAGTACCTGCGCTTTAACTGCCCCAGCAAATCCACCAACATGATGGGACATCGAGTGGATTACTTTGTCGGTTAGTGCGTTCGTTCATTCATTCCCTCTCCATAGGGTTTAAATCAAGGTTTCTTTTAATTAATTACTTTTGGCTTCAGAGGTTGTCATTAAACCAAATGTTTGCTTTCTGCTCATCAGCCTCTAAAGCAGTCGACTGTCTGCTGGATTCAAAGTGGGCCAAAGCAAAAAAGGGCGAGGAAACTTTGTTCACTACTAGAGAGTCAGTTGTGGATTACTGCAACAGGTAAACCTAGTCTTTTTTTCTTTTTACGATGCAGAATTGGATGTTAGTGGTATTTTATATTACAAAGCTGTTTATCCAAATAGTTAGTTGGGATATAAAAAAAACCCGTTGCATTTTTTTGATCAGAAATACAGTAAAAACGACTTGGCATATTAGGGTGTGTTCACACTTGACATATTTGGTGTGATTAAAACGAACCTGGGTGCTATTGCTCTGTTAGTGCGTTCATTTGAATAAGTGTGACCGCTGCATCCGATCCCTGATGGACTGAGACCGATGAAAACGTGTCTCAGGCCGCTTGCAAACGAACTCTGGTGCACTTTGAATGATGTATGAACGCAAACACAGACCAAAGACATGTAAACAAAGCAAAAACAGGAAGATGACGCCCTTAAAACGACAAAATGGTCGCGCATACCTGTTTTGTCTCAATGTAGATTCTTTGATTAATAGAAAGTTCAAAAGAACAGTGTTAAGTTTAAATAAATATCTTTTATAACATATCTTTAACTGCCACTTTTGATTTGTAATTGAATAACTTATTTTTTCCTGAATATTTGAGTTTATTACAAATGTCTTGTACAATACTTCAGTTCCATAATTGTGTACTCATTTGACTTCATTCAATTTTATTATGATACGTCATCATTAGTCTGATTTTGAAACATCTGTATCAGTCTACCACTAAATTGAACTCTTATTAATATTCACAGGCTTCTAAAGAAGCAGTTTTTCCACCGAGCCCTAAAAGTGATGAAGAAGAAGCCAGAGAAAGATGTAAAGAAAGAGAAGGAAAAGGAGAAAGAAAAAGAGAAGGCTAAAAGTGACAGCGGCAAAGAAGAGGAGAAAAAGAGCAAAAAAGACAAAGACAAAAAGAAGGATTCTGAGGTTGCAGACACAAAGAAGGAAAAAAATGTATGATTAGAACATCTGAGAGGATGAGTGCCATTACGTGTGCATATTATGTGTCTTATTTTTAAGTTTCTTTTCTCTTTTTGTTTTGTTTTAGGATGACAGTCCAGGATCTCCAAAGAAGAAAAAGGATGTGAAAAAGAAGTTCAAGCTGGAGCCTCATGAGGACCAACTGTTCTTGGATGGCAGTGAGGTCAGGATGAGTAGCATTCAGAAAATCCTATCCAAATCCTATGCTTGTAAATCTACATTTTGCTTGACGATGAATTGTCATTTACAATCAACAGTTCAGTTTTCTGCTTTATCCTCATCGTGCCTAACAACGCCCTTCAGCTGTGACTTACGGTTACGACACGGTACAAATATTAAAGCCAAAAATATGTATCAATACTACTTTAATGAAGTAAAATCATTAAAACTTGCCTTCCTCCATGAATAGCAACAAAATGTTCCTAGCTGTAATATGCGTCTCATGGAGCGCAAATAAAAATAGACTTGGAACCATTTTCATATGCTGTAATAAGTTTAATTTTAAAATAATTTCCTCACAAATACTTACTTTATAATGACTATTATTGTTCATTTAAATATTATTTTAAAAAAAATGTTATATTAATATATAATCAGATGCTGTATTTGGTTAATGATTGTGATTTTCGGTTTCAGTCAAAGTTATCTGCATTATTACACCTTTAGATGGCAGCAAAGACTTTTATATTAAAAGGGAGTGAAACAAGATTGTATACAAGAACTTTGTTTTTACTATAAATGGCACCTTCTAAGACCCAACAGATAAATGCATGGATTGATGTCATGGGGAATCCCCTTAAAGGCTCTAAAACAAGGATATTACTTTTCTGTCTTTTTTATTATGGATAGAAGTTTGACCATAATAATTAGACGCAGGTAATGCGTTGATCTCTCTCTTTCTCATAAATCTCTTCATGTAATTATTTCAGCACGAGAGTAGGACGTTCATGTGTCTCACCAAATTGTTCCTTAACTCATCTTCTATGTCAACTATTAAATAAAAATTGACTTAAAACATTTTAGCTTTCTAATTCTTACGTTTTCTTTCAAATAAGACCTTTCAAACACAGAAAAGTTGGGTGAAGATGCCACAGTTGTGCTTTATCATGAATAAAACACAGCAATTGACCAATCATTATTGATGATTGGAAGTATCTGTTTTATAAATACAGCTTGCTATGTAACGGTACTATATAAAGTGTAACATACACTTTATATAGTCAGATTATTATTTTCCCCCACATTGAATATGGATTCAAACAATGAAATGTATGATTAGGAATATTACAATTTTTGCAAAACAATATTGCACAGCATACAGTGTTATTTTTGTATCATTTATATACTATTTATATTATTAACATTTTAATTTAATATTAAGTAATTTTGTTATATATATTTTTTTAAATTTCTTCAGTTTTAATAATTTTAACACTTCAGCTTAAACTTGTTCCAGTTATTTGGCAAGTCAACATTTCTAATTTTCATTTGTTTAAAAAATAATTAGATTTCAAAAAATATATATATTTTTATTTTATTTCAGTTTTATCTCGACGCTTTTTTGCAACCCCCGAGGCCGTCGACATAACCGGGTTCCACTGTACTTGTATAGCATTATAATGTTCAGGCTGGCTGGGTATTGTTAATGTAATAAAATATTACACAAACAAATAAAAATACACTGTTATAGATTTATACATTTTTCTTTTGTCTCCTTTTCTAATTAAAAAGTTAAAACCTTTGTCTTCCCTACAGGTTTATTTTTGGGTTTACGATCCAGTCCACTTTAAAACCTTTGCCATGGGATTGATTCTAGGTAGGATCTCTTCTTCTACAGAGTCTGTCGTTCGACTGGCTCCAGCACTGATTCAGAGCGTTGTGTGTGTGTGTGTGTTTGCAGTCATTGCCGTCATCGCAGCCACTCTGTTCCCTCTGTGGCCCGCTGAGATGAGAGTCGGTGTGTATTACCTGAGCGTGGCGGCAGGATGCTTCGTTGCCAGCATACTACTACTGGCTGTCGGTACGACTTCAAGACATTTGATATCGCCTATCAATTTCAAGTGACGTGTTCTCTCCTCTCATCCTCTTGTTCCTCCTTTTCCCTTTCATTCAGCTCGTTGCATCTTGTTCCTGATCATCTGGCTGGTGACCGGCGGCCGTCATCACTTCTGGTTCCTACCGAACTTGACAGCCGACGTGGGCTTCATCGACTCTTTCCGGCCCCTCTATACGCACGAGTACAAGGGTCCCCGCTCCAGCTCCAAGAAGTCCAGCAGCGAGAAATCCGACAAGGGCGCAGATTCGAGCAAAACGCAGAAATCCGATAGCGAGGATAAATCGGACAGCGAGAAGAAAGACGGCGAGGAGGAAGAGGACGAAGACGAGAATAAAGAAATGGAGGTGAGCGAAGAAGCGGGAGCCGAGCGGCAGTCGGACACAGACAGTGACAGACGAGAGGACGAAGGCTCGCAGCACAGCAACGGCAACGACTTCGAAATGATCACCAGAGAAGAGCTGGAGCAGCATACGGAGGAAGAGGAGGAGGAGGAGGAGGACAACGAAGAAGAAGAGCAAACTGAGACAAAGCCCTTGACTGTTCAGACATAAACGTTTTCCTCACACTGCACACATACTCCCATGCTCCATGTGGACCTGCTGACGTACTTCTGTCATGTTCAGAAGATGTTTCCCATTTCTGTTCAGGCTGAGATCTTCCTCTGTGAAAGCAGACAGGCTTAAAGATTAAACAAGAGCAGGAAACGGCTACGGCGACTGGTATTTTTGTGCACTTGACACATTTCTGCAATCACGTTTTGTGACCCTAATGAGAAATAATCCTTGTTAACGGAAAAAACGGAGACGTTCTCTAAAACCAAACTCCATTCGAGTCTTATGAGGTCGACTGCGTTCAGAAGGGGAAACTACATCCACATTCGTGCCAAATGATGTGGGATATTAATGCTTTTTTCATGTACATTCAAGTTATGACCAACTTACAGATAAGTAGTTGAAACACGTCACGCCGTAGCTCGTACAGTTTATCCTCTAGAGCCAATCGCATCCATGCATCGTAGTGTCTGGATCTCCCGTCTGAGGTTGACGAATTATACTTCCCTGAGCAGCTGTGGTCCAAAATAGTATAATTTGCATTTTAATCGGGCCAAGGTCCTATACTATCTTTCCGTAGAGTTGCATACTATTGGCTAGAGTATTATTTTACATTAGCTGTTTCTTTGACTCATACTGAGGATGATTTTAAGAGATAAAATACAAATGTATCATTTATATATGGATTCTATAAATCTACCAGAGATGTTCATGCCAACCGTTCACGTTGTCTATTTTATAAAGTCAGACACAGGTTTTTCGTTTCACTGCTTTTTGTACTAATACTAAAACCACCAATTATGTTCTTCAGAAAGATTTTTTGGGAATTAGACACATCTGAGTTGTAGGGGTTGTCAAATGCGCACAAGACACGATTCTGCAACGGGTTTTTTTGTCCTATATTGAAAACCTCCCTTAAAATTCATGGTCATCTCAAGTTCACGAGGAGCAGGGAAAGCCCTTGTGCCTGAGTAAACATCTCTATCTCTCTCTTCTAAAGTATGAATCTTTAACCACGTCTGTAAGTAGGTGATCTCGTCAGTCAAAAGCCCAGAGGGGTCACACTTAGTGTTCCTGTAGAAATGCTATGTATGTTTTCAATATTCTGTCGTTGACTGAAGACCTGGATAGACTGGGCATCTAAAGACGTTTGTTTTTACTTTCTATGAAACTTCACTCACCTTTTTTCTGTCCTGTTGTCTTTATGAGAGAGAAAGATAATGATATCCCTGAATTATTATTTTTTATAATTGGCAGGAAGTTTAATTTGAGTGTCTGTCATGTAAAAGTGTAGTTATATCAGTTATAAAAACTCATCTTTTTATGTGGTCAGCATTTTCAACTAATTGTTCGTATTTGGATCCATGTTGATGATTGTCTTTTCGCAATATTTGGAGTATAATTTAAGTATCTGTCAAACCTGTCTGTATCCGTTCATTGCAATAAAAATATAGAACACAAGCAATTTGAGTTGTTTTGTTAATCTCACAAACGTGGAGCTTTTCAGTTTTATTTATTTCACACAAGGTATATTTTTAACTCTTTATTCTATTGCTATTGTCAATTTATTCACATTCTTATTTTTTGACAATCACTTTGTAAATTGTATAATTTTGAAACCCATTTTACAAAAATAGAACCTTTTTGTTTTTAAAGTTGAATGCATAGAACCTTATTCCAAGATGGCGACTTATGAAGCTTAAAGCTATATACTGTACACACACACAAAACTACACTGAAGTTTAAAGTCCTTTTTGCTTAAATGGAAAAAATTTAATAAATTATACCACTGCAGGATTGAATGGCATATTTCCTCCATTCAGTGTTAAATTCATTCAATCAAGATATAAATAGTCCCTAAAATATAAGGATATTTAAAATGATAAAACAACGTAACACCCAAAATAAAAAGAAATTACGTTTTTATTGAAATATTACAAACAAGACATAAGTGTCATAGTATCTCTTATTTACATCAAAATGTAAACGGTTACATTCAGCTATACTAGTTCTTATGCAATAATGTGAGGTGACGTCAACTGAAATTAGTCAGTAATGCAAAACACTGCATTTGTAAAATTAATAAAATCACAGCTTAGGTAGAGTAAATATGAGACTAAAAGGATATGCAGCACCATCCTGTGCCGCCACAGGGAGGCTACACTGTTCTCTCAAAACCTACTTGAGTTCAACACAGACGTGACAACCTGACAAAGAGAATCACGAGAATACTTGATTCATATTCAGAAAGGCTCTGCACAGGTTAGTCAATCTAAATGGAAATCAATCAGGAGATACAGGAAAAAGCCTACTAAACCACATTCAATCTTAGAAGTTGAATGTCAAATGGTGTCTAGCAGAGCACACAAAACTGAAAATTACCGGCTTGCTGTGGAATTTATTACCACTCAAGAGGAACTACTGTCGTAACAAACCACAGAAACTAAGCTCCTGTTTGTGATGAATAGAGTTAACGGCTACAGTTACGCACTGTAAAAAAAACACAGTAGACAAATTACTTTTCTTGTTATAATGTGCATTTCCAATTATTTAAACATGGATGGATCTACAGAAAAAAAACGTTTGGTTAATTTAGTCAAATAGTAAATAAAAAAAATGAAAACAAATACGCAGTTACTGTTCTAGAGTAAATTGGATCAGTTACTCTTTAGTTGTGAGAAGCCATCAGCTACACAAAAAAAAAGTATGTAGGCAACACTGTCTGCATTTTAGATGCTCTTAACCAAACACACTTTTAGTTAGCGATATATCACGAGTGACCCAGGCTACACTAGTTAATGCGTTATTTTTCAATCTATGAATGAGGAAATGAGCAATGTAATGTAAATATAAATAACCCTCCTTTTCAGTGAGTCAAGATGGAAATCTGAAACGATCTGTCCACAGACCGTCGGTTTTCATGGCGGTTTCAGTTCTCAGTCTCTGAAGAGTCACTGACATCAGTTAAACGCGTTTGCTTCTTACGGACGTTCCAGTGGAGACACTGAGCCAGGCTGTCAAACCAGTCGTACACCAGATCATGACAACAGATAGAAGGAACCGGAAAGCAAGAGGTTGTGATCTTAATGCTATAGGGGGAAAACAGAACTCGTGATTAACAGAGCCAGTTGATATATCTGATCAAGTTACTATCTGAGAACCATACACAGCCAACAAACAAAAAACTGCTTTTAAACTGTACAAAGGCTGATGATATGGTTGACGCTAATTTCCATAACTGGATTATGGGGAAGGTAAAGTTGTTTGCTTATGGGACTGTGTAAACGAGTGTCACCTGTCCCCGTGCTGAATTTCCTGCCTCTTTCTGCCATCAAACGAGACCCAGGCCGTGTTGCGAGCATCAGGCGATAGCGTTATCTGCAGGGTATGATGATAACGTTATCATAAGATCATAAGATGACCCTGTTTTTCTGAAGCGCTTTTGTGAGATGAATAAACCAAAATTGCAAGTTTGCCTGGCAAACTTAATTTTGGCATTCAGATGGCAAAAAGCTCAATCTTACCATGAGCTCCACGCCAGCGGGAACCACGATGGGTCTGAAAGAGAGGGAGTGAGGGCAGATGGGGGTCACCATAATGGCAGGGACATTGGGATGGATCATGGAGGCTCCCGCTGCGGCAGCGTAGGCTGTGCTGCCCGTGGGGGTGGAAACTATTACACCTGCATAGAAGAAAGCCACATATTTACATATATTTACATGGCTGAAAAAAAAAAAAACAGCACATACAAAGATGAAGTCTGTTTATGCTTTTGAAGTCTTTTATATGCCCATCAGATCTGCACTTATCTGATCAAACATACAGTAAAAACAGCAATGTTGTGAAATATATATATATATATATATATATATATATATATATATATATATATATATATATATATATATATTTATTTTATTTTTTTAACATTGCTTTACATATTTTAAAACTACGGTGATGCAAAGCTGAATTTTCAGCATCATTACTCCAGGCTTCAGTGTCACATGACCATTAAAAATTCTTCTGATTGCCGATTTGCTGCTCAAGAGACATTTCCATATCATTTGTAATGTTTAAAAAAACTGTGCTGCCTAATATTTTTGTGGAAACAGTGATGCATTTTTTGAGGATTTTTGATGAACAAAGTTTTCACAAAGAACTTACTTATAAAGGTATTCATTTCTTAAGATAAATAAAAAATTATCAGGCCAGTCAATCTGTGCTCACCGTCTCCCTGTACAGATGTGATGAGACGTCCGTCCAGGTAAAGGTCAACATTGGACAGGTAGGATGAGGGCCCTCTGTCCACCACCACCTCATTTAGCACCTTCATACACACACATAATATGGTGAATAGATGAATTACACACAAAAGACTTTAACAAACAGTTCGATTTCTTGTCAAATACATCCATTTTAAACGTAAAAACACAGATTGTCTATGACAGTGTTTTTAAACCTTTTTTGAGCCAAGGCACATATTTTCATAAAAAAAAAATAATAATAATATCGGGCGCAATACTCGATTGTTGGCGGAGGAGCACTGGTTGAAAAAAACTGGTCTATGACATCATGTTATTGCTATGGCAACTTCACATACAAACCTATCAAAGCTGTTCTTTTCAAATAACTATTATAATTATATAATTATTATAACTACTACGGTCTTGAAGGACAGAATAACACAAATTATTCCATCAAGTGTAGAATTAAGATTGGTCTAAACAGTTGTTTAAGCTTCTTTGGATAAATAAATAAGACATTACTTTATTTGAGATTTAATTTAATTTATTTAATTAAGATTTATTTGAAATATACTTGCTTGGCAAACATTCATGTATTTCAAGATCTGCTTTGAAGACAATATGACAAAAGGTCTCCTCAACCTCAATTTATAGTTACAACTGTACGTGAGTGCTGCAATCTTTTATTTATTTTAAGGCTAGCTAATAAATTGAATACTAATTGTAAACAATGTGTACAGGTCCATGCATTTATCTGTATACACATGTTTGTGGAAATGTATGAATATGTACTCTATCGTCCAAAAGTGTGGGGTCGGTAAGGTTAACAATTGTTTTAGAAAGTCTCTTATGCTCAACAAGACTGCATACAATTAATCAAAATACAGTAAAAATACAATTTAAAATAACTGTTTCCAATTTAAAACATTTTAAAATTGCATTTTATGCTGTGATTGCAAATCTGAGTTTAATTAGCCCAGTCTTCAATGTAACATGATCCTTCAGAAATCATTCTAATATGATGATTTAGTGCTCAAGAAAAATTATATTACTCACATTTTAAAAGATTTATTTTAAATCTGATTATTAATGTTGACAGCAGTTGCGCTGCTGCTTCTTTATATTAGTGTGAAAACTTACAAATGTATACATTATTCTTTGCAAGACAAAAGAACAGAATTTAATTGAAATAGAAATCTTTAATATTAATAACAAAATGGCTTTACAGTAAACTTTGAATAATTTAATGCACCCTTGCTAAATGAAACAAAACAAAAAACCTTGCTCCCCCCAAAATATTGAACTATATTGTATTGTATAAATATACTAACAAATATTGATTTATATATATATATAAACATACACACGGTACATATTAAAATATATAATATACCAGGTAAAATGGCTTGACATAAAAAAGGCCATTATCTTATTTTATGCCCTCTCCCTTGGTGTCATGTGACTGATATACGCCGTGTCACCAGATTTTTTCCCAGCATCCTTATTGGTTGATTGTAAGTTTGAATTTTGTCAGTGTTTGTATTTAAATAACCTTAGGATTAGGGTGCCAAAATGTGTTGGTAAATAAAAGGCAGACTTTGTCTCAAGACCAATATTTTGACTGAGTGCTGTTACCTGTAACTGCAGTGTGATTTTGCCTGCCTCGTTATTTATGTGGTTGTGAGGCACTATTCCATTCTCCTGAGTGCTGAAGAGCTGCTCGTTCCTCTGGAACATGCCTTTCACCACCTTAACCTTCAGACGACTGCGCAGGATGATGGCAGCATTACCTACAAGAGCCAGAAACAAACACTTCAGGCAACAACCATCATGAAAACAAAAAACACGTTACAGACTAAAACTACAGTTTATCAAGTTTCAAAGTTAGAAAACATAAGAAACTTTCAATCACTTTACCTTCGAAAACTTTATCCACCTCTGTTTTAAAGGACTCAAACTTAAACGGTGTGAGAAACCCCAAGGAACCCAGATGGAACGCCATGACCGGGGGAACACTACCCTTAAACAAATGAGGGGGGGGGGGGGACACCTGGGATGATTAAACCACATAGAACTCTTAAATCAATCTCCAACTAACCTTTGCATATGCAAATTCACTCTGCTTATATGGAGCACACAAAGACCATTCAATGTAAAGCAGCTGAATGACCTAGGAGGAGGCTGTTGTGCGCAAACAAAATGAGATGAGAGATGAGACGAGAAAATACCTGGAAAAGAGATGATGCATACAGAAGAGTCCCATCTCCACCCAAACATATAATCAGATCAATGCAGTCCGAGATGTCATCATACCCTGTACGAACAAACACAAGGATGAATCCCTAATTTTCCTAATGCACCTACTCCATTATTGGTTAATGGTGTGTCAGGGTTATGCAAATCCTGTTACTGGTGAACCTGCCGACAATTCACTCCTATCTAATTCAAAACTACGAGGTTTCAGTACCTTCCCTGAACGTGCACAGCTGATCGCGGATGGCTGAAAATGACTCATCGCTCATGAGAGAGCCATCGTCCACAACTTTCTTCTCCACATAAACCATCAGATGTTTCTCCTGATGGTAGAAATAATTTAGATAAAATTTGTATAACCATATCTAAACAAAAATCTAATATAATGCAATGAAAATAAAAGGGTAAAAATAGCACCGGTAGCTTTACAGCCTGTAAATCAACAACTAGAGTTACTTTTAGTTTGGATTTTGTGTAACCTACCTCCACGAGGAACCTGCAAAGCTCTTTGAACGGCTCCAGCAGGGTCTCGTCTCGAATCTTTCTAATGACCAGGACGTTAAGCGGTGGTTTGCTCCAGGTGAGACGCTGGCTGGCTGGATCCTGAATGTGCCTGCGAGGAAAGCCGACAGAGTAGGCAAACATTGTTGTGAGAGTCGGCACTGCACTTCACACAGAGAAACACAGCATGTACTTTGTACTGTCATTACAAAACTTCAAACGTTTGGAAGAACTGTAAATCTTGGACTTCTGCTTTTGGTTTCTGACAGTTCCAGGATCAGATAGTTTTCGACATTGATAAATGAAAAAAAAGTTTGAAAAAAAAGTAATAAATAATGGGTAATAATACTTCTCGCACATTCAGTTTTTTATTATTATATATATTTAAATAAATATTTAATAAACACATTTTATCTATTGTACCAAGGAATTAACAAAACAGCTAGGTTTCTATAACTCCAATATTAAAAAAAAATTATGTTAAATGGTATGTAGAAATAAGACATTTTAAGATTAACTTTAATCAACTTTCTTGATTTGAAATGTCCAGAAACACATAGCTAACACCTAAAAAACAAGTTCGGAAAAATATCAAATATCAAGCAATACCCTCTGCGTTTGTTTTGTCCTGAGAGTTGTAAAACAGGCATAGTGCTGGGAGTTTTTGGAAGGGGTGCAAAAGAAAGTTCCAGCATGAACGCTCCTGTGATCTAACTTCCAACTCCATCCAACAAAATGCCCTCTGGATCAGAACTCAGCGCACATGGCCCAATCACTTGTTTGTCCAATCGTTTGCTTGACTTAATGTTTAAACAGTAACAAGGGATGTGACCTAACCCCTTATCCAAAGTAGCCCTGACTGCGCTTACTTACATGACTGAGGTGGGGTTGGGAAGAACGCAAGCTTTGGGCCCAAAATGAGTAGCAGGATATGGTCCATGTAGAAAGTGCCCTCGCCTGCAACAAACAGATACTTCACTTAAGTCACTTCACATTTTTATCTTTAGACTGTATCAAATGGTGTGTTATATACCGGTACCTGCATCTATCCCATCTTTTTGGACAACTCTCGGCAGTGTCCTCCGCTGACGCAGAGGCTTCTGATTCGTGCTGCTCGGGCAACTGATGTACGCTTCCCCCCGACAGGCGTTCGGGACAGTCCGGCCGCTTAAGAGACCTCTTCACCTCTTTCCGTCTTCTAGGAAGTTTCCCCTGCCGCTCCTGCTGCCTCTGTGACCGCTTAGATGAACCACTCTCCTCCACCTTTCTGGAGGGAAGCCCGTCTTCCATGTCTTCAATTCTTATGGGGGGGAAAATTACTCAAATTACTAGAATAAAATTATATCTAAAAATTAGGTGAGAAGGCCCAGGGACAACATTGCTGGGTTGATCTCACCCTTGCTATTTATAGTACAAAATAAATAAAAGGAAATAAATGCATGGGCAGTTGACAGATAAAATGTCCATGGAATAATTTTTGTATCCATATTTAATGTAGTCTCGAAATTAAACTAAAATTTACATGTATAATAATAAAATTGTTAAAATGGTTAAATAATAATTGTGAAGTCCAGCATATACATATTACATAAGTGTAAATTTGTACACGTGACAGCAGCTGAATGTGTTTGATTCTTGTGTTCACATAAATCATTGTTTTGTAATGCACGTCAAATGTCTATTTTCATCAACAAGATCCTATATAAAGTTAACAAACGCATCTGACGTGTGCTCCACAACAAGCAAAGGCAAATCTATTCATACTAATAAACATGCTAACTAACAAGGGTTGTGCGGTCATGATGTGACAAGGGGCAATAATCATAAATATGATACACGATACTAGACATTGCACTGAAAACACACCACATCACATCCATCGAGCCAAACTTCCGTCAAGTTAGCCGCACAGCGCTAGCTAAACACACTCCCTCAGCGCTTACCACACACCAGGAAACACCGGCAAACTCGGGGCTTTACGGCCTTTCGACACCTAAGAGCTGAATTGCACACACTTGACCGCGTTATCCGGACGGCAACGGTAATTCTACTGCACCATGTTTACCGCGTAGCTTGGTAATATTATTATGGGATGTACACAATGACATCACGAGGCTGATCGTGACACTCGCGCTGCTGCGCAGAATCACTCCGAGGCAAATGAAAACTTCTTGCTTCAAGGTTCAATATCGTATTTACTTCTCCTTTTTTTCTTCCTTAGTGTTATTTTAATACATTTATTCAGTCATACTGAACAACTTTATGGGCAACCTTAAAACCCAAATCAAGAAATCAATCACGGACAGACAGCGTAATATTTTAGGTGTACACAAACGGTCGCGATTCACAAAAGCCTGTGAATTATACGTGTACACATGACCATGTTTATTGAGTAAATACACATTACAACAACAACAAAAATAGGCACATACATTTTTTTTAAATCTCCTGTCATACAATGAATTGACTTTACACAAAAACAGGCACATTCATTTTTTTGTTATATTTGTAAGTCTTCTGTCAAACAATGAATTGAATTTACACAGGTGTGTAACTAGGTCAACTCAAAAAGGATGAATAAAGCAAGGTGTGGTTTGCCACCTGTTGTTCTGAGATTTGTTCTTTCTTCAGGGCTTATTATCATGTCAACAGCAGCTGCACTTTAGTCATTTCACTTCTGAACTATTCAGTTAACACTTAGGCCTACTTCTTGAGGCGACTCTGATTTTACAGTAAAACCGTGCATTAAATCCAATGCATAAAATATTAATTTTACTTATACAAAGGGAGATAGGGTTCTGCTATATTCAAACTGCTTTTTATAAAGTTTAAAAAGGCCACTGGCAAAATATCTAAAATTATTAAAATTAACAATATGTGATTTTGTTTGCAAATAAAAGTAGGGCTACACAGCTGTCCTATTGCATGACTACATATTCATAATATAATAATATCTTGGCTATGATAACCAGTCAAGTAATATATATTGCTAGATCAATATATTTTTTATTATTCCTTATCATAACAATGACCACAGATCACTTTTCAACATAACAAAAGATCTGACTTTCAACAGATCAACATAAACCATAGATACAGTACACCTTCAAAAAGCAAGCAAACTAACAAACAACAGCAACAACAAAGGTTCATGTTGACCTGCCAAAGTTTTGCAAAAGATATGTGAAATCCTGAAACCTATAAACAAAACAAACAAAGAAAAAAAAAGGGACCCATGTCTGACAAAACATATACATTTTATTTTTGAGCAGTAATATATTCCAATGAAAGAAAGAAAATCAATTTATGGCAATTGATCGGAGATCCATTTAAGAAAAATGCTCTTACGGACAGAATAAGTAAAAAGATCTAAAGATTTCCTGTATTTATATATATATATATATATATATATATATATATATATATATATATATATATATATATATAAAATACGTATATGTATTAAATATAAGACTTAGTTTCCTACAAATCTGTACCCAATAGGCTTTAATACGTATACATTTCCGAATGCATTGAACAAAGTCACGCTCTTCTACTTTGCACTTCAGTCAATGCGGAGAATGGATCAACGCTTTTTGTTGACATTCCTGCCAATCCGGCCTACCCCTTAACCATGTGCTTGCTTGTCAGACCCCTCCCTGTGACTATTAGAAACATGGAAAATTCTGTTTTAGCAATAACCAGTTTTGATTTCTTTAAAACCTATTATTTTCCCCAGTAATCTCCTTTATTTAGTCAATCCCCTTCTTGCACAAAGCTATATTGCTCAAATCTGGTTAGTGGTTAACTACAGTAAGTTCCCTTTTATAGCTGTAAAAACTGTTGTTATAGAGCTATCTGTTATAGATGTCATTTTACAATTCTGTTGAACGCACCATTTTTGGAAGTAAAAAATAAGAAATCATCTTATAATTTATAAATGTGTGACACTACACATTTGAGGTTTTTGAATAATTATGTTCTTAAATTTGTGTTATCAGACATGCACATTAGGGTTTTATTTTACACCTTATGTTGTTATATTTGTATTATTTAATATTATTTTTAGTGTAACCTTAGTAGTGTTTTGTAGCTGTGTGCATAACACTGTGTACACCTTCCATAGTAATATTTACCTTATCTTATACATCTCTCTCTCTCTCTCTCTGATGTGTAGGGTTGGACTTTTCCTCAGTTAGGTGTGTCCACTGAAAGCTGGTGTGTATAGTTTCAGTGAGGAACTGCTTCCAGTTACATAAACGACTATATTGTGGCTGTTGTAATTCCTGCCTTGGACTATGCCTTACCATGGACACATCAATCCCTTCTCTTTTGCTGGTTCTTTGGCTCAAGAGTTTGATGAACTGTCTGGTGGTTGTGGTACAGCGACACTACATGATCCGGACTTTCTCAGGATTCTTCTGCATTTCGTTGGCACTGATTGACACTTTCTTGAGTTTTGTCCTCTCAGCTATTTTCTATCTTGAAGGCGTCAACTTCTCAGGCTGGCACTTCACCAGGTCCTATATATGCCTACTGACTCAGATTACTTGTTGCATCTACGCCATACTTCACTGGCCGGTGTTCCTCCTTGTAGGACTAGATAACTTCTGGACACTATCATCAAGCTCAAGACACATATCCTGGACACAAAAGCTGATTTATATTGCTGGAGTGTGCTTGCTTTGGATTCTAGCAGCTTTGTATGTTTTCTGGATTCCCGACGTTGCTGCACTGTTGGGATTTGATGAGAAGCACCAATGCAAGCTGTTCAGTAGCTCTCAAAGTGCTCAGGTTCTCGTCGCTTTGCTGCTGACGGCCACGTGCGTCGTTCTTTACTCTCACGCTCCGTTTGAGAAATGGAGGGTGCAGGTTTTTCTGCATCCCACTCAGCAATGCTGTTTGGCTTGTTTAAGGCGGATTATGCATACGTTCCTCAGCACATGGGCTTCGTTTCTCCTTCTGACGCTCGTTTCACCCTTGCTGAAGATAGACATGCACGCGCACCTGCAGCTAAACATCATCTGGTTGAGTTTCCTCAACAGTTTTTCCTTCGCTTTGGCGCTGTGCGGCCGCTGTTTCGCAGCGAATTTTAAAAAAAGCGACACGATTACAGATGGTTTTTGTTCATGGTACTTTTGTTTTACATATGAAGATGACGAGCGGAAATATGGACAACAAACCGACCGCATTTAAGTTAAAACACAAAATGACTGACCGTTTATTCTGGAGTGTATGTGTATCTGCTTGCTTGTTTGCATTATACAAATGAAAAATATAAACGTGGGTTTGTTCATTTCAAATTATTTTCGCTAAACTCATTCTTGAGTAGAATACAAGTATAAAGTGGATCTGCACCCTTTATAACACTTTGCTGATGTCAAATGTCTGTATATAAAAAGTCACGTTTGACGCAAGCTATTATGCAAGATAGACAAGTAACAAATATTTAAATGCTGTTGTGTGTGTTGACTACTGTATATTCACTCCTTTGCTCACTGAAAAGACATTTAAAAAAAGACAGAATCAGTGCAAAAGCAATAGTAAAATGAATGTCTTGTGATATGGCCAATGTTTGCATATTTCATTCTGTAACCCACTTGTTCAAACAGATTAATAATGGGAGAAACGAAGCTTTTCAAAGAATCAATTGATCCGATTGCTTTGCAAAAAGATTCGCTGTTTTGAAGCATTCTGAACTCCACGCGCTGGCGACCCCTGCTGGTCAAAACGGTGTAAATGCAACACAAACATCCTAAAAACAACTTTTACAAACCTATTGCAAATGTTTTATTGAAAGTACTGTATTTGAATATAAAATTCAACTAACTAATCATCTAATAGCATTAGATTTCTGTATAGTGTATTATTTTATAGATTTCCAGGTGTACACTGTTATTTCATCAGTCGATCGTGAAAGTTGTGGTTGAAAGTGCACAGTAGGATAGAAAGTCTGAGCGCGCGCGCGTTAAACCTGAGCGAGAGCAGAGCCAAATGAACAATGAAAGCGCGCGTCCGGTTTTGTGCTGTTGTGAAAAAAACTCGAGAGACTCGTTACATGGAAATACGTGTCTATTTCCGCCACTGAATAAAAAATAAAGAAGGTAATTTCGACGTTTTCATGGTTTCACAGAGATCGCCCACCAGCGGTGAAGCACTGGCCCTGCCCGAAATGCCACCCTAAATACTAGCGGTCTTACAGTCGTGACGTAACGCCGTTTTGACTGTCGGGAAGAAGTCTCTGTGCTGCGGAGCTCTCGAGCACTCTTCTGAAACCTAAGATTTCAAATGGCACACTCTACTACGGTCTCGTGAGCTTAACGGACACGCGCACGAGGTAGCCATTATAAATTCACGAGACCGACAGTGCATTTATGCATTAGGAACAGCGTCATTGACGTGTGTGTGTGTGTGTACATACACATTTGCAGGGATTTTATAAATCCCATAAATTAACATTGTAATAATTCATTAAAAGTTTCAGACAGCATAAATGTGGGCTTATTTATTGATTGTGAAGATCAATAAATATTTCTTAATCCCACTTATATCATCACATGAAGCCAAATAGAAATTCCTGTTTTTCTGTCTCCCAATGTAAGATATTTTTAAACAATTAATAATTTCTTTCTTTTTCTTCAAGTTTTATTGGTCCTACATTTGATCAAACTGAATTTAAGACATTTTTTAAGGACCCACAGGGATCCTGTCTGTATCTTTGGGCACGAAACAGGCTTTTATGCATATTATGTGTTCCTTATGCATATTATGTGTTCCTTATGCATATTATGTGTTCCTTATGCATCTTATGCACAAAGTTAATCTTACTTTAGTCATTAAAGATTTCAGTGTATGAAGGTGTTTGGAATGGTGTGAGGATGAGTAACAAGAGGAGAGAATTGTTAACTATTACTTTAAGTGAATTAAATGTCAATGTTTTCCTTAATACTAACACATTTGAAGTGTTTTCCAGTTTGATATTTTCTATTTTCATAGCTTGAGAGCCAAATCCGCCAAAGCACATGTGATAAAAATTCAAAAAGTACAATGACACAACCGGTTTGACACTACAGAACTTTACTTGAATTGAATCCAAGTTCATTGTCTATACAAGATATATTTACAATGACTGAAAGAGGGGAAATAAACAATAAAATACTAGATACAACCGAGGTATTAGCTAAAAGCATGTACATGTATTTAACTCAATATCAATCATGATAAACAGTTTGAGATGTGTCATCTGCTTTAGAAAACATCTTATATCACAACATGAGGTAGGAGAGCAACGTCTCATTTTCATGCAAGAGCAACAAAAAAAAACTCTCATCACACTGTAGAATTGGCAATGTATGCAATGATACACACAAGCACTGCATTTCATATCTCAGAATTACAACTTAAATATCTTCGCGGTTTACAAAAGTCGTAAACAATATAATTTCTATTACAGTGTTGAGTGTGTTCTCCAAAAAAGGAAGAAAAAAAAAGCATCACATCTGTTTTGTTTTTTTCTTTAGTATTAATGTCTCTGTTACACATTAGAAAAGGTGTGATCAATATAATAGGGACACATGCTGTGCTGGCAGGTAGTCATTTGAATACTATGTCTATTTTTACCAACATAAAAAATGTTCAGTTTATATCATTGTGATTTTCTTTTGCTTCTTTTTACCATTAATCAGCTCAAGGGAGCCACAGTATTCATTATCCCCTGTAAAATAGGATATTTTCCTTTAGAATGCAAAATAAACGGTAGCTTTGCTGGAAAACTCTACTATTAGATTGCTTTGAGGTACAATTTTGCTAATTATATTATAGCAGGCCTATAAACATCAGATATTCAATATATCTCAAACCTCTCAAATATGTACACCGTTCTCTGTATTAATTTGCTTAATACTGCAAAAGCCCCAAACATGTGTTATTTCTAGAGTCTAAGGAGTACTGTATCCTATACCCATAACTCAAATTTAACATGGCATTCTATATAGAAGATATACAGCGCCCTGTGTACAAAATGCAATTTACACGTTTCATA
The DNA here is from genome assembly GCA_037043235.1 of Rhodeus uyekii. Taxonomy (NCBI): domain Eukaryota; kingdom Metazoa; phylum Chordata; class Actinopteri; order Cypriniformes; family Acheilognathidae; genus Rhodeus; species Rhodeus uyekii. The sequence continues at coordinate 1,412,740 of JAWRVZ010000035.1, forward strand.
GAATCGTTACAAATGAAAAGGTATACTCTAAAAAGCTTCAGAAATACAATTTAATACCCCAAAACTATCAAAAACAGCATTGAAACTGGCTGCTACAGAGGTAACTGTGGTGAAAATTAAAGAAACCCAATACTGATAGTACAGAAATTGTAGTCGACACACCATGTGTAATGTAATACAGGGACAAAACAAATGCTACAATCTCTCAAAAGAACTACACACGAAATCAGAGCTATATATTTGTTTGTGTGCGCATGTGTGTGTGTGTGTATATATATATTTGTAAAATTGCTCCTTTCAGTAAGTATGTCTTATTTGCCACGGAGACACTATATTAGGCTCTTGAGTACATTTTGTGTCCGTTTACATAAAGATTGCAGTTTTTCAGTCAATATGGAGGAGCATTTTGTGTATGTGAGAGAATACAAAAGAAAAGGAAAAAAAAAATCACTCTGCATTTTAGTAATAATGAATCTTTGTTGTAGCATAACAATATAGAATCTAACAATACATGCATTATTTCACTCCCTTCTTTGTAAGAACTTTAAATGGGGAAAATTAAAAGCTGAAAAGTGAACACCACCAAAATAACAGGCTGTCAGACTCAGTGGGCTCCAATAAAATGGATGAAACGACCCACTGTAGGGAGACACGAGGCCCCGGACAGTGAACGTCACTGTTCCCAGACCCCGTTGGATGGAGTGTAGGGGTTCTTCTGAGCATCATGCATCCCACCCCCTACACCACAATACACACTTTATCAACAACCACTCTTCAGACCAAAACAAAAAAACAACAGAGCTCGGGCTACACCCAAACCTTCGCAAATGTGATCAGAAACCTTGAAAGACTATTTATAAGAATTTAGTTAATATATTAATGACTACCATATGTACAAAGTGTATATAAATCTTTATTAGTTAATACATTAAATAACTTCTGAATAATTTCAAGAAAAGTTCAAAAATGGCAAAGCACTCAATTTACAATATAGTCTTGTTTTTCGATTCTTCATTGCTGGATATATATTCACATAAGTCAGGGTTTTTTATGTTTTCCTCTTTTGCATCTAAGAGGTTTTGCACTGTACACATTATCAGGTTTAGAAAACGCTGCGGCTTGGCTGATTTTGAAACCGATGAGGAATGTTCATGTACATCATGAAAGAAGCCTGTATTTCTGTCTAATATTGTTAACAAACTTACTTGGAACTAAAGAAAGACAATAAACTCTTTCCATCTTTCTTTATCCATCTAATAGCTGATGTAAGGGTGGGCTTCAAAGACAGACGTCTCATTCTACAGAGAAAAAGCGCACCTCCTCAACCCCCAGTGACTGGGAGCTAACATGACAGCATTAATTCCTTAATGTCCCTCCCTTCGCCCCCTGTCTGCTTTCCTTGTCTCTGTCAGACCTGTTTGTTCAGTCATCCAGAATAATGACAAAAGGAATGAAGAGGCAGGAAGTTCAGGCACTCATCGCATAACAGACGAAACATTTAAGCTGGAATTCCAGAAGCTTATCAGCATAATAAAATCAGCTCTGGTTTATGAGTGATTGCAACTCTAATGGATCCATCAAAAAGAAATGACAAATTTAAGGTCAACTGTGTGCTTTGTTTGAAGGGAGTATGTTGATCTACTCAGTCTTGAAGTCTTTTGACACTAGAGGAACTCTTTTAATGCTGAACACGAGAGTGAGGTGAACTGCGCCATACCCTGAAACCTCATTTCACAACAACAGTGTCTGAGATTCATAGTGCTCTCCAGCAGGAGGCGAATGTGAGTCTTTGCTTGCTGCATCAACCAGGAATGAACTGGGTTGTTTGTCATATACCAGCCTGCAAAGGGTCAGCAGTGCAGACAGGAAACATAATCAACACCAGAACCAAAAGACAAACGACAGGCAGTTCAAGAGAAAGAAAATGGAGGGGTGAAGAAACAGAAGAAGGGATGAATTATGATCTTAAACCAGTAAGGAGTGCCTCTTTATGCATTTGAATCACATGTATGAAATATAATGACTTAAAGTTCTAGATAATAATATTCTACTGATATTTTTGGGATGTTAACAAAAACCTCTCCCATTTTTTCTGAATGAAATAATGATACACATCAAAGTCAAAAGTAAACATGGTTCCACGTGGTTTCTTGCTGCTGCAGGGCATTGGCATCTCGCTGTTTGGCATCCTGGGGCTCTGTGTGACAGGTAGCATTTTACTGAGTGTCAGTTTAGTTTCCTGTATCCAAAGGTCCGAGACAAGAAAAGCACTCAAGCACTGTGTCCCAACGCCATGGGAGGCAAAAAGTATTGAAAAGAAACAACTCTGTCCCATCAGCCTCTCAGCACGACTATAAATTAAAACAGATACATACATCCCAAAAAAATACTTAATGACTGGTCGAGGGGAGGGAAGAAAAAAAAAAAAAAGGAGACACGAAAAGTCTTTAAATTAAACAAACATTAAGGGAACACAAACGGAAATGTTTACGGGAGAGCTGCTCTTTTCTGCAGAGGTTGTCTTGTGTTTGCATGTGTCTCTGCAGGGAGTGGGCAAGCGTGTTCCTGGGCTACAGGCGTGGAAGTGTGCGAGACATTTATCCGGAGGTTACCTCTGGAGCCGGTGAAATGGGGGAATGCTGCGATTGTGGGCTTGTGGAGGGGGTCGGGTGCCGGGCAGGGCTACTGCTGCGGCTTGCCTTGTTGCCGGACTGGGCCATCTGCAGCTGAAGCTGTGAGATCATGAGCTCCAGCTTCTCTCTGGCCTCCCGTTCTCTGCACAGCTCCTGCTGCAGTTCCTGCCGCTCTGCCTCGGCTTGCTCGAGACGACAGCGCAGCTCGCACAGCTGCAGACAGAACGAGAGGAGTTAAAAATAGGAACGCACAAAATATTTCAGAAAACCAGAACCAAAAATCTGTGATTTCTGCCCTGAATTTCAGCAACAGAGCAACTAAAATATTATAGAGAATAATAATAATAAAGAATTCAATCGAATATAAAATGGAAAAACGTACGTCTACTGTGAAATAATATAATTGTCCCACTATTGCATTATCTTCACTTTGCTTTAAAGCTACAAGTATAAGTGCATCATTGCGGTTAATTAATTTACTAATGAGTCACTCTGGAACACAAAATTATTACTTTCAGAAAATATTTTGAGCAATTTCACATGTAATGCAGTGTTATTTTAGTATTATGTGCAATGTGGATATTCTAGTATTTATTAATATTTTGAATTAGCTTTTACAATTATATTTTCAGTTTGTTTTAGTATTTTTGAGTTTTTAAACATTTCTAATATAACTAAGCACATAACAAAATTATGTTAAACAAAGTAAATGTATCATCTTATTTTACTTTATTTCAATTACCAAAAATGATTTATAATAGTTTTGGTTAATAATAACACTGACTTGATGACAGACCCTGTATTTAGCAACATTGAAAGACAATGGACACACACAAATACTAAATCAATGGTTCTCAAAATGTGATGCATTTCTGGACATAACAAAAATAGTAAAAATATTACAATATGCAAATGTTACTTAATTTATGCATGTAATAAAAACAGTCTAATGCCTATGCAGCAATATCAGCAGTACGAATAGGCTACTTGTGTGTTAGGTGGTACTTGGATGGTCTGATTTGATTAGACCTGATATTTGATCTAAAAAGTTTGAGATCCACTGCCCCAATTAATCATTGAAATCAGACCCAGTGTGCTAGTCAGCAAGGCAATGGCTCTCCATCCCATTGTGCGTGCGTGCGTATCTCTCTTCCCGCTACCGATTCCCTCCCACACACAGATGATGTGCTGATACAAGCAGCATATTGCATTGGGCAGAGGAATAATTCACACTGGGTATAGTTTATCCTTGCATCACAGAGTCATTCGGGCACACTCAGATGCGAGCCACACATTTACCTGTGCGTTGTACTGCGCCTCCTGTTCTTTGGGTTGGCAGGCACAGCTCTGCTGCCTGAGCTGCTCTAGTCGGTGTTCCAGCTGTCTTTGCTCCTGCCGCACCTCCCCCAGTCTCTGAGCATGCTCAGTGTGCACCGCCTCCAGCTCGTTCTGCAGCTCCAGCTGCTCCACAGACAACTCCCTCAGCCTGGCTGCCTCGCCCCCGCGCACTGCCTCCAGTTCCTACACACATGCACATCAAGTCATCCATCAAACAATGTGTGGCAAAGGTCAGGGGTTTGCAGTGGATGAGTTGAGCGCGATAAAGCTCAACTGGAACATGCTCCATTCTGCTCTGGCCTTCACAGTTACATTCACTACAACAAGGTCACTCTCTTTTCACAGGACCACAAAAGAGCTTCTCGGATACACAACTTGTCCATCTCCCTGGCACTGATTAAACAGAGAAGCATTTTTAGACATAGATGTGCACCTGATACGAAGAATTACAAAAAGAAGGAAGCAAAATCATACACTCGCCATCATTGAGTCCATCAGTGATTGGATGAAAAAACTGACAAATTCAGAAGAACTGTGGCAACATCTCCAAGATGCTTGAAGAAACCTTCCTGAAAAACTGTGTACCAAGGACAAAAGATGTTTTAACAGAAAGGATAGTCACATCAAATATTGATAATAAGATTATTGATCAAATCTATGTGTGACATTGTTTTTGAAAGCATCCTCACATTACAGCACTTTTATACAAGTGCCTAAAACCTTTCACAGTACTGCCGTTTTGGAGCATTTCTTCTGGTTTTAGTCTGTGTCCGTTTTTTTTCCTGTTTCTTCATGTAATCACAGAGAGACTCGATGATGGTGAGATCAGATCTCTGTGTGGAGCATACGCTGTTGTCAGACTCCTTTTGCATGCAAAAAAATCTCACTGGATTATTGCAATTATTGGCAAAATGAATGTTTGGAATGAACTGATAAACTGATATTTCCTACTAACCCACTTCAACAAAAGATATAAATAACTGGCTTAAAACCATTTTTGGGGTGAAAATACTAACGTGCCTAAGACTTTTGCACAGTACTGAATATAAATTATAGATAAAAATCTAATTAAAAATTCACTACACTATTGATTATGTGCATTTGCTATGTATTCTTTGTGCTTATGAAATTTAAAGGCAGGGGTTTTCATGGTATCCTTGAATTAAGGTAGGATATAATTAATTTAAATTAAATATGTTTTAATAAAATTAATAAAAACACATTTACTCCAATTGATATTACTGCTTTCATTATTGCATTGTAAGCATTTTTCACTGATTGTATTCTATTTTTAACCCTTTAATAATATATTATTTTCTTTAATAGTGAACAGAAAAGAATATACAGTCAACTTTATAGAAAATAAAAATTCTCAGGTAATATTTAAATTTTTTAGGCTTTAGTAGTGACCACATAAAAGCCAGTTACTCATTAAATTTATATTTCTCAAAGTTAATTTATATTAATTTAAACACCTTATTAGAGTACTGCGCTGTAAGCATGTTAACGTCAACCAACGTAATCAACTGTCAGCATTAGTCAAGAGTACAAAGCCAATTTTGAGTTAGAAGGTGGCTGCTTATGGAGACAGCAGACACAGACGCAGCTCATTAGAGTTTGGAACAGAGCCTCTGTGTCTCAGGTAGAGATGATTTGTCTAATTTGACTGTCTCACCATTTCCAGCTGCAGCTGTTTTTGAAGGGTGGAATTGAGCTTCTCTTGCTGCCGCCGGTACATCTGCACAATCTCCAGCATGATCCTGTCCTTGTCATCCTCTGTTCCGCTGCCTTTTTCCGACATGGGAATGGGGGCGTGCTGCTTGCTGCCCGAGCTAGTCTCCATGGTGACTGGCGGAGGAGGTTGGCGGCGCTCGTGCGCTTCGCCCGTGTGGTGGGATTTGGCCTCCTCTGTGACTGATGAAGGAGATGCAGGAAGATCTGAGGGAAAGGGAAGAAAGAGTTAACCACACTCACGCAAATCACACACACACACATTATCTATCATGTGCTGAAAGTCTGTGTGACTCTCTGTAGGTGTCTCTCTTTGAAGGTCAGCATAGAGGACTAGTGTGCGGAGTATCACACAGAAACGTGACGCATGTGGAGAGTGAAGATTTCCTCGATTTAAAAGATTTTGCAGCTAAGGTGCTACACACTCTCTACATACAAATTACCTGCACCAGGCAAACTGCAGCTGCCTAGCATGTATGTTTAGATGAGCAATACGGGAGTCCAGAGGGACTGAGAGAGAAAGAGTGTGTGTGCGAGAGATACAGCTCATTTAAATGTAGGACAGGCAGGCTGCAGGTCTGGCACTGCAGAGCCGAATAATAGCCTCGCTCTACTGCTAGACTCTACTGTGACTAAGAGCTGTCTGTCACACTCAGAAGAATGAGTCAGAGATGGAGAAGAGAACGCGAGACAGAAGGGACACGGGGGAGCCGAGATGGAGAACGGGTACATGAAAGAAAGAGAGACAGACTGAGAAAGAGATGGGGGGGGAGGGGGGAGAAGCAGATGAAGGAAGAGAGACAGACTGATGAAAACAGTTTCAACTGAAATGGTAGAGTGTGGCGCTTGCAACACCAAGGTCATGGGTTTGATTCCTAGGGAAAGCAAGAACTGATTTGAATGTCTATCTTGAATGCAATGTAAGTCGCTCTGGACAAAAAGCGATAGAGGGAAAGGGGGAAGACAGACAGAGAGATGAAGGAACCGAGAAAGGGAAAGCATGGATAGAGAAAGAATATGTGAAAGAAAGAGACAGGAAAGAAATTGAAAGATGAAAGACATGGAGGAATAACAGAAATGTTGAGAATGAGAGATGGAGGAATAGATATAGACAGATGAGAGAGACAGGGAACCTGAATGGAGAACAGGTACATGGAAGAAAGCGATGCAAGATAAGGGAGCCAGGGGGATGAAAGGTAGACAAACTGAGAAGCCAGGATGGAGAACGATTACATAGAAGAAGGGGAGAAGAGAAACCATGATAGGGAGAAGAAGAAAAAAAGAGAGAGAAGGAAACAGGGAGAGGTGGGCAAGAGGGGGTTGAAGAGGATCAAAAAGTGTATAAAGGGAAAAGTGAGGCAGGGAGAGGAATAGAGTGAGACAGGCAGAAGGAGGACGGGAGGAAATATGGTGCTGCGGTGGAGACTGGAGACCCCTCCCCCAGTATTTTATTCTAGAGCGATCTGACACTCGCACAGCGGCAGCGGCCTCTTTTCATTCGCTCTCTCTTCAACAGCAACTATAAAATGTGAGTTGTACTAATCATTAACAAGATACTTTCAGCAGCTCCGGAGTGAGTCAACCGCATACATGTCCATCTCACCTCATCATAAACATGTACATTTTCTGTATATATGTAGGATAATTTACTAGGATGACAAAATAGTGTGCTGACCTGTGTTGGGCTGGCTGTCGTGGGAGAGTGCTCTCCTGCTGTAGTGTTGTTTAAGCAGGGCCCCCAGAACCTCATGGCTCACCTCTGCGTCCTTCCGCAGGGACACGTTAGGGGCCACCATCTTATCGTACGTGTACAGGTAGTAACTGCAAATACAAACACTAAAACTGAAAACTCCAGCAATATTGGCAAGAGAATTGGTGCTCTCTGAAAGCCATTCACATATACAGCCAAGCAGGTAATAATGCACTACAGAGCTAAATCCCAAAATTCAGATCAGACTGAGCATTTAAAAAAAAGGGTTGAAGCCTTTTATTTCTTGTCGACTGTCTCCAAGCCTCCAGGTCAAGTGCTCTTCTTATCCTATCAGGTTTGCAAATATAAATTTAACAATTTTACTTGGCTGGTAGGGTGTTTCCTAAAGGCCAAAGTCAAAAGAAACAAGGCTTCTATGATATTAGATTTGGTGTATATGACATCTATGGAATTTTGCCTATTTTATCATATGCACTAGCTTCTTCCTATTGAAAACCTACAACAAAGCCCAGGTCAAAAGGGAATGCTGGGGGGAAAATGGCATACCTTGGGTGGACGATGGGGGCTTGTCCTGGTTCCTCTTTGATATCAGGAAACAGTCGACTGAAAACCAGTGAAGACTGCGAGTTGCCCTGTACACACAAAAAACAAGCGCATATCAATACTAATGAAGCACTTTAAGGCCGTTTGAATATGAAATGGACTGTTTGAGCTGCATTAAAATACATGTCTACACATATTTGTGTATAAATAATACAGAAGTTCTTTAAGGTCTCATTACACACAGAGTATAAAGCGCATTTGTGCAGGAGCAGTTGAACAGCAATAATTACACAGTAATGTACAAACACACAGAGGGAAACGTGGTGAGGGGTGTGAGGATGCCTGAAGCAGAGTAAACAAAGAGAGCATCTTGCTGTAATATCATGCATGCATGAGAGGAGCTCATCCATCAGTGGCCATAGGTTGACAGATAGAGCATTAATAAAGAGGATAAGAGAAAGTTTAACTTCGTGTAAATGCTGGGTGAACTATACTGGAGGAGAGTGAGGTTCTGTTTACACCTCGTTTCAAATCACATCTCAGATGTCTCTCGTGTTAAGGGATTTTGAAAGGACAGCCTTTGATTGAGTGACTACTAAACACATATTTACACTACTAGCACGAGCTGTCAGAATGGAAATATCTTTTGGAATTCATGTACACCTGTATTTACCATTATCTGGTTCAAACTTTTTTTAGACAGTAAAGACATTTATCTTGTTAAACAAATTCTAACAAATAGTATTCTTTAAAACAATGGGAAAAAACACACAAATATGAAGCAGCACAGCTGTTTTCAACAATGATGAGAAATGTTTCTTGAGCAGCAAATCATCATATTAGAATGATTTCTGAAGAATCATGTCACACTGAAGACAGATCTGCTTTGCCATCACAAGAATAAATTAAATAATTATATTCAAATAGAAAGCAGTAATTTTACATTTTAATAATATTTCATAATGTTACTGTTTTTACTGTATTTTTATCCAAATAAAAGCAGCATTGGTCAGCATAAAAAACTTTAAAAATATCTCACAAACCCTGAACTTTTGAAAGTTAGTTGTGTATAACAAGACCCTCCTCTAAAAATAGTTGCATGAAACAGTTTGGAATGGAAAAAGGATGGACGCAGGGTAACACCCAGATGACTGTTGGGTCTCTGGTGTGTATGTGCAACTAGATATTTCTAAATAAAATGAATGACAGAGAGTCAAAGACAGAATGAGAGAAAGGGGCGTGGATGAGGGAGTTGTCTTGGTGTGGGTAGGAAGGGTGAGGCCGGTTTTGAGGATGAGAATGAGTGAGCAAGATAGTGAGAGCCTGTGAATGTGAAGAAGAGGGTGGATGTGGATGAATGTGGAGGCCGTTTTTGTGCTTGTGTGTAATTGGACCACTAAAAGAAATAAATGTAGAGCTATATGGAGGCTGTTCAGTTGTATACAGCAACAAAAACAATTTATTTGTCAAATTATTAGTGATTTAACTGACTTTTCATACTGAGCTGTGATAGAGATTAGAGATTTTAGACAGTCCCTATTCAAGCAGACATGATCTATATATTTGCAGGTCTATTGCTTAGATAGAAAATAGTCGCCCAGCAGCATTGCCAGCAAGTAGCCTTGCATTAAAGGGACTTTGGTGTAAAGTGATGCAGTACCTTCTTCTCCAGGATGTTATCAGACAGTTTGCTGTTAGGTGGGCAGGGTGCAGGGCTGGACTTCTTCCCGGGACTGTCATCATCCACCACCTTCTGCAAAAACACAAACACATGCTTTATGAGCACATCCCTTTTACACTTGGCTACAAACATTCAGAACATCTGATATTAGAGAGCGTCACACTCAATCTGTCCATCACCTCCTCTGCTCAATGAATTCCATAAACACGCTGCGGGGCTTGTACATATGCATGTGTGCACGAGTCACACAGCATGAATCCAGGACAAGCTCATTGCTGATGGTTATCAGACACAGACAGGACCTAATATAGCTGACACAGAATGGAAGAGACTTTACACTTATCTGACATAACAACTGTTCTCTCCATAAGAGTCATACATGTGATTCTATTGTTCATAATCCGTAATATCCTCCTTTTGGCAGAGCAAACCAGAAAGCATAATGCACAACCTCGTCCCTCCATCACAGAGACACTAACAGTAGAGGTTGGGTGGGTGCCAGAGGAGGAAGAAACATGTTTTATCTGGAGTAAATTACAACTTCCTGCAGACTATGGGATCGCCGGTTTCCTGAAGGCTGGTGAATGAATGGTGATGACGTCAGACGACATAAAGCAGCTGTACGGTGGAGTGACATGGCAACCCCACACTTTGGCACTAAAAGCAAGAACATCTGCGTGTAGGAGATAGGGCTGTTTTTCTTGAGGGAAGAGGAGGACTGCAGCATGAGGGAGGGGTGGGCAGCTGCCGAGGGGGGCAGAAACAATGAGCACACTGCAGTGGTGAGCCTGTCTAACCTTGACAAGCACACACACACACACACACTATGTCTACCGGCCCATCTCTCCACACTTCAAGGCCCAGCCTCTTCACCCATGACACATGCAATCACACAGTCTCCCATCTGTCTCCTTTATGTTTTCAGTTTGCGTTGTGGGTTCTCATCTCTCAAGAGCCAAGTATACAATTTTAATGTTTAAAACTGACTAAATATGCTATGTTTGGAACATAACACATGAATACTATTTTTTTACTGCAACAAATATAACTGGTATTAAAGAAAGTACAAATAAAAATTTCAATATAGTGAAAAGGTCTTATGTCAAATAATAATATATTAAGATTATGATCTCATACTGGAAATAGAAGGTCAAATCAAATGCATGGCATTGGGGGATTACAGCACATTTTATATTAGGTCATTCAGGTATTCTGTGCATACTGAAAATTAGCATATTACGCAGAGTACATATACTTTCTACACTGCAGAACCAGCAAAAGTAGTAGATTACTTTGAACAGCCATAGAGACGCCACACACGCTTATATTAGAGCTTCCCATTTGCTGTTCAACATTAGATGCAGTGCAGCAGCCTTGATGCAAGACCTTAGAGCAAAACAAACACAAAAAACGAGGATTTATCTAGCTGGCCTGCAGCACATGGTGCGAGTAGTGATTGTGATAGTTATACGAAAGCTGTGGGCGCTGTTTACTGAGAGAGTTATTGCTCTGCTCTCCTCAAGGACATGAGAAAATTACACTGGAACAGGTGTCTTACTCTCTCAAGACGCTCAAACATGAGATGCGTGATATAAATCCACTATATTTAAATGACGTGAAATGTAAACAAAGGGGAAAGAAAACATCTGCTGAGAAGGCCGTTGTAACGTACACGGTTTTTAAATGACAGTTTTCTCGAATGGTTATTTCTCATTTGTCACTCAAGACCCCAAATCCTGCGGATCAGGTTGTTATGAGTTTCTCTCCACGCTGTCTTCCAGGGATGCAACACCTCAGCCATCTATAATCTCTTTTTAATTAGTGTATTAAAGTGTGTCCCTCTCTCACACACACACACACACACACAATCATACTCTGTAACACTATTTACCATTGACTAATGTAACTAACACAAATCCCTCACGTCTCGACATGCAATCAGAACAATAACACACAAAACACTCAGATGATGCAAAGCCTGTTTATCACAAACATATGTGATGTATAAAACTCTGCAAAATTGTGTGTGAATGTGGAAGACGGCCCACAACGGTGGGAGTTAGCATTCCTGCAGCTCACTCATTTGAAACGTACCCCGCTGCTCCTATTAGTGCATGCATGTTCGCACGCACACACACCCTTTGTTCACCCTTTGGTCAGCATCGTTTCCTTTTCACCCTGGATCTCCTGTGTCCACATCAGCTTGCTAACCTGAGCACCAAAACAACATCCTAGACCAAACTGAGAACACTTTAAACCCTCATCAAATTCAAGTGCATTCCCTCGAAATGGGGATAACGAGGTCACTGACACACAAACACAAATTCCACTTTGGCTCTGACAATGAAAACCGTAGCATGTACAACCCTGACCACATTGCTTTATCACCAACTATGGAGATCCCCTGATGAAAGCAGGTACGAAAAAATAACAACATATAGCGAGAGGTTCAAAAAACACACACGAAAGGTCTTTGCAGTTCCCGCACGAGCACATTTTATGAGCTAAGGCGTAAGTGGGGAATTACAAGCTGCACAGGCCGATGATGAATCTTATCTAGGCCAACCTCACACAGTCATACTAAGCGATGACATTTCAGAGAGCGAGCGTGTACCCTAGGAATGCCATTTTATGCATATCCGTCTGTTGTGATGTGTACAGGTGTGTGTAAGCATTTGATTTGTGAAACTGACAAAGAGCGTGTGTGGACTCACGAATAGCTTTTTCGTTAGAAACACCTCACACACACACACACACACACACACACAGTTTAGCACAATTCATGTGAAAGGCTGCACATGCGGGTGATTGTGTCCATCTGTTGCAGCTCTGGCAGAGGGTATGTATACAGCAAAAAAAGCAGCGCAAACATGCAGTTTTCAGTCACAAACACACAGAGCCGCTGGGGCCCCTCACTGTACCCCCTACATAGGTCTCCTATTCACACATCATTAGCACTGCAGGGGAAAGAAAAAAGAAAAAGAGAGCGAGGACATGCGCGAGTCGGATGCATGATGGCCAAATATAGGCCAAGTTGATTTAAGTACACAAATCATTTAGAGTCTGGAAACAATGGGAGACTAGCATGCTGTTTTGATCATACTACCAAAGTCCCTTTCAAGGAAACTTGAATTTTGCAACACCTGCGGGTAGCTATTCAAGACCAAGTCCTATCTATTTAAAAGGGGAAATCCTGAAATCTTAAAAATTGCTTGGCTGAGTAAATGAGAGAATTTCTATCCCTTGAATTCAGCAAGTCCAGTTGTCATTTCAGAAGTAAATGTTTGTTTAGCATTTGTAATACAAGTGCGTGTAAGAAAAAAAAAAGTGTCACATCAAATAATGAGTCATGAAAATCACTGAGGATATTCCTTCCATTTCATTCGGAACACTGGAAAAGTCTCGAGCATTGCATTGTGGGACTCGGCTCAGTGCGTTCAGAGCTATACTGATGAGGCATCTTTTCCATGTGAGCTGGACAGTGGACAAATGTAGGCCAACTTGATGCAGGCTATAAGGAGATAAAACTGAGGAAGAGACTGAACTAAAAAGAGATTTTTCTTTAATAACCATGTAAAATGTGAGAGTCTTAAATGTGACACAATCCACCAAAATGATTGTTCCATACGTCTTTTTCCTGAAACATAAGCAGATGAATTTAAATGTAAATTCATTCATATGTGAATTGTCCTACTGAGAAATGTGTGTATAGAACACAGCAGAATAAATACAGCAACATTTTGGCATCTTGTACTCGGTTGTCACCTAAATCTTAAAAATGATGAAGAGTGAATCCAGTAACGAAAGCTGACATGCAAGTGCTTATGGACAGTATGGTTTTGCACATACTGTATAGAACTAAAGATGCATTCCTCAAATTACTAATGACGCCAATACACACACTGGAGTACTAAAATCCATGTCCTAGAAAAACACACTAAAACAACCCAAACATTCATAATCAAACCAAAACACTTGCGCAAAAACCCGAGCAAACAGCACGACTCTAAATATCAAAACGCACACACTCACAGGGATCAAACACACAGGCTCAGACGTGCTCATTCCTGAGAGGATTTGGCTGGCAGCCTGGGGCAAATTTTTTAAGGGAAGAGGGAGGGAGACAAACATTCCGTCTAGACGTGGTCATCAATAGTGCACAGTCTGCCTGTCTGTCTGCCCTCCCAACAGCCGTCTACAGACATGCACTGTTTGATCTACAACATACACCCTGATGAGAGCTGTGCACGTACACACACACGGGTTACAGAGTTATCCACGCGCACACTAGCACATACAAAACTAACATACTGTGCCGATGATCACGGATCAGCTTGGAGAGCTGTAAACAAACAGAGGAATGGTCTCTCCCCTCTCCTGCTCTCCGATTTCACAGTGTCAAACAGAGCTCTGCCTGTTCTCTTTCCTACACACGAGCGGCTTTAAATAGGTCTATGAATGAGAGATCTGTATGCACGCGTGTTAGAACAGAGTACTCTCAAGTGTGCGCCGGTGAAAAAGCAGTAACCGCATAAGCCTCCTGTGGAGCAGCTACGCTAGGCTAACACACACCCACACACGCACAAAGACATTGGCAGACGCAGTCTTGATGAAGTCTCTGAGGAGTGTGTTCTTTGGGCTGTGGCACCCTACGGCTCATTTCAGAATCTGCTGTCAGGGCTCAACCAGAGTCATCACACACTCTGACGTTGGAAACAGCTCACGCTGCTCTCTGTAGGACGCAAAAGGGGCAGAATGTGACCTTCCTCTCTCGGCAGAACGCACACACACGCATGCACGCACAGAGTCCATGAGAGCTGTGGTCAAAAGGGCAAAAACAAAGAGGACAAAACAAATATCTGGATGTTTGCATGGCAGCTTTGAACCTCCGCGCCATGTTATGAAGGGGGTTACGACCACCTTGGATCCATTTCGACCAGCAAAGCGAGTTACTGAGTTGTACTGCAGTTTTTGTACTGACACTAATGAAAAATGTACCGGCACTGAAAAGCATGATTGATATTACTGGCCAAGATTTTTTTGTGAATTAATTTAGAAACCCATCTTATCAAAAATGAAAAATAAAGTGTTAAACCACTAGCATAATAAAATCCCTTTCAGAGAAACTGTGCTAAAGGACCCCATAAATTAATAAAATACTTTTTCGTTCAAAAGTTCGTAAGATTGTTTTTCTTTTATTCAGCAAGAATGCATTTTATTGTTGAGAGTGAGAGTAAAGACAATAACGGAAAAAATGAATAAGAAACGCTTTGGAGCAACAAAACATCATATTACGGTAGAAACATTTCAGATGAATCATGTGAATTTTGCAAAACAGGAATAAATTACATTTTTAAAATACATTAAAACAGAAAATTGCATTTAGAAATTACATTTATTATAATAAAAACAAAATTTTTTTTTTACCTATGCGAATATAAGAAAATTCTTTCAAAGACATAAAAAATATATAGCCTTACTGATCTAAACATTTGATATATTTTTAAACATTGGTTTTTTTTAATCTATACGATTAAAATGCATATATAAGCATATTTTCTCATCTTGTACAATCAAATGCTCTCTAGAATGAGAACGTTCCTCCCCAAATATCATATCTCTGGCAAGCAATAATAACTAGTAAATTTTGGTTCATGGAACAATATGAAACATCACTGAAAAATCCACTAATCGTGCTAAATCTAATTATTAAGACTAATTACTTATTGATATTGTAGTTGACAGTTAGACAGACTAGTCAACAGGTTGGATATGGATAAATATGAAAGATGTCTGATAGAAATTTAAAGCATGCAGCCAACACAAACATTTAGTTAGGCGTGTGAGGTTGAGAGGGAGTCAGTCTCTATAGGTGCATGTCATTAAACCGTATGCATGGCACAGGAGAATCAACAACATGGCAGATTGACATAGGAAACTGGCAGTGCATTTCACTTCTGCCATCTTCAACAGCCCCAGAGAGAGAGGGAGACAGACCGACAGTGAAAGAGAGAGACGGAGCGAGCAACTGCCCACCCACAGAGAGCTGAGTCTCATACACAACATTTAAGCTGCAGACAGCGCACACGCACACACAATTTCACTCTACACAAGGCAGCTCATGCATTTTGCATGGCATAGCCTGTTAGAGGCCACAGTGACTGGCTTTGCATAAAGAAAGAGAGTTAAAAAAATGAAAAAGTGAGCAGTGTCCCAACCATCTCCTACAAGAGGAAGCTGTCAGCACACATCCATACCGTTACCCGAGTACGTAAACCCTCACACACCATCAATCATCAAGATCAAAACATATCACAAGATAAAGAAGAGATTGTTGGGCATAATTTTTTAGAGGAAATAAACAATGTTTGTTTATTTTGTCCAAAAATTACACCTGACACCAATGGCAAAGCTGACACCCCCAAACACTCTTTGCAATGCAAAATATTGCCATCATATGTTACCTTTATGGATTAACCTAAAAGCCACAAACTAAACTGAAGTTGAGGCCACAGGATTTCATGTTTTGGTGTCTTGATCAGAAATACAGCAAAAACAGCAATATTATGAAATATAACAATTTATAAATTAACAAATTAATAATTTAACACTGTTATCCATTTTAACATTAAAATAATGTATTGCTGTGGTGGAAAAGCTGAATTTTCAGCGTCATTATTCCAGACTTCAGTTACACATGATCCTTCAGAAATATGCTGCTCAAGAAACATTTCTTATATCAGTGTTAAAAGGAGTTGCACTGCTTAATATTTTATAAAAAGAACATTAAATAGATCAAAAGTGACAAATTTTCTATTCCAAAAAATGCATACCAGCTGAATAAAATATTTCTCTCTTAAAAAATAAATAATTTGTACAGACCCAAAACTTTTGAACAGTACTGTATACTTTACGTAGAATTCTACTCTATTCAAGTACTTTAATACAGATGTAAGCGCTTGTACAACCTCAATACTGATAGAATTGCCTTCAAATGCATCTTCCATTACAGGAATATTCCAGGTTCAAGTTAAATTCAACTGACAGCACTGCATGCTATTCAAAAACATTCTTAAATAATAAAGATATGGTTTACTTTGAGGGACTTACAGTGGAATGAAAGGTAATCTGTAAACGTAAAAATACTCACCCTTTAAAAAGTAGCCACAAGATATAAATAATATGCATGTGAACATGATTTCAGTGCGATAAATCCTTTACTAACCTTTTCTGTGTAGATAAACCTAACTTCTTTGCCATGACAACGTAACAGCTAAAGTCTCAAATAATACACAAGTTGTAGAGTATGAATCAATGTAAACATAAAAATTATTAACCACCATATTTCTTTTTAAAATCCGTCTTCCACTAAACAGTCTGAAAGAGAAAACTTACAGATCACCAAAAAGAAAAAAGAACTATTAAAATCCCAAGTCTGCCATCGCATTAAAGAGCTGAATGAGAAGATAAATGGGAACTGATGTGTATCAGATATGTAGAATTGCTTTCTGGAAGGGAACAATATTTGAGATCAGTAATTACAGGACAGATGGACAGTCAATCAAAGCAATGACATCTCATACGACTATCCTTTGTTTTGCCTGTAACAGTGAGTCAAAAGTCTGCAGCTCTCCAGCGAGACATGAATGTGCAAGCTGGTGCTGTTGTTCAGGTTGAGGAATCCCCCAGCTTGATGCAAGCTTGGAACAGACTGTCCTCATGCCGCCAGGAGAGAAGAGCGAGTCTACGTTTAGAGCCTCCGCAGGGAGAGGAGGGAAGAGACGAGAGGGGAGGGTAATGCTCTCCTACGGTAGCCAGCACCTCACTCCAATTTTCTGATGGTTTGGGAAATATAGTCTCAAGTGGGAGGAGAAAGCGAGAGATTTACAGAGCAGGTAGCTGTATGTAGTATACCGGTGCATTAAATTACAACACAGTAGCGTTGGAAGTGTGTCTTGGAGCTGTCTGCAGAATGACAGATCTTCCTTTGGGATGAGCTTGGTGTTAGGAAACAAGAGCACTGCAGTAATAGGAGGAAAATATGCAGTCTAATAAGATTGCGGTGAACCGGGGGTCGAAAACAGCAGTTTCACACTAAAAGTGCCTCACAAGCACAGATGAGTATAACTGCAGGAAGCATCTTCTTAACCCATTTTTAGCAACTTTCCTGAAGCAAGACAACCGTGCCTTTGCATTGCAGTCCATCAAAAGGGTGTCAAACCACAGTGTGAGCACATAATTGCAGCACTCTCAATGTTTTGCAAGAGGACATTAAGATGAATCACTAGCAAGCACAGTGAGACGGCTTTATCTGGAGCAGAGGGACATTGACTCCACTTGTGTCCATGTTAGGAAGATGAAGACTAACACTGCTGGTTTTGCGGGCAATAGTAGATTTACGGCAGTTAGACAGGAAGCAGAAAAGACAGGGAGATATATTACATTTCATATTATATCCATAAAGTCTTTGAGGACAGTAGGAAAGAAATTGAAAAAATGATTGAAATCAATAGTGTTTTAAAGAACATGCAGATAAATAGAAGCAGTCAATCAAGTTTGCATTGTTCTGTAAAAATAAATGTGTATTTGTCCTGTATATAGCTCCGGCATTGCATTGCTCTTGTATTTTGCACGCATGATATTTCTCCAACTAATGCTCGCCATGGCAGTTGAACCACCTGGCTGAATAGTCAAGCATGTCTTGACGAATTTAGGTCATGTGCAGTCCGTCCCGGGGCTGTTCTGGCTACTGGCTCATCTCCAGGGACTTAGCAAAAGACCGGTATAGCAATATTCCCAGCTTGAGCACAAAGAGCAGGGCCCCCAATCTCCCCACAGCATCCGAATGTTGAGCCAACAGGGAGGAGTATGTTGTCTTAACTGCCAACAGGAACTTTGGGCTTTATATAAATAGGACCGAATGCCAAATCACAGAGTGTGTGCTTTTTGGAGGGACTTTAGGGTTAGTTAGTAATTTGTTTGTGCATAAGGACAAACAGTTGGAAATAAATGAATGGAGCTTGGAGTGTGTGACCGCCTGAGCACATGAACTGCTCGAAGCACTGCGATAATACTGAGAGATGAACGCTTCACCAAGAGAAGGGCAAAAAAGTTAAAAAATAAATAAATGTATAACTACCGTATTTTCCCGCATTATAACCTGCGGGTTATACCAGATTTTACAAACCCCACAGGGGGGTGCGGGTTATATAAGGGTGCGCGCTATAACACAACTTTTTTACCCGTGATAATATTTCAATATATTTGTTACGTCCCTAAGGATGTAATGGGGTTTTTTGCGGTATTTTCTTTCTGTTTTTCTTTCTTGCGAGGGTTGTTGTCTCTGGCGTTTGTACTATCACTCTGACAGTTGGCGCTGATAGACTGTCTGACCTGTCAATCATGCAAGACGACATGATTGGCTGTGCTGCCATGAGGGCGTGCTCTTCTAATCTTATCCGAAGATCAACACCTGAATTTCGTGCACAAGCACTGTGTACCGAGCCTGAACAGTTATGGATAATTGACGTAATGCGAGCAACATTCGAAATTCGAAATGTGAACTTACACAAAAAAAGTTCATCAATCTATGGGTGCGGGTTATATGAGGGTGCGGATTATCTGCGGGAAAATGCGGGAAATAAAAATGTAAATAAAAGTTGCTAAAGTTGACCATTGCTGGCATGTCCTGATCTGAACTTGATCTCTTTCTCCTATTTTTTCATATCCCACATCATTATTCATTCCTTATGTCTAATGAAGAATATAGCTGCTTGGGGCCGAGGGGTATACACACCTGTCCATTCTTTATGTTCACCCATTCAAATAAATATGCATTTGTCAGTAAGTCTCTTGATATTAATTAGTGTACATATTTATATGCATTAGCGTTGAGACTTATAACAGACTATACTTTGCACAACTAGTCTGAAATTGCGTCCAGAAGAATGTTGATGTTAGGAAGACCCTCCTACAGTGAAATCTCACTGGTCCAAAATCCTGCATCACATTGCCACGTTATTTAACCATCAAATAAGTTTTTTATTTTATTGAAGACAGAAAAACTAGACCTGGTTAGGACACTTCGTAAATGAGTCTCACTCTCGGTCTCTCTCCTACACACCGTCTACTGTATTCATCCACTTCAGCCAGATCAATAGTTGTCCTCAATCACTCTCTCTCTCACTCCCATAAACACACACTCACTACCCTCCGCTTCCCTTATGTAAACAGAGACTGATTAGGTCATTCGGCTGCTTATTTTGAGGCGCTGTGTTGCATCCACTGGAGTCTCTGATATTTACACTGGAGCAAACTCTGATCTCAACACCCTCGATCAAACATACAAAACCCTGAACCTCTCCCACCTATGACCTTTCATTACCCTTCAATCTCTCACCAAACACAAGCCACATGAAGACACATTTCCTGAGATTCAATGCTGTGTTCTCCAGATTGCAGAAAATGCCAGGCAGAAAACAAGACAGAAGAATCCACTCAGTGTGAAACCTTTCCTCCAAATTTGAAAAGCAGGATCAACAGTTGCGTGTCACCAAGCAACATACAAGCTGACAGTCTGAGTTACTCAAATAATACAAATGCTAAGGATTTAAAAACAATATCAAATCCAATTAGAGGACTGGAACTAATTGTTGTATAATAAATGATAAACACACACGAGACTTAACGGAAACAGCAATGCAAAAAAGGACTGCGGCTGTCAGAGAGAACGAAAAAAAATGAGAGGAGGGAGAAAAAAAGAGCAAAGTCTGACAGGGAAGGTACGTCACAAACGAGGTTTGTGGTTGAGGTGAAAGATGAGAGAACAAAACATTCAGACAGGAAAATGACAGCTTTTCTCTCATAGCTTTTAAAAGGAAGGAAAGAAAAACAGAAAGTGGAAATAGGAGAGCACGATGGTGAACTGGCCTCCTTGCCTGCGGTGCATGAAGTCACAGATTTCACAATTACAAAAGGAAAGACAGAAAGACACACAAAAAAAAGAGAATGCGAGAGAAAGAGCGAAGAGAGAGGCAGCTGTCTGGTGTCTACACCGCAGCCGCTGTCTCTGCCTCTGTGGGAGATCGACAGGACTCCATCTGTCTGCCAGACACATCTGCACAGAACACACCGAGCCTCAAACCCTCACAGCTGCCTGTCTATCGCTGACATGCAATCATACAAACAAGCAAACACACACTAGCTATCTGTAGGGGTGTAACGATATTCAATACGACACCAAAAAACATGATACACCATCCCCGGTGTGTACCGCGGCACTCTAATGATGTAACACCACCCACCCCCTAGTGCCCTGGCCCATTTTTGAGGTTAACCTCACTTTACCTATGTCACCAAAAATGTCTTCCTTGACATTTGATTCAATAGTAATTAGAGGTCTTAGGTGTCCATAACAAGTACAGTATTATCCAGCAACACAATCGCAATAAGCTCCAGCGTTTTGTATTAAATTGTCTGTCAAGAAAATGAAAGGCACTGTGTAAGTGATTAGATTTCAACAATACATTTGAGTAAAAACATCACTGGCACATATATATATAAAATCATTAGATGTAGAAGTTATTGCATTTACGTGCTGCTTACATGTTTGCATACAATTTGTCATTTGAGTTTTGATTTAAATGAAATTAAATGGCAACTGAAATTAGGCGCATAATTTGGATTCTGTTGTTAACCTTTAATATTATAGTAATATGCAAGTAAGGGCTAGATTTTACAGCATTAGCATAGATAAATTTTTGTATCATTAAAAAACTTTTAATTATAAATTATTTCATTTAATTTAAAACAGAGACACAATTTGCTCAGTAACCACTGTTTAATTCAATACCCCTGTTGTACCGAACCTTACCGTGACTACAAAACCAAGGTACGTGGCGAACTGTCCGTTCTTTGTACCGTTACACCCCTTGCTATCTGTATAAGACACAAGTAGCATGATTAGGAAAACTAAATGAAATGGGAAATGATGGGCAGAAACAGATCATGTAATGTCACAGCCCTAAATAACTCAAACTTGTGTTGGTGACACATTCATGCTACCCATAAGGCCACTACTCTGCTGCACTGCATCCATTTTAAAGAGAAATTAAATATTACATCAGATCAATCTGAACTGGGATGGAGAAGAAGAAAAAAAGTAAGTTGCACCAACGGCGTTGTAAAAACAGTTCTGGGAGCGTCTGGTCAGGTGGTCCCCATCTAGTCTTAAGGTTTAACCACTTTAGACACTTGTAGGCAACAGACATAAATACAGACATATCAAACATATACAAAAGCATTCGAAGACGTTTCTCTCCTCAGTAGAATTCTCTAGAACAGTGTTTTTAAACCTATTTTGAGCCAAGGTACATTTTTTCATTGAAAAAATGAATGACACACCACCAACCGAAAATGTTAAAAAATGAAACTCGGTAGCCTATATTAACAATATACAGTCATTCTCATCAAAGTGTCTTGAATGGGAATCAAATAAACACAAAGAAAAAAGTATTTTATGATAAATTAGTTTTCAAAAAGTGTTTTTTAGACCAATTAGGTGAAATTAAATCATTTTCCACGGCACACCTGACGATCTCTCACTGCACACTAGTGTACCGCGGCACAGTGGTTGAAAAACACCGCTCTAGAACACCTGACAAAACAGCTGTGTAGCTTAGAAATCTAACGCAGTTAAAGATCTTAAATTTTACTAGTTGCACAGACAAGGTTTAAACCTAGACCCAGACTAAAAAGCATGTTAGCATGGTTTTAACTGAAAGCAACAGTATCTGACTGTTCATATCCTATAACATATTATATTGTCATATTATAACATAAAAACTAACGATGATATAGAATGAATGATAAAGTGAAAATCAACAAGAAAATTTAAATAGAACGGAATAGAATGTTTATATTTGTATTAAGTTTTATTTATTTTAAATGATTTGTGATGTTTATTTATTATTTGGTTAATTTTATTATTTATAATATTCTGTGTATTTGAATTATTTTTTTACAGTAAAAGTGTACAGTTTTGTAGGTTTTTTAATGCTTTGGAAAAGATTTTTTTGTAATTAATTTATTAAACTGAAAACTATACTAACCATGACTAAACTTGAGGAACACTGTTCCACCAGTGACCGTTTCAAAACCTACCATTAGACCTACCATCAGCCAGTGTCGTCATTAACAGACAGGGGAGACACACTGTCCTTGATAAAGAGGAAGAGGGCTAGATCTGAGCAAGTAAACTGCCATGTGCAAATGTCTGGTGATGAGGGTCTGATTGTCACATCCACAATCTGTGGAAACTCTGAGTCACTTGTTCTGGCACTCCAGCATCACAGATGTTTAGAGTGAACATTTCACCCAGTAAACTGATGAGCCTGTCTGCCCTGCTTCCCGTTCAGACACACACACACACACACACACTTAATATGGACACAAGCAGATGAGTGTGCATGTGTTGTTTCTCTTTATCGGCACAACCCATGTAAGCTCAGCATCTGAGTGGTGACCTTTTACACACACTCATATGTCTGTTTACAGTCCCTTCAAATGCAAAACCGTAAGCACCTGTTTTCTTGACACTGTTTTGATTCTAATCAGTGTTGTTCATTTTAACCGATTAAAAATCATTTTCAGTAATGACATTGAAGCTGAAACAAAATAAAACAGAAATATTAGATGAAAAACCTCAAATTTGAAAACAACCCATTTTGAAATAACGCCTTGGCAACTAACTGAAATAAATGTTAAGTTGAAGTTCCCAACTGGCGTACCCATGGAAAACGAGAGGAAAAACGTGCCAATCATTTAATTTTGTATAATAGTTTCTGAAAACAATATAAATAATAAACACCATTATATAGAGAGCATATGGCATCAAAACGTTTACAAACCCTCGTTTCAGACCATTTCAAATTACAATAGCCCTAACAAATAGTACAATAGTATTATATATTAATTACAAATAGTAATTGAGAAATAGTACATTCGAGACAAAAACACAAAAAAGGATCAGGCAAAGCGTCAGGGCATGTGCAAGACCCTGCCAGACAGCGATGTGTCGGGACGCTCGGCAGTTAACAGTTCGCCATGAAAAGAAAAGGTGTCACTGTCTCACTCGCATTTCTGGGAGTTTGATATCTCACCCTCAGCCGAGCGGAGTAGAGACGATCCCTGGGGGAGTTTAACGTGTACATGCGAATCAATTTCATTAGTGTGCGTTAAGCATAAGTGAGTTGAGTGTTACACTGTTACTGGCTGTTTGTGTGTCAGGGTGAGGTCAGTCTGTGTAGCAGATGTGACTGTATGACTGACAGACTCAAGGTCTGTTTCGGTACATGAAGTGTGAGTGTGTGTGGAGGGTGGGGTGGGGGGGAAGGAATGTGGTTTGGGTGCTAGACGAGACACCAGACGGTATTTCCGGCACACTTGCATAAGCACACAGGCCGGGGCTGTTCTTCCTCTCTTACACAGAAGAATCATTCGCTCACATCGACACTAAACTAAAAATAATTGTGTCTACTGGAACATCACCGCACTGTTGAACCATTAACCATTGCCACTTGCATTTGAAAAAACCTCTGACAGCACCCCGGGGGGGTCAATCTTTGTCTAACATGAGCACTAACAACAAAAAAAGCTCTGGTTTGCTGCCTTGGTCAAGGGGGTCATGAGACATGGTTGGTCAATGGGAGTGAAACAATCCAGCCCTTTTTTTTCCCCCACTGACTTTTCTATAGAATCTGGTGCACTAGAACACTTTGTTTCAACAGTTGCATCATCAAAGTGGAAGAATCTCTAGTGTTCCGGCTTTAAATCATGCAATCCAGGCATTTCCCAATGTGCCCGAAATAAAATTAAAACTAACATGACTGGGGAATGATATGACAACGGTTAGAGCATTACTTTAAAAAAAATTAATAGAATGTTACATTTATAATACTGTAATTGTATGTATACTTTAATTATTTTGTGGAAAGGGTTAAATGTGTGTGTGTGTGTGTGTGTGTGTGGGGGGGGGGGGGAGGGGGGGGGGGGGTTGCCGCTATATTAAGGTTTTTGCTAATGCTTTGTAAATTGTTTTTATAATTAATTTGGGAAAAAAATTGATCAAATTAAAAACTGGCAAAGGAAGCCTCACACATTCAAGGTAAAACGACATAAATACATATAAATGCAAAATCTAAGGTTTTCCTGCGTTTTCCCCATCCACTCCCCAAACTGACCCTCTTCTGACCTGGGAGGTAGATAATGTCCTTCCCGTTCAGACAGACCAACTGGAATTCCCTCCCTCTTCCCACCTGCCTCGTGCCACCCCATAAAACTGGGTCAACATTAGTTTATCAAAACAACTACAGCTTTGCCCAGACAATAGCAAACAGTCTCTGCAGACTATCACACACAGCCATCTGGTCACACACGTGCAAATCCACTTGTGAACATGAAGCAAAACTTGACCTTAGTGAACCAGCAAACATGGAAGAAAAGACAAAAGACGCTTACTTTGTCCAGAGGCCTCTTTAACTGGTAGTGAAACTTCTCCTTCATTTCATCCAGCAGTTGTTTGAGTTGGGGCTCCTCCGGCGTGCCCTCATGCTTGCCACCCAGCTGTAGGTAGCAAGGCCACTTGGCCGAATCGAAGCCCCAATGGCAGGTCCTCTTGTCGGGGGACTTGTGAGAGTGCATTACAAAGTTCTGTGGGGAAAACAGCAGCTGGCACTCCATACACTGAATGCAAGGAGCGTCTGGCTGGACGTAGAACTGGGGCACAAACAGACCTTGGCACTTGCCCAGACAGTGGTGTTCCACCTGGAAACTGGCCTCGCTCTCCTTCAGCAGGCCTTGGCTTGGCAGTTTGCTGTTGGGGTCAGCCGAGAGGGCGGCACCCGGGCGGAGCAGGGCGTTGCAGAGCCGTTGGGCATCAGTTAGGGTGATCAGGCCACAGGAAGGTGCGTTGAAAGGCAGGATGCCAAGCACCTTGAGGATGTGGAGTTGCTCTGCGTCGCATCGGGAACAGTAAACGTAAAGTTCGTCACAGACGGCGTTGATCTGTTGCAGAGAGAAGTCTCGCAGCACTGAATTGAGCACCTGGGGCAGACAAAGACGCTTTTCCCCCCCTACAACAAAGCAGGAGATGGACTCTCCTTCCAAGAGAGAATGAGTGAGCTCAGTGGAGCTGTCACAGGGAACCAAGAGCGGGCCACCTCCAAGGACTGGGGGAGACGGTAGGGGAGCCATGCCAGCAGGAGAGGCGCACTCCTGAGACGATTTTGCTGAGAAGGCAGCAGGACCTCCCAGGGAGCTCTGGCTGCTCAGCGTGAACTGTGCCAGAGTGTGTTTGAGGCCAGCGCTAAGATCTAAAGCCTTGGACGCCCCAACAATGTGGAATTCTCTTTCCTCCATGTCCATTTCCGAGCTGGCATGTTCCTCGTGCTCCTTCTTGACCTTCAGGGGTTTGGAGACGCTCTCCAGCATGCGGCGTTTCAAGTGCATCTCTGCCATTACCCGTTTTTTAATGGGGGCATCCTCTAGTCGCTCCCTGTACAGCCGCTTCATGTTGCCTTTGAATGACGTCAGGTCTTTGAACGGGGTTTTCAGACTCATCTGAGGGCTGGCCATGTCCGTACACAGATTACTGGTCTTGTTTGGATGGAAAATATTCGTCTGTTCTTCAAACACGACACCTTTGGGTTGATCCTTCTCTCACGGTGTTAAAGGTTGCAAATCCTTTTATGTCCAGCTACACACATGATTGTGACAGAATTAATGGTTTGATGCGCTTCCTGTGAATGAAACAAAAAGAATAAAGATTTGTGAATATCTCATTATAGCAGCAAGTAGCTTAAAAAATTATAAACAATTAAGAAGCCACACAAATGCGCATGAAGAGAATATTCTCTCAGGGCCATAAAAAACATCCAGAACAATTTGTGTTGGACACACTGTTAAACTAGACAACAGAATCATTTTCAGCTCATCAGGATAATCTAATTTGAGACTGATCGATCTAAGGCTAGTTTCTCTGTGTTTCTCCGGTTTCTCTCTACTGACAACATGCCGAATCCGTCGACGCGTTAAATGAGTCGATGCACTAATAACATCGGTTTAACACAGAGATAACCAACAGCAACCGTAACTAACAGTGAACAGCCACAGCAGGCTTAAAATAAGATGTAATAACTGTACACCACCACGTCTGTGAAGAAGAAATCACACACGCCATCTATACAGAGGAAAAACTGACTGAATATTTTGATCGCAGAAGAAAAAGACTGACATTGACGGAAACGGAAATTCCGAGCGTGATTATGAAGGCAAAATGAGAGATCACAACCCCAAATTCAGCTCGTGTAAGAGAGGTTTCGGTTAAAACCAGCACGAAATACGCGTTAGATTCCTTATTCACTGCACGAGTCTGTTTCGCGAGTGGAAAACGTCGCAGACAAACGTAACGGACAAATTTAACACGTCGCCAAAACGCAAAATACAAGTTCCTCAAAATAAAACGCAATTTTCGCCTGGTTACGCTTTACCAGATTTGTGTGATAGCGCGAATAGACTGACCGCACACGTCGTTTCGTTTCCTCTGAGCAAAGACATTTTTCAGAAATACTGATAACATACGGTCTATTTTTAACCCTGAACGAAAGTGTCGCTGTTTTACCCCCGCAAGGACACAGCGGATCTGTCTCGGACTCTACCGGTCTCCCCTCTCTCCTGCTCCGGGCACAGATGCGCTGAACACCCGCGGTGACGTTCATCAACCCGGAGAGCCCCGACATGACCACAGAAAAGCTGACCACATACATAAAATCCCAAATACGTCAAATCAAAAGCTAGGATTTTAAACCCAGTATATGACTACTATAAGGCAGTAAATCATTTGCCAAGCCATTGAGACACTTGACCTCCCAGACAACGTTAAATAGTAATCACCCCAAGTGTGTTTCTGATTTTTTACATATAACAATAAACATATACATGATGTTGTCCAGGTTACGGGTTTAAACCAAAGACATTTTCAGCACGACGATGCGTCTCTTAAATGGGAATATGAGCACTGAACCCTTTTACATGGCACATCAAAACACATATCTCACAAATTCACACGCTACACATAACCACATTACCATCGCTCAGTAACAGCACCTAAACCGGTTTAACGTGTGAAGAAATACGGTCTCGTTGGTACAGACAGCGCTAGCAGTGCGCCTCGAACATTTAAACCCTTTAGCAAGAGCTAACAGAGCTAACGCTACAAATTCCGCTCCCAGACCGAAATAAACATCACATACGCACCGAAAACCGTCAAAAGAGATTTAGAAACATGCTGGACCATTTAATAAATTAACACAGTTTATAGGAGAGCCTGACTTGCCTTAGGACGATCGCTCCAGGTCCGCTGTCTCTCTCTCTCTTTCTCTCTCTCTCTCTCTTTCTCTCTCCCTCTCTCCGTCTAGTCTGACCGTCAACAACACGCGCACAGCTCAAACCCTTCAGACAGCTCGAGCGTCACCGCGGTAGCGCGCACAGCTCAAACCCTTCACACAGCTCGAACGTCACCGCGAGAGCGCGCACAGCTCAAACCCTCCAGACAGCTCGAGCGTCACCGCGAGAGCGCGCACCGGCAGAACGGATGTCGCGCGGGCGTGTCTGTCTGTCCGTCTGCCGCCCTCACTTCACCTTGTGAAGTTCAGACTTGCAAGATTTAGGTCACAAGAGCAGATTACAAAAAATATATATTGCATTTTAAAATAGGCCTACTTTTAATTAGACTACAAATACTTTTCTAATGATTACATGTTATTCTCACAATAGCAGTAAATGATTCATAATTTATTTATTTTAAATGATTTTAGATTTTAAATGATACTATCTGGAAAGGTCTGCTGTTTATATACGTTTAGAAGGTTTATCAGTGAAAACTGAGTGTCACACAGCATTTCGTCACTGGATCTATGGAAAGTGTTTTCTCAACATTGCATATCTAATCAACTCCTGATAAACACATTCATTGCTATTTGAATTATCACTCCGTTTCAGTGACTTGTTTAACCATAACGTAATGTCTTTGGAAGGCTTTTGTCTTTCAAACACATTAAAATGTACAAATTAACATTATTTTATATTTGCATGCAATGCAGGGATTGGCAAATATTGGCAAATAAAAAAAAATTTGTCAGCTGAACCTCTCTGCCCTCATATATGTACTTGAAGCATGACTTTTTAAGTTAACAAGTTTGGTTAATAGTTAATAATAAAATTCAGTCAGTAATAATAATCATAAATAATAGTTCACAGTCCTCTGATGTCGGTTAATGACCATATGACATACAGGTAAATCTTTCTTTTTTAAATATTTTTTGGTAAAAACAGTTCCACCACACAGTCTGGGAAACTCTGACATCAAGTAATATTTTACCCACCTCATGTTGTTGATTTAAAAAAAGAGAGAGAGAGAGTACATTTTCTTTGTATTTTTATATAAATATGGTAAAAGATTAACTTAGATATAACTTAAAAGCAAACTAAACGTAATCAAAACTACAAATTTTATGGTAATTTTATGACATTTCATGTCATTTGGAACCGACTATAATTTGTAAGTAATCTAAAAAGCACTGGGAATAAAACTATAGACTGAGTTTGTCAATGACATCTATGGTTATCTGTAGTTTGTGTTACATATGACAAAATAATGGGAGTTTTTTTGTTTTGTTTTGTTTAATTTCTGTTTTGAAATAAGGGAGTTTATTGTCATGTAGGGACATTCTAGCTATAATGGGATAACTGCATGCTGAATCTGAAAGAAAATGGAAATTAAAAAGTAATTATAGCCACTTCCCTATTTGCCATGATTTAGCATGATTTATGATGAATAGTGAAGGACATGAGCAGATGTCTGTAAATGTTTCACAAATAATGACTCATCTGAAATGTTCCCTTTGAATGAAATTCCTCCGATCACACATTTTTGTATACGCCTGAGCAAGACATGTAGTGTAATTATCTGTAATAGTTTAATTAATGGTTACATACAACTGTTGTTATTTTAAATCAGTTTTTTTTTTGTATTTTCAGTTTTCATTTTAACGTTAGTTTATTTTTGTATTTTGATGTGTTTTTGTCATTTTTAACATTTTTTTAATATTACTATTTATTAATTATTATTTACAGTTCAGTTTTAGTTTTTATTTACTTCCAGTTAATAATAATATTCCCAATGCAACATTTTTTCAAATGAAAAGTTTTTCATCTTATATATTTACATTTAATTTTATATTAAAAAAAAGAAGAATTTTTTTTTTAATAACCCTGGTCTGTGGCATTTAAAAATGAAAATATATTATAGAGGGAAAGTTTTAAGTCAAGAGATTTTTCATCTTGTGCTGTAACAGCTTAAAAAGAACATTATTGG
This sequence comes from Rhodeus uyekii, assembly GCA_037043235.1. Classification (NCBI taxonomy): domain Eukaryota; kingdom Metazoa; phylum Chordata; class Actinopteri; order Cypriniformes; family Acheilognathidae; genus Rhodeus; species Rhodeus uyekii. Next base: position 1,442,808 of record JAWRVZ010000035.1, read on the forward strand.
ATATGATGTTTGAATTGACCTAATTATAAACCACCCAGACATGTTTATAGACATTAGTTTGAGAAACTATTATGCTAGAACAAATGTTGTTGGAGGCTTTTGCCAAGGACATTAAGTAATAGCACTAGAACGTTCTCTGTTGCTGAGTAATGGCCTGGAGCCAATCCCGTGGTTTGCTCGGTCCACAGGGCTTCCACTATGCAGTGGGCTTTTTTCTTTTTTCAATGAAGCCATGACGGGGTGATGGGATGACCTTTGCTTCGGTATCCATCTCTGTGTGAGCCTTAGGTGTCATTTAAATGTTAAATGAGAGAGGCAGAGCCACGAGGGCCTGGATTCAGCAGCTCATTCACAAACACCAACTGCATTAACACTTCTAAAGGCTTCTCCATCACACCGATCCAGGGCAAGACAGGTTTGTGAGGATTTGAATAGTTGATGTGCTTAGAGGTGTTGTATTTTTGTTTAGACTGAATACTCACACAAAAGAGTAAGGAGTTACATTAACACCTGCATTAGAAAATCTAACATTTTAAGAGCTTATAAAGGGTGTTTTTTGCTTGTTTGTTTTTGCAAGAAAACACCAAAAGTTTTTATTTATTTTTTACTGTAGCCTTTTATTATAACTACATTAATTTGGGTAATTGACCCATTGAAATTTAAGCAATGAAAACAGTATCCCTATAATATCAAGAGCTACAGAACCTTAAAATGATTGTATAATAATTAAATGTATAATGCTCTTTAAAAATCATGTTTAAACAACAACTTTATTGCTTAAAACGTTTTCTGAAAAAAACAGCATGTTACTTGTCAAAAACACAATTTTATCCCTGCTAACTATCCTTTGAACACGACTGGCATCATGTGCGGTTGAGCATACAATCAAATTTTATGAGATCAATGTCACCAGCCTGTGTGAGGCTTGATACGCCTGTAATCAAGGCCCACTTCAGTGGCGTTTTCACCATTCGCTGCAGATAGCAAGGTCAGCAGATGTATTATAAAAGCTTGTGCGCCCACACACACACAGTGTGAGGTGCCTGAACTCCAAATACTAGTGCATTGATTCTTTCTTCCAGAGGGTAATAACATCATCCCAGTATTGTGAGGAGTAATTTAAACTTAATATAGGTAATTACTCTCCAATAGCTGATAGTTCATTTAAAGCCTGACATGATGCTGTTTGCATCCAGGAGAATGAAGGATAAAGAATGCCAGGAAAATGGATTAAGCGCTGATGGGCCGCACAGTTAGTCAGGCAGCTGTCTTCATTACAGACTATGGGACTAAGCCCTAAGTACTCCCCTGTGGACAAAGCTTCAGAGGAAATCTATACAGAAATGCATCATCAGACAGCAAGACAAACAAATGCTTATAGCCAGCAGTACTCTTACAAGTGAGCGAGACGTGTGCTACCTGCTCTGAAAAGAGGTTTCGGCTTGTTGTTTAAACAGACGACCTTAAGGAAACACACCTGGCTCCCTTCCTAAAGACCGATTCAGAATGGCAGATGAATTTTGTGTAAATACAAAGAAAAGCTAAAAATATTTTTTTAAACAGAACCTCTACACTGTAAAGATTACTGGAGGACCTTGTACAAGAAAACACCATTTCAGTCTTTCTGCAATGTGTTAAATGCAGTTTCTCTGTAATTATTTGTAGGGAGACTGAATGTAGGGCAGTTGTAACAGGAGGCAATTGTGACACATTCGATTCCTCTAATCTGTAACAAGCTAGAGTGATGACACTTAATCTGCAAATGCAGATTAAGAGTAGGATTCTCTGCCTATGTGGAAAAGAAGAATGAACATTTCACATCAGCAGAGGGTTTTTTCGTGTTACAATCGCCCCGAGCCACATGGCCCAATGTAAGCACCTTGTTTATCTGTGTTGATAGGGAGAGCATTAGAAAGAGTTATATATATATATATATTTTTTTTTTACAATTGCCCCAGTCTCCACTACTAGATATGTCTAAATGAAAATGAGTCCCATTTTATATTACGTGTCTTTACTATGTACTAACTTTTAAATGAATAATTTGAGACAATGCACTTTTTGAACACAATAATTACATTGTACCTGAGAATTATTCTTTTAAAGTAATTTACTGTAGTAAGACAACTAATGTAGTGTAACTGAAAATTGTATTAAAGGAAATCCTTCACCTCATTTTTTCCCCAGTGTCTCATCACTAATCAAACAAGGTCGCACATCTACTTTAGAGGGCAACTCGGCTCTTTCTTCCACAGGGAATCGTGTGCCCCGCTCTCCCAAGAAAGAGGACACTGAAACAATGTCACAGAGCAGTCTGATGCAAAACATCGGTCCTCATGGATTTACAGTAACGGCCAGTCACACAAGGTGAGTGGTTCCACCGGCACTGTCAAAGCCAGAAGTGAGGCGAAGTCCTCAACCATCTGGCCAACAAAGTGCAACTCCACACACACAGACATGTTATACATTTAAATCGCAGGAAGTGGATTTAATTTTTTGTTGTCTAAAAAATTAAAGTCAGATTATATATGCATGGAGGCCACCAGTTCACATTGCTGTATTACATTTTTAATATCATGTTTACATATCAGAGAGAAAGATTATTATTTGATGCATACAGTTCAAGCCCAAAGGAAACTACAGCAATGAAATTGTTTGATTAATGTAGGAACGTGCCATTTTTTGAGCTTCATTTGTTTAGTCTACAAATGCCTATTATTTTGATTGCGAGATTGGTACCGAGGTCAGCTATGAAACAAGATATACTGGAAAAAAATGTTCACTTTCTTTAATCAAGAGTCTGTTACACAACAAAAATTACTTCCACACTTGAGAACGAATGGGTTTCCTTAAATACTTTAATTAGGTGTTAACAAAAAGTGGTACAGTTTATGCCAGTCAATTGATAGTGTTTTTCAATGTGCATATTAATACACAAAACATACCAAAAAAAAAACAAAAAAAAAAACTGGTTTACTTCAGCCCCCTTACGCTTCTTTAAAGCATAGTTAACATTTTTTCAGGGAATGCATAGAGGGCTTTAAGCAATTCAATCATTTCTAACACCGGGTTGCTAATGAGCTCGTCGCAGCTCGAAGCCAGTGTGAACATCTGTGAAAATATAAGCAAGATGATGCATTCATGGCAAGGAATGAGAGAGGGCTTGTGTTTAAACGGCATCATTTTGTCAACGGGCCTTTCAATGTAACATCCACAAACAAAAACATGTCCACACATGACATGTAATTCAAAACGCACCACCTGAAGAGCTTGGCGCCATTGATGGGGGTGTGAAGTGTAAACACAATCCAGGACCCCTTAGTACACGTATCTGATCTGACTAGAAATCACTCAAGGGGACAATAGATATATATGTATATAAAAACAAAAAGCTTCTTAGTGACTGTGCTGAGAAACAATGAACACTCGTCCATTGACACTAAATTTGTTCAATATAAAAAAAATACATAAACAGAATATCATAACCAGAAAGGCAATCACATTTAACACAAAGAGCTAGAAATAAAGAAAAAAGATGAGAAATACTTTATACATGCAGCAAGAGTAATAACATACTTTTACCTCGTCCGTATGGAAACCACTGACAGGAACATATTAGTTTTAGTGTCTTATTTTGGTCCTGTGTTGAAGAAAGCTGTTGTATTTCATGTCTAATTTCTCCCTCCTTCCCTCTTCATACAGAAAACTTCTCCATTCACAGTTAGTCAGTATTTACAACAGTGTTCATTAGTGTTCCCTGCTCTGTTCACACCAGCTCAACACCACTTCAATCAAAAGCGAGGCCACATGCCCAATCATCTTAAAACAACTCTGATTCAATACATTGTGCACATTCTATATAGATGACAGTATTCTTAAATAATAATAAAAAACAATAAAAACTATTTTTTGTTCTGTACTCTACAAGAACAGATAATGAGAAAAAATGTTTTCAAGAATATCCCATGTGAAAGAGTTTAAAAATGGCTTACTATATATGCTCAATGGATTCTCTTTAATATATACAAATAAAAGTTGTGTCAGACATCATTCGCATTAGGAGTTCCTGCGTACCATCAGAGTCATTCTTTTCCTTTAGTTTGCAGAGTGTCCAGTAACTTAAAACTGACATTTCAACTACCGTACGTTGGTCAACGCGCAAAGGCACTGATAAGTTTAATTTAATCAGTGCTGATTTACATGATACAAAAATAATCAAGAAAAACAAAAAAATTTACTTAAGGACTAATGGTAATAAATGGCAGAAAGTGAAAGCGGTTTGGCAAAGTTAATGTTTCATTTGGTCCCAACAAAATGCAGTCAGGTTGTTTCCTTTCTTGTGATTGTTTGTGACCATGCAAATAAAGGCAGCAATGATATGCACGTAACAGAAACATACGGTGTTCACACACACTCCTCCGCCGACATCAACAGAGGGTTGATGTACTCAAAGCCTTCAAACTCAGACTGGTCGATCTTCTTTACAGCATCACTGGGAGGGAGACAAAGAGAGAATCAATCAGTCTTTACTGCTAGACCGCATTTAACTCACTACGGCTTTTTAAACGGAGAGCCGGCTGTAAAATAGCTTCCTGGAAAACAGTGGTATGTGCAAATGAGGGAATTCTGTTCACAGAACTGTGATGTGTCATCAGGGATCATAAATTCGATATTACTTCCTGATGAAATCTAAATTGCTGTGGTAAAGATCTGAAGCAGATTAATGGTGCCTCAGGTCTGATTCAGAAACATTGAGGCATGACATAGACAGACACACATGAACAGACACTCACTCATCGTCAGGCGTGAGCTGAATGGGCTCATTGGTGAACTGGGCATCAAAGTTGTCCAGCCCAAACTCGCCAGAGATGTTGGGCTTGAAGGGCGGGACCACCTGCTTCTGTTCCATCTGAAATACAGTTAACATGAGTCAAACAACTGTGACTGTGTCATTAAACAGTCTCAGACTAAAGAATGCGTTGCTCATCTTACCAAATATTAACCATTAACTGCAAAGAAGAAACTCTATTTGTTAGGTATCTAAGGAACAGTACACAAAAAGTATTCAAAACTGCATTTCAAGTTTATTGAATATAGTATACAGTGGAGTTCACTTATCTCGACTTCGGTTAACTCGCCAACCCTATAGTGTCAACGTTTTTTAAGTGGAATCGCCAAACTCTCTATTTGTCTCAGTATTTTCTTATGGGTTATGTCGATTCTTTTATGTCGCCGAACCCTAATATCTTGAGCGCAAAAGAGGGACAATTCGCCACTTCACATGGTTATCTTGTGACTAATGCGTTTGCGTTGCACATGGATCGTTGCATTGCACATGCAAAGGATTGAAGAACCCAGTAATTAAAAGACGGGACGAAGCCGAATTTGTTGAGAAGCACATCAGACAGGCAGAACGCAAGAAAGTATGCAATCTAGTACAGCGTGATGACCTCACGAATATGTTGTGACTGTTTACGCTGTGAGCGAAATTGTGTTTGCAATGTTGGAGAATATAATTAAAGGTTTGTATGGAGAATCGAAGGTGTTTTTTATTGTATGCTGGTAAATCTCTGCTGTTAGTTGGTGCACATATGCCTTTTGTTGTTAGCAAACATATTTATAGCATGCTGATCGCTTCATCAAATAAAAATCGCCATATTGGCTGTTGGTTATCTCAACGCTTTTTTGCAACCCCCGAGGCCGTTGACATAACCGTATTCCACTGTACTTCGTCTACATTTAAATTGTTACATTTTAATATTAATAATTGTTATTTATAAAGTGCTTATCTCTGCACTCAAAGTGGTTTGTATCACAGTAGTAATACTTCTTTCTTAAATAACTCTCAGCAAGGATTTAATATTATATTTAGGTAAATTGATCCTTCCCATGGTTTGTTCAGTACTGCTCTTAGTTTGGTCTTCTCCATGCTATAAACAAGGCAAAGATCTGCCCCCCCTGCAGGCTGCTTCAGGCACTGCAGCCTGTCTAAGAATAGTGTAATCTGATCCCTTCCGTCTGACCGCCACTTCTCTCTCTCAGCCAGCCCAAACAGGGACAAGAGGTCAGTGTGTTCGTCTGAGTCTGGTCTGCTATCATTTAAACCTGTCTCACACGTGATACAGTTCACAACCACAACCCTCAGACCAGAAGAATCAATGACTTGACACCTTATCACTTTCATTATATCACTGGCATTAAACGTGATGGTTTGTCACAATATGAACATGAACCACCCAAAAATGCAATTGTATGTTTTTTAATAAAAAGTTTATATCCCATTAATTACCTACAATGTGGCAGTCAAGGTAATGAAATTAATTTACATTTATTCTACAGTGCAGTTGTTTTACAATGGCAATCTTACAGATAATTTGAATAATGTTAATAATAATAATAAAAATGTAAAATTCTTCATATAATAAAAAAAATTCAGACCTTGCTAGACAGATTAAGACCCACTCCCATAGTCTAACAAAATCCTGTGAAACAGCAGGTGTGGAACTTTTTTTAGGTGAACTGTACCTTTAAAAGCTGACGTTCCTGAATTTATATTTGAAGTGGTAATAGTGCTCATGTCAAATTACATGAATGAGTAATGAAACGGATAGTTTCTCAAGGTCATAAACGATACTAAATGGTTGTTCAGGCTCCAGTAAGTCTTCTGTTTAGTTTCACTACCGTCAGGCTACAGGGAATGACTCATGCTTCCGCTGCGGTCTCGAGTCAAAACATCCAATAACTCAGATAAAGGAAACAGAGACACTGGTGACTCACAAGATCCCAGTCTACATTTCGGAAAAAAGGATGGCCCATTATGTCGGCAAAGCCTGTTTGAGGATGACATCCGAGACGCTCCTTTGGCTCCTACAAAAAGAGTGAAAAAGAAATTCAGTGAGGAGAAGAAAAAAAAACAGTGAACAGAGACAAAAAAATAGAAAGAGTGAAAGAAAAAGGTAATAAAAGAACAGAAACAATGATTATAACAGCACTATAACAGGCCCATGAGACAAAGACATTAACATTGATCTGTCTGGTCTGCTTCACCTTGTTAAGGAATCCCTTTAACACACTAGCGGCTTTAACCGATAATGATCTGGGAATTCTGATCTGCTTCTCCAAAATTACTGCAAAAAAAATGAACAGGAGAAAACATGAAATATACAGAGACATATATATATATTTTTTTTAACTCTCTCACTCTGGCTTCTGTAATGTACCTTGGAAAAGATAATCTTCTGTGTTTTGATCAGGGTTATCAGAGCTGCCAACTATGTCAAAGGGTGACCTCCCAGCCATCATCTCAAACATCAGGACGCCCAGTGCCCACCAGTCCACACTAAAACCTGTAAAGAAAACGCGCACACCCACAGTTGTATATACATCACCAAGAGGCTTTGAAACAGGTAGTTTAGGATTGACAAAATCAATCAAAAAATCAAAATCAAAATCAAGTAGACACTAATAGCAATAAATGGATTAAGCATTGTGTGCTAGCACACATAGTTGCCAACCGAAAGTCTTGGTGAATTGTGAATCTTGGTGGTTGAGTGAGAATTGTGCTTACCATAGTCTTCCCCTCTCAGAATCTCAGGAGCAATGTAATTGGGGGTCCCACAGAAAGTGCTGGTTGTGTCTCCTGGTCTCAGTCCCTCCTGCAATAAGAGATGTATATTGAAGCCAACGAAACGCACACAGTATGAATAATGATGGATTTTTTGATGACCAGTGGACGATATAAAGCCTATAAATGTTCAGTATATATCACAACGTTTAAAGAAACAAAAATTCTGAAATGCAATTTATATTTAATTGACATTAAATTTACTGAAACCTCAGTTGTATAAAAAGCGAAAGTACCCAGTGAAATCCTTTAAAGTTTCAGTCATTTTTTAATATACTTTTAAATGTTCACTGCCGTTCTAAAAATCATCCTTTTTCACAATTACCAAAAACAAGAAACTGAGCGAAGAAATAGAAACGCAAGTGATTTGTTAGTAAAGGGGTCATGAATGGAGAATATAACTTTCCTAGATCTTTTGGCAAATAAGAGGTCAGTGTACTATAAAAATAACTTGTAAGTTTCAGAATTCAAAACTTCCCTGTTAGTGCAAAAACAGTTTTTATTGAAACCAAGCTGCCAAAACCACTTCTACGTCACTGCCTCTTTAGCCCCGCTCTCAGATTCAGACGTCATGTAGTAGTAAATAGCTTATTGATAGAAAATAAATGATTACTTCTAAATTAAGGTGTTGTTTGATGTAAAGGTCTATATAATATTATATGTGGACCTCATAGAACATTATAAAAAAAAAAAAGATAATAAAATAAAGGTTCATGACCCCTTTAATTGCCGTTCGGGAAAAAAAAAAGTAATGAATACGTACTTTGGCTGGTACAACTTCGATAGGCTGTACAACAAAGAAATTGTGATTGTCTGCTTTTTTTGTTGCAGAGAGCTGATCTCTAGCAATGCATCTAATATTTTATGGATCATTCGTTGATCAACGGTGAGACACTGAATGACTTTGTCAAAGATCCAGGTGTGGCTAGTGAGTCCTGACCACTGTGCCGATGTGTTGTGAATGGTTGCCCTGGCAATATTCATGTGGTTTTCTAGGGTTTAATGGTTCCAGTAAAAAAAACAAAAACAAAAAACATACCCTCAATTTTCTATAATGTTCTCAAAGAACATATTCAAACTTACTTTGCACATGCCATAATCAGTGAGTTTGATGTGTCCCTCTGACTCCAGCAGAACATTGTCCAGTTTCAGGTCCCTATAAATGATGCCACGCTCATGGAGGTAGTTCAAGGCGAGACTGATCTCTGCTGAGTAAAACCTGACAGCGGAAAGAACAAGAGTAACAGTTAGTGACCTAATTTGGTTTTCTGTTCCTGTGGTGTGTCATTCTGAATATTTTCAGTTCCAACGAAGAAAGGCTGTACATTAACGCTGAACTGTGTTACACGCTAGACAGCTCAAATTCTCACACCTGGCATGCTCTTCCGGAAGCTTTCTCTGTCGCTGCATGTGGAACATGAGATCCCCTCCATTCACATACTCGATAACAAAAAATAGCCTGTGAAAGAAGAGCATTAAATAATCATCAGCTTTCACCAGACAAACAAAACAGTTCACACTAAACAGAAGGGCTAAACAATAAGAATAGCAAGAAAACCAATATAAGAGTGGTTTGGTGGCGGTAGATGATAGAACTTTCACTCATTTTCTTTCAGAACAAGTTTTGCAATATTAAAAGCAAGTCACTGTCAAACGGTTCAGGTTTGGTGTCAGTAATTTTTGGTATATTTTTGAATGTGGTCTGAAATGCTCATCAAGGCTGCATTTATTTGATCAAACATACACTGATATTATAAAACCATGCATCTTACTGATCCCAAAACGTTAAAATTTTGCTTATATAAAACTGTCAAATGAATAAGAAAAGCGATCTTTTTAATCAAAGAAAAATCTTTGAAAAACGTTGGAGCCAATGAAAAATTGCCAATAATCAAGCTATTGACTGTGGAAAGTAAATACAAATTCATATATGAGATAATCAGGGATAATACAATATAATATTGTAATATTTGTCCTGATGATGTAAAAGTCTGAATGCAGACAGACCTGCTCTCCGTCTGGAAGCAGGAGTGAAGTCCTACTAAGAAGGGATGGTTGGAAGCCTGCTCAAACACATGCTTTTCTGTTTGAACCCAGTCAATATCCTGAAAAACAAGAAAGAGAAGAACAAAAAAAAAGAAAAAGAAAAATCAATCTCCCATTGAAAAGCAGAGCATTCTTTCTGTCAGTGGGGGAAACGTTTGGAAGGACATTCAGGACTGTATTGAGTAGAGGCTCCTCACAAGGCTGAAAACTGATAAAGATTTAAAAGACAGGGGCACCAGGTCTTCCCAAGGAGCTGCTTCGGATGTGAGGAGACTCACAATGGACAGATACAGAGTGAAAAGCTAAGATCTTTCATTGACAGCCTGGTAAAAATGCCTCTGACCGTGAGACATGCTTAAAAAAGCACTGTGGGGCCAGTAGAGCACAGCTGCCATTATTGACCATTAACTGCTGCGGTCTAATTCATCACAGAAGTCTAAAGTGCATCTAATCTACGTTAAATGCCCACTTCATCAACATCTAGTCATCTGTATGCGTGTACATCAACACATCCAGGAAAGATTACAGCCAGAGGCAGCTCTGCTTGTTTTATTCTGCAAAGTCAAGAATCATTCAGCAATTTAGTGTCAAGAGAAACACTTCAAGTGTTGAAGTGTCAAAAGCAGTTTCAAACTGGAGCCGAGCTTGTTTTTTGGGTGTGACAGTACCTTCATAAAGGTAGTCTGGGATCTGATTTATTTGAACTTGTGGTTATGAATGCAATCTGACATATTAGTCGCCTCGTGTCATGTTCATGGTGTATGAAATGTGAAATGTCACCTCATCATCGTTCACCAGCTCCTTCTTCACCACCTTCATGGCGTAGATGCGGTCTGTCTTTTTGAGACGCACCAGTAGGACCTTGGCGTAGCTGCCCCTGCCGATTACTCGGAGGAGGTCAAAGTCTGTAAGCCCCAAACTGGACACAGCCTTCCCTGAGTCCCGACTACCCACAGCCTGAAAGATGGATGAGACACACCTTCAATCATATATATAACAAACACACACATATACATATATAGATTTTTTTTTTAAATCTCTAAATGCTCTTTTCTGTACTTTCCGTTTGTCCCTTGAGCCGTATGATTTCCCATGACTGTGACAGAGCTACAGGAATGTGAGCCCTTAATCAGATGCTAATGACCCTGATAGAAGGTTACTTTATTAGCTCCACTAAAGGAAATCAATACAGCCCAAATGGACCTTGTGGTCACCCCCATCTTCTTCTCTGAGTGACAACTCCAGCCTGTTCATTGGTCTGAGAGGGGACTACTGAAAGCTCATCTAATCAAACACGCCATTCATAATGATCCCATTTACACCTGGTACTACCATTCATTTTGACCACTTCAACAAGTGGAAAGAGTGATCTGATTGTCCAAACCACATTTACTAACACATTTGTCTACATCACATTCGCTGCCCTGGAACTCAGAACATCAAACATGAAAGTGATTGGCTAAAGACAAAGAACTTTGCGTCACATTCAATATAACTAAACAATAATAACAACAACAATCAGTACAAATTTGGGAATTTGACTTTTTCAAACGAATGTTATAAGCAACCTAAATTCTCAATTATTGTAGAGATGGAGTTTTTGAGAAGCAGCATTTAACACTTCTGAACGGATCAAGAGATAAAAATTAATACCAGGAGTACATAAGGCAAAACAGTATCTTACCTCATGTTCCTCTCCCTCATGATTGATACTTTCCGTTGAGTTCTTTTTGTCTAGACCTGGAAAACAACAAAGAGAAACAGGCAAAGTCATCACTCATTAATATTCATTAACATACTTCTACAAATCTGATTCACAAGCCACTAAACCAAATCAGGCACTTTGATAAAAAAAAGCACTTTGAAAAAACTTTGAAAAAAGGGATTGAAATGTATCTGACCAGCACTGTAACTAAAGCCACGAGCCTGTTCACGTCATTAATTCCAACAAACACGCTTAATCTTGTGAGAAGACTCAGTGCATCAATCCGTTTTAGTGCAAGCACATGTCTAATTACTAAGGGGAAACATCAGCTTAACCCATCCAGTCATTTAAAAGCCCTCAAGATGAAAATCAGTGGCATCAATGATTTTAGTGAATCAATTTAACTGAATGAAGAGCATTGTTTAACACCTCTGAGTTACAAGTTACTTTTCAGTTAGTTACTTTGTCAACAACAAAACACAGGGCAAGTTTATCCGCTTGACTTTTGGCTCATTGTAAATGTATCTGTGTCCAGGATGTTGTGAACCATGTGTATCCATGACCTCTTGTTCCAGGTCGTTATGAAAATCAGGGACATTTTTCAGTTTAGTTTCAGAAACCCCGAACATTTATGTTCAGACAAAAGAAGAAAAGAGATTTGAAAAGACTGGGCAGGGTTGATTATTCTGAGACAGAACAATTTAAACCCAGATAGAGCGCCTCAAGAGAAAATCATTAGAAAGAAAACTGATTGTGAGTTGAGTTTAATGGAAATCTTGCAAGTGCAGTTATTCCTGAAAATTGATTTTGTATTTGAATATAAAGAGGAAAAATGGAATAGACATGATGCATGTGTAGTGTATAACAAATATAGATCAGAGTCTACTGTACCTTGATCCGCGTGCTCTGATGGACTGGACCCTGGATCGATTCTTCCAATCATTGGGTCCTAGAAGAATAGAAATAAGATTAAAGATAGAGATATATTGAGATTCATAGCGTTATGTCTAATATATTGGTGAACACAGTTGAACAAACTTAATTTTCAAAACTTCCAATCCCATGTGTGCTCTTTATTAAATATTTTGGCCAATATCTTGTCTTATATTAGCTACCAACACGAATGTTGTACTCTCAATTTAGATTTAAATTTATTCCACAGAAAATATGAAGAATGCAGATTACTAATGACTCACCTGTATTACCTGTCTACCACACTCCACTGTGACCAATTTATGGCATTTCTTATGAACCAGCAGTTTACAGTTTATGCACTTGTATCCCTGCCTGCCCAAGCCCCAGATACGATCTGTGCAGATGGCACAATGAGCACGCTGTACAGAACAGAAGGAACAGGAACATTAACCCATACTGAACAAAGTCGCATGCAAATAATATAAAACAAATTGGATAATGTAATAATAAAAATCTTCTTTTTTTTTTACCCTATTAAAGCGCTTGGCCTGAAACGCATGTCCACTGGCATAGTAAAGTTTCCTCCAGCGTCGAGCTCCACGACGGTAAATGGACTCTGAGTGCAACATTTGAGTCATTAATTAAAACCGCTACTAACCGGTTTATTTTCAATCAATATAAACCAAAATGTTTTTCAGAAATGCTATCAATTACCAAAAAAAGCAAACACATTATGACTTAAATGACCCTATCATAAATATATCAAAAGATGCACATACTGTCTTCTCCAGGACAAGGCATGCCAGGCTTTTCAGGGATACATGGAAACACTATGGAGAGAAAGAGAGAGACAGAGACTGTGAAAAAAGCACTGACAAACAGCTCCAGTGACCTCTCTGTGACCCGACAGTGGATAGGGCCTTTGGGGTCAAAAAAACAGAGTCTGTCCAGGCCTTTGTGGAGAGTGGGTATTGATGGACAGTCGGTTGAGGCCTTTTTCTGAAAGCCCTTGTGGACAGACTTTGTCTCCTCAGCATGACTAATTAACTCACCCAGCAGGCAGAACAATCTATCTCTGTCAATCACTCCCTGAATCCCATCTTTCCTGTCTACTAATGATCCACTGACCTGTATATGCCATAGATTGTGTTATAAATAAATAAATGCATGTACCTGAGTCAGAATGTGGAGCTTTGTCTGTTAACGGTGTTACATGGTGTTCGGCCACACAACAATTACATTACTTGCCAACCAAGGCAACCATCCCCAATATGTCGTTTTGTTTTTTGATCAAAATAAAAACCATTTAATTCAGATTGAAAACAAATACTTCAATCATAAACTGAAGGCTTCTTTCTCTGATTGGATTCCAAATCTTTACTGCCGCTTTGGCAATTAAAATACCTTTTTATTTTAACAATGTAGAAATCAAGCATAAAAAAAAACTCTCTCACCCACACTGGATCCTCAAGCCAGATTTGTACATCATTACAAAAGTATTACAATTAATAGTTTTCTCTGTGGATAAATCAAGATTTTACTTCCATTCTGAAACACTGTTGTTCCCAGCCACTCCAAAATATTAATTTAAATTCTAAAAAAATTGACCTCTATATAAAATTACTCAATAATAAATTGTAAACTGTTCAGCATTTTGCAACATATATTTTTGGAGGTTTCTAGACCATTTAAAGCAGGGGTCTCAAACATGCGGCCATTTGAAAGTTTAATGTAAGTGCGGCCCGCGAGTGCTGAATGAATAGCGCTTTACCGCGTTGTGTGCGGAAGATTCATTTTTCGTGCGAGCTGGCGCTGTACAAACCAACCAATCAAAGTGGAGTATATGACTCCCGGGGGCCAATCACAGTGGAGTATATGACTCCCGGGGGCCAATCACAGTGGAGTAAATGACTCCCGGGGGCGGGGCATCGGCCGGGCTTGATGCAGACAAAGAAACAACTATGGAGCTGCCCGTGTAACATCACATTTGTCAAAGCCGTCATAGAATTATTACTTCTTATTGTGATTGAAATTGAGCATTTTCTACTTTGAGCTGGACGAAGTGAATGTTACTGTTATCGGCGTTGGATTTAGCGTCATGCGGATTGTATTTGTTTTTGCATAATTTGAAATGGGCTGATTTGCGGGACATCGGTGTTATAATATAGAAAATAAAATCCAGTAAATATCGCCTCCGTGGCTGCATCCCATTGTTTGTATATAATACATTTATTAATGGTGTCCCACAGTCCCAGCTAATAATTAACAGCCGGTAGCAGTCGCCTATATCTGTATTTTCTACCATATGAAATATTACATGTCATCAGGAAAGTATGGATGCCCGTTTCCGCCACAGTTGAGAAAAAAAAGGATTATTTAAGTCATAATAATGAGAGAGTTTCTCATAATAATGACTTAGTATCTGGACAGAATTAGAAGTTTCATAATAATGACTTAATATCTCGAAATAATGAGAAAATTTCTCATAATAATGACTTAGTATCTCGAAATAATGAGAGAGATTATCATAGTAATGACTTAGTATCTTAAAATAATGAGAATTTCTCATAATAATGACTTAATATCTGGAAAAAATGAGAAAGTTTCATAATATTGACTTATCTCAAAATAATGAGAGTTTATCATAATAATGACTTAGTATCTCGAAAAAATTAGTAACTTTTTCCTCAACCTTGAACTTCAGTAAGTCCAAGTACATAGAAGAAGAACCCATTGAAGTTAAAGAACTGTCAATAATGACGTTTGAGAAAATATTTTTTTTGTGGAATATTTGATGTGGCCCTGCCTCACCCAAACTCTGCCTCCTGCGGCCCCCGGCTCATTTGAGTTTGAGACCCCTGATTTAAAGCCAGCTCTACAGTACCCCACATTTTTCCAATGTAAACTTTGGTGAAAAATTGAACTCAGACAACACATTTAAATGACACTTTACATAAACCCGTCCAGCCCAAGACCATATAAATCTGCTTTAGCTATGTGTATATTAAACTGAATCACAAATATCTGAATAAAATGTGCGGTCAGTACCGCTGCTGCGTATACACAGATACACGTTATTGCGAATATGCATATTGATAGCGATTGCCGAATGCCCGTAAATTATAGGCCACACACGACTGTGAATTTGAAAGTTTAATTTAAACACTAAACCTTCATCATGAAACACAACATTTTGAAAAATTAAAATTCATAGGAAACAGGTAAATCATTTAA
Source organism: Rhodeus uyekii (assembly GCA_037043235.1). Taxonomy (NCBI): domain Eukaryota; kingdom Metazoa; phylum Chordata; class Actinopteri; order Cypriniformes; family Acheilognathidae; genus Rhodeus; species Rhodeus uyekii. The sequence goes on from JAWRVZ010000035.1 coordinate 1,458,332, forward strand.
ATTGAATAAAAATTTTTTAACTGAAAACAAGGAATTTGGGGGAGGAATTTTCATAAAGAGATTTAATAGCGCCCTATTTGTCTTTCTTTTTTCACATCAGATTTGGTTAAGACATGGTGTAAGCCTTCATCAGTCATAATTCTTTTAAGAATCTGGACAACTACACAAATTACCAGAGCATTTGCAGCACTGCCCACCCACATCAAAAGCCGAATCCCAGCATACCGTGAATAATGAGCTCTGAGTCTTTGTTGAGTTCATACAGACGTAAGGCCTCCTCCAGCTCCAGCTGAGAAGAAACGGTGCACGGATCCCCTGAAATGACAAGCAAAGTGAACTCACTGGAAAACGGTTTAGAAGACATCAGCATAAGCAGCATACCTGACACAGCAAAGAGAAATTGAAAGAGGGAGGAAAAATTAAAGCAGGACTGAGAAAGAGAGAGGAAAACGAGTCCCTACTAGCTTACAATGATTATGTTAGCAGAGCAATTTATGCGACTTCCCCCCTGAACTAGTGGCGTTGTCCGAAGTTGACGTCAATCCTGTTATCTAAAGAGCAGCCTGTGGAACCGACTGTCTCATCTTGCGAAGACACACGGTCCCTCAATCAGAAATCACAGCAGAGGCAATGAGTGATGGCGGGCATCAGTGCCAAGGCTTGTGCAGACAGAAGGGATTAACTCTTCGCCATGACGCCCCTCTCAGATCAGCTATGCTAATGAACAGTGTGACTCTGGGCTCAGCATGGTATGGTGAAGATTTTGGTATTTAAATGAACGTTCTTCCATCTCCATTTTCCATCTCGCATGACTAATGCAGCATTTAATCATCAGACACAGTCAATCTTTTCAGCATAAAACTTGCTCCCTGCTGTGCACTGCATTCAGATTCACTTTATTCCTCATGTAAAATCCATCCATTTTATTTCTGCCAGAGGAGTCCAGGGTAATTTTAAGACTCTAATGCAATCTTCCAAAAGTGGGTTCATTTGTAATATAGAAAGTGCTAGTGCAAATGTGGTAGGCATTTCAGCAGAATGGCAGGGGAAGCTTGTTGCTTTGGTGACAGAATGAGATTTACAGCTGGTATTAACATCTGTCTCAAGGGATTCCATCAGGAACGGACATCACTAAACGGGTTTAGTCCCAAACATTTTGTGATCACTCAAACAACCTATGGAGGTAGTTAGATACACATAACCATACTTAATTTGTAGTGTAAACCGATGTATAATTGACACACTTTTCACTTGTAATGATATTCATAATATGGTTACAAAGAAGGCCATGTAGGACAACATGGAGTGCCACAAGAAGTGTGTCTAAACGTGCAAAATTAAGCAACAAATAAATTTTTTTTTAAATTAAGATTAATAAAAAATTATTAAAAAATTAAATGAAAATAATAATCGGTTTTAATTAAAACCATGTAAATGAACTGAGTGGTTTAGCAAGTCTTGCATTTAGTCATGAAATCAGAGAGCCTCTCCACAATGAAATTGGATCGCAAGAGGTTGCAGGGGACGCATGTTAACACCTGCTGTAAATGGCAACCTGTCTCGGCTGACGGATCAACTGGGAAAGATGTTAACGCCAGAAGTAAATAAGACCAGAGATACACACACAAATGAAATGACAAACCTTCTTCATCAATCCATTTCATGGTGAAGAGCTGGTCATTGTCCATGGAGCACATGTCCCGTACCTCACTGCAAAGCCCCTCATAGGAGATGGAGGGCTCGAAATGTGTGATCATGATGTCCCTAAAACAGAAAAAGGCGACATTCAATAATGGTTTATTCATTAACAACTAAATCCTAGAATATTATCCATTTTATTTATGTCATTGTGTCTCTTTTTACACAATGTAATAGAGCAGCACGATTTTGGATAAATTGGTTTAAATGAATGATCCAATGAAAATTGAAAAATGTGAAAAACTATCAACTCTAGTCTATTCTACGCTAGTACTTGTGAGGATTTGAATAATTTTGAGAGAAATAATAATACAGTGTGGTTGAAAGACTCCTTAAGTTCTTGTTATTGTTCAATCTTCATATTTGCAGCAGTAATAAATACATAATCTTGCATGTTCTGTGCGTCTCTGTATCAGTGAATGAATTTGTTTACTACACATACTTACATTAAATACCCACATCTTTCAAAAACAAAGTAATTTGTCCAATCTTTTGACTGGTACGGTATATAATAGGCCTAAACAAAATTGTTCACATGGTCTGCAAAAATATAATATCACAAAATCATGTTTTCTGTTAAGAGTGGAAAATTGTATTAAGGTTAATACAGCAGTTGCTATGATCTTGTTATCAATAAGCTCACAGATGTTTTTTTTCTCTTATATCACAGATTTAAGAGTAATAGTGACCAGCTACTGGACCAGCTCTGCATGAATATGATGAAGGTGAGCTCACTGACAAAGCAGAAAGACACCTTGGAAATGACAAGTATGTGATTTTCCTCACGTTCTTTCTTGCGAGTCCCTCACATACCTGACTGAAAGGCTCATTATGCAGCTCATGGTCATCTCAGATATAAGTCACTGCATCCTTCTGCATCATTCACGCCTACACACATACGGGCTTTGTCAGATTTAAATTGTCTTATTTGTAGGAGTGGGCAGGACGGTTTTTTACATCGTTTGAAGTAAAACCTCATGGATACAAAACTGAATTCTCAAGAGTATTGTGGACACTTTGAGTATGTATTTTCAGAGTTTGAGATGAATGCAGTGTAATGACACTTCTCCCACTAATATGTTTATAAACAACTGAAAAAATACAAATATCAAAGCATGTCAAAATGTTCTCCAGGGCCCCAAAACCTCCTCAGACCACTTAGGGTTAAACTACATCAAGAGGTATAAATATAGAACAAAAAAAAAATAGTCCCAGTCATTCAGGGGCATTTTTACCGCGCAGTAGTCCAACCTAAAACGAAAAGGCCTACATCACGCAGTGTATGCACACTCTAGCCCAGGGGTGGCCAACCCGAGGCTCGCGAGTGGCTCTTTGACTGCTCTTTTTCGGCTCTTCGGTCTCCACAACTTCTGTGTATACAATAGCAAATTATTTTTAACAGAACCTCTCGCGCGTTTTAATGAGACTCCTATTGACTGACATGAGCTGCTTTTTGACTGACATGAACAGTGTTGCTCCTTTTGGTCGCGTCCGACTGGGGAAAAGCATTGGGCTGATTAACCACAATTGTATCGTAAAACAATGTCGAACACCCCTAGAGCCAACGTAAATTGTAATGTTCCGCTATGATCAGACTAGTGCTGTCAAATCACTCACTGCTCTGACAGAATAACTTTTGTAAGTTTAATAGTAAGCATTGAAGAATATTCGGTGTTATTTTTCATTTGATTACTTTAATTTGTGTCGAATTTCTTACCTGAATATTACCGTTAAACCCACTTAAATCTCCATCTTCTATTGCATTTATTTGTGCTATTGTTTGCAATTTATTTATTCTCATTTCATTACTGAATGCGTTCTGCACTGTGTGAAAGCTATTAACAAAATGAAAATAAAAAAAAATAAAAAACATTAGATAATAATCTACATGGCAGTTTTCCATGTGGCATCGAAAATGGTATCGAATATCGATATTTTTCGTATGGCAAAGATTTAGCAACAATAATATTGATAATTATTAGTCATGTAAATACATAAGCATAAAATGTTGGGCCAAATTGCGCATGCCTACAAACAAGCACAATAAACTATAGTGTTATATTTATATCATATATATTTATATTAGAATTATATTTTTCACACACAGATAAAAAAGAAAAGAAAAAGAGACACGTTGTAAGATTTTACTGGGAATTTACTCCCAGCATCTGCACAAATTTCTGGGAAGCGGTGTGTTGAATTACTAACACATTCCCATAGTAGGAGGCACCCTGCAGCCTCTTTCCCCTTGTTTTCTACTATGTTCACACTGTTTTGGTTAATTATTGACAGCAGGGGAGTACTTTGTCTTCGAGCCAGCGCGCTGACCCACATATGCCACAGAGACTAGCAGTACACACACCACCCCGTGACAAAGAAAACCACAAGGCTGATTTTATCTGATCATTATGATGAAGCTACTGTAAAGTTAAAGGGCAGCTCTGTGCTTCCTGTGACCCATATCTCTGACATAGTGAAAGCTCTGTGTCAGTGAACTACGCTTTAGTTAATATTTATAGTAGGGGTGTAATAATACAGAGCTATATCAAGATACAACAATGTGACGATATGTATATGTATATTTATGAATCAGCTTACTGTATTTTTAAAGTATAATTCACCCAAAAATGTAAAGTCTGTCATCATGTACTCATCCTCATGTCATTTAAAACCTATAAGATTAATTCATTTTACAAATATTTTATATATTTTGTATACTTAAGAGATTTCTGCATATCTGTCCCTCGATTTAAAGTCAAATCCCCTAAACCTAGAATCTAAAAAAGGTCAAAAGCATCAACTAAAAATAATCAACTGAGGGGTCCAATACAATTCTAGATTTTCTGAAAAGACACAATGGCTTTATATGATGAACAGATTTACATTTAAATGAGTGCCTGAATGCACAAGAACATCATGACAGTGAGTACATGGAGACATTTTTGGATAAACTAACACTTTAAAATGTAGGAATGGCCATTTTGACATGCCATATGAAGTGCATTAAATTCCTATTTACAACATTGAATATAATACATAATTCAATGGGGGAATATTTGTGGTTCTTGTAATGCCTAATATCGGATTTTACCTGTAAACATGCACCAACAATATGTATTTGTAATCAATGACAAGCAAGCGTCTAAAATAATTCTGGATTTTTAGCTTCATAATCATGAATATTTTAATGGTGGTGTCACCACTGCCCGGTGGGGTCAGGACCAAGCTCAAGTCTATTTAAGCCCATCACCTCAATCCCATAGCAAATGTAGCATTTTAATCAAAAGTAAATGTGTTACATTTTTTGCACTTGGCTTAAAAACTCAAGGCTTTATTTTAGCTTAAAATACTGTGATTTTATTTTATTGTGAGTTCAGTGTCGTGATTTGTACTATTGAATTGTGAAAAGTGTATCGTTACTCCCCTAATTTACAGCGGCATAAAATATTGATATTGTGAGGAATGTGATTCTCTATCCCATTCTCTTAGCATAAACAGATGAACCTTATGGGAGTTAAATTAAGCCACATTCCTCCATAGGACATACATGGATCACATCACACTCCATTTACAACAGCATACTGAACACACACTCACTCCTGCTGTCAAATAAGACTTTAACACTAACACTTTCTTAATTTTCTGAACCTGGGGGTGTAAACAAGTTCACAGACACTAAAAATCAAGGAGGAAAATACACTTGGAAATAAGACCAAACAGTAGGGGGGTATTTCAGAAAACAGGTTATGTGACATACATATCCAGGTATTAGTTTAAGGTTAAGGAAGTGGATAACTTTCGGTTCCAAAAACAGAGGTAACTTTCAGGGTATGCAAGTAGCCAAAGTAACTTACTCTCTGAACAATAACCCGATCTGGAGCAGCTCCTGTTTGAGAGTTAGTTTAGGTCTGAGGTGTTCAGGAGTGCCCTATTAAAAAAGCTCTGGTGAATGTGATTGATTGACAGACTGACTGAAAAAAACATTACAAAAACACCAAATATGTAACGCTATTGACCAAGTATGTAAATAGGCATTAAGCAGAATAAGAAAAGGTAGTATAGTGCACTTTTTTTGCTGTCCGTTTTCTTGGTGACTTGTGAATTTGTTGCTTTGCTGAGAACATCTTATGTTTTATCCGTGAATATACTTTGGGTCTGATGAACTTACTCCCGGATGCATTTTTGGAACCAGCATAACTTGAGTAAGACATTACTTGTAGTATTAATTGTGCCGTATTATGTTAGTAGCTAACATTAATACACATTATTTCGAGCTTCATTTTGTAAACAAAATCATTATCTGTTATCTAGCTTTTCTCTTGTGCTAACATCATTCTCTTTCTCTACTATAGGTTCTCCACAACATTTTTCTACAGTGAAATAAGTTGTATGGTAAGCTGTGGACTCAACGTAGGCAGTGTGACCGTTATTACAACCAGAGAAATTATGTCTTTGATTAGGGAATCAGTACATTAATCAGCAACTGCAAAGAGTACATGTAATTTATGTAAATTGTTGTGTGCTAATGCTCTGACTGGTTAAATCACACACACCTCTATTTTGTCGCAGGACTGTTCTTGACTGTGTTTTTGCGATGGAAATGATTAATGGTTGTGCTTTAACCAAATCACAGTAATGTCACCTTGTTCAAACCAAGCTAACTTCAGTTTTGCTCTGTACAGAAAGAGCAGTGACCCACTGAAGGTGGTAACTGGGAAATTACACCTTTTTCATCCAACTTGAATGAAACCAACAGGTGTTTGTTTATAGATGCTTCTTGGGCATCAATCCAGAGACGGGCATAAAGTCGAAGAGCACATATCAACCAGCAACGTCTGTACCTTAATCAGGAAACACATTGACTTTGAATGGATGTCAGTCTGGCGTGTTAGCACTGTTCCAATGCCAGAAATGTCAAACCAAACACTGGCTCTGTTAACTGAACATGTTCTATAGTGTCTGCTGGTTCAATGGAGAGAAGCATGTCCGTGTATAAAGTAGGGATGTGCGAGTGTAGTCAACTAAACGGTACAGCTGTTACTAATAGACACAAAAATATATATATTTTATAGCTAAAATGACTCTTATTTTTACATTTAAAAACAGTTTTTTTTTTTTTTATAAAACATTAGAAAAAAAAAATAGCGGAAACAAAATCTTTACCTCAGATCTCAAGTGTTTTCGCGGTTGGCGAAAAATTACCACTCCAAAGACGAGCGAGGTGTGAAAGTATTTAGAATTAGGAGGAGACGGAAAAGTTGTGTGTAAACTGTCATATAATAATTCCACTGGAGCCAAGCATATCCATATTAAATCACAGGAACGGAGATGTTAGGAGAGACTAGCCGAAACAAGCAAATCATCGCTTAATTTGATACAACTGTGATCCTGCTCGCGCTGAAATAAGAAATGTATAAATATTTTTTTTATTTACCTGTTCAGTAAACTCAATGTCTTGGGTAACACCACGGAAACAGACACGTACACCTCACTAGATAAAGCGAGCAGTTTTGAGACTCCAGAAGGAAAGCGCGCCGCATAATACTGACCTTATTTTTAGAGGCATTTATTGTGTGATTTGAACTTGTTTCATAGATTATATATATCATTAATATATTTAAATATATTGTTGAGGTCTTCTGAGGTTTTTACTTTTACACGACTAGTCACTTACAAAACTTCCGTTTAAACGACTAACAAATTAGTGGAAGCACACATCCCTAGTATACTAGGACCAAATCATAATAGATAATAGAGCCACTTAAATGCCTGAGCTGAGTCAAGGTGGTGGCAAGGGTCTTTGAGTGAGTCATTAAACAGTCCATTCATAAATATCAGTTACTACTGTAACTTATTTAGTGTTACAATTGTTGTAGTTGGGTTAAGTAGGTGGCTTAGGTTTTAGTGTGAATTTATGTAAATTAGTTGTGTTTATATATTTAAGTATACTATGCCTTAAAATTGTTCAATTAAAATGATTTTTAATTTGATTTAAAGAAATAAAAAAGACATTATTTATCATTATCTGCCGTTGTTTTATAGCTCCATTCAGGCACCGGCACTATAACAAAGAAAACCAACCCTACAAGTTAATGTGACAATAACACATTGACAGTAAAAAAAAAAAATAGTGACTAAAAATGCAGGCTCTATTTGACCCCATGAGTCATCTGGGGTCATGTCAGGGTTGCCAGGTCTGCATTTTTACCTAAATCAAACATTATTTGTTGCGAGCATCCCATCCAATACTCGCAAGAGCTTTATAATTTGTTATTTCTGAAAAGAAACAAAGTCTCAGCTTTAAAATTCTGTCCATTTCATTAGTCAATTCAATAAGTAAATGGCATTTTGATACATTCCACATTGATAAATATCATGTCACAGATTGCTGTAGCGCCTCAGTTCAAGCAACAGTACGGAGCGCGAGCCGTTTCTTCCACTTTAATATAAATTATATATCGAAAAACATGCATGAATACTAGAGCGTATGTTGAAAAATACAGTACGATAAGAAAAACATTGTACCACCAATTACTAAAACAGCGTTTCATCCTCTGAAAAAAATAAATAAAACAGCTTGTGAACAATGTCACTTACCATTGCATTTACCTCGGGAAAGTTATCCAATGTTCACATTTTGTTAGTTGGCTATACATGACACAAGAGAGGAGCTCATTTACTGTTAATTATATATGCATGTTTGAATAAATTGCTTCATAAAAGCTACCTGATGTGCAACGATATGAGTTGTATTTTTTTATATGAGTGTAACCATTATATATGAAAATAAGTTGCAGCTGAATATAACAGCTGGTTTTTATTGTAGACTCTAATACTAGTGTACTAAATGAGACTGTTCCTTGTATAATTTGTAGCATTATTGCAGTTGTTTTCTTTCCTTAAGAAAATTCAAATCGGCAGATATGATCCTGAACAATTAGCAGTGGCCAAGAAATTCAGTATCTGTGCATCTCTAGTTGCAATATAGGTCAAATCCTTCAAAAGACTTGTTTATTACAGCCATTCAATACATCACACGCACAAAACAAAAGTAAAGATGAGTGCCAGAACGAGAGCAATAAGTGGATTAAAGACAGAAAAGAATGCAGAGAAAAACCTGCCATTAAGGCCTCCACACACCAAAAGTAACAACCTCTGATTAAATCCATCGCGGCCACAATAGAAGTTGGTTCAAAGATTGGCTAAAATTACCTGCTGAAAAACAGCAGAAACCAGAGGAAACACATAGACGGACAAATGGTGGGTTTCAAAATCATCCACACCCTGGAATTCTGTGCTCAGTATAAGCCTTCAATTTATTCTCTCTCCATGGATCTTTTCATAAAAACTCAAATAAAATAAAAAACTGAACTTTCAAAAACAAAGGATCACACTGTGGGTTGAAAGGTTTCTTTAAAGATTTTCACATCAGTTCATAGTGTCTAATAACAGTGGACCTGTCAGTTCCCTACAACGATGATGATAATAACTATTATCAACAAATTCAGCTGGAACAGAAACTGAACTGAATCATCTACACAACTGCACATGCACAATAGCTCTCTTGGGGAGTATGAATAGGAATCCGTCTCCAACAGGTCTGGCAAAATATACTTGCTGTACAGGTTTTTCAAGTGCATGACAAAGCGCAAACGTCACCATGAATGGAGCACAGCTGTGACTAAAGATAATTTAGACATCAATATGCTTATTTATTCACATAAAAGTACAATATTTCAATAGCAGCCCAAGAATGGTTTCTCTGAAGGAGAGGAATAACAAACACATTTGTAGGATGTTATACTTCCCATTTTGCTAACAATTCACTGAAGTTCAAGTTTAGAAATCAGCTGAAATTCAGATTTAACAAAACAATCTACATTTTATGTTCATGACATGAAGAGTATAATTTAATTTAACTTTTAATTTTGTCACAGGTATCTGTGACTTTACCTTTCCATTACTTTTCGCTACTGTCACACAGAATCGCCTCTATTTGACAGATCGCAAATGCAGTAATGACAGGTAGATATATCCAGACACAGCTCTCAGATTAAAACAACGCGTCATAAGCCATCATTATATTACCTAACAAACATTCAATCACTTTGTTTTTGTATACTATGTGTACTAACAGCTTTTGACAAAGAAATGTCTAAAAAGCTGTTTATTTGCAGTTGGTTTATTGTAGCCTGTAATATTATAATGTACCAAATGAGACAGCTCAAAAAAAAACTTCAAGAGTTTTTATTTTGGGCTTGGCTAAGACTGCAAGCTAGCTGGCTAATCAGTAATGTGTGTCCCGAAACTGCACTTTTAAGAGGTCAAGTTAAGCGTATAAGTCTATCGAAACATTTGAAAAGGACACCACAGAGTCCCTCTTACCCTCTGTAGTAGGCTTTTACCCGAACCTGGTGTGGGTTTTCTCCGGGGTGGGACATTGTGCTGTCCCGCAGCGTAGGCATTATGAACTCTCCGTACTCCTGCTAGCGAGCTAACAGCTAACGAGGCTAGCCCGCTGATGTCTGAGAGAAAACAACAACAACAAAAAACTGGAACTTTAGACTTATTACTTGGACCAAAATAGCATTGACCCCAGCGGTACAATCAGCCTGTCTGAAATATAATAAGTAAAGTTCTGACAAAATTAATCTGACTACAAAAACTTGTGTGTCTGACGGGAAAACACTCCCTTTTCTCGCGCAGGCCTCGAGATGGACTGATCCAAACAGCGGAATGTGGAGGGGAGGTGGAGGGGATTTGCAACAAACATATTACACATTAGTAGCGACTGCTAGTATCAGGAAGACTATTGGTCTTGATCGTTTAGAGAAGGTGCAAATACTACACATCTACGATATAATTAGTGTTTGAGTATTGAGGTAATATGTTCAAATGAGATCGGTTGGATGGAAGCGTCTGGTCGCATTCCAGTTATACCAAGAGGGTGGAGAACACAGTATTTTTTATAAAATACACCATTGTCGAACACAGTATTTTTTATAAAATACACCATTGTCGAACACAGTATTTTTTATAAAATACACCATTGTCGTGTTTTATAAAAAAAGACAATGGTGAAGAGCAGCTAAGAAAGTAGTTCCCATCCGTTTGTGTGTCTAGAAACGAGTCTCTGGATGGGATTCATGAAGATTTGATAGATTCTGTCTGGTTCAGATTTTGAGATTATTTAAGTTTATTTAAGATTTCTGTAAAAATGTATATAATAAAGCAGAAATACAAGTATTTTCTTGTTAATGATAGGCATTTTTTGAAAATAAGAAATGCACTGTTTATTTAAGATTTCTGTGAAATGTATATAACAAAGCAGAAATACAAGTATTTTATTATTAATAATATTTTTTTATAAATAACTTCTGCATACTTTTTAGATGGATACGTGGGATTGACTTTGCACATCATTAACTGTAACAGTTATTGGTTGATTTCAAGTCAGATATGAAGAGAGTAATAACTTACGGTCCATTAAGTCAGAATAATTTCATAAGAATCAGAATGAGCTTTATTTGCCAAGTATGTTTACACACACAGGTGTGTTTGGTGTGGTGAGAGGAGCTTCCAGTGCAGAAGCAAGTACAGAAATACATAGGAATTACACAGTAGGAAAAAATTAACTTCCGACTGATTTAGTAAAAGAACCTGATGATAATGTGATTTATTCAGGATTCTCACTGCACCGACGGTTTGATTCACTAAAAGAACCGACTCACAAGAGTCATTCATTCTGTAATCGATTCTTTGTGCGCTACAAGTGTTTTGTGACAAGACTACGAGGTTACAATTTATGGTGCAAGACGCCCTCTAGTGGTAAAACTACTGCATTACAGTGCCTGGTGTCGATCACTGTAGATTCCCTCTTGATTAAGGAGTTTGTGTGCTGTAAAATAGTCTACTCACTGAAGCATGCTATTTTGACAGTGGCATCAAGATGAAAGATTATAAGCTGATAGGTTAAAAAATCAGTTTAGACTTAAATGTTAAATGTTATGCAGATTGGAACTGATGTGCAGATGAAACGGATGCTCCTCCTAATGAATACAGTGCACTTTCACTAATTAAACAGAGTTTAAAACATGAAAACTCACCATTAAATATACAGGCCTATGCATGGTGCACTCAATATGAATTATTTGCTTTTTTCCCTTATATCTTTTATAAAAGGTGTATGTTATAAAACACGTTTTCAAGCTGGACAGCAGTGGCTCATTAATAACAGGCCATGCTATAACTGGTGAAATGAAGGTAAAGACGACACAATGTAGAGAAATGTTTATAAAGGCAAATTTGGTAGAATTCACATAAAAAGCCACCATGAATTAGTTTTCTATAAATAATTCATGAACCAAAATATTTGCAATGCATTACTCTCAAAATAACTAAATAAAATAATAATTTCTTAGCTAACGTTAAGCAAGTGACACTTTTATTGCAAAGTGTTATTAGTATATATAGATTATGATTCTTTAATTAGTTTGTGTCTGTACACACACACACACACACACACACACACACACATATATATATGTGTTTATACAGTATTTATATTGAGAAGGCAAACTATTTTAGTTTATGAAAATTAAATGTTAATAAATGCTAGAAAAAAATATTTTCCTTGTTAATGCATTATGTAATGTTAACAAACGAGACCTTATTGTAAAGTGTTAACAACATGTTAATAAAAATGTAATAAGATTACAATATTTATCAGGGCCTGATGACACATGAGAAGTCATGGTGAGTGCAGCGCTGCACGGAGTCCTCCTACACAGCGAGTGGTGCTGCTGGCTCAGACATTTCTCAGGCTCAACGTCTTACAGCCTGATGTTGCTTAAAATCTCCGTCCGAGAGCTCGCTGTCGCATTAGAGCATGACTGATGCCGTGACGCGTCTCACATCCATCTCTGGCAGGTAACGCTCGCCGACTCATGCGCTTTCAACATTGCGTGGGAGAAATGCGTCATGATCGCACGGTTCCCCAAAGACGGACACGTCAAGTCTTAATAAAAAAACATTTTTTGAAAGTGATTCCCGTCAAATCGTTTATTAATACCAATCTCAGTGTCCCACGTGAAGAGTGTGACTGTGGTCTCGGCTGGAAAGGTGGGCGTTTCTCCGGGTCACAGAAGCAGTCAGGATTTGAGAGATGCAGCCTAAAAAATTCGGCCCGTCGAAATGTTCCACAACGCATTTCGTAAGCGACACCAGTCTGTTTTACAAGCTTTTCTGATTATTGTGATTCGATTCCATAAAGTCGTGTACTGTAATATAGATTTAATATAGATTTAAAAATACACAACTGTCTCTCGAGATAAGTTGAGTCAAATTCTTTGCATGTCACCTAATGGAAGTGGCAGTGTCTAATTTTACTGCAAAAACGTCTTATTCAATTATTCCGACACTTCTCCTTATTCAGTTATTTAATTTCTGTTATGCCCGTTTAATATTTAATGTAAAACTATAGCCTATCCTATAACATTATCAAAAAATAATAAGCACCTTTGCATTTAACCGGACTGTGCCATATATTGAAATACGAAAATGGATACCTTTTAGCTTATAAATGCTTTTTTATAAGTTTCTAACAGCATTTTTATATTTCAGTTATTTAAACCTCGCCGTAATATGCGGTGTTAAATGCTTGCAATTAAAAAAAAGATTATTAATGATTATGGTCGTCCAGAAGGACATTGAAACACTTTAGTGACCTTTAGGGATGAAAAAGGTTTAGAATTTGTTTATCGTCTACGTCATGAATCGAGAAATATTCTGTGGTTTGTCTGGATACAAAATACTGCGTTGAAGAAACTGTTAATATTAAACGCTAAACAAAAATTCACTTAGGCTAAATGAAAGGATTGAATGACGTTTACAGCAAAAGCGAGAGAGCGCGTGCGTGAGAGAGCGCGTGCACAATATATCACCAATTTACTTTTTCATTATTTTAATTTAATGTAGGCTAATAATTATTTTCCAGAAACATATTGTAACAGTCTGAGAGAGAGAGACGGTACTGTACAGATACTAGTCTAATTTGATGCAAAAAGACATTCAAAAAGCAACATGACCAATCGACTTGTTGCATTTGTATACGTCAGATTTTAAACAAAACATACCGGTACATTCCTATTTTAATTGAAATAACATTTTATTTATTGTTAATAAATGTTCATTCATTACACTCTCATTTTGTTAAATGCAGATGTAGGCTAAACCTGTAAATAATTTATGCTACTTTTCATATACATAAATGTATTAAATAATAAATACAATTTAAAAAGGTTTCAAATATTACTGTAAAAATAATGACAAAAAATACGAAAATAATTTTGGTCAATTTGTGAATTTAAAGATGTCTTAATGTGTAATGAATGTAAAGTGTGCTATAATTCTGAAAGGCCATATTTGTACATTTGTATATATTTATACATAATATTTGTGTTGTTAAAATTGTGCTTATCACTTTATTTATAGTTTGGATTGATATTTCTTTGAGCCATAAAGTAAAATTTTTGAATGCTTTTATTTGTTTTGTTTCTTGGTTTTAAAGAATGACTTGTTTTCAGTGGTCATGAGTATAATCTGGCAGCTGGATTTACCATTTGATATCTATGATATGGGATGTATCTAATTAAAGATAATAATACCAGATTTCACTTGAAGGTTCATACAGTCAGCATTAACCAACTATGACATTATTATCTTGAAAAAGTGTGTTAGTGTGTTCTTGAAAACTTGGCTCTGAAACCATTGGTCTGTGTTTTATCGACTTTTGGAAATTTTTGTCTGGCTTCAGAAGCCAAAGAACGTTGTGTGCGTATAGTAGTATAGCATAGACTACATTTTATATGTTTTATACTTGTATTTATGACTGATAAACTACATTCTAAATAAACTTTAGAGCTTTAATGTGAATTCTGCATTTATTAAAATACTAATTACTATTATATATATATATTTTTTTTTACCATAGCATATGAAGTTTATTTTCTTTAATTTTCTTTATAATTTGTTATAATAAAATTTAGACTTATATTTTTTACACTTTCTATGGCCAAAGTAAATAAAAAGCAGTATATACAAAACGCATTTAATGTACATGTTAATGTTCGTAACTGTTTTGAAAGAGACTTAATTTCATTTTAACATGAAAAACATGACATAATCAACCAATCATAATCAACAGTTTCATTTTTCTCAAGTTTGCTAATGCAAGGTGTTGTAATTAGATTTTTTGGTTTATTATTAAATCAATCTCAATCAATTAAATCAGCAAGCAAACCATGCAATTAAAGAAATGGATTACAGAATACAGGGTAGTTATCTGAATTTTAATTTTTTTCCTCAAAAAATGATCAAGGCTGATTTTGTTTTTGCCATTTTTCAGTTTGAACAAACCACTCAGATGGGTGACACGGATAAACAGGAGGAGATGGAGGGGGATGGCTGTGTAACAGTAGCCTCCAGCGGTGCTGCATCAGTGAGCTCTACACCCAGATCCAACACTCCCACGGGCACCCAGCCCAACTCCATTCCTGTGGGAAGCGTCTCTTCAGACAGGCAGGTTGTCCAAGTAAGTCTCCATTCTGAACACTGATTTGAGGCTGAGCTAATCTTCAGGTGCTGTCTCTTTTTCTGTGGTTGTGTGTCATAAACATTGTCAATAGATGATTCCCTCCTGTGCAATGTGAAGCTTATGATTAGGTGCTTTGCTAGGTAATCCAGCAGACGTTAAACAGACCACAGAGCATGACGGCTCAGTACCTGCAACAGATGTATGCTGCCCAACAACAACATATCCTTCTCCAAACAGCTGCACTACAACAGCAGCATCAACAAAACCTCACGGCTGCACAAATCCTGACCCCTACAGAGCAGGTATGAGAAAATGTAATATAATATAATATGTTTGAGATTAAAAACTTGTTTCTGCTGCTTCTTATCAGGCTGCACAGATTAATGGCAGGCAGCCCAACTCCTCCCCAACATCATCCAATGGGAATGGAACTCAACTTGCTAGTGTGTCTCAAACATCGGTAAGTGCTTTTGTTATTTAGGATATAAACTTTATCTTAGCTTCTTCACAAAGCCACTTTTGTTTTATATAGCTGGACCATTTATCCTAATTTAAGCTTTAGTATAAATAAATGTATTTATTAAATATGTGCTATTTAATTAATACCAGAAAACACAGTTTTTATTCAAACATACAGTAACTCACCTCTCTCCCTCTAGATCACCATGCCAACCTCTCTTGTAACTCAGCCAATAGGTCGCATCCAGGTCACTAGCTCCAATAGCGCAGGGGGGGGCATATCCCAGCAGGCTATGCTTCTAGGAAACAGCACTCC
The DNA here is from genome assembly GCA_037043235.1 of Rhodeus uyekii. NCBI lineage: Eukaryota > Metazoa > Chordata > Actinopteri > Cypriniformes > Acheilognathidae > Rhodeus > Rhodeus uyekii. The sequence goes on from JAWRVZ010000035.1 coordinate 1,474,399, forward strand.
CGCAGGTAGCCAGGCCCAAATGTATCTGCGCACTCAGATGGTAAGCAACTAGTTCCTAAAAGCATTGTGTTCTTTGACTTCATTGGTGTTCTCAAGCTTCCAGTGACTTGACTTGATTCTTTTTTTCCCCATTGTCTGTAAATCTGTAGCTGATTCTTACTCCTGCCGTTCAACCTGACCTGACTGTTGTGAGTTCAGTGTCCTCTCATTCAGCTTCATCACAGGTGAGACATTATTTTATCAGGGATGTATAATGAAAAGAATTCAATTATATTTTAGCCTCTTCAGAGTTCTTTCAAATAGACAAATTTGCTGATTGTTTTATACATAATTTAACTGAACAGAGTTAGTTATGAAATAGATTTGTTGTCCTGTTTACTATATCAGTTAGTCATGGACACACAAAGAATGGCCCACTATGACACAATAAAATGATCAGTGATGCTCCGCATTCATTCAGTATGTGTTGTCTTCGGCAAGGTTCAAAGCTTGGCTCTTCGCACGCATCTCCCTGGAGCTCTTGCTACTCCCCAGAACATCCAGATCAAGCCTTCTCTTCAAGGTCAGACGCTGCTGTCACCCCCTCCCAAGATGTCCATTTGCCCACTGAAGTCCACACATCCATCCAAGAACCAAGTCGAAACTTCTCAGCCACCATCAGCCCAACTACACATTCCTCCTGGTAAGTCACATGATCACATTTCCATCTCCATGATTTTCAGCGTTTTAAATGCAGGATAAAGTAAATGTTGCAAGGGGGAGGGGGTGCAAGATGGATACAATTAATTTAAAGTTTTAAAATATTATTTAAAAGAATTTCCATTATTATTTATGATACAGCATGCCACTGGCTTGAAAAAACAACATATTACTTGACCTGGAAAAGTGATGGAAAATTAATAAAACTTAAAAAGTAATTTCTACTTTTAATCATTTCTACTTATAAATTTCTAAATTAAATATTGTTTTTCTAGTTATGCCAGATGATGAAAAATTGCTATTTGTGAGTTAAAAAAAACATGGACACCTGGAAAAGTCATTCATAAAGAGTGGAAATATAAATTCATAAAGAGTGGAAAAACTAAAGAGCATTCACTTATTGAAACTTCTTGAATTATGAGTTTTAATTGTAATTATTTATGGTTTATGGTAATTAGTTTAACATTGCCATCACTTGTAGTTTATGGAAATAAAAAATGTAAAAAAATGTTGAAATCCACTGCTATAACACACCTATTTTTCGTTTCAAACATCTTAGAGCTGTTCATATTGAATACTTTGTGTTTGCTCCTAATGTCTGTCTCTACCGCAGCAACGTTCACACCAGTCCAGTCTCATACACTGGTCAGACACCAGCTGCACTGCCCTTCCAGTCAGAGGGTGACACCACACCAGCTCATTATCCAGCAGAGCTCTGCTTCTCACAGACAGGTTCAGCCCATTGCACTGTGTGTTACTCCTCCACCCCTTGCCCTCCAGACTCGTACCACTCCCACTACAGCCACTGTCCAATCACAGCACACAGAGTTGCTCTCAGTGCCCTCCTCTGCAAATCAACCAGGCAATCAGTCAGCAGTTGTGTCAATGTCCACAGTTCCTCCTGCAGCGCTCCCTAACCCTCCTCCCCTTCATCTGGGCCCAGTGCTAGAGCCGGTCTCCCAGCATTCACCTCTGGCCTGCCCCCCTCCTCTCACTATGGGTCTGCCTAGGCTGATCCAGCCACAGAGACTCTCTCTACGCTCAGTTCAGACCATAGCTGTCCAGTCTGACCACATGCTGGTGACTGAAGAGCAGCACCCAGTGAAAGAAGCAGTGGTTCAGTTGCCTTCTCAGAATATACCACCACCACAGACAGAGGCAGTGGACTTAAAGATGCAACCTGCTACACAAACAGAAGTTCCCTCGGTTAGTCTTTTTTTTATTTAAAATGTGATTAAGCTGGAAATCCAGCATGTGAAATAGTTTACCCAGAAATGAAAAGTTCATTTGATTTGATAACTATGAAAAAATCTACATCACCAGCTTTCCTGTAGCTCAATCAGTAGAGCATTGGTGTTTACAACACCAAGATCATGGGTTTGAGTCCCAGGGAAAGCAAGAACTCATTAAAATATCAATGTGTTTCTTGAATGCATTGTAAGTGCCTTTGGATGAAAGCGTCTGCCAAATGCATAAATGTAAATCTTATTGAGATATTTATCTAAGGATTGTCCAGCTGCTCTTTTCCATAAAACAAAAGTTGAATGTGACCAGTGACTTGAATTTAGGCATGCTTAAAATATTGAAATGAATTGAAGACTCATAGAAAATGCCGTTTGACATATATGGACTACATTTATGGTGATTTTTGGCGTTTTCTCTGAAGCTACAATTTGAAGGTTTGGTGTCAGTAAGATTTTGCTTATAAAGAAAGTAATCAAAATCTATCAAAAGTGACAGTAAATATATTTATAATATTGCAGAATATTTCTATTTCAGCAGAAGAAACCTCTTTTGAATAACGGTTGTGTATTGTTGAATGGAAAAAGCAACTTCTTAAGGCCTGAAGATAACTATATTAAGGCCCACAGCAGCAGACAATATTCTAAGTTTATTTTCGGTTTATAATCTAAGTTAATATTCGGTTTATTCTAAGAGCGTGCTTGTCTACCGCTTTAGCTCGTTAAAGCAGGATGGATTCTAATTGGCTGTCAATGTTTTTATCGTTCATCGGCTGAATAAAATCATTCCGAAAGTGATTACATGAGTCAATATCATTGCATATATTGCAATGATATCATTTCTCAATGCCATTATTGTTATAGCTGTGGTGTGAACTAGCAAACGTATTATTGAGAATGATATTTCTTTATTGTTACCGTCCTTGGTGTGAACGGGCCTTTATTTTTGTATTCCTTTTATTCTGTTTGCTGTAGTTTAAAGGACAAAAAATGTCAAAAATGTCCTTTAAATTTTGTAAATATATTTTATTACGTGATACTAGTTTTAGTTAGAGGGGTTTTTAGTAATAGTTTTTGACTTTTGATGTAAATATCCTTTGAAATTAGCAAAGGATATTAATTTTTTCCATTAATTTTTGTAAACTTTACTTGGTTTATATATATATATATATATATTCATAGCTGTAATATATAGTTACAGAGTAAAATGAGTAAAATGTACTCAAAAATAACATAACATATTCATAATTTTAATCTTTTGCTTATTATGAAATTTGGCAGGCGACTCCATTGTTGAACGAGAGTGGAAGCATGAATTTGTTGAAGGATGTAGAACGCGTGCGTCCTCAGTATATCAGAGCGCCTACCCCGCCAATATTGTCCTCACCAGACGAATCACAGAGAAGCTCTGATGGCATAACGGCTCAAACAGAAAACTGTACAGGTACTTTGAATCTATATCAAAGATGGGCAATGTGTTTTTAACACCCTTCTGCAAAACTCTAACTTGACCTCTTCACCATCCATAGCTGATCCAGACCAACCGTGCATTTCATCAAGCAGATCTGTGATCCAGTCACTGGAGGACCCCACATATGTCAACAGTTCCCCCCCTACCCTCCTCTCCTCTGCGGTAAGAAGCACCAGCAGGCTCCCCCCAGCCAGCCTTCCAGGGAACCCTGAGGGTCAGCCCTCACAGGCCATCGTTAGACCTCACATCCTCACACACCTAATTGAGGGCTTCGTCATCCGAGAGGGCCTGGAGCCGTTCCCGGTATGTCCACAGGTTGACAATGTAGAACTTCTCAGCTGCCATGAGGCCCTAGTGATGCCCATGGTTCTCTAATGGTTCCCTAATGGAGCCGTGAAGCACAAAGATCTCTCACTCCCTGAGATCAAAGAGTAAGATGGCTGGTGAGGGTCTGCAGCCAAACGTACAAAACAACATTATTAATGTCCCCTCTAGGAACATTCACAAAATGCTCCACACTTTCAGAAGTCAAAACCACAATAGCTACCTCAAAATACATTTGGTATGTCCAGTATTGATGTGCTGATCTGTTTCATCAGGTGAGACATGCTTCCTTGGAGATGAACCTGCAGGCCACTCTACCAGAAGATAGAGAGGATGGAGAATCAAGCCGGGAAGACTGCTTTATGGATGTGGACCATCCAGAAAACTCTAATGATTCTGATAACCCACCTGCTGAGGATGGTGGGCTCATTAGCACATTTCTTTTTAATATTGAGTCAATATGAACGGTTCTGCCAGCATCTCTTCTGTTTTCAGAACAAACAGTTGAAAACCTTCCTGACGTACTCGAATGTGAGTTCTGTGGGAAGAGAGGCTTTGCTCATACCTTCCTCAGATCCAAACGCTTCTGCTCCATGACATGTGTCAGAAGGTAAAGAACCTTATGGAGAGCCACTTTTTGTGTCTCTTTCATTTTAAAGTTGAGCAAAATTTGGTATGATTTTAAAGTGTCAGTGGAATAAATCTTTTTTTTTTTGCAGATTATTATTGCTCATACTTTAGGTTCAAGGATTGTTCTATCTAAACCTCTAAACTTCTAAATTAAACACTGGCCCATAAATTATCCGGTACATTTCTTCCACGGGCTTCAATGATTGTTCAAGAGAGGTGTGCTATTACATTCCTAAAACCCCCTGGATGGACAAAAATATTCCTTAGATCAGGATTCCTCAAATCCGGTCCTGGAGGGCCATTGACCAGGGTTTAGTTCCAGCCTTAAACAAACACACTTGGGCTGCATCTGGAAATTCATGCTCTCCAGGGCTAGATTTGAGGAATCCTATACATATACATTACCGTTCAAAATTAGTTTCTTCTCACAAAGGTTTATTTGATTAAAAAACTGTGTGAAATAGTATTTCAATTATTTTAAAATCTAAGTTATTCCTGTGATATCAAAGGTGAATTTTCAGCATCATTGCTCCAGTCTTCAGTGTCACATGATCCTTCAGAAATTCTAATAAGCTGATTTGATGCACAAGAAACAATTCTTATTATTAACAATCTCTCTCTCTCTCTCTCTCATCTATATAAAGAAAAATATTTCTTCTTGTGATTATTTGATAAATACCATGTTCATATATTTGTTTTCTAAATGTAAAGATTACTCTTACTTTTGATCAATTTAATGCATCCTTGCTGAATAATAATATTAATTTCTTTAAAGTAGTATTGTTTACATGCTCACTTGAAATGCATGAATATTAACTATGATGAAAACACATCTAGAATATTTGACATTTATAAATTATATTATAAAATTATATGCAGTTCAAGCAGCCTTGTTCATCTTACAGATTCAATGTAAGCTGTAAAAAACGCTTAAACCTGTTGAGGCCAGAAAAAGTTAGGCACTGGCCCCACAGACACATGGGCAGACGGGGGAGACCACCTAGTCGTGTCAATGGTGGGTCTAGGAAACACTACCTCAGACAGGTCAGTGAAAACGAACAAATAACCATTTAACCAAACTATGCAACCCAGTGCTAAACCATGATTAACATGTGGGACTGACCTGCTACAACAAATGATTTTCTCAGCAGCTGCAAGATTCCCATCGTTCTAACAACAACCAGAGGGTGTCCAATTCAATGTGGATTGAGAGAGAGGAGGAGGAGGATCCACCTGGCCCGATGACGACAAGGCTGCGTTTGCAGGCCGAAAGAGAAAAGGAGCAAGACAGAGACAGAGAACAGAGCAGAGTGGAGAGCTGCAGCAGCTCTGACTGTGTTCTTGACTCAAGTCCCTCACAGTGGAGTGTGGAGCGAGTGTGCTCCTTCATCAGCTCTTTACCAGGTAGCTGCACAAGTTTCACAAGAAATACTGTACATCTTCTATTCCATTAGGTCAGGGGTCTGCAACCTTCAAAATCAAAAGAGCCATTTTGGCCTCTTTACTACCGAGTAAAATTCAATTTAAAATAACACTGCATATAAAAGGTTTATATCCAGTTTGCAATACATAAAATAACTAAAGTGTGTAGCATTTATGAAATTACAGAACTACAAAAATAAAACTAATGACATTTTATTGCTTTTTGTGACAATACATCAAAATATTTAAAAGAAATTATGTAACAAGATTACTTCGATCTTGAAATTTAAGAGGTATACCATTGAAAAAAATGTATTAATAAAATAGCTTATTGATTCCCATACATATTTTTCAAAGCTAGGGGAGCCTCTGCACAGGGATGAAAGAGCCGCAGGTTGCAGACCCCTGCATTAGGTGTTTAATGGATAAATCCGTAACTGTAAAAACTAGTATGAATATGAATATATATATATATACACACACACACACGTTATATACTAGATATGTATAATGACATGCAGGATCGTAGATAGATACATACATATATACTGTGAAACTATTTGAAAACGTCACACATTTTGACTTACTAATAATGTCAATATCTCATGATTTTTGCTTCATTGAGCATCTAATGTAATAAATCTTTAGAATCATATGCTCATCTTCTCATCTCCACTTGTTTTAAGGGTGCCATGATATTGCAGCAGAGTTCCGGTCACAGGAGATTGATGGACAGGCCCTGTTGTTGCTTACAGAGGACCACCTTATGAACGCTATGAACATGAAACTCGGCCCTGCGCTCAAAATCTGTGCACAGATCAACGCTCTCAAAGCCCCTTAGGCCCCTCTTTCCACAACCAGTACGAAGGTCATATTCTGTCATAGAATACCTGAAAGTGAACTTCTTCCAAAGTGCCATAATTTCTGTGCGTGGCCATTCTACAATTACTGTAGACACTCATGGAGACCACCTTCTTATACCTCAAAGTTTCATGGTGGGCGTGTTACCTTTGATTTCAGTCCATTCAATCCGATTGTTAGGTAAAGTTTTATATAATATCTAAAACTAAATTCTGAGTTTGTATATTGGATTTATAATAAACAGACCAACAGGAAAGACAAGAGGTATGAAGCTGTGCAGCCACAGTTTGTGAAAGTTGGCACATAATGTACCAAGTGTTTAAAGTGTTATGCGACATAACACTGAAAAAATAATTTATAGAAACTTTAAATGACAAATGTTTACAAAAATAGAGAGTATATGACGTGTTAAAAAATAAAGATTTATTGATGAGCATCAAGGCCTGTATAAAGACTTTATATACATTAGAACAGAACTCATTGGATTGCAAATGCAGTTTGACATTGTTCATTTACAAATAGTTATAAGCGTCTCTTCCACACAAGAATTATGGTATTCAAAACAATTAGCCACAACATCAGTATTTGCTAAAATGAGGACTACAATAATAAGAGATTAAAATGTTGTATTTATGTACAAGATAATTCATTACAACAAATTGCACACATTAAAAAGCACAGCATTTGCTCGTTTGAGTAATATTGGAGTCATTTTATAGTAATAACAGGTTTTGTTTTTTAGTTAAAGCAATGATTGTTTGTTTGAAATTAATGATTTACATGGCAATTTCTTATGACCTATGATTAAGTGCGTTCAAAAAAGAAAGACAATATCATATATAGAGAACATACAAGTTAATGTTTCTTTAAAACAGGGGATGTCACTGTATGATGCTGTGTGATATTCTTGAGCTTCATCTGCTGTTCAATCATCATGTCAAACTCCTGCCTTTCTCTAAAACACAGTGAAAGATAAACTGTTGAAGCAGATGCGAGATGCAGTTTTTCAGGTCAAGGCAGCTCACAAATACTCTACCTGTTACTAAAACACGGCCCTCTGCGATACTTCTCCTCTGCCTTCTCCAGGGAAAGCTTATGGACTCCAGCAATGGCATGGATAATAGCCTAAAAAGCAATACGGTCACTGAAATGGTTGAAAATATTATACACTACCATTCAAACTTTTGGGGGCAGTAATGTTTTTTTTTTTTTTAAGAAATACAGTGGAATCCGGTTATGTCGACGGCCTCGGGGGTTGCAAAAAAGCGTCGTGATAACCAATAAGAGATAACCAAACGCCAATATGGCGATTTGTTTGATGAAGCGATTGGCATGCTGTAAAAATGTACATACACTGTATATGTTTGCTAACAACAAAAGGCATATGTACACCAACTAACAGCAGAGATTTACCAGTATACAATAAAAAACACCTTTGATTCTCCATATAAACCTTTAATTATATTCTCCAACATTGCAAACGCAATTTCACTCACAGCGTAAACAGCTTGAAAACAAATGCTTCTATCAGTAATGACGTCTTTGTCGATGTCAATGTAATCTGGGAATTCCTGGACAGTGAAGGCAAACTCCTGTGCCTCCTCTTCCAAGATAGCATCTGTAAGGCTTGATTTGAGTTCTTCTACGGCTGCACGGCACTGCGCCGCAAGAGTGAGTGAAACGTCCATACGGACTGATGCACGTGCAACACGAACTCAGCGCATGCGCAGTGAACTCGGTACAATCATTAGTCACGGGGATCGAGATAACCGATGTTAAGTGGCGACTTTGTCCCTCTTTTGTGCTTGAGATATCAGAGTTTGGCAACATAAAACAATCGACATAAGCGATAAGAAAATGCTAGGAGTTTGAAAAATAGGGAGTTTGGCGGTTACACTTCAAAAACGTCGACATAACAGGGTTGGCGAGATAACCGAGGTCGAGGTAAGTGGGTTCCACTGTACATTCATTCAGCAAAGATACATTCAAAAGATTAAATTGAATGAAAATAAATAAAAAAACATTTTTTTACATTTATGTTACAAAATATCTTCATTTGTGTTCAGCAGAATAAAGAAATTAAGAATGATGAGTAAATGTGTGAGTAAATGTTAGCAGAACTTTCAGTTTTTGGCGATTACCTCCGGCAGGAGCACATCGAGAATAAGCCGGATCCGGTCCACTTGGATGTTTTCTAGGCAGGTCTTTGTTTGAGGGGAGCTATCGCAGACTTTGTTCAGGTAACGATACACCTTATCAACCTGCTCCTCATCTTCCAGGTAGACGTCAACCACTGGGCGAGAAGGCTTCTGGAGGGCTTGCATCCATTTAGATGTCTCACGACCGCTGATGATTGCCTGCGTACACCAGACAGAACGGTTAGTTGTGTGCTCAAATGGATAAACGAACCGATATAGATATACTTTCGAATATGTCATCAGAAATCTTACAAGTAGGCGGTTTTCGACCTTTCGTCTGATGATAAAGTCAATCAACTGCTCGTTGGCACGGTTCCGTGCAGCCTTGGATCGGTCGGGCAGCACTTTCTTGGAGAGGAGCTCATCCTGCTCTTCCACAACGTCCTCCGTGTTATTATCGGAGTTGTCACACTCTTCGCCCAGAATCTCCTGACTGGGGAAGGTCAGCACAGATTTGTCCTCAGAGTACTTCCTACGCACTGGGCAACCTGGGATCATCAGACCAAAGGAAAATGCTTTATTCATGGTTAAAATATGCATCTACTTCAATGTGCATTACATATTTTATTTCTTATTTGTGCAAATTCTTGCTTCACTTACTAAATTTAATTGCATCTGACAAAGCGTCTTAAATCTTAAATTAACAACTAATCACCCCTAACATACATTTACAAACATTTTAGATAAGTGTGAAAATCTATAATGAAAGGAAACCTACTGATGTCAGCAGCACAATATTCGATGAAGGAGCCAGAGAAGGATCCACATCCTGTAAGGAAATATCCAAATTCAATATTTGAATTTCTCATTCTTTATATCTCTAACATTTGGTGTTATTTCACAAGCAAAACCTCAGTACATACTAAAAAGACACTGTGTGAGAAGTGGCTCAAATTATAGACTTTCATATTCCTGCTGTATAAATTAGCATGCCATCATTTAATCTTGACAAACTATGAATCATTAGAAAAATTTAGGACTCTAGTTTTGATATTTGCCCACTATTTGTGATTTTATAAAAGGTTACAGTGACAGTAACTTCATTTCTGCCAGGCGTGCAAAATCATTCGATAGTTATTGATATTGTATATCCAATAAAGTACATACATGCTCCGGTTTATTTGTTTGTGCTACGCAACATTAGGGCATTTAGTCCAAAGGTCTGCACATTTGCATAAATATTGATATATTCACACACATGGCTACATGTTAAACATTTACATTACAGTAAAATTAACATGAACTTAAGTTCTAAAAGGAAAACAAATTGCGATAAATACCAATGCGAATCCTATAGTCCGATATCAGTTCCAGAGACCAGATAATAGCACTGCCATACTTTTCTTTTGCAACGTCCTAAAAGAGAAAAAGTCAATTAACTGTTTTCTAGTATATACCAAGAAGGCTTAATTTAACAATGTCTTCTAATAGCAGAAGTATGAAATAAGTCAGCATGCATGCAGAAATAGCTAAATAAAGTGGTAAACAGTCAAAGAAATGTTACTTTACCACCAATTTTTTATACTCTTCGCAGTCAAAACGTTTAAGGTTTCGCAGAGGTACAGAAAACCTACAGATTAGAAAAATTATAAATTGTTATATATACCAAAAATATGTGAAATTGAAATACTGATGGATTCTTACCCTTTTCTAATTCTCTTTTGGTCGATTAGGTAACAATCAATAAACAAAATACTGGCTTTTTTGCTCTTGTGATTCACACTTTTAACCTGTGGCACAGATGAGCACACTAGTCATTAACCGCAGTCTAAAATCAAGAGTTACAAACTGCACAAAACCGTACGCTTTACTTACAACTGCTGGCCAGTAGGGATATTTCCTCAGTTTACACCACACGCAAAGTCCCTCTGAGATTAATAAAGGCTCTGGAAATCAAATATCATTGGCCAAAAAAAATACATAAAGATGTGTATGTGTGTGTACACATACATGGTACTGTTCCTTTTATTGCTCACTCACTTTTATTGTCCTGCTGCAAAAAGCTGGGCAGCTCCTCTTCATCATCGTCCTGGTCCTCATTAAGAGGATGGTCCTGGTCCTCCTGCAGGCTGAGCTCGATGGAGAGGTCAGAGGACATGGTTTGATCTGCCACGAACGTAACACATCATTATAATGACTAATTTCAGAAGTCAATGACAACACAATCATAAATCTGAGGCTCTAATTAAACCTATTACTATTGAAAGTGATATAATGTACTAGATGAAAATGCATGAAGAGACTACATTATATTGATTTATGAGGACCCAAAAATGATGTATACCTGATTGCTGTGGCTCTTGGGTTTCAATGCAAGGTTTACTTGGAGGTTGCGTCTCAAAGGACGGCTCTTCCTGAGAAGATTTTACAGAAGTTGCACTCCTGCAGCGTTTCAGTGGTGAAGCGGTACTTGGCTGTTCCTGTACATTCTTTTTCTTGCGACCTCTTGGCCTTCCTGCTGCCGCAATTCTCTGAGGTCTGACCCGTCTTGATGGCGTAGCCTCTGGAGGAAGTGACTAATAAGAATAACATGAAAAATAGTCATGCCAGGAATTTCACACAATACTTCAATAATGCTATAACGGCGTTCATAAAAACCTTTATTAGACTGGACTCCTCGACCTTCTGATGATTATGTAAAGCCAAACTATTTTCAGCTCTTTTTGCAGACAGAGGATGAAGGTCTGAGTTCCATGTATAACTTAACAGAGGACTGGACTGGAGCCGGCCCCTGCCCCTGCCTCTGCCCCTGCCTCTGCCCCGGCCCCGGCCCCGGCCCCGGCCCCTACCCCTGCCCCGTTTTGGGCTGAGCGATCTAGGGCTACAATCACCATTAGTGTGGAAGGAGGATATCTCCTTGTGACAATGAAGAGATAATGTAGTACATGTGTGAAGCCCTGTAGAAACATCAGAAGGGGTCTGATGGTTTTGAGTTTTTTTAGAGTGCTGATAACATATCCCATTTGTTTTTGGAGAGCTTAAGTGTTGTTCTGGGCAGGAATTGTGTACAGAATTGTCCAGTCCATCTGCACAAGCTTTGCTAGCAGCTACATCTTTCTCACTGGGTTGAACACAGTTCTTTTTCCTTCCCCTGTGAGATCTTTTTGATGTACATTTGGGGGTAATACTTTTTTGAGGTACCAACGGCTCAGGTGTATGTGACTTTAAAGATACCAGTACATTTATACCCGTTTGTTCATGTGTTGTTTGAGGTTTCTCCTTGGTCACTCTTTGTCTGCATGATTCTGCAGTATTCTGATCTTGAGTGTTTTTTTTACTATGCAAGACGGAAGCTTTGTCGCTTGAAATGGGTTTGTTAAATTCGGCAAAAACAGAATTGGTGCGACAGGTCCTGAGAGGATTCCTCCGGTGCTCTGAAGACAAGTCATCCACCGAACTCATTCCTGCAACCATCGATGTCTCAGCACACCAGCACAACCAAGGTTCGTGACATTATGCTAGGCTGCAAAGAATCCCAAAGTGAGGTCATTGGTACACGAATAAAGATTTAACATATGAAAAGATAGAATATGCATAACACTGTAAACAGGCTATATTATAACTACTAAATACATAAAAAGACATTTCCTGCAATTACATCACAGAGTATAGTAAACTTGATACTAAACTAAACGCTGCACATGTTGAGAAATGCAACTTTTAAAGCCGTTGTTAGTTCCTGTAAACATCTGGGTTTGTTGATATTATAACTGGCATAACCCAAGTACTTAAAAAAAACATTCGCACAAAACCGGTAGGTTGGCAGATACAACGATACACGCATAATATGATAAAAAAGTAACTAAAGCCCGTCAGACGTGTTGACGGGAGAGCTGTGTATTAGCATTAGCAGCTCCATGGAAAACCAATGACAACACGGTCAGCCAGCGTATGCTATAGTAACCCTACAGTATCCTCTGCAGAAGCAGGTACATTTGTTACTGTTTTAAAAAAGAAAAGTAGAATGAACATTTTATACAAACTGTATGTCCGCATATGTGCGATTGGTATCAGAGCACTTACTCAAGTGGATTTTCAGCTGTTTACGAGGCGCTCGGAGATGATCACGTGACCAGAGGTTGCGTTTTACTTTTTCAACGGCCCTGGTTTAGATCAGGAAGTTTCCTCCCCCTTTCCCTTTTCTGCTAGTTTTGAGGTTTTTCTAGTTGAAAATGTATTTCTCATTATTAAAATAACGTTGTAACAGTTGTATTAATTATTCAATTCACTTCGTTTGAATAATAACAATATTTAATATTTGGTATAATATGATAAAAAATTATATTAAATAATAACGATGCTGATTCACAATATTGAATAATTTTAACATTTTAATAAAATAATCATTCAAACGAATCATTTACACATTTAATGATTAATCAGATTTTTGTATTAAATATTCAAATACATTATTAATAGAAAACCATTTTATAAGCCCAAATATTTTCAAAACATAAACAAAAACAAATAGAACACCCAATAAAAGTACATTTAGATTAAAGCAGAAATATTTTTTACTGGTATGTCCTAAGAGTATAAATGAATTAAAAATAAATCTAAAAATAAAACAATGTACTGTACATAAAATATTTTAAAAATCTAATATTTTAATGTCCTCACAACTTTATTCAAACAACATTATTTATTATTATTATTATTATTATTACATTATTTCATTTTACTATAAAAAAAATATCTCAGAATGTCTAGTTATAAAGGAGATTGTGTAAGCATACATTATTGTAGCACTTTCCATATACAGTAATAATAGGCTATGCTATATTTAGTAAAAAGAAGTTCAAGGTCGTTGTCTGTGGCAGTTTTCTTCAGTTGTTTTGGAAGTCTTCGGTTCCTCGACCATTGACCTTACAGTTCTCTCTGCAATATGGATAAATAAATAAATTAAACTGTAAATTAAACGTCTAGTATCACATACATTTGGATTGAGAACACTCACAGTTGCTTGAGCAGGTACGTTGTTTTGGTTTCACAGGCTTTCCTCTGACTCTCCGCTGCCCCCTGCTGGCTACGAGCGGCGTCGCGTGAAGCTGCGCACCAATCCACATGATGCGATTCACTGGTCAGATTCACCCACAGAATATCAAGAAGTGCTGCATGAAACAAAAGAAGAATAAGAATAATTTTATTCTGAAGTATAGCAATTTAAGCGTATACAATAATAAAATGAATTAGTCACATTATAAGGAAACTTTAATTCATGAAACATAATTTCCTTTAATAATTGCAATTATAATTGAATGTAATATTATATAATATTATAATAATTCATTAAGTTTCATGAACTAACACTGTGTGTATGTGTGTGTGCTATGTATATATATATATATATTTTTTTTTCATTATTATTATTATTAGTAGTAGTATTACAGTAAAATTATTGTCATATAAAACACACACACACACAATAATAACAATAGTAAATACATAAATAAATACACAAAATAAATAAGTATGCTCTCATGTAAAAACATGCAATGACGTCTTTGGCTGCACCAACTTTATCATTCTGAAAAATATTCCCATATTAGGCTCTCCTCAACACTACCCTCTTGTTGAGCCAGCTCAGAAAAAAGTCTTGCATGTTCACTGTGGTGCATAAGTCTTTGCTTTTCCAAAGCGGTTGCATTTTCCTTTAGGACCATCTAAAATAGAAACAAAAATCCAGTTACGACAGCATTACCTATTTAAAAATTAATTATTTGGACATTTTATCAGCTCCTTTTTTATCATCCTGCCACAATACTACTGTAGTGAAATCGCAGATGGTAACACCATCACACACTGATATACATTGTTCTACTGGACCAAGGATCAAGACACATTAAAAACACATTCATCACTTTTTGATTCTCACTTGCAGTTGCAGACTCTCAGTTAGAGAGGTGTTGGTTTCTCTCTGTCTTTCTAGAATACCTTCCAGCTCTTCTTGCAGTCTGGTCTGGTTTTTAGAGCTCAGCAGCAGTGCAGATTTTAAGACATCTTGCTCCTTTTCCTTTATCACTTTAGCTCCCTCCATCTTTTCATTTAAGGCCTGATGTGCTGCCCTACATTGCGCAAGGCTAGCCAAGGGAGGCCAGGTGGCCCAAACCACAATGACGATCAGAGAGACCATGGACCACAACGTGAGGAGAGCCGTAATCCAGTTACAGGTGTTCTGGGCCAAGCTGGATCTGGCCATCCTGTGAAAAATGATGTTTAACACAGATTAAACTATCCTTCTGCTGACTGGTGTGGCAGCGAGGGACGTTTATGTGGAATCAGGGTTGAACCAGCTGGGTTTTGTTCACTGAGGCTGGGCTGTGACTCTAGAGCTCTGGATGAACTGAGATCTACGTCAGCATATTGCATTGTTATTTTAAGAACCTTATCAGTGCTCTGAGAAATAATTACACATTACTGTTCTAGGAAACATGCAGTATTTCTCTGGAGACGTTTCTTCTATGTGCTCATGTCATTGGGATTCTTAAATCGCTTTAAAGACTCATAATGCCTTACTCTGTATGAATATGGTGGGATAGACTGATCAAAATGCACTAGACAACAGAACACCCAAAAATTAATATTCAGTCAGCATTTCCTCACACAGTCATGTCAGGTTTCTTTTAAAACTTGCATGACTTTCTCTCTTCTGTCAAACCAAAAAGAATACCTTGTGAAATGTTTTGTTGTTCATATAACAAAAACCATGGGAACCAATTTTTGTTTTGGACCGCACTGATTTTCATTGTTTTGTTCTTTTATTTAATTTCAAAGCCTTCAAAACCCTTATTTACAGCATAAAGACATGTTTGAAATGGCATGACAGTGAGCAAAAAATACATTATGACTAAATGAATTTGAATTATCGCCTTTAAATGAACTTGGTGACAGAATTAATTGAAAAAAAAAATCTTAAGCGCACGTTGATACCAGAGCCAAAGAAAGATATGCATTGTTGATTTATGTCCTGGAAAGCTCAGTTTCATAGATACTCAAAGTAAACAGTGACTTCTACAAGACCCCAAAAATCCAAATGTTTATCTGAGTAACAAAACACGATTATGTTACAATGGAGATGGAAAAGTCCTGTTTAGTTAAAAGTCTGGGACTTTCAACATCTCTAGACATGTTGAAAAGTAAGATAAAGAGTATATGACAAATGCTCAGATTTATAAAACTCCCTAGTGCATTTCTCTGCCCACACACACCTAATAAAGACACTGTAACGATATTCTTTTTCAGTTTTTTATTTGAATGGGCTTTCTGTGGATGTATGTGTGTGCATGTACATGTATACATACACACACACACCCACTTATCGTAAATTGAACATAAAAATGTGTACAGTACTGTAAGCAAACAGATAAGAATATTGCTATGATTTAACTACAAATGACCACAAGCACTTCCTGTAAAATAATAATGCTCATTTGCATACAAACATCATACAAAAAAGATGGAATGTTTGAACTGTGTTTTAAGCAAAAGAAAAGCGTAAACAAGATAATTCATCCAAAAATAAAAATTCTGTCATCATTACTCACCACTCATATTATTCCCAACCTGTACTGAATACTTTCTTCTGTGGATCTCACACACACACACACACACACACACACACACACAAAGAATGTTTCAGCTGTTTTTGTATAGTACATGCTATAAAAATCAATAGGGTCCAAAACAGATATTTTCTGTGTTCCACAGAACAAAGAAAGTCATACAGGTTTGGAACATGAGGATGAGTAAATGTTTTTTCCTTTTTGAGTAAACTATCCAATTCATTCTTAATCATTGATACAGAAGCAGCTTATCGAGTAGATATATGTACAGATCCTTAAAGACATCACTTAGAGTCTTTATACGTTCACAAGTCATTCAATTTGTCTCATATCTTAAAATTAGAATTTAATTTGCATAGGAAAAGCACACATGCAGCACAACAACAGTAACTGGCTTTGGAATCTTGAGACTCTTCAGTTCCTCATGGAGGACTGTGTAGTGCATTACTCACAATGTACATTATTATTAATTGATACTCAAGTCGTAAATAAACTTTATCTACTGATCCAGCAAGTATAGTTGTGAGGTGGGGAGTGAAAATGGTAAATATTTGCTTTAGCTGCAACAGACCAGCATTACATAAGAATGCTGCAATGCACAGGCGAAACAGTCATTCTTAAAGCATGCAAACCCTCACTCAGCTTTTAAGTAAAATACAATTTTGCACTGCTTGCATTTTTGTTCGAAGAGTAACATGAACTCTACAAGCTCACATGAACCTTATTGCAAAGTTTAATGCTCTATATCGGACCTGCACATACCAAGCAAAGACATTACGGTGGATAGTTGTTGCATTCTAGAAGCGAACAGAGGCCATGCTGTTGCTGTGAGTGTCGTTTTCAGCCTACATCGAGCGCACCAGCTCTTCCACCCAGTGCACCTCAGAGACCATCTGCTCAGCCAGCACTTCATAGCGGTTCTCCAACCGCCCAAACTTGCGTTTGAGGGCATTGGCCGACAGCATGGCAGCCCGGGTCTCCTCCTGGCTCTGTCGGCGCAGGGCTTGTGCTTTCTGTAGCTCTTGTTTGATCAGATTGAGATCTGCAGCGATGCTTTCGTTCTCCTCCTTGTACCAGCTTTCCTTCTCCTCATAGATGGAGAGCAGAGCGGCTACGTCCTCACCGCAGGAGCGCTGGTTCTTTTCCAGTTCTCTCAGGCTATCCTCGGCCGCGGTTATCTCCTCCATGACCTGCGAGAAGCGCTCGAAATTGATGTAGGTGTTGTTCGGAGGCATGCTGGAGTGGGATTTAATAGTGTACTCCTTCAAACGGGTGGTCTTCAGACGCCTGCGCTCAGGCTTTCGCTCACTCTCTTCAGGTCGAACATTACGCCTCTTAATCACCTGTGGAGGATGATGGGACGAGAATTAGTCAAGCACAGAACAAATGACGACGACTCAAAAGTGAGCAAAAGACAAACGTTCAAACCTTGATCCAGGGGTGCTGGAGACTATCCTCGATTGTCATTCTCTTCCTGAATGTTAAAAACAAATACTGAATTAAATATAAAGAAACCAGGAATTAAATCATTTTCTTAATTCATACTAAACAATTGAGACTTATATCAGTGTTATCTTAATATTATCTATGCATGCATACAGTTTACTAATATTGTGGATGAGATTTTATTTTATATTTAAAAATTAAAATGATCCCATAGCCATCCCAGGGATTTGAATGTGTTTGGCTGAAATAAATAAAATATACCAGCTCTTTGCTTTATAATGGGAGTAAATCATACCTAAAAAAAAAAGCACATTAATCGATTATAAATTAATCCATAGGGCTTAAAGGGATAAATCTAAAGCAAATCATTTTTGTATCTATATTTATACTCTGTGTTTGGCTGAAAGAAATTATGGGATCATTTTCATTTTTGGGTGACCTAACCCTTTAAGTCTTATTATTTTTCTAGTAATTTTATTTTACTATTTCTATTTATCTTCATTTAATTTTAGTACATCAACTTTTAATTATGTGACATTTTTCATCTAATATTTATTTTTTGCAATAACTCTGGATTATTCTTACTTGGGATCCTTGACCAGCAGTCGGCGTATGAAGTCCTTGGCGAGCTCACTTGTGTTGCTGAAATACTCTTCATCAAAGTCATAGTTGACAGCCGAAATGTTGGTAAGAGTTTCTTGTTTGGTCTCACCAAGAAATGGAGAAGCGCCACTCAAGCTAAAGAACATTAATAATGCATGAATATTTTTCCAAGCAAAATACAATGGCATCATCTGGGTGTGGAAAAAGCATGCAATAAATGCAGCCAAACAAGCTAATTATGTGATAATTACTTACAGTATATATGTGATAACTCCAATGCTCCTTCCAGGGGGGTAAAGAAAGAAAAAAAAAAACAGAGAAAAAAAAACAATTCACAAGAAATCAAAACATACAAATGGAAGTTGTCAGAATCAGGGTTGCTGATTCTGTCTCTTTTATTCTACATCACAAATGACTTGCGCCCCAGAGCACGCACACAAACGTAATAAACACTACGTAATCTTGCATTTGAATCCCTGGCGTTTCAGAAAAAAGCTTTCTTGTAGCTCAAACAGTAGAGTGTGGTGTTTGCAACCCCAAGCTCATAAGTTCAATCCCCAGGGAAAGCAAGAACTGATTAGAATATCAATGTTTATCTTAAATGCCATGTAAGTCACTTAGGATAACAGCACCTGCAAAATGTTGGAAATGTAAATGGAAATGCAGTATTACGAGACACTTCTGAGAGGTCATTGTACCAAATCATTTTAACGACAGAATTTGAAGATTTCTTGCAATGAAATGGATCCGCTGGTTAGCCCAGTTATCCAATCACATCCTCTGTTGAGTCATGTTAGTTTTTGTTTATTTTTTGAAAGGATTTATTTGTGCACACACACCTTCTTATCAGATAAAAAAAATGACCTAACTCAATTGAGCGCATAAGTTTATGCACATTTTTAGAATTTATATGAATCTTGGCATTTCCTTCCAGCATTTTTTATGTGATAACATGGCTATTAGTAGTTTTGACTCACCACATGTCTGCCTCCAGGCCAAGGGGTTCATAATTCACAATTTCTGGTGCTACAAATGACAAACGATAAAGCTAATTAAATTAGGACTCCTAATACACTTATAATTAATAATATTATTCAATGTTATAATAAATTCAGGTTCCCACCAACAAACTCAGGAGTTCCGAAGATGTTTTTAAATTCGTTTCCATCCTTAATCTGATGTGCAATTCCAAAATCTATCAATTTGATTCTGGGGTTAGGCACATTTTTATCCAGCAGCATTATGTTTTCAGGCTGAAAACAAAGTGCATTCAAGACATTTGTAGTACATGTTTCAATGTTAACTACTTGACAATAAAATAACATTTTGAGTGATTGAGCATCTTAAAACAAAACATACCTTCAAGTCAAAGTGTGCTATGCGTTTAGAGTGGAGGTAGTGCACTCCATCCAGGATCTGCTTGAGGAACTGCGTGGCCTCCTCCTCGGTCAGCGACTCCTTCTCAGCCAGGAAGTCAAACAGCTCCCCTCCAGACACCAGCTCCAGGATCAGGATCACGTCAGTCTTGTTCTCAAAGATGTCGTGGAGGGTGATAATGTTGCTGTGCTGAATCTCTCGAAGGATGTTAACCTCGCGCTCGATCTCCTCTCGGCTCACGCCCCGTCGACTGGATGAAAGTCGTCTCTTCTTGATAAACTTGGCGGCATATTCTGTTCCGGAGCTCTTTTCTTTACACTTACGCACAATGGCGAACTGTCCACTGGAAAATGTGTTACAATGATACAGATTATAAAAAAGGAAGAGGAAACATAAATATTGGGACATCGACACAATTTGAATCTTTTTGGCTCTCGACACAACCACAATGGATTTGAAATTAAACGAACAAAATGTGCTACACCATTCACCTGATTTGGATGTAAATACCCTCAAATTAAAGCTAAACGTCTGCAGTTAAACTACATCTGATTAGTTTAATTTCAAATACATTGTGGTGGTGTATAGAGTCAAAAAGTAACATTTAAATAAACAGTACAAATGCTGCATAATGCAACCAATGAGAACTATAAAATTGAAACAATGTGGTTAAAGTAATCCTCTTCTCTGGCCCATCTGTAGCCTCATTTGCTCTCCAGCTGTGCTCAGGCTCAGAGAGCGAGCATATGCATTGTAAAGCAGTGATGTCATTCTGCAGCAGCACAGAACACAGACCTCCACATCCATATATAGGGAAAAAAGGCAAGACTTGATTCTGTGTTTGCAGATGATTAAGTCCTTGTTCCAGGGATTTCTAAATTGCAGACTTTCATAATGTTTGTTTTTATGCTGCACTGATAAGCACAAACACTATGTTGCCTTGGCAGCTCAAGGACAAACATCTCATTAAAATGCTTTTGTATCTATAGTGCTTAATCAAACTTTAAGATCTTAGGCTAATCTTAACCTCACTCTTTATTTTATTCACTATGCGTGAGACCATTTTTAGTCAGGTTAGTTTTGCACAATGCGTTGTTTAAGAGTGAAATGTCTTACCTTCCTAACTCCTCTCCCATCGCGTAGTGCAGCTCCACATCCTCCTGCCTGAAGCCAGCCATGATTTGCTGACTTCAAATTAATCAATCTGAAAATGACCAGAAATAGTGCAAGTTAGGACTAGTACAGATTTGTGGTTTTAACTTAAGACCACTTCACTTCACTGACAATGACTATACATGGTTTGCTGAAAAGAGTGCACATGTTTTGGCATTTACTCTTGACCTCACAGGAAGTAACATTTTAAGCTGACATGGGAATGATAGTGTGGGCATTCTAGTCCTACACACGTCATTACCTACAGTCTTTAACTAAGGGTTTACAATATCCCCCCCCCCCCTTTCCCTCTTTATCTTGGACGTTTAACATCTAATATCTCAGCACTGATGTGCACCACAAACTCAAGATAAAATTTAATCACCTGTGCTTTAACTTACGTTTCAAGACTTAATGTCTAAATGGGAAAACTACAACAACCTTTTATTTTAGCTCAGAGGCTAACAATAAGTTTTATTGTGGTTAATGAGTTCGTAACACAAATACGAAATAAGTATATTACGATAATCCGCAAAATATTTAGTAAAGAACTGACAAATTCCAGTAGCCATCCGGCTAACTTATAAAAAGAAACGACCAGCGAATATGTTACCGGCAAGCTACATATGTTGACACATTACGAAATAAATGAATAAGATGTTCTCTATGATATTAATAAAACTAGCTAGAACACGGCTATGAAAGAGGTAAACGCTGAGAGTTTGTTACATACCTTAACGTCGCCGCATTCCTCAGCCAATGGATATTTTCCGGTTACTGCGCTCTGGAGAGGCGTGGCTTGTTCAGTGACGTCATCGAAACTCCACCGCAGAATGATGTCAACTTGTACCTGTAAGAGTCTGCCAGGTGTTAGCACGCTAAAAACTACTTGTTTGGGCTTGTTTTGCACTGTTTCTTTGTCAGTGTTTCCACAACAGACTCATAACACACATAAAAAGGAATAAATGGCTGAAAGAAATACACACACGTATGTACTGTATATGGAGCGAGAGAACTTTTTAGTAAATTTGTAATCTTTAAATCCCAAAACTTGTCAGGTGATAAAATTGAATACAAATAAACAGACTAAGAAAACTACTTAATAAAAACAATAAAAAACTACACACTATTGCATAATTTTAGGTTTGAAACCTTTCATATAAACAAATGTTATCAACACCAGTAGTTTTAAAGCTGTTGAGAAACGTTTTGTCAAACAATTGAAAAAATGTTTGTCCAGCAATTTGTATATTCTCAGTTGTTGGAGTGGCAAATGCAAAGATAAGATAAGATAAGATAAGACAAGATAAGATAAGATAAACCTTTATTCATCCCACAATGGGAAAATTTCTCTGTTCCAGCAGCAATTTTACAATATGTTAAAATCTAAATAATATACAGCATAATATAAATATATAACATGGCTCTTTTATTATGAATTGACAAGGTAATAACAGTAAGATCATCAAGATCATTATCAAGTGATTCTTGTGGCAGAGTGAAAAGGTTTGTAGTTCTCCCTCAAATACTGGTAAAAAAGTATGGTTGGTGCACTTTCCATATCCAGCAATGTGTATATATACACACACACACACAAAAACTATTTGGTTGTAAAAAGCTTGATGTAAAAAGTGAATTTAAATACTTGTTTAATTAAAAAAAATGTAACAACTGAAACAAACAATTCTTGTTTCAAATGCATTACATCAGCACAACACCTTTTTTTGAAGCATTATTCATGTATTCCTGTCATTTGTCAATGCAATGCATGTTACATGTATCTTTTATTTTGCTTTTGACCTAGTAAATAGTTTGGTTAGCTATTATTTTCACCCGTTGTCTCTTTGTTAGATGCTTAAATATCCTGTTCTCCCTTTTTCTTGGTTCATCCTCATTTGAAATCGTTGTGTGTTAAGAAGAAAAAGTTAAATTAAAGAATGAGCAATAAAGTGAAGCTCAGTGTGTGAAAAGACAATAGCCAGTTGGACATTTTAGGCAGGTATATTATGCAATTTCCTTACATATGGCAGTGCCACATCCTTTTTCAAACTATCAAACAAAAACAAAAGAATTGTGTTACTGAAAAATGTCTATATCAGGGGTCTCAAAACTTTTCAGCCCGAGGGCCGCATTAACTGTCAAACAGCAGTTCGGGGGCCGACTACACACTCGAGGTCCAAATAAAAAAGAATCAAACATGTTATTTTTAATTATTTATTTAATGTTATTTTATTCACTTATTAATTAATAACACAATACACTACACATGGACCACTGTATTAGTGGGAATGGTGAAATTGTTTCCTGGATGCCAAAATAGCAAAATTTCTGGCTTTTGATTTGATGTCCCTAACATTAACAGTGACCTGAGATTATCAACAGACAGACATTTTTTTTCACGTCTTTTATTTTTGAAAATGTTTGTTCACACATGTATGTTGTTCAAAAGAATGAAAGGTACATTGATGCAAAAGTTTTGACATTAGGAATGTCTTCCTTAGGCAAAAATGTGAATAAAAAAAACACTAGTCCTGCGGGCTATATCACATATTTTATATGTTTATATATAACATTTTTATACATTTTACATATCACACCCGCAAATTGTATGAGGGGGAGTATTATATATGCGTGTGCAGAATATATGCGGGTAAAAACGGTATATCGTCTAGACAAAGTAAGCAGCAAATAAGGTTTTGTAATGTAGTGATCGGTTTGAAAACGTCTCCGTTTACTATCGTAACCTCCGTTTAGAGAAGTGTGAAGGAAATATTCTGACGCGTCACACTTATGTTATTTATCCTGTCTGTCTGCCAGATCCGCATCGCGCTACAATTGGCCAGTTGTCAACTGGCGTTATCCTATAAGGTTTCAGAAATTACGTGAAGGGGAGGAGTTCCCAAATGCATTTCATTGCAACATCTCGTTCCCACTCTAGAAAGGGAAGGCACTACGCGCCTCTATTTTAATTCAGTAAAAACATAACGTCCACGTAAGCGGCGGCTGATCTTGGCAGGATACACGTAAATCTATGTATTTTTTCCCGTAGAAAAAAAAGGTCTCCGCGGGCGCATACGCCCATTTAAGAAAATACCAGCCCAAGACCAAAATTGTTGAAGGGGGGGGGGGGGGGGGGGGGTAATTTGTTTTGTTTTAATGGATTTTATATGCATGTATATATAAAGTTTGGGCGGGGTTTTCAACAAAAACAAGCCCAATTTTAATCAGCCAGCCCAATGCATTTTTTCCGGTCAGCCAGCCCAATGCATTTTTTTTCCGGTCGGACGTGACCAAAAGTAGCCCAATTGGGCGGAGAGCCGCCCAATCTGGCAACACAGTCTATATGTTTATGAAGCGAAAGCGGGACCAAAATTTGATTGATTAGAATGAAAGCCAATAGGACAAGAGTGGACGTTCGGAAGTAAAAAAGTTAGCCAATCGAAAATTTACTGCAAAATATGGGCGGGGTTAGAGGGAAAGCCAATAGGCCAATAGCGGACGTTCGGACGGAAACGACGTCAGCCAATCGGCAACTTACTGCAAAATGTGGGCGGGATTAGGGTTAAACAGCTGACAGTTGCGGGCAGTGCGGATGGGGCAGACGACAACAATATTCAGGCATCATGAGATTTTTGTCAAGTCTCCTTTGGGCAGCTCTTTTGTTCAAACAGGTAAGACCCAAGAAGACACAAAAGAACCTGTTTGTGTTTTGACGGGTTTTTCAACAAGACTTTTCCCAGTTTGCTTTATTTTTCGCCGAAGATTACAGGCTACATGCTATGTCCGTTAGCTTTCGGTGGACTTCAGGAGGGATGTGCTCGTGCATGTTTGGGGCCCGCGCCGCCGAGTCCTCTAAACACGACACTGATATACAGCAAATATACAACACTGATCAAACGAGCGACAAACTCATTTTGTTGGACAAACTGTCATTTTGCATTAATGTTATTATTTAAATGGCAACAATGAGACTGTACACTGGAAATGTCAGTTATTTTACCAGAAGACGAATGTAAACATGCTACATCAACACCTCTTTAGTTGGTAAACCGTAAGTTACCTTACCATATACCTTACTAAAATTATAAAGTAAAAAAAAGAAGTATGAACTGCGTAAGTATTATATACTGTGTGTGTAGTAAATATTTTCTTACAAGGTATGCGCATTGGAGTATTATGTTCCTTCCATTTAATGTATTGCGTTTGTGAGCTCTGTTTTTATGTTGTTGAGGGAAAGGCAAATTACAATGATTTATAACTCATCATATGACTTTTCATTGTTATTTTCAGTCCATTATACATACATTCAAACATTTGAATAGCTCAGTATATATTATGATAGCATTTAACACACACACACATATACATCTATATATATAGTGTAATATGTTAAGAAAATTAGATATTACGTCTCAGTAACATTAAAGCAAAAAAGCAAAACTATTTTCACTAAAAAAGGATAAATAATGAAAGTCAAACTTTTTATAATTACAATACTGTACACGATTCACTCTGCATTTCTCCATTTGAATGGTTTTATAAGTTTTAAAAGGCTTTATTATTTATGTGGTACGTCACCCATATTTATTTCCTAATGTCAGTTTTTCCCTCTTTGCATAGCAAGGTGTAAATGCACAAACCTGTATCCATTCCATTCTGATTCACAGGTTTTAAGTGAATATGGCATGGCACATTTCAGCGATTGGGAGAAGAGTAAAGGCAAAGATTATTGCATATTCTTCAACTCTCAGTGGGCTCGATTACCTCAGGACCTCAGTAAAGCAGTTAGTAGCAATTTACATTTTCAACACCCACAAATTATTTCATATAAAAGGCCTCATGCTCAACAGAAACCTCAATTTACTATCTCAATGCTGGCACTCATTCACCCTTTGTTTTTTCAGGCACGGCTGCAAACGTACGATCTCACCACCTCTCCGCTCTGCTCCTCCTCTGACGTACCCGAAGGTGGCTTTCCAAACAGCATCCCAATGGTGATGAGAGGAAATTGCACTTTCTATGAAAAAGTCAGACTGGCCCAGATCAATGGTGCTAAGGGACTACTGATCGTCAGTAAAGATAGACTGGTAAGACTATAACACCATTAATGTCAATGATGAAATATTTTCACATGATCCACAAATAAGCTTGTTTGACATGCTTTCCAGACTCCACCCTCAGGCAACAAGTCCCAGTATGAGGAGATCGGCATCCCAGTGGCATTGCTAAGCTATAAAGACATGCTGGACATCAGTAAGGTAATTTTTCATAAGAGCAGTTTGTCTTTGAACTGAAATTACCCAATCAAAATCACATCATATTGAAATTACAAAGGCAATACAAGTTTTAGAGGCATTTCTTTCTTTTTAGTTGTTTGGGGAGAAACGGCAGGTGGCCATGTATGCTCCCAATGAACCGGTGGTGGACTACAACATGGTGCTCATCTTTCTGATGGCTGTGGGTACAGTGGCTGTTGGAGGTTATTGGGCTGGCAGCAGAGACATTAAAAAGTAAGAGTTGTGCCCATGTAACATTATGAACCCTTGAGACACCGGTTGGAAGATAAATAATTAATAAACCCACATCTGTGCCGGCAGACGCTACATGAAGCACAAAAGGGACGACGGTGCCGAGAAACAAGACGAAGAGACCGTTGACGTTACCCCCATTATGATTTGTGTGTTTGTGGTCATGTGCTGCTCGATGCTCGTGCTCTTATATTTCTTCTATGATCAATTGGGTAAATAAATAATTCAAGCATTACTGTTATTCAACTAACTGTCTGTACTTCGGTCGATTTGATTTATTTCTCACCATCTCTCCCAGTGTATATGACCATCGCGACGTTCTGTCTGGCATCTGCCGTCGGTCTGTATAGCTGTCTTTGGCCTTTTGTCCGAAGATTACCATTTGGGAAATGCAGGTCAGAGAGATGATGTACTGCATGAGAAAAACAAGATGAGATTCTTTCCTTTTGGTTTTGTATTGAAGGAGATGCTGTGTGTGTTGACAGGATACCTGAGAATAACCTGCCATACTGCCACAAGCGGCCACAGGTGCGCATGCTGATCCTTTCTGCCTTCTGTATAGGAGTCAGCGTCACTTGGGGAGTTTTCCGCAACGAAGACCAGTAAGAATAGTGACGACCACTTTAGGGCTTGAGATTCTTGACGCTGTCATTATGGTATCTGATGAAAAATCATGTTCCCTAGGTGGGCGTGGATACTTCAGGATGCATTAGGCATCGCTTTCTGTCTCTATATGCTGAAAACGATCAGGCTACCTACTTTCAAGGTGAGTTTAAAATGCTGACGATTACCTTAGCACAGGGTCAGCAACCTTTTTGTCATGAAGTGCCATTTTTAAGTTTCTGAGGTAGTCACAACGTCCTAGTTTTCAGATTTAAATCAGACGTTGAAGAACCGATTTCCAGTGATTTAACTGATCAAATAGCTATAACATAATTATGTCTCTGTGACATGAATGTAAATATAATCTTCATTCAAGTTCATGTCAAAGAAAGTGGGAAATGAGCTTCATTTATCAGCTGCAAATTTCTTTGTAGGCCTGCACTCTTCTGTTGGTCGTGCTGTTCGTGTATGACGTGTTTTTTGTTTTCATCACACCACTCTTCACTGAGGTACAAGGCTCTTTGTTTCTTTTTTAAAACTTGAAACTGATGCGAAATAGAGTTTTATAATCTTTAGCATGTGATTGAATATTGTCCCATGCAGAGTGGGGAGAGTATAATGGTTGAAGTGGCGGCTGGTCCCTCTGATTCCTCTACTCATGAAAAGGTAGGAAGCCGTTTTTTTAAACTGTCTGCAAATTGAAATACATTTTTGTAATGTGTTGTGGTGTCCATTTTGGCTGCTTTGTCTCCATTAGCTTCCCATGGTGCTGAAAGTGCCCAGGTTAAATTCGTCTCCTCTGGTCCTGTGCGACCGACCCTTCTCTCTCCTGGGATTTGGGGATATCTTGGTACCAGGTAATGTCACTACTATCATTGCATCAGTTGCATGATGAACAGATTTCCAGGGTTCGTGGAAAGAAAGGGATGATGCACTAAAATAAATTGTCACCAAAATTGAAATGTTAATTTAGACGGAAATTAAAAATAATGTATAGGTCACTTAGTGTACTGATTATTGTGTGGTTTTCTTAGACGATCAACTAAACTAATTTTGGGAAAGTTCTTCGCAACAAGCTGCCTCTTGATGAATTTAGCCTAACTTATTTTACATAATGCTAATTTTTCCGTCCTTTTTGCTCACGGTAAAGTGGGTCAACACTGTTTACCTGTTTAAATGCGGTTAATCCAATTTGACTATTTTTAACTCGCCATTGTCGCCAACACTTCTTGTCGCCATTTTGGATGAACATTAAAAGAATCACTAAAAGAAAGAAAATATCCCATTCCCAATATCAGGCAAACCTGTCCGTCTCGCTGTGGTTAGAATTTCTTTGCTTTAAATTTATGGATCTGGCAGACGCTTTTATTCAAAGTGACATTCTAATCAGTTCTTGCTTTCCCTGGGAATCGAACCCATGACCTTGGCATTGCAAACTGCCACACTCTACTATTTGAGCTACAGGAAAGCTTTTTAGAAAAGTTATTGAAATCAAACTCTGCCTCAATATCCTTCTGTTTTTTCTTCTTCCTTTTACAACATTTTCCTTTTCATTTTGTTTCCTCAGGTCTGCTTGTAGCATATTGTCACAGATTTGACATTCTCATGCAGACTTCTCGGATATACTTTCTGGCCTGCACTATTGGTAAGACATTGACGACTCTTAAAATTCAGATATGTTTATTGCGGTAACACTGACTGACACACTGTAGAGCAGTATATCTACTTTCATGCTTTTATTTAGTATCTTTTGTTCATGTACAGTGCTGAGAATGTGATCTCTGTTTGGTTAGGCTACGGCATTGGTCTTCTCATCACATTTGTGGCTCTGGCTCTGATGCAGATGGGTCAGCCTGCTCTTTTATACCTGGTGCCTTGTACGCTCCTCACCAGCCTCGCGGTGGCACTGTGGCGCAAGGAGCTGCCTTTGTTCTGGACAGGAAGTGGATTTGTGGTGAATACCAGTTTGATATGAGTGCCTTCTTCGATTGGAAAAGTTCTAGGGTTATGTACAGTTACTAGAATTACAGTTGAGTAAAATCACCCGCGTGTTTTGATTTCGCTCTCATTTTTACTGTGGGTGTCTTTTTATTAAAGGAGGGGTTCAGTGTCAGTCTGTACCTTAAGATTAAAATTGTCATTTCCAATGTATTTAATTGTTCTTAAAGGGGTAGGTCACCCAAAAATGAAAGATCTGTCATCAATTACTCGCTCTCATGTCGTTCTAAATGCATACGACTCTCCCTTCATAGAGTGCATTAGTTCCCATCCAAGTATTTTTTCCCATAGGGATTTTAAAAATATCATATTACAAACTTTGATTTGAAGCAAGATGACAAGACAGTGTACGTAACGGCTTTTGTGAGGGGAAAGAAGTACAATCCCATGAAACATTGCAAACACCATAATCAAATTACCGTGTCTCTTCAGAAGACAATTAAATCACTCTATTCATATTGATTTCTTTCACTATCTCTTTATAAATGTTTTGAAGCATCAAGTTTTTGGGTGAAGATACTTTAAATATACTACAATGTTTTTATTTGTGTTCTGAAGAAAGTCTCACAGGTTTGGAACGACATAATGGTCAGTAAACGATGACAATTTTATTTTTCTGGGTGAACTATCCCGTTATCACACAATCAGGCATTTGTTCGAGCTCCTGTATGGAAACTCTCTATACCTTCTGTATAAAAGATTTAAGGATTTAGACAAATTATTACATTAACCAACTCTTTTTCCCACTAAACCACAGTAACAGAAAATGCTGTGCTACATACACTAGTTAAAACACCAGATCTCTCCTTTAGGTCTGGTTAGAGGTCTGTATTCCAGAAGAGGGCTTATATTTCGTTTTTGAAAACTAACTAACTTTAGCTAACAGCTTTTTAATCTAATAATCCGCCTGGAGATTTGTTGGTCTTTGGTTGATCTATGGTGATTTTCTGTATGATCTAATCTTTGCCATCTCCTCTGAGTGTTCTCTCCTTCACTAAGTCATAGATCAGAAACCTTTTTCTCATTTCTCAATTCCATTGACATTACTGTGTGTATTTGTATACACTGTCATTAAAAGGGGATCAGTAAGTCTCTTATGCTCACCATGGCTGTATTTATTTGATTAAAAACACAGTCGACTGAATATTTAATTAATACTTTAATATTTATTTGTGTGATGGTGAAGCTGAATTTTCAGCATCATTACTTCAGGAATCATTCTAAATTTGGTGCACAAGAAACGTTTAAACGTAGTTGTGCTGCTTCATATATTTATGGAAACAGTAATACTTTTTTCCAGTATTCTTCGATCAATAGTCAATCATTTATTTGCAATAGAAATCATTAGTAACAAATGTCTTGAATTTTCTCTGGCATTTGAAATCTTACTGATCCCAAATCTTTACGTTGCGTGTTTTAAAAAATGGTTTAGAATTTAAAGTGAATCTAAATTCAATTTAAATGCACTTTTCTAAATCTCTCATTTCTTCCTCAGCCGCCTCCAATTGTCATGGAACAAATCCACTGCACTCAAACCCCAGGACCATCCGGAGATGAACCCCAGTCCAATCCGCAGCCTCCAGACTCTGAAACGACCAATCAGAGTGAGGTCCCTCCTCCACCAACCCAGGTGGAAGTTCCGCATCTTACAGATGCATCTACTTCTTAAAAATAAAAGACTCGAAGGATGCTAATTTCTTTCATTTTTTGAAGTCAGTTGTATATTTGACCATATATGTAATAGACTTGAGCAGTATGAACATCTCAGCGCACTCGTTTTTAGCCTTTGAAATTATACAGTCTGTTCAAACCGAAAAAAACAAGGAGACACAACACCTGCTGTGCTTCCAACAACTTGCTTCAAGTTTACGTTTGATGGTATTAGGAGGGCGACGATGGGACAGTTTATATCTTCTTCACAAGGATTTCAACTCTGTGTGTTCATTTTGTTCTCTCTCCCCTTCTCTTCTTTTTTTGTTTTTTTAAATCAACAGTCTCTCAATACATGAAAATGTGCAGCTAGACATTTTTGAACAAACGTCAAGAAAATTTAAGACAGCTCACTGAAAATATTTTTATTTGGCTTCCAGTTGAAAATGCATTACTGACAGGTTCTTGTCTTGGTCACTACAGCGCTGAAGTATCACATTCTTTTAAAATACGGTGCTAATAAGGACAGTGAACCAAACATATATTTATTAGTTTCATCCCTAGTGCTGAGATATGAAGGCTGTGGATTGAAAAGGTTATTAATCATTTATATTAAGCTATGCTGTATAATTAAGAGCAGTACTGTTATACAAGGCCACATAATTGAACAGAAACGTCCTTAATGGTTTGGAATGTGACTTCAACTTTTATTGAAATCTTCAATTTTCTTCAAAAATTCATATTCTCATGGCTTATTTAAAAGTATTATATGTAGAATTTGCTGTTTACTTGATGGAAGGGGAAGTTTGAAATAACTGAAGTGCATTTTTAAAATAAGTGCTTTTTTTAAAAGATAATTTCCTGCCCATCCGTTGAGTGACAGTCCTTCTGTTTTATAGTAGGAATTTTGTATTCATGGTACTTTTTTAAAGTTTGTTTTTCCCAGTGTACAGCACTGATATGACTGTGTATGATTTAACGATTTGATGTTACATCAAGTTTATTTAAGAAGTTTTATGTCGCACTGTTGTCTCATTGAATTGTTTTGACTTGGGTATACCATGATCATGTGGAATAACTTGGACAAGTTGATATTAAGATCTGTCCATTTACTCCAGCAGTCTGGAGCTGTCAGATCTTCAGTCATGTATTCTGAAGCTCTCGCTTAGAGATCAACATATGCTGTAAAAGTATGATTTTGAATTGTTGAAGAGTGCATATATTAAAGGAACAATGCATTATGTTACGTATGTTCTATTGTGGTGTTTTAATGAGAGATCACTAAAAATATAGTATGATTACTGGCGAGGACATGTAAAAATATGGTTCATTAGATATTGGCATTTCCCGCTGACATTAAACCGTAATCAGTAAAGTGTAGTGTTGTATAGGCTAAATGTATAACCAAGCTGAGAGAGAGAGAGAAAGAGAGAGGCTACTGCATAACACCACTTCAGTTTTTTCTTCAACACCGAATCCTTATTCCTGTGCAAGTGTTTATGAATACTGATATCTATGGTCGCGATGAAGTAAAGTCTTTAAAAAAATAATAATAATAGTTCAAATCAAGATGCTCTTCCATTACAATGTGTTACCAGTAGGTCTCGACAAGAGATTTATACAAATAAATAAAACAGAAACAAGTTTATGAGCGAGACTAGGGAATCATTGAGTATTTCAAAC
Source organism: Rhodeus uyekii (assembly GCA_037043235.1). Classification (NCBI taxonomy): domain Eukaryota; kingdom Metazoa; phylum Chordata; class Actinopteri; order Cypriniformes; family Acheilognathidae; genus Rhodeus; species Rhodeus uyekii. Next base: position 1,506,847 of record JAWRVZ010000035.1, read on the forward strand.
CGATTTTTTTTTGTAGGTCAATTTACACATGTAAATACATTTAGTACATGCTAAAAAATTCTAAGGCTGGTCTTAAACACTTTCTTTCTTGGGAGACCAATTTTCTACAACTGGTTTTAGCAAAGTGGAATCTGGTATAACTGACTATCCTTCATTTTTCTTTTGAATAAACCCAAAGAATGTGAAGTAAAACTGAGCACACAGGTTTTATGTTTGTTCACTTCATTGAGCAAATAGCAAACGCTTGAAAGTGCAACAGTTTCTCTTTGCGAGAACAAAAAAAAAGAAAAGAAAAGCTGTGTTCGCTGTGCTCCATTTACAAATGTACGGTTTCTAATTAAGACAGTCTGTATTTTCTCAGAATAAACAACCCAATAAAATTGTGCCTTGATCTAATTACGTACAGTATAAAAGAATGACACAAAACTAAACCGAAACAAGAGGAGGTACCTCTGCCATTTAGTGTTGAAGAGAATATCTCCGGTCAAAGAAAAACAAGGCAATTTTTTTCTAAACACCACAAAATATTTGCTCAAAATATAACATGATTTTCCAGTTGACAGCAAAACAAAAGATTTTTTGATCTGTGCAGAAACCTGACAGAAAATGAACACTTTAAACCAAAACTGTATTCCACACATTAAATAGGTCTACTCCTTTTTTTCTTTCGTTTTAAATGTCACCGCTGAGAAACTCGACATAACGCCAATACAGAATCCACAAAGAAAACTAAGACTTAGTGTAGAGCTTGTGTGCCAAACCTCCCTGAAATAAAACCACAATAAATAACTAAAAACAACTATTTACAGGAATGAAAAAAGTCGGCTCTGTAATGCGGAACTGAACAAGACACTGTAACTGCCAGGAAACAGATGCCGTAAGAGCTCAAAAGCTGTGATAGGTACTGTCAGGAATGAATCCTCCCAAACTGTTTTTTCAGATAGTTCCCCACAAGAGTAAAAACAGAAATCATGATCGGGACTAAATCTACATGGTTTTGTTTCTTTGAAAAAAGCATTTACGTCAATGCAGGTCATGTTAAAGAAAACAAAGATTTGCACAAGGGGTCATTAAAAGAAATAAATGTCTTCTGCTGCTGTATTGTCTTTGGCTTTACGTTGTCCTGGCTGGGGACTGTGTGTGTTATGATTGTTGTTGTGCTTCCTACCGCCATTTCCAGAAGAAGAGGTCACAGAGCTAGATAACTTCTCTGGAGGCAAAAACATATCTGCAGAAACACCACAGAAACGGATTTACTAAAATTGAGTATTGTTTTAGTCATTTAAACCTCTCATACTTGTTTCTAGATAAGTACAGTAATACCTCGGTTTACGAGTGACTTTGTATACGAGCAACATTTTTCCCTCGCCCACGCCCATTTTTTTTGTGGAAAAGTCCTAACGTTCAGCATCATTGCGCGCATTTTACTGGAAATATCCTAACGACAGCCTCTCACAAAGCCCATCACCCTCCACTCGTCTCCTTCACGCCAGCAGCAACGCTACTCAAAGCTAAAGTAACAGATTTTTTTTGCGCGTTACAGTAAATTGTCAATTATTTTTAAAATTTAATTGTCAATTATTAATTAGAATTTATATGAGATGTTAATGGTTATAATTTTGATTAATAGGGTAAAACCCAAAAAATATTTAAAATGGGCATTTATGTGGAACGAAGCAATTGATTTTTAGTGCATTCATTGTTATGGGGAAAAGTGTTTTGGTGAACAAGAATTTTGGGTTACGAGCTCACTCTTGGAACAAACTAAACTCGTAAACCGAGGAATTACTGTAATATGAAGATGTTAAGATGATATACTAATACATTTTTATATATATATATATATATATATATATATATATATATATATATATATATATATATATATATATATATATATATATATATATATATATATATATATATATATATATATATATATATATATATATATATATATATATATATAAATAAATATACACATACACATATACACACACACACACACACCAGAGCCTGAGTAAAATTATCTCTTTAAAAAAGAAAATGTAAATGTTAACCAGAAACCCTGACCATTCCTAAGAAAGAAAGTAGCTGTGTGTGAGTTGAGACCCAGAATAAAGAAGTTTCACCTGGATTGAGTTTGTGAGGACTGTTGGATGTCATGGCTCTTAAACTGCCTCCTTCCTTTCCTGCAACTTTGATGGGAAGTAATTGAGACACCTCTATGCCAGCTAAAAGTGTGAGAAGATTTCAGGTTAAAGTAAAGGCTATTCAGGTTAAATAAACTTACTGACACCCCTTTACCACAGCCCTGAAACGGCATCAGCTCAGACTCTAATGTGATGGAGGTCAAAAAGCAGTTCTTACCTGCACTGTTGGTGCGCTGGTGCGAGTTCCTGTGCTTGCTGTGCTTCTCCTTGCCTTTAGGATGTGCGGCCAGTTTGGTGGGGATCTTCTGTTGGACGGAACCAGCTTTGTAGGATTGGTTGGTGGTACTAATGAGGTGGATGGGCACTTCTGTTTTAACAGGAGTCGTAGTAATGCTATCCCTGCGTGGTGGTACGAGGGGAGGCCTCTCTTCAAAGCTGGGAGAAACCACATTCAATATGGGGTAGGGTGGCAGTAACTAGAAAGAAAGGAACATTTATGCATCCGATTTACAAAATGCCACATATATTCAATACACACACTTCTAAAATAGTGTTAGCCAGAAAACCTGCTTAGAAACGTATACATGTTCACTCACACACATGCACTAATGTGAAGTGATCAGCACTCCCCCCCCTCAGATATAATATTGCCCAAACCTGTATCTGTTCATTCTCCTGGAGAAAGGTTGCAGTGTTGTGCATGTTGTCATTTTTCTCATACTTCTTATACTTCTTCTGACACTGTTCCAGCCTTTCTTTCTCCTTCTCCACATTACGCATAGCGTCTCTGAGGCGCTCCAGATCCTCCTGGTATGCCACTCTGCACCTGGCCAGTTCCTTTTTATCTTCCGCCAGCTTTTCTTCCTGTTTGCTGCATTCCAGTTCTTTCTCCCTCAGCTCCTTCTCCCTGATCTCTGCCTGCTCTCTCTGCCTGTCTCTTTCCTTCTCCCACTGCACCTGCTCCAGTCGGTGCTGATTCTGGATCCGCTGGAAGTTGGCCAGCTCCTCACGCTGCTTTTCCAGGTTCCGATGCTTTTCCTTCTCCAGGAGAGTGTTGCCCCTGGGTCGGGACATCAGCTCCTCAATAGTGGCGCGTTGTACCTCGATGTGGCTCTCTTGCTGCTGGACGATAGACTGAGGAAGGAAAGGAAAAATAAATAAAAGAAGATTAATTTTGTGCTGATCTGCATCTTCATAGATAACAGGTAATGAATCATTGGATAATTACAAGAGAGAAACACTACATTAAATGCACATTTAGAATTTGGATTACCTGAAGGCTGTAAAGTTTCTGAGACAATCTAGTTACTATGTCATAAAGCTGTGGAGATAGAAACAGATTATGTTCAATAAAAGTTACATACGTTTAAAGTGAGTGTAAGTGAACTATACAATATATATTTTATATTTTTCTTCACATAAAAATGCAATATAATAAACTTGATACAAAAAATGTAATATTTGCACAATATATGATGGGGAAGAAAAACAAACAAACATGAAATCAGACCTGGTCAAATTTCATAAAAAAATGTCAACATGGAGGCAGGTTTGGATAGATAGTATTGGAGTTTTGGTTGTTTTGGGAGTGACAAAATCATCCAACTTTAAACTTTCTTTCACATTTGATTGTTGCATTTCACAAAAAAAAAAAAAAACAGTTCACATTTCTTTGAAAGCACAATCCACTGTTTTTTTATGCTAAAATGAATGAATAGTCAATAGAGGAGTCCATACAAAATAAAACTGACAAAATAGTTTTTTCCTAGGGCTAATCTATGTAAATAATTCAATATCAAATAATTTCAGACAAAGTTATTCAAAACAACCCATTTTACAGAAATACTGTTATAGAATAATGTTTTAGTGGTCCCCCCAAAATTCACTTTGCGCTCAGATTTATTTAGAATACATCATATACAGTTGGGCATTCGCATACAATCTAGTCACAAAAGTTTAAATATTTCAATGCAAACAAGGACAAAACATAGCACATACTCCCAGAGAGAAGCTTTTTCTCTTTAGAAAGTTGAGTAAAAGCTACCTCTTTATTCCAAACACAATTAATATTATATCTTGCCTCCATTTTGGGGAAGAAGACTGACAGACATGTACTCCAGCTCTGTAGAGTTATCTCCTCATCTGCCTAATGGTTCAAAAGCAAGAACATACATTTTGGTTTACACCAGTAGCACTCAAAAAAAATAAAACAAGTGTGATACTGTAGCGTCAGCTCACCGCCAGCTCCAGGTTCTCATTAGAATAATACTCGCTGAACTGATGGTCCGAGTTAGGCCACTGACTTCTGTCCCTTGTTCTTTCCACTATACTCGCAATGCCATCCACAAACAACAAGTCCATCAGTCAATAGCAACAAATATGTAACAATTAAATGTCATGTAATAAAGTACAGTAATACCTCGGTTTACGAGTTTAATTCGTTCCAAGAGCGAGCTCGTAAACCAAAATGATCGTACACCAAAACAATTTTCCCCATAAGAATGCACTAAAAATCAATTGATTCGTTCCACACGACCACAAATGCCCATTTTAAATATAATATAATATAATATTTGGGTTTTACCCTATTAATTGCAGTTAAAATTATAACCATTGAGATCTCATATGAATACTAATTAATAATTGACAATTAAACTCTAAAAATACTTGTAATTCAAAAAATGTCTTCAGCTTTGAGCAGCGTGCGTGGAGGAGACGAGAGGAGGGAGGAGCGGGGGAAAACACAAAACTCGGATTCGAGTGCAAATGAGTGAATTTATTATAATAGTGCAGAAAAGAAAAAAAGAAGAAGTGATAATCCAGAGTGAAGGTCATGGAACATGGGAGACATGGAGCTGCGAACGAACGCACGGGAGCCGCAAACGAATGACTGGACAACAAGAGTGGAGAGAAGTGAACTAAATAGGCAGATGATATGAGAATCAGGTGTGTCAGTGCTCAGTGACCAGCCTCTTTCACTCACACACACACACACACACACACACACAGGAAGAACTAGGAGACAATGAATTCATGAACCGTGACAGTTACTGCTTAGAGGTACTCTATGTGTATATTTCATTACGTGAACAATAGCGATCAAAATTAATGTTAACAACACGAGGTAAAATCACTTATAAAAGTATGCAATGTGGTGAATGATGCACCCAAACCAAGCAACGCTGAGAGAATGAACGAGTTAAGGGGTGATAAAGGGGTTGGAAACGCGTGACTGCGTTATGAGAGGCTGTCGTTAGGATATTTCCAGTAAAAATGCGCGCAACGATGCTGAGCGTTAGGACTTTTTCCACACAAAAATGCGCGTGGGTGAGGGAAAAATTCTCTCGCACAACAATACAATACTCGTACACCGATTTGACCCTCCATGCTCGTACACCGATTTGCTCGTATACTAAGTCGCTCGTAAACCGAGGTATTACTATAGAATAAAAGAAATGTAAATAAAGTTACAGAAAGTCTCTCTTACCTCCAGGTAGCATGCAAGCATTGGTCTCAACGCCACTGAAAGCATCAGGTCTCTTGGGAAGTGGCACCAGATCCATCCCTTCATCAGTATGAGTCTGGCCCTGCTCACATGTTACCAGCAAGTTTTGTAAAACTTCCACTGAAGAAAGATTAAAACATGGGTTACAACCCACCATGCTTTATCATTCAACCATAGCATATATTAACCTAAAAAATTAATCCTAAAATACAGTACAGCAAAAAGGTAAATAAAAGGTAACCCAAGCTTATGTTCTATTCTACAGAGCTGTACTTGTATACCGTAAGATCTCAATCCTAAGCATAAGCACAAGTCTCACCATCTTTTATGGCTGCGGCAAGAAGTTGTTCCCCCTGCAGAGGCTCTGCTGCATATCCACGCAGCAGATGGCGCTCACTTGGCGAGATGTCAGGAATGCCGGTCACATAGGCTGCAATGCTGGTGAATAACCTCAGCTTTTCTGTAAGGTTCTGCTCTATCATGGCATCACGCATGCAAAGCTTCCCTACTCAGAAAACAGCATTGAAAAGAAACGGCAAAACGTCAAATGTAACAGCAATTCATTTTACAGTAGGAGATTAAAATCATAGATTGTGATACAGAAATGCGCATTTTACTTTGAAAGTCCCGGATCCTCACAGAGAGTTCTTCTGGCTCCTCTTCCTCATCTTCTGGACAGCTAAAACAAAATAATTAGAATAATAATGTTGGGGGAAAAAAATGTAATAGATGAATTTTACATTCTAAATTTACATTTTTATTTTTAGTGTTACATTTTTAACAAACCTTAATTCTTTAATTTAAAAAAAATCCAGAAAAAAAGGGATTCACCGTTTCCCAAACAATATTTATTATAATTGTTAAAAATTAATAAAATGTTATTATAATTGCACAATATTATTGCTTTTGCAGTGTTTTTGATCAAATAAATGTTGGTGAGAGCCTTGGTGAGAAAAAGAGCCTTCTTAAAACATTACCAATACAAATGTTTGAACAGTAATAAAAAATAAAATAAAATAAAAACATACTGTTCCACGGCCTTCCAGATTTTGTCTCTCCAGGTGTTGCGCTCCTCTCCGGAGGAGGTGTGAAACTCGTACATCTCTGGAGTGTCCGAGGAGGCAGAGATCAGAAACATGGCCTTCTCGTCATGAGCCACTTCACGCACAATGAGCTTCAGAAGTGAAATCACTGCAGGCTTACCATCCTACAGGTGAACAGAACATGGTTACATTTGTTGACAATGACAACTATATGCTAGCTATGTCATGGTGAGGACATTTTCACACCGGTATTACCAATAACACCGGAGGGTGGGGGACTCGCTTTTCATTTGTTTCATCACATTCAAATCAAATCACATCCAGTTACATAGTCGCATACAATCTAGCTGCAAAAGTAATAGGAAGGGAAGTAGTCCTTCCTTCTTCAAAAGGAAGATAATCAAATCAGACCAGAAAATTCCACACCCGCCAACATATGGTCAGAACTCCATGCCACATGAAAACCAGTCAATATTTTGTGTTTTTTAAAATTAATTTAGTGCTATTACGCACAGTTGAGTAAACAACAGTTGGGTTTAATGTATGCTCGTTGCATTAAGGAGGCTTTCTGCTGCTTGCAAACAGAATCTTTAAGTCAGACAGTGGATTGCAATTCATTTGCCACCCTGATTGCATTCATACATCGCATTACATTGCATTGACAGCTAAAATGCATGCTCATGTTACTTTTCTTCATGAAAAAGTGCACAACCGAGTCCATGTTGCCCCATTTGGAATCTGGTCTTTTTTGTTTTTTTTTATGTGTATTTGATCGTTTAGATGCACACACACAACTGTCCAGTTGCGGTCTGTTTTGGAGCACGCACACACACACACACACACAGAAAGCTGCCTTGAAGTTGGAAAGTATCCTCTTGTGTGGATTATTGTGCTTTTTATTTTTTATTTTTTTATTAATCAAACACGTCAGCAACAGTAGAAACAACTTTTCTAATACAAACACCGATTGTGCAGATTCTGACGTTAAGTTTAGGTTTAAGGGAGAAGCAACTTGTACTAGACGGAAATCAGCTAGTTTTAAGTTTTACCTCAAATCTATCTTTTAATAATCCTTGGAAACCAAAATAAAAATTGAAAATAAAAAAATACAACAGGCCAAAAGTGTAACCAGATGCTTGAATGTTCTCTTGGCCATTGTCACTCATTAAGCAGAGGTTTTCACGGTGTGAAAATTTGTTTTTTCACATATGTTTCGCGTAGCTCTGTGTGAGAGAAATCGCTCTTCTGAATTGCGAATAGCAAAAACGCATCACAGACAAATAGTTTAATATTAATCGCATATAATGGCTATCAAGATAGAATTTGCAAGATAACTTTTATACAGTAATAATAAATAGTATGTGCGTTCTTAATTAACCAACTGCAGAACCGGTTTTTCATAATTTAGCCCCGGGGCCGGTTAAATACCGGGTTTCAGCACCCATCCCTTCTTTTAACAAGCAGCAAGTGAAATCTGACTCTTGTTGCGTCTGTTGGATAATTATAGCATCTGTTGTCCAACTTAACTAAATGTCTTTATTTCTATAAAAAAACAAAACAACAGTAGGGCAGTGCAGCAGTAGGCAAGTAATGTAATCTGTGTACAGCCAAAAACCGCTAACACAGACTACAGCAGCAAGCCTACTGCATGCTATACATGCAAAAAATGCAAATGATTACATTCTGCTCACCAGAGAAGCAAAGGTAATTTTCTGATCTTTCTCCAGTAACAGCAACAAAACATCTGACAACAGCAAGACAAGGACATCTAAAGGAATATGAGAGAAAATACTGCAATGTCAGCAATCAAAGGATCCAAGCACAATGCCAAAAAAATGAAAAACAAAACAGCATCAGAACTATAGCATTTTATTTCATCTCCAAGTCTTAATAGACATGTTAATGTTACAATGATCACCTTTGCTTTTGTTAGAAGCCCCCCGCCAGTTGAGCATGCCCTCGTGAAGAAGCCTCCTCTTGCCCTGTAGCATGTCCTCTCTGCGGAATACTCGCCCATGGGTCATCTTGACCTGAGACTTGGGCTCCAGCTTACTGCTTAAGTCTTTTAACCTGGCTACTTTCTCAAACTCATCCACGTGAGTATTCACTTGTGATATGGTGTCTTTCAACAATTCTAGGCCTCGTACCAAGTTCATGTGCTCCTCTGAGTCAACTGTCAAAAGGATGAAAAATAAAACAAATCATACAACCTCATTGGAGATGATTTATGGACATGCTTGTATATGTTATTTGAGCCCATTTAGACACAGTATTCATCGTGAATGTGTTCAATGAAAACAGTGTTTGCGCAAGTACATGCATCCTGCCACTTCTTACATGATAAAAACTACACAGCTACACCTTCTACCTGTAGAAGGTAGAACCAAACTACTGCTAAACTACTATTATTTAAGAAATCAAAATACAATTTTGTTAGATTAACATCGATAAAAAATAGAAAGAATGATTAACTTTCTATTCAAAGAACCCTGAAAAATGTTTTAAACATAATAACAACATAAGAAATGAAATCAAGAACCTAATCAGCATCTTAGAATGATTTCTGAAGGATCACGTGACACTGAAGACTGGAGTAAAGATATTTAGCTTTGCCATCACAGGAATACATTTGATTTAAAAATGTTAAATAGAAAACTGATATTTTAAACTAATAACATTTCACAATATTACTGTTTTTACTGTATTTTGGATTAAATACATGCTGTAAAGAATGAAATGTAACCCACCCCAAACTCTCAAGCAAAAGTGTACATTAACATTCTAATGTCCTACTTTGATTAAAAAAACAAAAACCTGAAACAGCAAACTCAAAACAAGAGATACTTTTTCTTGAAAGCAAAGTAAACTTGTTTCAGGAAAAAAACTAAAACATACCTTCAGTGTATTTAATGATGCGTTCAAACAGAACTGGATACTTAGTGATACGCTGCGTTATAAGAAGAATAATCTCTGGTATTCCCAATCTCCGTATAATAGACAACTGACATATTTTCTGAGGACAGAAAAGTGTTTTGTGATCAGAAAGTGAAATGATTGACTGAACATAACATAAAAGAATACTAAATGAGTAAATGTAAATGTAATATTAAAAAGACCATTTCAAGTTCTTTTTAAAACGTGAAAACAAAAGGTCAGGTCTTACTTTTATTAAAGCCAGGAACTTCTTGTTTTGCATTAAATCTTTGAAGAAGTTGACTGCATCAGTGTGGTGACTGCAGAACACTCCATAGCAGTATTGCAGTCTATCTCTCATTTCACCTGAGAACTACACACAAACACACACACACGCAAATCAGAGAGCACCAAAATAAACGCAAAAGAGTTAATAAAGAAATAGTCAGGATATTTATACAACAAAATGTTTAAGCTCTGTTCAAAACACAAAATATGAACACTACCTCATTTAATGATACACTACCATTCAAAAGAATGGTGTCTGTAAGATTTTCTTTAAATTAAGTCTCTTTTGTTCACTATATGATGCATTTATTTGATCAAAAATACAATAAAATACAGAATATTGTGAAATTATATTTCAATTTAAAATAACAGTTTTCTTTCTTTTTGTATGGTAGTAAATGTCCACACGTCCCTGCATTAGAATAATGTGAAACATTTTCTTTTTTTGGCCACTTGCTATAAAATTATTTATCTAATGTCAAGATGATTTCAGTGGATGAATTAAAAAAACATATTTAAAATATTTAAAACAAATGCCACCTGGTTTGATACTTAGTGTATGAATTTCATTGCATTATATAACAAAGTAAGCCTAGAGTATCCAAATACATTTTAGGGCCACTTTATGGTATCCTAATTTAATGTTAAAACAATAATTCCATCCATTTCAGAAAGCACCTGCTGCTTAACTCAGTTCTGGGGAATGTGGAATCAAAGATCATATAAGGACATTGGCTATAACTGACAGTTTGGTGATCCAAGGCAGCTAGAGAAATGGGTCTGTGCCGTATAACTAGCTATTAACCCTCAAGTCTAAACTTGTCTGTGAGGGCATCTGACATATTGACAATTTATGCACATCCTACAGCAGATATGTGATAAAGATACCTGTGCGATAAGGATATCTCCAATACTGTGGATGCAGTAATTCTGGGTACTGCCTGCCTCCATGGAATCGAGTCGTCGCTGTTTAAGGCGGTTGAGGAAAAGCTGGTGCACCAGCAACAGGTTCTCCACCTGTGGAAAGAGCCGTTCCAATCGTGTCTCATCCATTTGCAGGGTCTCACGCAGTTCTCGCACGTATACGCCCAAAACCAGCTTTAGCGTCCGCACGTGGTTTATTTCAGTCTGAATCAGCTCTGTCATAAAAGAACAATAACAGACTTTAAAAGCATGTACTGCTCAATTCAAATTAAAGTTCTAGGAGACAGAAAAAGTAATAAAACAAGTTATCACAACCCATACCGTGTATTACGTCCTGTCTTTTAATGGCCTCTTTCGAATAGTTTTTTAAATATTCCTGGTCAACAGCTAAGCTCCAAGTGGGAGCCTCAAAATCCCGAGCGTCTACTTCCAGATCTTCACGCAGTGCATTATAACGCCCATCTGTGTAGAGGAGGTGTAAAAAAACACTTCCCTTAACATCAAACAAGACTGTGATGATGACAAGTTTAAACCAAATGGTTACAGTAACTAAACAGGTCAAATTGCCAACCGTCAATATTGATGGAGTCAACTGAATTTGTGAGCAGGATACTTGAATCTTCTAATAAGGGCTTGACTCTCACAGGATCGATTTCTTCCATCTTAAGTTCTGAAAAACAAAAACACAGTCAGAAGACAATCAAAAAACATTGTGAGACTTTCAGATTACTCATAATAAACCTGTTTTGTAATGACTAAATTATTAATTTGACTTAAAGAACGGGTATGGTTTAAAAACACCCGATGATCAGGGCTGATTATATCTTATCCATCAAAAGGAGGTAGAAAAACGGCATCCTGCAAATCATGTGAGTGAAGAAAGTTTCTCATATTGAATTTAAGCTAAGTTAACAACAATAACGCAGTAACAGTTAAGAACACAACGTTAAAGCAGGCTGTTTGACCCCATGAATCACTGTAGTTCAAGCCACGGTACACAGTTTTTCTTAATTGTAGCACGCATAACGATCCAATAATTATAAAGAGGACTGTGTCTCAGCTTAAGTCTTAAGTCTCAGCTTTCAAATTCTGTACATTGATTATTAAACTCAAACCATAAATGGGGTTCTAACAGTCTTAAAAGTGATGTGATCAATCAGTGTAGTGTCTTTTCTCACATTTAAATACAGGTTACAGCATGAAAAAAACAAATGAACAATGAACAAATAATTAAAAAGAAAAAACTGCTGAAATTACGTTCAGCCTGAATATATTTCTCATAAAGTGTTAATGAAAACAACCTTATGTGCTTTTGAGTTGTATAAAAACATTTTACTTCTGAAAGTAAATGGCAGTTGAATATAATAGTTTGGGCTCTGTTGTCATTTTAACATCTAATATTATAGTAATGTACCAAAATGAGTAAATCAAAGTTTAAAATAGAAGCAAATCAATAAAAGTATATTATAGTTGCTGCTTCACAAGAAAGGTTATTTTGCAGCAGCTGTGCAATTACTACAGCTCCTGTCCAGAATGCCAGAGCACTGACCTGTGGACGTAGTGATAACCAGAGGAGGTTAAAGGCTGGACGCAGGTTTATCTGTGCTGTGAGAGGGTCGTGCCTGCACGGTAAGTGATGGAGCAGTTATAGCCAAAACGCAGGATGAATAGTCTCTGTCAGACCTGAGTACAGAAGCAGAAAGTTAGCTTTGGATCTGTTATTTAAAGGACCACTCTGGATATAATACAAATATAGATGCTTTAACATAGTTCCTTCCTGGTACACTTACACAGATACGATATAGAAGTTACTGGGTTTCCAGGATTCACATTGCGTACATTTTAGCTGAAAAGATGTAAATGCATTAACATTTCCCCCCAAACTAAGGGACAAGTAGAAACTAATTTCTGTGATAACTGGCAGTATTTAGCAGTTATTATAAATGACAATTAACCTCAAATATACATTTAAAGGGCAGTAATTTGTCATGTCTGAAACTGAAAAAAACTTTGAGAACAGAGTAATCTCAAATGAATAATTAGCCACATCTTTTCCACAAGTCCATTATGGTGTTAAAAAGAAAGAAAAAGAAAAGCATTAATAGTCTTGGCGTGACTACTGCATTCCAGGTAAAGGTTAAAGGAGCATGTAACCTTGACATGACAGGATTCTCTCTGGTTACACTTCTAGTGAAAAAGGTATGGTCTGTTTTGGTATGACATGCATATGATGCAGTAAGGGACACATCAAGGGAATGTCTGAACTTATAAGATGATAAACTGATATAAAATGTAATAAAATCTATATACTGAATCTACTGCAAATTGCTTTGGATAAAAGTGTCTTGGCAAAAGCAAAGCATCAACGCAGAGGCAACAATAGACACATGCAGGAGAATGAAAGGGCTGGTGCTGCTTGGCTTCAGTTCACTTCTGGGAAAACAAGATAATGAAACAAATCGGTTTCTTCTTCGAAACCGCAAACTGGTTTTGGTTTTTCACATTTGTAAGCTCTTGTCAGAGAAGGTTAAAGACTTGACAAAGGTGCACAAAAGTGTATTTTCATATATAATCATTATATAGATGTATAATTAATTACTGCTTTTAATTCTGCAATAACACAAAAATGTGTCAAAAGTTTAGGCATTTACCATAGTACAATTAGATTTATATTCCAAATAAATCCTGTTATTTTAAACTTTCCATTCATAAAAGAATCCTGTAAAAAAAAATATTACGCCTTCCTAGGGCCCATTTTTTCCTGTTTTCCATTTTAGTGGTTTAATAATATAATGTCTAATCAATTGAATTCACAAAAACTTTTACACATTAATAATAACAATATTAGATCAATTTGTTTCCCCCTCCGAAATTCTGTGTAGTCTGTTTTAATTTGGATTCTGTTTTATGATTTAATACCATTTTATTATTAAAATCGGTGGTAATTAAATTAATGCATAAAAAGTAACACTTTACAATGTACACTTTTGCACCTGTTAACTTTAGATAACATGAACTAACAATGAGTAAGACTAATAAATGTTTTAGAAGTATTTGTTAATTTCAACATTTACAGTAGGTCCATTAAATAACATTAACATTTGTATCTGCCAGGCGGACATCTTGGTTTGGATGAATGAACATCACCTGTAACTCAGGATGGGCGATCTTCCCAAAATTTCATATTACGATTGTGTAAGCACAATTTTCCCAATTTTGAGATACTACTAACTAGTACTAGTACTATCAAGAATTTTGAGAAAGTTCTAATTGGACTTAAAACACAGTATTGCATTTAAAAATTTTAAATAACTGTCAAAATAGTCATTAAACCTGAGTTAAACTTTAAAAAACTTCAGTCTTCACTATACAATTTAAATACACACCGTTTCTTATTAAAACTACTAAAGTTCCTCAGCAGGGAGTGAATTTGCCCTGGTCTTTTGTTTAACATTAATAACACAGACAGCAGCAGGAATTTGCATTAGTCTTAATGCATGGATCTAATATAATGACACACATCCACTATTTTTCCCAACTGTTCACAAAAGGCATAACTGACTGTCTTTATGTAACTACATAAATGCATGTATATTTGACCGTTTATGCGTGTGCCTGAGACCCCTAGTATACCTTGCTCATTTGTCTTCCATTCTGTCTCGCAGCGCACACAGAAAGCGTGTGGGGATTTTATAATGCTTTTTAAAATAAAACATGTCCCGCAATAGTCTCGTTACATGATTTGACGGATTTGGTAGTCACTGCTGTATTTGAACATTATTACGAGGACATAAAAGATCATGAAAAGGAGATTGTGGATGTTTTCATGATAGATCATGATATAAACTCAGCTCACACACCCCTATCTTCAACAAGACAAAGCTTCTCGTCATACCAAGCCACTTCATCAGTACAGCACAGCACAATTTCTCCAGCCAGCAAAGTTCAATAACAATAAATCCCATCAAGTTGGTCCAGGAATTCTGGGGGTAATGTTTGATGACTAGACGACCATCAAAGACCAAAATGCAGGTTTGCATCGTACAACATCAGGAAGATCACGTTTCCTCACGGAGCATGCAACACTTCTCACAGACCCTTGTCGTTTCTAGGCTGGATTATTGGAATGTCCTTCTGGCTGGACTTCCAACATGTTCAATCAAACCTTTTCATATGATTCAGAACCCTGCGGCTCAACTGGTCTTCAGTGAAACCAGCAGAGTCATACCACTGTTTATCACTCTGCACTGGCTTCCGGTTGCAGCTCACGTCAAATTCAAGATATCGGTGCTTGTGCAGGTTGGCCTACAGTCTCTGCTCCTCTCTCTATTATGAGTTTACATGCCCTCCAGGAACCTGCGGTCGGTAAGTGAGTGGTGTCTTGTGGCACCATCACAATGAGGCACAAAATCACGCACAAGAATGTTTCCGTTCACTGTTCCATGTTGGTGGGATGAACTTCCCAAGCCTATCCGGACAGCTGAATCCCATACAATATGAAAAGCAGTAGTCTAATAAAAATAGTTTTCTTACTGACCCCAATATTTCTAACAGCAATGTGTACGTGCTTACAGTTTACCTTTGTTTTACAACATCTAGGTTTTGGGTAATATTTATACAAGTACATAAAAATCAAACACTGCATATTTAGATGGTTTGTCGGGTCACTTGTTTTTTTACCATTTTAAAAATCACCTTTAAGCATTTTTTGCAAACCACCAAAGAAATAGCCCTGACTTATCAAATGTTCAAAAATCCCATGGAGTTTGTTACTTATTATAAGGCAAGTTAATTAATAATAATTATAAAATAATATTTGTTTTTGCTTGAAATAGTTTTAGATTAAGTATTTTAGGACACCGTAAGACAGCATTTCAAATGCACAAAGGCTAAATTCTGAAAATAACCAAGCAAAAACAGAAAATACACAAGACTATATAGTCGTGTCTTTTCTAAACAGATCTGGAGTGACATGAGGTGTGAAATGATGTCAAAATGTACAATTTTATGTGAACTACCTGGCATGTTAACACCTCTAACTTATGAATATGAAATGGCTACAGTTGTACAACACTCAGCTGTTACAGTGGCAAACTGCTCCATCCTCAAGAAAGGCATAATAAATGTTGTGAGCACACTAACAAAGCTTAATAGCACTCAAACAATGTGTATGCTGCTATTCAAACAGTACATTCATTCATAAAGAATAGCATGTGTAAAGTGCATGAAAGCTAAATATGGGCAACCTGCCCATAAAAACATGACTAGTGCTTCATTACGAGGATACTGACTAGGATGCACAGTTCATACCCAAATTCAGCTGCATCTTGTTGAATGGTGGTTAAAGAAAATGACTTTGCATTTCAAATTGCTGGAGGACCACGAAGGTCATTGCATGAAAGGAGTCATACTGAATACTTCCCATAACAGTTACATAATATCAGTTTCCTGCAGGTGGTTTTATTACTATACTATTGTAGCTGAATCACAACTTCTGCTGCAAGACGCACCTCCCGTGAATCATACGCTGGATGGAGATGAATATAGCCAAGTGAAACGAGGCTAAGGTTTATGCCTATCTGTCAAACGAGAAAAGCAGGCTGTCCCAGTCGGCAGCAGAGTAGAAACAACAAACGCCCTGCTTTACAGTTAGCACAAGACACGAAATTTGACACTTACACCGTCTTTCTTTATTTTATAAACTAAAAACTGCCATTTCGAACTAAACACTAATAGAGGGAGGGCATTGGTTATATTAATATTAACCGGGTCGCTCTGGTTTTCATGGTGTGATAAAGAATTCAGCAGCTGCAAAATGTGGGAATATCTTGTTTACCCATGCTGTAACTGATTTATCAGTTCGGTTACTGTGTGAAAAACGCCTGACTTCCAAACCGCCTATGACCATGAAGCCAACCTCCCCCTCTGACACATCAACAGGCCAGATAAAATACTGAAAGCCTCCCTGTTTCACAAAAAAAGCAAGAAGAACAGATAAGCTACAGATTACACATAACCTTAAGAGATGCTGACCTTTACTGCCAGTCTAAGACAAGGTTTTGTGAGAGTCTAGTTCGCTTTGGGTGAATTTGGTGGCCTCTTGATCAAAGGACTGACTCACCAAGTAAGAGAAAGTTAAAGAGTGTGAGTTTCATATTAACGTCATATTGAAAGCTCTAGCTTTATTAAGCCGTAACATATTAATTTAGAGACTAACAAGTACCTATTTATATGTTAATAGTACTTCATTTCAAATGTATTTTTTTAATGATCAGTTAGATACTAGTACTTAAGTGATGGGTCATATAAATTCAGCACTTGTTTATTACAAGTACAATACATCTTCTAATACAAACTATCCTAATAGTAGTTAGTATCTATTGCTGATTTACTAGTAATTTATTAGATAAAAAATAAAGTTAATAAAAACTATAATAGTATATCAATGCCAACATTATGGTTAAATTAAAATGTCACTATAAGATTTAAAACGTTAATACAAACAACTGGAATCCGCAGGTGTCTATAAAGAGAACCCAGTGTCTAAATATTAACTACGAGAAAAACCTAAATATATACTTGTAAGTTGCATAGTTACAAATAACTAAAGTACTTACCAAACAAGTCTTTTGAATAGGTACTAGGAACAAGTGGAAAACACGATTGTCAGAAACAAATAGTTGACATTTGAACCAAAGATTCCAATTGGGGGAATCAAATTCAGTGGTATGAATTTGCCATTTGTTGAAATTGCAACAATAGTTACCCATCTCAATCCAGTCAGCATTACAAAATAATAATACCAGAAGTTAACAAATAAGGACTAGTGACTAACTGAACAGATACCAGCATAAATTAAACTGAAAAAGATTCTAGTCATTACTGGATTAAGCACAAATATCTTACAAACACAAATTCCCAAGACCAAAAACCAACTTTTCTACAAATTTGACACGGGTGAAACCAGCATCATTAGGAATGAGGGATTAATCAAGACAGAATTCGAGGAATGTAATGGTCGAACAGATACACCATCCTTCTTTCCTCGTTTTCAGTGTAAACAGAGCTATCAACAAACCTTAAAACATGACACGGTTTCATTGACCACATCTCCACCCACAATGAACTCTGACAAGAAGGAGAAAAAACCCCCGAAAAAGCACTTTTCTGGTTATTTCGTTATTAATAAAGTGAAATCACAGCGAAACTTTTCCTGCTGCTGGTTTACGTCACCCTCCTCTCAGGAACAGCCGTAACAATAAATGAATGATAGGCCACGGAAAAACTATAAAAGCAGCACTTAAAATACGTTGTATATCTCTAAAGAACGTCAAAAATATGATTTAGTAAAGAGAATATATTTTTTGTGAACTATAAATCACAACGCCAAATAAATAACACGAGGCCTCGATGACAAACTTTAAACACAAAGAGGCTCGCGCAAACTTTAGCTACAAAAGTGTCTACTTACCATTTTTAAAGAAACATCACATAATTTCCTATGCTCTTCTTTTCGGAAGAGTTTCTTTTCTTTCTTTCCTATCCTATCTTGTTTTTTCGACAGTTTCTTTTCTCAAGCATCAGTCACACCGGTTACAGCAAGTGCAATGCACACACACATACATACGGCAACGACGGTCGTGTTCTCTCTCTCGCACACACACACGCACGCACACACTTCAGCACTCGAGGCATGACGGGAATAGAAAGCGGCGGGTTTTGTGTTCATCTAGCAGCACTCCACCTTTCTTTCACACCAATGTTATTTTAATATAATTGAAATACTATTATAATAGCAATATTCATATTGAATTAGTTTTTATTTAATTCGTTGTAGTTTTAGTAGCCTGCTTTTATTGTTTTAATTTTTTTCTTTTTTCCCGTTTATATATATTAGTTTGTACTTTTCGTACATCAGGTGAAACTGAATTAAACGATGAATACGTTTAGGTTTTTATATTTCATTTTAGCTTACGTCTATTTTTTAATGGCTTTTTTTGTTTAGTGATGGTGTTTTTTTTAATTAGTTTAGGCTACTACATTAACCCTGTCTCACACCTGTTTGTTAAAATTTCAGTAAAAAGACAACTAAATTGGCATTTCCTGAGGTATGCCAAAACAATATGATAAAATAAGTGGATTGGGATAAAGAGGAGAAAATAGAAAGAAAATAAATAGAACCGGGAACAAATCTATAACAGATAGCCTACATACAATATAAACTAACAACTCCTAACCATAAGAGACTGTGTGTGCCACTCTCACAATTTTGGAAAAAGAAGCCTTTACAATGTCCCATTTTAATGTGCATTTTGAGGCTATTATAGATCAAGAGAACTTACTGAGCTCATAAGTTAGGTCTGTAATTTAACACAGACGTGACCAAATTATTTTTGCAGTTATAGCTCAGGAGGATTTTGTTCAGTAGTGACGTCATCCATTTCTCAAACTGATTTTTGTCTTCTTCACACCTCACGTCTCATATTTAAGCTAATGCACGAGCGAGGTCAAGTTGCCTATATGAGAAACACTCATTGAATGACTTGAAATTTGCATTCCATTTATTTATGAAAATTTAACTTTACAGACCATATTATGACATCATCAGCACTGCATTCCACAGTCCCATATACCGCTCTGCACTGGTCAGACCACTCACATCTCCTCTCTATATGTGTCTGAGTAGCACAGCTGTCAAGATGTAAAGCTAGCAATGGATAGCTTTGCAACAAAAAGCACCTCAGCTCCTAATCTTCATGTGAAGAGGTCAACCCTCTGTCTGAAATCTGCCATCTCTTGGCATTATCTTGGCGCTTGGGAGAGCCAGGATAGAGGGGAAGAGGAGACTGAATCACACCAGAGAGACCTGAGGGCAGCTGGTGAAATGTCCCCACAGCACAGCAAAAAGTCCTCCGTCTCACTCTCATGGACCGATGATGACTACTGGATGTCATGGGACCTGTGGGGTGAAGTAATAGACTGGGATGAAGAGGAGAGGCCAGCCCTTAGGAGCTGAGGAGCCCGATCCGCCATACTACAAGAAACAGGAGCATAAGGAGACACAATACTGCGGAGAGTAAGAGAATTCAATCCTGTATAAAAAGCGGAGGATCCCTAAGGAGACATTATACTGGGAAAAACAGGAAAGAAGTTATTTGAATGGTTTACTTAATAATAATAATATCAATAAAAATTGCTTTAACACTTTAAAAATGCTTCTCTCTTAGAGAAACATAAAGTGCATCACAATTAGCATACCTAGTGGTGAGGTCAGACATCACTTAAGTGTGAGGTGGCTCTTTGTACAATAGGGTGGACCATCCAATTATTTTATTTATAATTTATCATTGAGGGATTGAGAGAATGAACAATCCCAATTAGGCTGACAATGTTAAACTTGAAAATATAGACGTATATTGAATACAAATAAAAGACAACTTCCTGTTTGTGGGATGAATTTTATGGGAAATCATGATCTCGCATGTCTATTCACAGTTATCACACAAATTGTGCTAATTTGATGTAAAACACCTCATTAAAATGATCCTGTATCTATGCCCTGTGCATAATTCCCCTAGAAAAACACGACAAAACGCATCCATTTGCTCTTCTTGAATGCACTTCCCTGCTTTATTTACAGCAGTTATTTCCATTGATATCAAGATTTGACATCTGAAGCTGAAGGCATCTAGATACTCCTGTGCATCTCGGAGCTGCTGGCTGATCAGGGGGTCCAGGATGATTAGTATGATTTTTTTTAGGATTAGAAAAAATAAAGATTCGAGACAAACATGTAAAAACATTTCTACAACCGGCAATAACTCGAATGACGACATATCAACTATGTACAAAAACATCAATAATATAGTTATATATACTTTTATCATCATCTATACCCACTAAAATATACCAAAGCAGCAACTATTGGTCAAGTCTGAGGAACTCTTTTAGTCAAAAGTCCTGAAAACGGTTTAAATATCCTTCAGCTGTAAATGTGTGAACACCAGGGGGGAGAAAGAAGAAAAAGAGCACAGGTAAGCAAATAAATAAAAAAATAGAGTCCAAAAATCTGTTCATTCTCTCTGTGTAGTCTGGAATACTGAGTAGTGGGTAGAAAAGCAGTGTCTTGTACAGACTTCCCCTGAAGACAGTTTGTTCTTGGAAGGACGCTAAATGTCATCCTACAGTTCCCAAGTTAAACAGGTTTGCCACCAAATCCAAAAGTATACAGATTCAGACACAACTCCATGTTGTTAGGCCACAAACAGAGTAAGGTCACTTTTTTTCTTGTTTAAATATCATCTATATTTTGTCATTTTCCGGAGAGAGTCAGGGAGAATCCGTTTCTGAGGAGATGTAAGGTTTAAAGCAGCCTTCTGGTTGTCTGAGGTTAATTTCACAGTTTGTTCCATTTGACCAGTCCTTGAAACTTGGCAATATTAATAATAAAAAAAGAAAAAAAGAAGCAGTTAATGTGTAGGTTTTCTTCTTTAAATACAAAAAATAACCTGCACCCTGTATCATCATACTGAGGCAGTTAAAAAAAAAGAAAAAGAAAAGAAACCGAATGTCCTGAGATTACTTTCTGAAGGGCTTATGATATAGAGCTCAATAAAAGTGAATCTATAAAACAATCTAACGTAGCTTGATGGAGTTAATAATATTAAGAAGGGTTAGATCGGGGTAGGGATAAGATGCGTCCGTTTTTCTTGCCGCCGTTCATATGCGTGTATGGCACATGCTCCTCATAACTCCCTCGAAGGCCTACAGACGAGCCCTCGTCCCCATCTAGACAGCACTCCCTCTGAGAGTACGAGGAAGGGTCCAGCGGGATGCTCTCCATGTTCTCCAGGTCCATATCAAACTCTTCCGTCTCAGGCGGCTTGTTCTCCTCACTGTAGAAGAAAGAGACCTCTTGAAACGAGGGATGCAGATCCTCCCGAAGCATCTCGATGATCTCCTGGAAGGTAGGCCTCATTTTGGGATTGTAATGCCAGCTCATCTGCATCAGGTTATGCCTGAAAGATCAGGAAATGGGAGACATGTCAGTTAAAGACTTCATTTTTTAAATTCCAGTACATTTATTTATGTGAAATGTAAAGCCACATCAGCATGGTGAGAACAAAGTGAATAAAAAAAAATCATACAATTAACAAAAAACTATATACAAGACCTTTAACTTGAACATAAAAATTATAAAATGCATTTAGGTGATGTATTTAAAAAATAAAAGTATCAGGGTTAAAACATTGTCTGCAGTCTAAGAAAATTGGTGTTTGACAAGGAATGCATGTATTTTAGCAATACACTCACAATCTGTCTGCGCAGTTGTCAGGTCTGTCCAGGTATCCTCCCTCCATCACAAACTTAAGGACTTGTTCATTAGACAGGCCCTGGTAGGGCTGCTCAGCCAGAGTACTGATCTCCCATAACACCACACCAAATGACCTGGATAAGCACAATGTAGGTCATGAATGACTAAAACATACTCCAAGGATTGCCCCTACAATGATGAAAGTCTTTGTATGGTTGTGTGTGTGTGTGTGTGTGTGTGTGTGTGTGTGTGTGTGTGCACATGATCGGCTCACCAGCAATCTGAATGAGCGGTGAAGACTCCATCCTTCAGCGACTCGGGGGCCATCCATCTCACAGGAAGCAGGCCCTTCCCTCCCTTTCTGTAGTAATCAGTCTCATAAATGTCTCTCGTCATGCCAAAATCTGACAGCAGTCAACACAAGACAAAATAACACCATTAGAAAGCTCTTTATATAACAGATGACACAATCCAAACATCCATCATAAATGGACAGTTATACACAATGTTTTCTCATCCACACAAAAATAAAGCTTCTGAAGCTATTGATAAAAAACAAACAAAACAAAAAAACACATTTTTAGCAAGGTATTTACACAGGAATATAATTGTGGGACACTAATTCCAGTGAGAGTCTGAAGTGTGTCCTGATGTCCACTTTACTATCCCATGAGACCATGCTACAGGCCATACTATAAACATTTCTTTAAAGTTTTTGTTTTTAAATAAATCGCAAAAAGATTACCATATTGTTTCTCCTCGAATGTAGTACCTATTCAAAGTGTATACAATTTCAGATGGACCTTTTTGTCACCGACTTGAACATATATATCACACTTCTTACTTAATATAATAACAGAAAACAAAAAAGTCCTGCACACTAGTACTTGCAAAAGTATCAAAATAGTTTTAATTGCAACGTTTCGGTCCCATGACCTTCATTTTGTATATGCCTGATGTAGGTCATGGGACTGAAACGTTGCAATTAAAGCTATTTTAATAATTTGGAAAGCACTATTAGTGTGCGGGACTTTCTTTTGATTTGGCCTTTTTGGTCTTTTCTCCGATGCATCTTTCTATTATCTACGGATGTGTGAGGGTAACTGATAAATAATATAATAACTAACATACTGATTCCTGAAAAACAAGTTAAGTTGGGACTTAGGATCACTCAAAGGAAATGTTCCAAAGACAGGACCAGTTTGAATTTCAAATAAATGTACCCGTATCACTGATAATGTACCTCCAATTTTTACGGTTAGGTCTTCGGCCACCATGCAGTTCCTGGCAGCAAGGTCTCGATGCACAAACTTCTTGGCATTTAGGTAAGCCATGCCATCTGCTATCTCAGCGGCCATTTGAATCATCTCTTTTAGCGTAGGAGGAGGTCGACCTGGGTTATTCTGAAACAAAGCAATCAAACAAAAAGTCATTTTTTTAGGACTTTAATGTGCAATATTAACTAATCTAATATTCTACCTCCTTAAAACTAGCAGGTCTGATACCTCTGAGTCGGGTCTGAGGGAACGCAGGAAACTCTTCAGATCTCCATGTGTCATGAGCTCCATCACCACTAGAGTGGGCTGGCCTTTAGACACCACCCCCAGCAGCCTCACCTAATCCACAAAATCATGTCAGTTACCGTCTAAATTTCCAACCAGTGTTATTGTTAACTAAAACTATTACAATAATTTTCAGTAAATAAAACTTATACTTTTCAGTACTTAAACTAATGCTTTCAATCAAAGAATTCAGAAAAATGTATTCCTTGGTTTCCATAAAAATATTAAGAGGCAAAAACCTTTCAACACTGATAATAATAAGGACCATTATCAATATTTGAGGACCAAAGACCAATTAATAACAACAACAACAACAATAATAATAGATAATGATTGAGCAACAAATCCAAATAATTTCTTAAGGATCATAAGAGCCTTTGTTGCTTAAAAAAAACAAAAAAACATTATAATGTGTTATTAAAACTGTTATTTTAAATTGTAAATTCACAAGATTATATTTTTTACTGTATTTATGATCAAATATATGCTGCCTTGGTGACCATAAAAGAGGCCTTTTAGAAACATAAAAAAAAAAAAATCATAATTATTCCAAACCTTTTTCAGTGTAAATATAAATACTAATTGAAAAGAAATTTTGCCTAGGTAACTAACTTAAGTTTAAATTGAAATACTAAAATTACAACTAAAAATTAGTTCAAGCTAAAAATAAATAATAAAAAAAGAATGAAATTTACAAATGCATAAAAAAAATAAAATAAACAGCATATAAACAATATTAAAATAAGACTGCAAAACATGTAAGAGACATGTCTTACCACATGGTGGCAGCTGAACGCCTTCATCACAGAAGCTTCGTTGAGGAACTCAATCCTCTCTCTGAGGCTGGCCGACTCGTTAACTGTCTTCACCGCAACACGGGTCTGTGGCTCGCCCTTAACTATGTCCTTTCCGATGCCCTCATACACCATGCCGAAAGATCCCTGGCCTAACTCTCGCAATAGATTAATCTTTTCACGGGGCACCTCCCACTCGTCTGGCTCATACACTGTGCACAAACACAGACATGCAGAAAACAGTGTTACATTTGAAATGGAGCAGATCTCAGGCAAAAGAAAAAGTCATTTTAAATGTAATAATCAATCGTTAATGTGATCAACTTCAATTAAAACAAAATTAAATGTGCATCGATCCCAGCATTTTCTGTCACACAGAGGGAAAAGAAAGTTACTCACCCTCATCTGGGCTGAAATACTCTGGATTTGGGGAGGTATAAAGTCGCCCAGTCGGACCTTCTGTTTGCCTGGTCGTACGAACACAAAATGAATGAGATTCATTATTTGCCTCATAAAGTATAATTTCCTACACAAGGTTTCAGGACAATCACAATACAAGAGACTTACTTTTTCTTGAACATGAAAAAGCCCACACTTCCCATCAGAAGAAGTAAAAAGACACAGATCACTGGGCCAATAACAATCTTCAGCATGTTGGATGGGTCCACACCTTTTCATATAGAAATATATATATAAAATATAAAAATATAGAAAAGATATAGGTGCAGCCGGACACAACAGAGCAAATAATAATGAAAAGATTAAATACAAATAATAAAAATGAACAAAGCAAATTGAGTTTAAAAAAAACTTGGGGCTTATTGAACAACTGCAACATTTTGACCATTTTTCCCAAATGAAGACTTAAGAGGTTGAAACTTTGCCCCCCGACACACAAACCTGTTCAAAATCCAGTTTATAGGTTGTATGCATAATTAATAACTAAAGATATGATATTCTTAGGCATTAAACACAAGCCGTCTTACGTAGGTCCTGGACATAGAAGTGTGTTGGCTCGGTCCATGATCCATTGCCTGCCAGTGAGGTTGCTCTAATCCGTACTGTATAGTTCCCAGGGTGCACCACTCTCAGCTTGCAGCCTCCGTCTGCTATATAATTCTTCCTGGACGTGCAGTGGTGCAGTTCCTAAAACATAAAGGCATGTAGTTTGAAAACCCATATTGCTGGACTCAAGATGGCCATTATCCATTGGATCCATCCTCCAGTTTATTTGTACGTATAAAGCACATACTAATGACATATTCTGGATGACATTATTCTACATTCCTAATCCTACCCTGTTTCTACCCAATACCGAAACTTACTAATTACCTTATTAAATTAACTATAATTGGACCCTAATCTAAGGTGTGACCGTGTTTTAAAAGTCTATCTCACATTAATACACATAAATATTACTCATTATAGTTTAATGAAACTGCCATGGGTCAGTGTAAAAAGTTACACTAAAGCAGTGCTTCTTTAATTATTTTCTGTCACGCCCCCCCCCCCAGGAAGAAGTAAACATTTTGCGCAAAAAGCGCTGTGTGATAGATCTATCACATTTATTTAGTTTTTTCTTTTTTATTCAAAATAGTCACCAACTTGTTGGCTATGTTATCAACTACCTGATATTCAGATTCTCAGATATGTGGAAATGAATGTGTTTTGTCACTTAAAAATCTTTATAATGATCAAGTTCGTTGATTTGTGAAGCGCGCCGGGCGTTGCTGTGTTGTTTTGCGCAGCAGTTCAGAGAATCTGATCTGTCTGATTTACAAAATGTCAATTCAGTCACTTCTTCTGAAATACGTGATAGTAAGTGGCCAGTGAAGTGGGAGTAGAATAGAGTAAAGTTTAGTAAGTTACCAATACAATGTGTCTCTGATATGAATAAAACACCTTGTCAGTTTATATTTGAATGGATTGTTATTTCCGCTTTTATAGACATCCGTGTGTATTTTTCAAAGTATAAATGTATTGTTTTTCCAGTACTTATGAGTATTTAAATGTTTGAAACCTAAAAGAAACCTTATGTGGTTGATCGCGTCTTTTTCTAGATCAGTGCCAGATATCGCGTGAAAACGTGTGAATTTAGCTGTTGATCACATGACACATATGAACACCGGTGTGATCATACACGTCAAAGGGTTAAGGGTTTGTTATCGGAACTTCATATCTGCTGCTCTGTGCTGTGCTCTTGTTCAGTGCAAGAACTACTCCATGGCAAAAAAAAGCATGTTCCCCAGGGTCACACGCACTCCCCCTGGCAACGCTCTGAGCCCCACTATTTGAGAACCACTGCACTAGAGTGTTACAAATCCATCAAAAGAAACGGGTGTGTGTGCCGCTAAGTGCAAAACCATCATGTTTTGTTTTGCCTGTAACAATTATTAACCTTTATATAATCATCCCTTGTTTATCATCCCTTGGCTTTTCAAAAACAGCATTAGGAACATTTCCACTGTCTCTGGCTTGATTTCCCCATGGTTACAGAAATCTACAGCTGAAGCAATTATGCTAAAATTACGTCAATTATACATAGCAATTATGCTTGTTCATTTGGAGTTAATTGATGTAACATCTCACCTCTGTATCTCCCAGTCTCTTGTAATGGACTTCATAGAGAATAATCATGCCGTTAGGGGCCTTAGGCTCCATCCACCTGATGTGTACAGAGTACTCCAACACCTCATAGGTTATCGGACCCACAATATCATCAGCTTTTTCTGTACAAAACAGAAATAAATAGATGACAGATAATAAAGGATGTAGTCAATAAAAAGATAGCTATACTATATGACATAATGCATCAGAAATATACAATCCCACACCTTCAGGCATGGTACGGGCACTGACGTAGGCCGCCATACTGCAGCGAGCAGAGTCATTCTCATGGTTGCAGGCATGGATTTCTATCTGGTAGCTGGTGAAATGGTGCAGATTGGAGATGACTGTTGATTCCTTGGCATAAACAGTCAGTAAAATCTTATTGGCCTCTGCTTCCTCCGTTGGGCTACGAGTGGCAGAGCCATTGGGTAATGAGGAGGTTGTAGTGAAAAGCCGAGAGGAGGTCCTATTGGCAATGCCCACTAGAGATCTGCGCTGTCTTGATGGCCTGGGTACATGTAAACATGTAAAGACAATGAAGTCAGTCTAGATTTAGGTTAAAAATAAAGCTTATTCAGGTTATATTTAAGATGGTTTCTATTTTGCATTACAGCATGTAAATGACTGTTGTATTTTTTGTGTGAACAGGCATCTAATTTGCCTACAATACATCACTGTTCAGAAACCAGATGTTTGTGAATGTTGCAGAGCCTTTGTTTCACTCCCACTCAGAAGGAAAAGGACTCCTGATAACTTCATGGTTGAATACAGACCACAAATTACTGTATAAAACAGTGGCATATTACAGTTTAGGAAATCTGGTGTCTGAAAGAAATTAAAGTGACTTCATTCAAAACCTCTGAACAAATTTAAATATTAGCAATTTGAAATCACAAGCCAGGTTTCCATTCAAGGACTTTATTGGAGAAAAATTACCGATATAACTGATGGAAATGACAATTATCCATTGGTTTGCAAATGATCTGAATGCTTTCGAGGCCACATCAAACCACAACTGGCTTGACTGCATATCAAGGCTTATATTAAAAATTGTTGCTATATGACCGAACATTTCACTGTTCCTGTGTTTTTTTTCTTCAGATCCTAAACTTTTGCATACAGAACAAATGAGCAGCCCTGTGTCAAAATCCATGTGCTTCATCACACAAAGGCAGTTACATGCAGACTTGTCAGACAAACTTGTAGACTGTTATCTTCCGATTAATATTTCAATAAAACATTAACAAATATTTGGAATGCGAAAGACACAAAATAATTTGTGATTTTTTTAAGCGATACAACAAAACGTATCCATAACATGGCATTCTTTTTATAGGGATGTCGTCATTACGCACACCATTTTATCGGTTAAAGGCCAACTGGACACAGCATATTTCGCAATATTTTTGTTTATGCTTTTCACTTTGTCGATTTGCAAAAAGGGGATGGATTGGAGAAAAATACTTACCACCTTTATCACTAGTAAGATGTGTTTTTGTAATTCAAACTAATTTAATACATCAAAGAATACTGAAAATGTATGAATCACGGTTCTCAAAAATATTAAGCAGGAAAACGGTTTTCAATTTTGGACAATAATAATAATAAGTGCTTATGGAGAACCGAATCAGCATTTTAGAATGATTTCTGAAGGATCATGTGACACTGAACACTGCAGTAATGGATGCTAAAAGTTCGGTTTTATTTTATTATGAATTAAAAAAAAATCTTTTTTTATTTTAAGTTGTAATAATATCTTGCAATATTACTGGTCAAATTACTGGCTTTCGGTCAAATAAAAAAGTCATTAATTCATTAAAAAAATCTTACCAACCCCAAACTATTGAACATGGGTGTATGGGACGCATTTTACCAGAAGACAAAGTTTAAACATGTAGCTTAGCTTTTAAAGAGTACTATGCTAGTATGGACGGACTGTACCGGTAAGCCATTTTAGTTCATCGGGTTCCAGTTCATCGGGTTCATTACAAGCATTGCCTCTAGATGGAGCAAAAGAGCATTTCATGTGGTTGGTTTTAACTATTCCAGTGGTAAACCAATACCAGAGCACCACAGCCTTCAGTTATTTCCTCATATATAAGAGCTAAGTACAGGAGGATTCAGCACTTTTGGTATGCTTTGAGAGCCAAGGATAAAATCATTCTCAAGTAAAACCATATTTTAATGTCTAAAAACAAAGTCTGTAAAGTCTGTAAAGTCGCTGTGAATAAAACGTGCGGACCATCTGCAAAACACAACCATATGTAGAAGAATCAAAAGGCAGCTAGACAAACCGCCTGTGTAAGTGTCTGCACTCGTTGTCAACACTGTCCATCCCTACCACAATACAGACACCATCTCTACCCCCAAATCAAAGATTAGAAACTAAGGCCTGTACAAGGCATGAGAGAAGGTTTGTGTGTACGTGGGAGTGTACATGAGTGTAACAAGATCTTTAGAGCCAGCTGTGAGCTTCTGAAGGCCAAAGATACACAAAAAGGTGGAAACACACCTAACAAAAACATGTACTCAAGGTTTTGGTGGAGCCAAAAACAGCAGTCTGACCAATACTAAGATGTTCAACCCTGAGCTTAGAACTCTGGAGAAAACAGATGAACATCATAACAACATGAACCACTTGAGAATCTCCACCTAGAGCAGGGGTCGGGAACCTATGGCTCGCGAGCCATATATGGCTCTTTTGATGGCTGTATATGGCTCTTGACGCTGCCGCCGCCGCCCCGCCCTCCCCCTCTAGTCAACAGATCGCTCGCTCGCTCCGTTACTTCCGCGTTTGGAGGACAGGCAGATCGCGCCGCCGCATCCCCGTCGACAGATCGATCGCTCCGCTACTTCCGCGTTCGGACGACAGGCAGATCGAGCCGCCGCCGCACCCCCCCCCCCCCCAACCCCAACCCCAACCCCAACCCCAACCCCCCTAATTGATCAATCTGTTGATGGTTTCACATATTAATGAGATATTTTATATCTTCCACAATGCCCTCCTTCAAACTATGTGAAAGTGTCTGCATAAGTTTATATAATGCA
Organism: Rhodeus uyekii; assembly: GCA_037043235.1. Taxonomy (NCBI): domain Eukaryota; kingdom Metazoa; phylum Chordata; class Actinopteri; order Cypriniformes; family Acheilognathidae; genus Rhodeus; species Rhodeus uyekii. Next base: position 1,537,001 of record JAWRVZ010000035.1, read on the forward strand.
CATATATGAAAATGTGTGTGTGTGTGTGTGTATATATATATACATACACACACACACACATACACACACTATATACACACACACATACATATATATATGTGTGTATGTGTGTGTGTATATATATATATATATATATATATATACGCATGTATATAACATATGCTATATTTTGTCTACATATGAATATTGCATTACATAATATTTGCAATATACCATTTATACAAGAAAGTAATGTACTTTATATTGCCAAATTATAAAAACATGTGAAAGTATATATATAAGCTGTGCAGGATATTGTCTATATATTTAAAAAGTGTACATATTGTATGCCAACTTATTTGCTAGGAGTGTAACAATGCACGTATTCGTAACGAAAATGTTATGGGTCTCTCTTTTCGGTATGCTTGTGTACCGAACAAATACCGTGTTGTTTTTACAACTGCATCTGTGAGTGCAATGTAATTTCAAACGATTCCCCTCTAGAATGGGATAATGGGATGAGTGTCGTTTAATGCATTTGAGATGCATTTTACTCTGCAAACGACTGAACTGAAAATGTTACAAATTCACACAAGCGTTTCCATTTTCGCATAAAGGATTATGCTGACGGCAAGGGAGTCTACATTTTACTTTGAACATTTTAATTAACGAGTGACAACGTGCACGCCAAACAGACAGAGGGGATTTGAATGGGTCCGCAATAATTCTAACTTTATTCTAAAATATTTTGCTAACATATTTTGCTTCCAAAAGTGTATATAAAGCGCCATAAATTGCATTGTTGCTGCTGGCTGCAGCAATATTGACAGGTTTTTTATTTTATTTTTCATTTTTTTAATGAAAAAAATGAATACTTGCGGTTTAATAAAATAATAATTTTGTAGAGAAAACATGCCAAACTCGGGTCCCTTTTGCATACCGATACACCCCTATTACTTACATATGAAGGCTGTTACCATGTATGCTGTGTATTAACTATATAGGAGTCTATATATTGTGTGCTATAAATTGTCTATACAATAAATAGTATATGTAATATACGTGACATTGTCTATATATGAAAATGTCTGTATATATATATATATATATATATATTTATTTATTTATTATTTATACAAGTAAAATTCTATAGAATATATGCAACACATTGAGCACAAAAATAGTCAAGTCTTTTTCCATAAAACAGGATGTCCATGATGGAGGTAATTTATACGTCAATTATATTCATTTTTGCAGTTCTAATCACACTAGTTAAGCGAGGAACCGTGAAATTTACCTGTGCTCAAAGACTTCATTATGGAGGTAGTTCTCAAAGGTTTTGCGGTACTCTGTCTCCTCTGCCTCTTTCTTCAGCTGTTTCTCAGTTTTGGGGCAAGCGCAGCAGCGGCTATCTTGGCCATGCTCCTCGGTTTGGTTCCACTTCTGTTCCTCTTCGGTGTCCACTTGTGTGGGGGCTCTCGTGGGTAGCTTCATACCTGAACAACAGAAACACAAGGCTTCAATTAGTTCTTCCGTACTTACAGATAACAGCCAGAATCTTACCAACCCCAACATTTTGAACAGTAGTGTGCACATTTTATATTATTTTCTTGTATGTTTTCTAACCTTTCTGACAGTAATCAAACTTGTAGAGCTCGATAGCCTCTGGTTGCTGCTGGCAGAAGACCAAGTAGTGTGTGATATTTCCGTTTGGATCGTTAGGGGGCTTCCACTTCAGAATGATTTGAGATGAGGAGTTTGATGAGGATATGGGGTCCAGGGGCACGGAGGGTTCTGAAAAACAACAACCAAAAAATTATGAATGATATTTAATAAGAAAAAAGCCACAAAAGAAGACTTGTAGTATAGTAGATTGTTAATAAAACTCAATTCTGGTTGGACCACATTGTAAGATTGGGTCACTGATGATACGAGTAACATAACGAGCGCTTCCTCCTAAAAAGGAAGTAGAGGGGCACCATTGATGTCACAGTGCGTGAACCCAACCAATGCCAAACCAGAAAGAAAAAAAAGAAGAGGAAAAACCCTAAAGCACTGCTTTCAGCTCTTGCCAAACAGCTGCCGAAACAATGTTCTCAGCTTAGTGAATGGTGATGTGGTTTAACAGGAAGGAAAGACAAAACAAGCTAAAAAGGAACTCAGACAGACACCTGGCAGCACTGAAAGCAATCCAAAAACATTTTTTCTCCTAAATCACGGCCTGACATGATGCACACTGCTGCGATTTCATAACACTGAAAGTCACCAGCGACTTTTATTCTTCACCCATCCCAAGGATGCACGATTAACGCTGCTAATGAAATCAACTCGCAGAAAAGTCTTCAGAAATTACTACATTTCGTTTTAAGCAGACTCGGTGAGGAGATCATGCAAAGTAACACTTAAAAGTGAAAGGTCTTAAGAGAAAATTTATGTTCTGAACAACTGCGTACCTTAAACTAATCATCTCAACTTTCTAAATTTGTCCTAAAAGTTTCATTTTCCTTGACGGTGTATTTCATCAGACACAATTTTTACCTTCGTACAACACGGTTTCTGAAGCACTTACTGGTAGCATTGGTGCGGACATAGATGATTTCGCTCTTTGCTCCGTGGACTTGGTGTTCATCAGAAGCGGACAACTGGGTTTTGACCATGATGGCGTACTGTGTCCATGGCTTCAGAGGGTGGATGAGGTAGCCGGGCTCCTGCTGTTCTTTTCCCTCTGTGGCGCGAGGTGGAGGGTCCACATCTGCTATGACCCAGCTGTTAGAGCCACATGCATCCTGACCATCGAACTCAGTCACATTCTTATATGGCCTAGTAAACAAGAGAGAAATTTGATTAAACACTAACACAGAAATCACTTCATTGCATTGAACTCAATATACAAAACAAGCACAGCCATAAAATGGATCTTAAAGCCAGGGTAGACACCATTGCTAAAATGGTGAAAAAGAAAACGTGGCTGAGAGAGACCGTACAATCCGTAACTTGGTGTCTATCATTAAGTTGAAAAGCATCAAATATACTCTTTACTGAAGTTTCCATTGGACAAAATGCTCCACACTTCTGGTGGACTGTTATGTAATGATTGAGAGGCATTATTTTTGTATCAGTATATACTTTATTTTTCCCCGAAAATCCTGCATAGCGCACCTTTAAGGTCCATTTAAAAGTTGAGTCACTTACGCCTCTTTGTATAAAACCATGAAGCCCAGGAGGTCTCGAAAATCTGGTGGCCAGAAAGGTTCCCATTTAATTATGATCTTGTCTGAAAGTGTGCGAATCTGTGTGAACTTCAAAACCTGGCTCTCACCTGGTGAAACACAACAACAACGTATAAAAAAATTAATTATTATTATTTATTTTTTTTAAAGGGAACATGAGCATGAAGGAAATACAAAAGTATGTCCTCCTCACATGAAGCCTGATCTCCATTGGTCTTTGAGACAATATCATTCTTTGTTTGACGGTTCTTGGTACCAGTCACCTCCTCCATCTTCCGTATCTCTGACATGCAGAGTTTGGAGTTATGATGGAAAAACATTCGACCTTGCCGGATGGTCAGATTGTGTTTCGTCCAGTCCCACAGCTGACGCAGGTTCTGGTTATCGAGAGCGTAGAATGAATAATTCCTGATGGGAAAGAAAACAGCACACAAGTAAAGAGAAGGAAAGAGGAAGGAATAGAAAGATGAAATGGTATCTTTATCGTTGATAAACAAAACCAGACAAGCCAAACGAATAAAGACAACTGCTTCTCTGAAAAGAAAAACTATGGCAAAAAAGACAAAAAACAGACATCCTATGAAGACTCATACCCAACTTCCTGTGTCTCTCCATGGATGATTCGGAGCTTGCGAAGGAAAGATAGAGAGACTAGAGCATATGAGTGTCGGACAGTCAGGTAGCCAGTGATCTCCTCCAGCTGACCCAGGTTTGCTTCCAGCTCTGCAGCTATGTTATCTGACAGAGAGTTATAAACAACAGCAAGTTTAATTTATGAAAGTCTGCACACAGTTCAAATGTACAATGAGTATAGTTAGGGATTTTCGTAAGTTTTTAATTTTCGTAAGTTTTCCTTTACTGATCACATATTATTGGACTGTATTATTATAATTATTATTTGAAGTGGTAATGCAGTCACAATGTAAAATACAGTTATTTATAATTTTTATATTATTATACTTCTGAATGACAGATAAATCATTATAATTCTCATTTCTTGTTGATGTTTAATTTTTAATGTCTTATTAAAATTATTTATGTTATTAAATTTAAAAAATCAGTAACTGGAAGTCAAGTACAACAACAGAGTGATCAGAACACTGATGAGGACCTGAATCTAACAGCCAATTATATAGTTCAGTCGTCATTTGCACTATTCTGATTAACCAATCAGAACCATGCATTACAGAGAGCAGTGTACTAAAGATGCCCTTCTATGCTGCACAAAGAAGAGAAATTGTATTAGAGAGCTTGTTTGTTCTTACTCCCTCCACGGATGTTGATGACCAAACTGCCGTTGATCACAGTGCATCCTCTCAGAGCCTGTGCCGAAGTGACTGAATCCACTGTCTTCAGGCCCATGCACACTTTAGGACAGAGGCCAGCGCAAGGGGTGCAGTTCAACCTGTGGTACAGAACACAAAATCACATGTACACAAAGCCACACAACAAACAAAAGTTAATCATCTGCACGTGGTGTGAAGCGACAGAAACGGAGATATGATGGGAGCGTTTCTATTCACGTTGATGTTAAGTAGCATTAAGACAATAACTGATTGTTTGGGTCAAGGACATGGATCCTGTTGTGCAAAGTGCCAGGAGTGTTTCGTGGGAGCCAGGGCGCGAATGACCTTGCAGGGCAGAACGAGGGTGCAATCAAGAATGAATGAGACATTCTCTCAGACGTGCCAGAGACACAACTTAATCACTGAGTGTTTTTATAGATGTGCCGCGCCTGACTGAGGAACTGTTTGTACTCTGTGCAGGATGCGTTCTGCATCATTGTTTCCTGAGAAAATAGGCTATACAAATTTGTCCGATAACTTTAATAAAGTGTGAATCCAAAAGCAAAACAAAAAATATGGAAGCGTGGTTTTCATGGTCTTAATCATACTAGTGTCACAACATGATAACAGATCTGAAGCCAAGCCAGGAATGCGTCATTTACTTTATGGGTCGTTGCCGCGTTTTGCACCTTGTCACTTTTTTTTTTGGTACTCGCCAAAAAGGATGGAATGTTCTTCACTTTATCCAGCTAATCTACAGGGAAGCTGGTGCGTGGGTGAAATCGTTATTGCAGACATTTTGCAGACAGTCCAGTTTGTCGTGTCTCCCTGCGGCAAGGATTCAGTCGTTTATCTGTCAGTAGCCAGACGGCGCTCCCTGTCTATGCATCTGACAGACAGAGAGAGACAAGTCGATGAGGACACGGGTGTCGAAACTTCTGTTATCTCAATGGATGCGGTTAACATGCAGAAACTGTAACCGAGGGCGGCAGGACGGTCAGTAAGGTTGAACCACTGCACTGGTGTCTGTCCAGTCTCTGTGATTTGTGTGTCTGCCGTCTGAATTCCCATAGTGCACCCTGTCCAGCCCAGGGGTCATAGTGGCAGGGGGAAGAGTATCACAAGAAAGTGAGACAGAAAATAGAACAAAACAGAGAAGTGTTCCTAGCGTTGGCAGAACATTCATTTTCAGGGTTCGTTCTGTCATCATTTACTCACCTTAATTTTGCTTCAACTACACATTCTTTTTTTATTCCAAGAAACACAAAATGTGTCATGATGAATGTAAGAACCAATGAAGATTGAGCAGTTTCTTACAGAAAGAAGCATATTTGCAGCTTACATTTTAGTTTGTTTCTCACATAAAGCTCAGACAAATTGGATTTAAAATGCAAGAGTCATATGGATTCATTTCATGATTGTTTTTTTACTCTTATGCTATATACAAAATTACTAAGTTTTGTTGCAGCTTTGTTAGCATGCTAAATTCTAATCATTATCAATTATCAGTTTTGGGTGAGAATTTTTTTTAATAAATTCTGGCAGATTCCGTTATTACACACTCTATGGAGAAAAGGCCTCCGTTTCAATTGACAGCCATTTAATGAGATATATTTTAAAAGATAATATTTTTTTTCCAAACAACATTCACAACAACTGATATTACACTATATTCTAGTAGATGTTTTACCAGTGCTCGATGTTGCTTTTGAGGACTCCTGAAATTTAAAATGGACATATACACAAATGGTTTGGGGTCAGCAAGATATTTTTCAATACTTTATTAAGCAAAGAAGCAAACGTGACAGCAAAATTTAGGAAAAGTTTTTTTTTTTAAATCCTACCAACCTCAAACTCTTGAACAGTAGTTTATTTACTCCTGTCTGCTGCTCTGTACATCACATCTCTAGACTGCATTTCTCATTTAAACAAAGGTATTATTTTGCCATGTTTAAGTGTGCGTGATACATAAAAAAAATCTTGTATCCAAATATCTCATCTTGATTGTATGCTCTGATGTTTTCTTTGAGAGTTTTTGCTGGCGTCTGACCACAGCTGGACCAAAGCGATGTCCGGAAATCAGACCGATCATTTTAAGAATAGGAAAAAAACCTAACATTCATGTGACCAATTGTCCATCCTTCTGTATATAGATACGAATATGTGTATGGAAATAGCATCAGAGCTGAGACATTGGTCATCTTATATTTCCACCACAAACAAACAAAGCAAACTGTTTTCTGAAACGCTCTATAAAACAGAGGTTAGCGGTCTGTTGTAGTAGTCCTCTTTCTACTCACTTTCTTTAAAATGGACACAAACAGCACTGCCAAGCCTCACAGCAAGCCAGCGCTACTTTAAAACTCACACTTCCCCTTATTAACATACAACACTCCCTTTCTGACACACATAAACACACTCTATCCCAAATGACCCTCTGTTTGCTCAGACAGTCGATTGAGGTCAGTACAGCCCTGATCACTCTAAGCCATCTTTGCACTTCAGTCTTTTTCTTCGTTTAGATCAGTGCTTCTCAAATAGTCGGGGTGCGCCCCCCATGGGAGACCTTGGAGCAATGACCCGGGGAGGGGGTAGTTTTTGCACCGAACAAGAGCAGGAGAAATGAAGTGCAGATAACAAACCCTTAAGAGACACCATGGAAAAATATTTAACAGGGATGAAAAGGCAGAGAAAGACGAAGATAATAAGACAAATGTAAGTCTCCCGAAAGCTAAAACGAGGAAATATGATGAAGCGAATACTTTACGCTTGGCTTCACTGTGACTACAGTGGGAGAGGAGGAAAGCCCAGTAAGTTTAAGGTGTCTAAAAATGTTGGCAGCGGACAGCATGAAGCCAAATAAGTTAAGGCGTCACTTAAAGACATTTAAAGTCACTTAAATTACACCTCAATCACGCTGATAAGCCGCTTGAGTTTTTTTCAGCGAAACCGTCAAAAATTTTATAGACAAATGATTCTATTTACAGTAGCGGCGGAAAGCGGGGGGAGCAAAATGTTTACTTCTTCTTAGGGGGGCCCTAACAGAAAATAATTGAGAAGCACTGGTTTAGATGAAAACCCCAAAACTCACAGACTATATAAGAGTGCGGATTTTCTGCATCTGCAGTTTATATGCGAGAAAATACGGTATATACAAAGAATTGGAATAATCTCTCTTTTTTTTACCAGTAAATACAAACAAGAGGAAATGCAAGCGACTAGTGGGTGTACTTCATTTCATCTAGTTCATAAATTAAGTGCACAGAGTGGTCCAATGACCTAAAGTGCACAGAGTGGTCCAGGAATTATCTGGGTCAAACTTCACACACAAAAGATTTAGCTTATGCAGGTCCTGACGCACACATGAAGCATTTGAAGTACCCTTTAGGACACTTGGGGACGTGTACATGAGTATCAGCGCATGTTCATTGAATGGAGAGCGTATAAGTTGTAAGTTACTTACGTAGTGGAGTTTACAGTGGTGTACCCAGAAGGGCACTCTGGGATGCAGGCACCTTCATGGATGACGTATTCGTGGCAGTCACCTTTGCCCTGCTTGCACTTGTTGTGGAGCTCCTGGCAAAAGCTGAAGTTGACGCAGCGCCAGCCCTTAAAGGTGTAGAAACCAGATGGACACTTTTCAACACAGATGTTATTGTGCATGTAGTTGCGGCAGGCCACACATTTGCGCGACGAGTTGGGCTCCAAGCAGCCGCCAAGACACTGGTCGTGGCAGCACTGGTTGTCTTTAGTACAGGCACGGTGCTTGCATGAGGATGGACACACTGTAGAGAGAGAGAAAGATTACATTATTTGAAAGGAAAATACAAACACCTCTCATTCACAGACATATATTCATATAGGGGGGCATGGCTTAGCGTGAAGAAAACATACAGGTTACCACACTTACCCCTTTATTTCTATAGGGAGAAATATATACAAATATAAATGACTTTTCCATGAGAGAAAAATAAAGGATGCTAAAATAAGAATGCTGTACATTTATTTTGATAGCACTTGAAAAAAAGTTTTCTTCAAAATATTGCTCAAGGAGATACATAAATATTGAAAATATTGATTTTTATCAGCAATAACTATAATATTAATAAATAATAATGTTGACTAATTTATGATTAAGCATACACATTTAAATGTGTAATTCCACATTAATTTTAATTTAATGTTAATTGACAGAACCTGTTGTCTGTTTTTGAATACCTCCTTGCAGATAAAGTAACCAGAGGCTTTAAAACGGTCAATTTTTTAAATACATAAAAACTAATTATTACGAGCAATCTATTTTGTTTAAATCGTCCTTGTGAGGTTAGACTACTTTTCTATGTGTCGCCACATGAAACAACTAAAAAGTTAATTATGTTAACCTCTTCTTGTCTCTTTCTCCTTGTGTGGACTTCATGTGAAAATAACAACCAGTTATTTTTAATAGATCTGAACGTTTTCTTTTTTTACTTTGCACAGATTTGGCCACATCATATCAGTCTGTGTAAATGTTTAAAGCTGGAGTGTGTCATGTTTCCTTTTATCCCAGCTTATTCTGCAGTGAGAGCTATCAATTTCTTTTTTTAAAGAGTCATATATAGGTAGATTTTTCCATTGAAGTGTAAACAGTGAGGCACTATCAACACATTCAATTTGTTTAACCACCCCGATCAGCCCCGCACAAGAACACAGGCTTAACTAATGCCAGCAGAACAGTTTGTCCAACCAATGGAAGATGGGGGAGTGGTTTTGGGAAAGCCAATAACAAAATCTAAACTGTTATACTGTTATTTAGAACAAGTGTATACTTTGAAAACAGGTGAGTATTTCAAGCTAGGACATGACTGTAATTGTGTTACTGAGAAAACACTTAAAGGTGTATTAAAACACTAGGTTACAATTGTAAATATTAAAACAATGACAAAATGGCCAACTCTGATAAGTAGCTCCTAAAATGGTGTAACCACATTCCTCTGAGTTTTATGTGCTCTTTATTTTCGTCATACACACACACACACACACACACAAAACCCTATAAACTCACACTACACAGAGCACTGCTGCCAGTTGTTTGACAAGAGTCGTCTTGTAAGTCCTTCTCTCGCACTGAAGTCAGTTTACATATTTCTTCACCCCCCACAAAAACAACAGAGGTGAAAGAGGCCATGTATGGCACAGGCAAAGGAAAGAAAGGTAAAACATTAAAGACAAATACACAAAGAAAGGTCACAGAGGTCCTTACAAAGAGCAGGGTAGAGACTCTACAGTGATCTTCAGATTCCTGTGGAATAACTTTATGTGACTCTTTCTAACAACGTGACCTGCAAGCTTGTCTCTGAGACAGCCTGTTAAAAATAAACCATGCATGGCTAGCTTGAGCATGCGCTAAACGTACACGAGAACAAGCTTGTGCATATTTGTAGTTGAAGGCACACAATCTCCCTCTCACAAACATGCACAGATTAGAAGAGTTGCAAAGTGAGTGAAGTTGCCTTGGTTGCTGCGCAAAACAGTTTTAAAATCAGGAGCAAATGGAGTCTTTGTTTTCACAGTGGTTTCAAATGGCCTTGAAAATATCATATTTTAAATTTTACTTTTAATGACAATTTAATTGCAAGTGCAATTCCTTTTAAAAAGTACCTTGGTTTGAACACGCAGTGTACACCTTAATTATTATTTTTACATTTTTTTAAATAAACATTATTGTATTGGGAGGAGCTATACATGACATTTTACAACCCGATATTACTTTTTTATTCTTATTTTTTACATAAAAAGGACAAACTTATTGAGCTTGATAAATGGGGTCTGCAGGAGTTTTTTTTTTTATTACTCAACAAGTAACAGAAGATTGTACTTCTGATTGAGAATTTTAATTAATGAAAAACATTAACACATTTATGTTACAAAAGATTTACATTTCAAATAAATGTTGTTCTTTTTCTTTGTTCTTTTTATTCATCAGAGTCCTGAAAAATATCTATCACTGTTTGTTTCCAGAACCTTAAGCAGCACAATTGGTTTCAACAGTGCAAATAAGAAAAGTTTATTGAGCAGATAATTGTATTATAATGATTTTGAAGGATCATGTGACAATAAATTAAATGTCAAAATATATTAAAACAGAAATTGTAATAATAATTCACAATATTACTGTTTTACTGTATTTGTTCATTAAATAAATTAGATACTTCTTTCAAAAACATAAATACATAAATAATGTACATTTATAACATAAATAAATCTCACAACCTCAAACTTTTGGTTGCGTATGAATGCATTTTACTGTTTACTTTTGCAGGGCTCTTGACTCATTCTTCCCACTGGTCACACTTGGTGTGACTAACTTTGTCAGTTGGTCGCACTGACTTACAATTTGGGTGCACCCTTTTATTTTATGTTAATAATAATGAATTTGCATAGTGATGAATCGTTATCATAATCTGCATACGCGGTTTTGCATTGACGTAAAGATTGACAGTGACTAAAAGTATGATATTTGCTAAATATTTTAATCTGATAGGCTTGCTGCGATACCAGTGAAAACCGGTTACATCAGAATTTTTATAATAATATAAATATTTATTTCAGTTAGAGAACAGACAAAACAATTAAAAATGTAACGTGTCTGCTCAAGGAGTCACAGAGCAGATCAGCAGCAGGAGTCAGACTTCATTTATCACGACAATGAGGCACTGACTGACAAGACGGTAAGAAAGACAGACAAGATTTGGTTTCAAATCTACATGTAAAAGCGTCTATTTAAGCAAGTTTGTACGGTTTTGTTTTTCATTAAGAATAATAATGAACTCACCATTCAAGCAATGTTCACCCCTGAATTGGAGCTAATTTGAAAGCGAAGTACAATGCACATGAGCATTCATAAAGGTTCGTGTTCACTGGCGCGGAGCGGGGTGCAAAAGAGGGGGAAACTCCACCGAGACTAACTACAGAGTATAGGCGATTTACCGTAGTTGATAATACGTGACAGATTTGGTAAACCCCTAATGCAAATGCAGGAAAACAGACACTGACTTGACTTGCATGACCATGTACTCGCAAAAATGCAGACTCAAAAAAATGGTTGCACATGCAGTCTAGAGCTCCATTTTTGTATTTTTAATGCATTTCTGAATAAATTAATAGATATAACCAAACAATTAGAATGACATCCTTGATATCCATTTACAGTGGTATCAGCACAATCCTAATGTACACACCCACACACACACACACCATTAATACTGCACACAAGGAAAGAACATAATAATGATTCACATTAAGAGTTCTAAGAACAAGTCACAGAAGAAATGTGACAAGCGTGTGTGTGTGTGTGTCCTAATGGAATATTGGCTCTCTTCAGTGATGTTAACATCACAACTCAATAGAACACAATCCTGAAGTTAGTTTAGTCCAAAGAAAAGCCAGCAAACACCTCTACTTCCATGACAACGACAACACAAGATGAAGGCTTCGAAATCTCCAGACCTACCTTATGCATGACAATCAAGCATTCATCTGATTTTTTTTAACACTATGTTAAAGTCTCTGACAAGTGTTCAGTAAGTTAGGCAAACAACAATAAGCTTTCTAATATGCTTGGAGGCTTCTCTGAAGTTTCCAAACACCCTTGACAAGCACTGACAAACTGGGGGATCATGAAACGCTTGCTAAAAAAAATGTATTTATGTAGAGGTTTGGGGAAGAGTGTGCTGAGAAATACGGAGGAAAACTTGTCATGAAAAGTGAGAATGCTGGCAGTAATCGGAGCAGCTAAAATGGATTCATATGCAAGTTCAAAACAATTCTCAGTTTTTCCACTAAGCTCTTCAATACATCTTTTGAAATCATGAAATGGTGTAAAACAGAGCTACCTTTCTCACACATATTTTAATTACAAATTATGGTGTATAATAAGTCCGGCAAGCATATAGGTGTTGTTGTTCACTTCAATGTCAGGTGAAACAAGGTCATCCAACTTAAGAGCAAAACAAAATTACCCTCTGTCCCTTACACACAACAATCCAGCGAGGGCCACATCACTGCCTGCTGTGAAAAGGAGGGAAAGTGTGTGTGTGTATACGCACATGTGACCAAAATGGAGGCACTAAGTTGGAAAAAAAACAGTCAAGACACTAAGATTGTCAATTGAAATCAAGTTAAATTAAGAAGAATTTGGCACCGTAAGAAAAACAATCTTGTTGACTCTAAAGCTTTTCCGTGAAAATTCATTATCATCTATTCTTTGAAAAACCCCATCACCTCTGCCCCTATTTTCGCTCCCTCCCTCCTTTCCCTCGCTCTCCCGTTGAAATTGGATAGGAGCACATAGACACTTTGCGTTCAGAGTGATTCCAGATCCAGGAGCTCCAGTCCATTTAATAGCAGCAACTGCAGACCCACCCTCAACCTAAACCAATGCCTTTGCTGGCTGTAGAAGGTAGCCATTCAATGTCCTGTACCTTCTACAAGACAGAGCCAATGTATGTTAACCCTTTATTGGTTGCATGTATGCAACCTCTTGGGCAGAAAGACAAATGGAGGTGAAAACACTGCTACAAGAGTTCCTTGTACTTGTTCCTCTTCTTTCTTCAGTCTGCAATCTGGAGCACTGTTGTTGATTTACTGGTGATATGTGATTTGGCTTCCTGAAAAATGTCCTGTTACTTTTAGAAATAATGATTTACAATTTTCACATTTCCAGTTGTCTAATGTAGAGCATCTGTTTTTAACATTGATAATAAAAATGTTTCTTGAGCACCAAATCATCATATTAGAATGATTTCTGAAGAATCATGTGACACTGAAAACTGGAAGAACGATGCTGAAAATTCAGCTTCACCATCACAGGAATACATTATATTTTAACAAACAAACACGCACGCACACACACACACACACAAAACTCTAATTCAACAATTGCATTTGAATTATTACTATCCCATTTTAGTTGTATGTAAATATTAATGCTTATTCATGCATATGATTACATAGCCGACTATTTTTTCCTTCTGTTCATTTAAAGCAAATACATAGATATATAATATATGAATGGCTAAAAAAAAAAATGCTACATGTGAATGTGATTAGATCGAATCATTCATTGCTCATTAGCTTTCATTCATTCATGTTCTAGGCATCTATATACTGGATCTAGGTCAAATTTCAACATTGGGGTGGGTAGCCACATGTGACTCATTTATCAGAAACCACGAGCTGTGCGTGTGTATGGACGTACGCTCAGTGAAAGTTCAATTCAATTCAGCATGAGTAGGAAAGCCACCTACACCTGTGCACAAACACCTGAGATGGGAAGATAAACTTCCATTAAGGAGATGCAGAGCATGCGTGTGTAAGGAAGTGAGAGAGATAGAGGTGAGAGGTGTGTGAAAGGAAGAGCGTATTTAGCTTTAGCGGAAATACACATACACATATCTGACACCAACAAAAGCAGCGTCCTTTCGTTGGACATAGATCACATACAGCTCAGTGTATAAACACACAAACCGTACCACAGGAAGGAAAGGCAGCACTAGAGAGTTCAACCATTGTTTTTACAGCCAACGTCTGACACGTCAGCAAGTGACAAGCACTCTCACAATCTGCACTTTGCCACCGCAAATACACAGTAATTCATACTAACACATTATAATATGTAATTAGCACCCAAGACACTTTATGCAGTTACACAGAAACAATAGATTCGGTTAGGAAATGCAAGGTAAACCAGGACCCAAAAATGCTGTGTCCATAAACACACATGAAAAGATTAAACCAAGACAAACAGACACCCTAACAATTGCTAGAGGAAAAACAGAGCCATCTCTCAAAACTGATTTTCTACAACTCCGTCCACTTGCGTTTTATTCTGATAACCATGAAAGAGACTCAAAATACTAAAATGATTTTTTTAATCATACAGATAAGTGTAATACATCATTTGAAACACTCACAGTAAAAACAAAATGTTCTTTTCATAAAATAATGAAAACAAACTGTTTTCTGCCATCTCTTTCTCAATGAAATCCATTCTAAACCACATCTGAAAACTAACCGTAACGCAGTGAATACTTGCCACACAAAAATGAAATATATGTACATAGAAAGCTTGAATAGTCTTTTTTTAAATAACAAATATTCTCAGTTTATGTAATCTGTTTAAAAAGAGAAAGAATGTAAGGACAAAAGATATAAAACAGATTTTTTCCTTAGCTTTCCTGTAGCTCAATCAGTAGAGCATTGGTGTTTACAACGCCAAGGTCATGGGTTCAATCCTAGGGAAAGCAAGAACGGATTCAATGTGTTCCTTGAATACAACGTAAGTCGCTTTGGATAAAAGCATCTACCAAAGGCATAAATGTAAATGTCCTTACATTCTTTGTCGTTCCCTCTCACTGGAAGGCTCATTATGTGACCCATTGTCTTCTCAGGTGTGAATCACAGCATTATTCAGGATCATTCACACCTACTCTCACATTGCCTTTCTGAACAAAGTGTCTTACAAAACTTAAAACAATATATTGTTTTTATGTAAATGAGTAGGCAGAATGATTTTCACATCATTTGAAGCAAAAACTCTTGGCTACAAAACGGAGTTCTCAAAAGTCTTGTGGACACATATTTTTAGTCTGTTTTGTGGCCTTATTTTGGTGGCTTAATTTAGTTCAGTTTTCCCCCCCAATAACCACATACAAAAATTATTCTCTCAAAAATACAAACACATTCATACATTCATTCATCTTGCTCGCTTATTATTTTAGCAGAGTTTGTGCTGAATGCAGTGTAATGACACATTTGCCATTAATATGTTTGTAAGCAACTGAAAAAGCACAAATGTCAGAGCATGTCAAAACTGCTCCAGGGCCCCAAAATCCCCTTAGACCCCTGAGGGTTAAACTGGGTCAAAGACCATGATATTCTCCTCCTCCTCCTCTGAGAAGCTAAAATATTCAGTGCTAAGACCAAAACAATCACACGAAACCTTCATGTACTTTGTATGTGTATTCCAAGGCGTGTCTTTTCTTATTAGCATCAGGTACATATTGCAGCCAGCACCGTTTATGAAATTAAACTCCGCTTTGTGCACTTGTCAGGCAATTTTCAAGGTTCATATCTCGCTTCGACTTGACTACAGTAAGGGGGCCCCTACAATTCAACACATGGGTGAAAGGATTTTTTGGAAAGAGTAAGAACCTTTGGGGAAAGCAGGGTAGACGCAACGGAAATATACTGGCAAATTGACCTGGATGCTCTTGACAACACAAAATAAATTTTGTTATTTCCTAAAAATAAAAAATAAGTTATTATAAGTTTTATTCTTTATAATGTATTTATTCTATTCTACTCCTTGATATGAAAGTCTACAGTAATAAAACGGTATGTACAATCACTTAGAAAATTAACAGTAAAAAAAAAAATTCTAATTAAACATCATCTTTTGTGTTCCAAAATTTTTAATTTATGTTTAATGTTTGTTTATTTATTTATTTTTATTTATTTATTTTTTTTGGGGGGTGAAATATCCCTTTAACAAGCCTTACCACAATCCTTACCACAAACACAATTTATTACTGGCTCATGGAACAAAACTTAAAAAAAAAACAATATATACACAACCATTCAAAAGTTTAGGGTTGAAGTTTTTTTGTGTGTGCTTTTGATAGAAGTCCCTTAAGTGCACCAAAGCTGCATTTATTTGATACTAAAAACATTGATAATGTGAATATGACAATTTAAAATAACTGTTTTCTATTTTAATGTATAATTTATTCAGAAATCATTCTAATATCATTCTAATATGCCGAGTTGGTGCAAAAGAAACATTATTTCTTATTGTTACCAATGTTGAAAAAAGTTTTTAAGTTTCGCCGTTAGATTGAGTGTGGAATCATGGAAGTTCACCTTCACAGCTGATGGTCTGCAACCAAACCAGAGCCTGACGGGTCCCAAACAACTTGCAGGTTTAGATTCGAGTTCAGGTTAATGTTTTATGAACAGCTTCAGGTTTGCAACTAAGAAAAACAATACACGGAAGCATGGAACAAAAATATGGCAATTCAAACTAGATATGAACAACGTAAATGCAGATTAATAGATGAATAGAAAACTCTTCCTATCAACCTTTTTGATGTTCCATTCCAATTATTTATAAAAGTAATGACTTAATCTTAAATGTCTCACTGTAAGTTGCTATTCTTGTTATGGTGGAAGTGCTGCTTACATATGCACTTTACTAGAGAACCCACACAAATTTTAGATGCTCAGTGATTTGATTCTTAATGGTCTATCACGCAGAAAAGTTTAGTAAACTTGAATGTAAAGTTCAGGTAAATGCTTAATTGACCATTTGACTAGTAAAATTAAAATGCATGATTGTGAACAACTAATAAATTGTGATTTTTATCGCAACCTTTTATTGCAATCTCAACTTTAACAATAAAATAAATATAAAGACAATAATGCAAGTGCAACAACAGTTACATGCATAGCTCTAATTTATTGTCTTAACATAATACAGCTTTCACAATATGGCTGGTTTCTACTAATATTGAAGGCTATATGCATAATATGTAGCTCTGACACATTTTGTATGGGGGGGGGGGGGTCCCTGCTCCAATTCAATTTTCAGTGACAGAAATTTCATTTTTGAACAAACCCTTTAAAACTGAAACACAAGGAATCCTTTAAATTAAATTTCAGAGAATTTACTTTGCAATTAACCTAAATTTCTTTCTCAAAAACCTGTGAGTAGCATACATGCTCCATTTAGAAAGGCACATGACTACAGGAAGTGCATAACAGGGTGAAACCATGCCATAAAATCAGATGAACTAACTGTAGACCTCTGAGGCTGTCTCACCCTCAAGAAGTACATAATATGAACACTGAAGACTCTGAGACGCAAAGTCAGCGAGCAGACAAAGCACCTGACAGCCCCTCAGAGCTCCAGAGTTACTGTGCAGAGCAAGATAAACAACCGAGAAGGACAATCATTTCATTAAGCAAGAACTGAGAGACTGGCTAAGCGTCACACAGCTTCACACTAGAGAGATTTAGTAGGACAACTACCCAAAGCACACAGCCAAAACAATGCTAGAGTCTCTGAATGCCCTTAACCGTATTTCAGTCGTCCATTGTGTAGAAAAATCTATTCAATCCATTTTGGTCTATCACAGCATTTAATTTGCATATTTCAACAAGGCACTAAAAGCATAATTAACACAATATCATAGACCACTTAGTCATTTTTGAATTTTTAATGTTAACATTGAAATCTAGCTAATTTAATTTCATGTACCAGTGTTTATAAAAACTGCTATGGCAGACTCTGTCATTTAAAAAATAAATAAATCTGAAAACGACAAAAACACAAGGTCACAAACAACTTCTGTAGAGCAAAGGAATGTGAGGTAAAACAACAACATTCCAGGCACTATTGTCAACATACTATGATATGGAATGCACTCATCGTAATCTCACATACGATATCGTAAGAAGAGAATGCAAACTAAGAGTAAGCTTACTACAAAACAATTCAATACTTCCTGTAAACACTTTCATTTACTTAGAATAGATTGCAAGCCTGAGGTGAATGGTCAGATACACAGAATTATTTCAAAATATCTGTCTTGGCAACATTCCTGTAAACATTGTCGGTTATGTCTTAAAATGAACGTAAACACTTGGGTTTGTGTTTGCATCAGATGTGTAACTTTGGTCTTAATACAATAAACCAGCTGCTTTCTGTCTTTAATCAAGCAACAGAAGAGGGAATTACTCACTGCTCTTGACTGAATAACTTTTGTAGCTTTAATAATAAACTTATTTGTAATTAATACAGTGATCCCTCGTTTATCGCAGTATTAATGTGGACCGGAACCCCCCACGATAGGTGAAAATCCGAGAAATAGGATCAGCCAATCAGCTCACGGGAACCAATCATATGCCTTGTCTGAGTGCCCATGGGTGTTTACAAAGCTTCATTGGCGAGTTTCTTTCTTCGTCTGGCATCCTGGGAAACCGTTTCTCGCGCGCATCATGATAAAACAACGCTGCTTTCCGCAATACGGCTGCCGATATAGCGTTTTTTTTTACTTTTATTTTTCAATCAATATTTTTGAAAAATCCGCTATGCATTACTGTACACTTAAGACTAAGCAGTTATTTTTACATTTGATTATTCAATTTCTGTATTATCTTTTTGAATGATTATAGTTAAAATAGTAAAATAAATACTAAAACACTTAAATTTAATTTGTTAGATTATATTTGTTCTACTGTTTGTTAATTGCATCATTGTTGTTATTTTTTAATAAAGATAAAAATTAAAATAACTACATTGTGATTACACATATAATAATTAATATTAATAAAAGATTTGGGAGTAAAATATGCACATTAAAGAATGAGGACAATATATCAGCCACCATAATTGGTATCGGTCGATAAATGCTTATCTTTTATGTTAGCGCTATCGGCCTGATTCTAATATTTAGCTGATATTAAACCAAGAGATAATGTATCATTTCCTGCCGCTGAGACAATTTAGATGCCCGCTGTTTGCCATGATGGTTTGAATTGCAACATACAGGCTACATAAAATTATAATGAGAACACAAGCGAATGGTGTGAATTCTTTGTACATCTATGTATTAAAGAGCTTCATTGTACCAGGGATTATCTTTAACTTTAGCGCGTGCAGCCCAAACAACAATACACAATATTAATAACTACTGCCACTGTCATATTGTGTTTAGTTGCCATGTTTCAGTGTGTTGATACGGGAAGAGTGCATCCATAACAGGAGTTACACATTCTGACAACACAATTTAGTTCAAGTTTATGCGTGCAAGACTCTGTTAATTTAAAATGTAATATGTATATTTTGAATAAAAATCTTATTCTTAATTTTAAAACATAGTAACAGGATGCCACTTGCTGAAATAAACAATGACAACAAATGAAAAATGAACTTAATCCACAATACAACGAACATAGCCAAAGATTCACTCGATAAGATTCTTAAATGGGCAAGAGCAACAAGCCATTTAGAACATTAGGCTGCTTCAAAAGTCCCAAAACGAGTTGTAATTCACGCTTGGATAAAAACAACAACAACTAAATCTTATACTGAGTGAAACTGCATCAGAGTGTGCATATTTTGGCTCAATAGCTGGCAGTCAGTCAGCTTTCATGGTCTTATCAACTGTATTTGGGTCGTTGTAACCAGTTTAGCCTGAAATGATGCTGTTTTAATGTGTGCTCACACATTCATTGAGTGCACTGAAAAGGACGTGTGTGGCAATAAGGCCACGCCAGAGTTCTGCGGGCAGCTTAACACGTCAGAGATGTGTGCTCATTCAACGGTTGGATGAGGCCTGTGAGAAGACGAAGGAGTAATGAGATGCTAGGAGGACAGTTATTAATTAGTCTCTATGTTTTGGGGTTAATTGCAGTTTCAGAGAAGTGACGGCGTTATGTGACACACTGCAGGTGGTGAAACAGTGGCTACTAGCAGTGGAGCAGAGAAAGATGCTGTAAACACTTTCATTAGGCAGCCAGCCACTCGTAAATGGAAGAAAAACAATCCAACATCACGATCGTACTCGCTAACGTTTTTATTTTCATTGCCACCAATTAGAGTATTGCAATGACGGTCAGGAAAGCTAATTTAGACATGACGAACCACGATCAAAAACAGCGGAGCATCAACTGTAGTAATGTGCAGATGAACAAGCACAGTGCCATCGTGCAAATAAAAAAACATGTAGGAAATGTGTTCCACCTACATTGTGTTACGATCCTTTATTGAGAAAGTAATGAACATGAAATGAAGGCCAAATTAAAAAGGCCTAAAGGGATAGCTCACCCAAAAATGAAAATTGTGTCATTTATCACCCTCATCATGTTGTTTCATATCTATTTGACTGTTTTGTTTGTGAAACACATGATAGAAGTGTTTTTTCGTTCATACATTGAAAGTCAAAGGACAGTTATTATTATTTAGAATTTTTATTCATTTCTGTTATAATTTTAATCTTTGTGTGTTTTGATGTTTTTTATTAGTTAGTTTCAATTTTAATACATCAAGTTAAACTAAATTATAAGAAAATGTTGTCTTTGCCACTAGCTGAAATTAAGTTTAAGATTTGTGCATATTTTGTTTTCATTTCAGTTAATGTTTATTCCATTCAAGTAACAAAAATAATTTGATGGTTCTAGATTTTGTTAACTAGAATAACCCCGTGTCAGTATAGTCCAATGTTGTTTTGTTTGTTCTTCTAAATAAGTTTGTAATGACATGAGGATGAGTAAAGAATTAATTTTCATTTTTGGGTGAAGTATCCATTTAGTGACTGTATGCGAGACCTCTTTCTCTCTCTTCAAACTGCAGAGAGGAATGTCAGATCAACTATGACTACCACACCCCAAAGAAAAGCTTGAGGATCAGTCTATACAACACACCCCTTAGGCTAGTGAAAGAACAGCACCATCTCCCTTTTGGTCTGTACCACAGTAATGTGCATTCAATCACTAGTCTCTGGTTTGGGGAGGATTTGACACTGACATTTACCCGCCTCCTCTCACTCACCCGTTTCGTTCACTCCAGTTGAACAGGGCCTAAATTTCAGCATGGGATTACATGGAAAAAACAAAAACACACACATTAAGCTGCCTCTCAAAAAGCTTGCGACTATCAATTGTAGTTTGAAATGGTCTAATACACACAAAATTGTGTCAAAATGCCTGTCTTGGCGAGAATTTATTTAGTGAACTAAATAATTAGTGCATTCTCATGTCTCTCTGCATTCTCTCTGTCTGTGTAAATGCTAATCAATCAAAACAAAAGACAGAGAGGAAAAAACACTTACTGCTCTTAACTGAATAATGTTTGTAAATATAATTGTAAAGATTAATCTGCATTTAATTTTTACAATGAAGTCTATAGTTTTTTTTCCCCTCCATTTGATTTGGCTGTGGATTTCCCTCACAATTAGCACAAAAACATGAGGAAAGTGCACAGACTCCTGATAATACCTACCGTAAACGGATTTGTTATAATTACAGAACTAAATGACCCACTCTAAGTGATTAAGCATGTGGAAAATTACATTTTCTGAACATTTTCAGAGACAGACAAGGAAGGATAGGCAGCCTGGTCTTTAAAGACGTGACATAGGTTCCGCGTAATAAGAAAAGTCATGAACTGAAAAAAATTACACAAAATAAATTGTGGAAAAAAAGTATTGCCATCAATAAGTCAATAGCAAAATGTTTTACAGCAGCTTACCATTTAATGCATTATAAACTGACTAAAACTGCAAGCGACGATCTGAAAATTTGCAGACTCAGTGTAGAAATTAAAATGTTAAATGTTAAAATCAGAAAATCTGCAGTCTTTGATCTCTTAAAAATGATCAGCAGATCTAGAAATAGTTTTAACCAAAAGGTAAATACTCCAGTTATACATTTTTCAAGCCCCAACTCTTACGTGCAACTGCACAAAACAAATACACTGCCAACATTCAGGATAAAATTAATCTAATTTTCCCTTTCACACATCAGTGCTACACAAATCACTCAATTTAAAACACTATTCATCAGCATTAAATCAGATCTGAAGATATGTAGAACATCTAAAGAGACTGGCCATCTTGACAGAAGAGCACATTGAAAAATTGTTAAAAACACTGGAGAAATTCTTGTCTACTGAGGTTTAATGAATGCTTTGGATGTCTGGGATTCCAGTAGCAGTAAGGCTTCTGACAAAAGTTAATAACGCCTTTGGCACTCGATGGACTTGTCTCAGACCAAAAGGAGGGGCTCCACTTGAGTATACAACCTGGAGCCCAGTGAGAACTCAAGCATCCAAAACAGTCCGTGGAAACTTCAAAAGTGTTGACCAGATCCAATAAACAGGTTGTTATCAGCTAGTTATAATTAATAACCATTCTTTTAAGTGGCTGAGGGATCCCAATCTTTATTCCAGATCAATACTTCAAAAAGACTTTTTGGTCATCATTTTCTGCTCATCAGGGTAAAAACACTCCACCTTTCATCCATCCACAAAATGTTGCAGAGACCATATAATTACAGTGGATTAATACTGAAATATGCCATGATAATTTCCTGATATTACAGAAAGGCTATTTTAAAAGAGGCTTAAGTTTTTTTAGGGTTACATTTTTAGGCTACATTTCACTAAAAGAAAGAACGTTTTGTTGAGGTTGAGCTAGAGAAAGAAAGATGGCATGAAGGAGATTGGCTATGTAGTGAGAATTTGCTACGGAAGAGTTTTGAAAATGGTTTGTGCTGTAATTCTACATTTTGAGTGAACTTAAAAAAAGCTTATTTAATCCTAAAACTGGTGTCAACTGAGCATTTAAATCTTTTACTCCAATACGGTCTACTAATCTAAGCCTAATCTGCTATTGTACTCCTAAATGTTGACAAAATTCATTTACACATTCAAGTCTTTGTCTTCCAGGAAAACAGATGAAAAAAAATCGGAACTCATTTTCTGCAACAAAAAGCTTTGTCCAATCAAATGGACCGAAAATTACTTGAAAGCAAATCGTGATACACAGCCAAACACGATACACTCGAGCGCTAGCCAATTTCACCAGTGTTATTTTAGCATTATTTATATACAGCACTTTTATAGTATTTATTCTTTAATTGTAGTTTACATTTTAGTAATTTTGCTATGCACTTTTGTCATTTTTATTAGTATTTTCTATTCATTTTATTTCAGATTTACCGGTACTTTTAGTATGTCAACTTAAAATTAAGTTAATTGCCATGATAATCTAATTTCAACATTCCTATGTTTTTTTGTTTTTCATGTGGTTCACATCAATCTCTCATTTTCCAATTCTCTCAATTAAAGCACATTCCATGAGTACAGATGCTAGCACATGACTTGGTCTTCCCTTGAACTCTGGGAGAAAACAATCTTATCCTCCCCAGAGCGAAGTGCCGCAATAAAGGGTTTGGTTCCCGTCTAATAGTAGTGGTGATGATGGTCAGAGGGTCTAGGAGCTCTGCCCCTGGGACCATTCATAATGTCCAAGTAGGAAGCAGCTTAACAATGACTGGAAACAATTGGGATGAACATTCTGTGAAGTTTGATAACAGCTATTGTTCCATGCTGAGACTGAACTGGCGCCAGTGTATCCTGTAGTACCGAAGTGTCCGAGGGGATGCTGAAAACTCAATAGTGTGGCCTCCTGCTGTAGACCGTCCTTCCTATAGGATACACCCCTACGTGCACTTTACACACACTTTCACCCCAGAATTACTCACGTTTCTAAGCAGCAGTGAGAAACAACAAGTTCCTACATAAGATCCCACGACCGCACATAAATAACAGAAGCATAGGAGTTATTTTCTAGCAAGTGACAAAACTGACCCTTACCGGCCCTCAGAGAGTAAAACGGATGGAGACGTGAAGGTCTCTGACGTGTGTGAATCTGGAGTCATCTCGCATGGAAAAAATACAGGAAGCATCAAGGTCTACATTTATAAAGAGTTTTAAAAATAAAACCGCTTCATTAAAATGCTTCCTATAACCTATATCTTTATTTTTCATCCTATTAATATACACTGCCCAGCCAAAAACGTTGCTGTTTAAATGAGCAAATGCTTATCAGTATGAGAGAGAGAGTAAATGTATAATATTAAGGTTTTATAATTAAATAGATTTAATGAACATATATTTAAAGTATAAATATACACATTTTAAACATTCTGGTACCTACACACATACACGGAAATTCCTAAGGGGGGGCAATCCTACTTTGCAGATTTTCACCTATCGCGGGGGGGTTCCGACTGTATTGATATTATTAGCAGCAGTCATTTATAAGTTATTTTCTAATGTACACTACCATTAAAACATTTCTTGAACCGCAAGAATGCATTAAATTGACCAAACGTGACAGTAAATATTTTTATAAATGTTCAAAAAGATTTCTATTTCAAATAAATGCTATTCTTCTGAACTTTCTATTCATCAAAAAGCCTGAAAATCTATAACAGTTTTCATCATTGCTGATAAAAAGAAATTTCTTTGATTTCTTGAGCAACAAATTGATTTCTAAGGGTCAAGTAACACTGAAGCCTGGAGTAATGATGCTGAAAATTCTGCTTTGTTTTCACAGGAATAAATAACATTTTATAACACAATTAAAAAAAACATTAAAATAGAAACATTTTATAAAATGTAATATGTTTATGTTTTTACTGTATTAATCAAAATTAATGCAGCCTTGGTGAGCATAAAAAAAAAGTCATAGAGTCAAGAGCATAAATCGTATAACTTAAAACTTTTGATCCATAGTGTACTTTAAATAACTTTGTTTCCAAATTAACACTCCCTTAAGTGATATCCAGCGATATTTTGAGCATGCAGCTTTGTTAGTAGACAATTAAACTACTTTTCAAAAGGGTAGACAGACCTTTAACGACTTTAAATTATGTGTAGCTTGGGAAGCTACAGTTTCAAAATACAGTGGAGTTCACTTAGTCATGGTTAACTCGCCAATACTATTATGTTGACGTTTTTGAAGTGGAACCGCCAAACTCCCTATTTGTCTCAGTATTTTCTTGTGGGTTATGTCGATTCTGTTATGTCGCCGAATCCTAGTATCTCGAGCAAAAACGAGGGACATATACGCCACTTCACCTGGTTATCTTGTGACTGAGATCACTGCGCATGCGCCGAGTTCGCGTTGCACGTGGATCGTGGTCCTCGTGCACAGATCAAGATACAGGCAGAGCAGATGTTCACTCCTCCACATGCAAATGTCCGGCAAGCCGCTGCTGAATGATTACGCAATGGCAGTACAGGATGTAAAATGTTTGTCTAAAAAATAATTAAATCACTGCACAAATAAAAATCGCTGCATTTGTTTGACTCACACAGCCTCAGTCACGTACTCTCGTCGGATTGAAGGTTATTAAAAGACGGGACAAAGCCGAATTTGTTGAGAAAGCACATTAGACAGGCAAAACACAAGAAAGTCTGCAATCTAGTACAGTGTGATGACCTCACGAATATGTTATGACTGTTTACGCTGTGAGCGAAATTGTCTTTGCAATGTTGGAGAATATAATTAAAGGTTTATATCGAGAATCGAAGGTAAATCTCTGCTGTTAGTTGGTGCACATATGCCTTTTGTTGTTAGCAAACATATACAGTGCATGTACATTTTTATAGCACGCCGATCGCTTAATTTAATACATAGATATATTGGGTGTTGGTTATCTCGCTAAATGGTTCTCTACGCTTTTTTGCAACCCCCGAGGCCGTCGACATAACCTAAATCCACTGTAGTTTCTTCCACATTGGTGCATAAGCTGTTAGACTAACTATGACCCAGACTGAGCCTTGTAAATCGGATACGAGTTGTTACACAAAGCTCATTATTTCTATAATATTAAAAAAAGAAACATACTGTACTAGTTATTCAAAAACGAGCCAATTCTCTAAGCCAAATGCAATCTGTCATTGGTGATATGGATGTTAATCCACAAACCTAAAACATTTAGCTACAAGTAGTGTTTCTTTCTTTCTCAGTCAAACTAATGTTTCTCCATACCAGCTATGTTTCTAATCCCCTCAGAGGACAGAAATATTTAATGCCAGGGGAAACCCAGCATATTCAGCACTGGCTGACAGCCTGAACAGAAGTCTCAGCGCTCCAGATCTAACAGAAAACATGGACTTCACAGGTCTGAAGAGCAGCCTGAAACTGTTCTCACGTCACCAATGTTCGTTCCATTTGCACTGTATACAATTAGACAAGCATCTTTAATAAAGCATTCAGGTCCATCATTGTTCTTTAAAAGCTCCCGCTGACCCTTTTCGCACTGGAGGAGGATATCATAGTTCCTACTGTGATCTATGGTAACCCGCCATTTAAAAGCAGTGTAAACCGTTTACATATACTTACTAGGGATAAGCAAGACGACTACACTGTAAAGCTGCAACTAGTCGACACTGTAAACAATAGTAGACTACACGAGAAAAAAAAAAATACAAAGTGAATTTAATTTGAAGATTTAATGGAAGATTTTAAAGTTCAAATGATTGTTTTAATTTTACATTTAAAAAACGTTTTTACAAATAAAACCTGAAACGACATCTTTACCGCAGATCTTTTTCCGTCAGTCGCGGCGGGCCTAAAAATCTCCACTCAAAACATGAGCAATCTGTGGGAGTATTCTGAAGTAGAAGGATACGGAAAAGTTGTACATAAACTGTCATGTCGAACTGGCATATAATAATTCCACTAGATCGGAGCAAAACCATATTAAAATTACAGATATGGAGGATATGTTAGGAGAGACTAGCCGAAACAAGCAAATCATTGCATCACTGCGTTCACGCTGAAAGACGAAATATATAGACATATAAATACACTTTAAAAAAAAAAATTATCTGTTCAGTAAACTCATTATTTCGGGTAACACCATGGAAACCGACACATACGCTTCGCTACATAAAGCAGCACTTTTGCGACTCCAGAAGGAAAGCGCGCGGCATAATAGTGACCTTATTTCTCGCAGCATTCATTATGGGATTTGAACTTCATTCATAGATTAACTATTGTCTTCTGAGGTTCTTTTAGACTAGTCGGTAACAAAACTTCAGTTTAAACAACTAACAAATTAGTCATAGAGCACATCCCTATTTCCTATAACTATCATGTGCAAAAGTCCCTTATTATTTGCCTATTTAATGGCTCAGTTCCTCACAGGACGAACAATACTCGGTTATTCAGTTTAGTACGATTGGTTGGTATAACTGAGCATTAGATATTCATTACAAAAGGGCCTGATCTGTCCTAATACTTTAGAAATTCCTCAAAAGCAATAGACTTAAATCTGTTTTACTGATTCCAACAGTCAACACTGAGCAAATACACTTCCAAAAGTATATAAGTGAAATGCTTTTGTACAGCCGCCAACAAAACCACGGAAATCTGCAAAAGAGACTTTGGCAGCACATCCCCATGCAGTTACCACAGGCTTTTTTTTCTCACTATCTCTTTCTCTCCTTCCTCCTCTTTTAGAAGCAGCTGTGCAAGAGGCCTGCTGATCTGGCTGTCCTCAGTAACTTTCCCTTTTCTCTGGATCAGACACAAGAAAGTGTGCGTGGCTGCAGTTGACCACTCGCCCCTGATCACCTACAGACAGAATTAAGCAATGCAATTCTGTAACTCCCTCCACGTGGATCAGGATTGAGGGCGAGGGACACACTTGGATCCCTGTTGAAATCCAGCAGCTGACCAGACGTGTGTAAGACAAAAGCTCTTAATGTGATTCAACATTATACAAAGAGGCATATGGGACTGAGGGACCGGGGCAAATGATCAAGAATGGGACAGAGAGAGAGAGAGAGAGAGAGAGAGAGAGACGTATGTGTGAGATCCTACACATAGAGGGATTAATGAGCGAGGAAAATTTACCTTACTAACAGTTTAATCCAACAGGAATTAACACTCTATTATTGTCAAACCCATACCTTGTATAGATGCCCTCAAGTAGCTTTGGCTAACATGAAGAAATAAAATGCAGAAAGAACATTTTATGAAATAAACAATTGATTAAGCTTCTTAAAACAATTAATTAAATCAAACGACCTTCAGAGTGAAAGAAACTCAATATGCTTACAAACTTTGCCAGTTACATATACCTTTTAAAAGAGAAAAAAAACTGTCCAATTCCATAATTTAGGAACAGTAAGCACATAAACAGACCTCACAAAACATATTTTAATGTACAAGTTTGTGCTTTTTTTAATGCATCAATATTCTGATATAGTAAGTGATGTGTGCAACTATGAAGCCTCTCCTCTCAACAAAATTTGATCACAAGTGGTCACAAGAGACATATCCGTGATGCCAATCCTAAAGCGTAAACAGTGACATCTCCCTTGGCCAACCACCTGTGATCGGATCAACCACGACTGATGTCAGTGGCCCAGTTTTTATCGGGTATTATGTTGCTAAGGCACTGATGACAGAGCTTTTTCCCTCCCAAGAGTATTTTAGGATAAAATTTATAAGTAAAAGAGAAAAATGTATA
This sequence comes from Rhodeus uyekii, assembly GCA_037043235.1. Classification (NCBI taxonomy): domain Eukaryota; kingdom Metazoa; phylum Chordata; class Actinopteri; order Cypriniformes; family Acheilognathidae; genus Rhodeus; species Rhodeus uyekii. The sequence continues at coordinate 1,565,589 of JAWRVZ010000035.1, forward strand.
GTGTAATTGTTGCTGTCTTAGGGCAGTGCTACAAATATGAAAGACAAAAATAAGACTATATAAGATTAATTATCAGAATTAGCTCTTGTGTGCCAAATGACTGAAAACTTATAAAGCAGCACAAAATATACTCACTTCACACATTCAATCATTTTCAGCAGATTCCAGACAACAAATTAAAATAAGTGAACTTTAGGGATTCACTACTTTCATAATCCAACCCATTATAGACGGCGATCAGAATTATTGTGGTACACACAACAAGCACTAGGAGATCAAAGCGGTTTAAAAACTACATTCATCTTGCAGTATCTCTTTGCTCTTTAGTACTCTGTGGTTTTATAAGCTGCTGCACAGTCTCAGCAATAATGGACTTTTAACCACAAGTCCTTCACCACTAACCAAGCAGCAGGCCAGGACTGATTCTATCATTAGATAATGCTTTTTTTATCTCTGCCTTTGGCCAAAAACTCCATCCCCTACTGTCCAACTGCAACTCAGCAGACACGAATCAAAGCAGCCCAAACAAGGATTTTATCAAAGTGCTTAACAAGGACTTCAGCCAATCCATCTTCCTGTATTAATCACCTCCAGGCAGTCTGTCCACTCAACTTCACTAAACAGATAAAGCAGTGTTACGAAAATGAGCTGTCTGTTATTGAAAAGTTGAGTTCATACATTAGCATTCACAAGTTAGGGGTTAGGGTTTTTAACTTTAAAAACCCAAACCGTTTTAACGGTAGTATATACTTGCTGTGTAACCGTATTTTCCCGCATATAACCCGCAGGTTATACCAGATTTTTTTTTTGCTGTATTTTCTTTCTGTTTTTCTTTCTTGTGAGGGTTGTTGTTTCTGGCGCTTGAACTATCACTCTGACAGCTGGCACTGATAGGCTGTCTGACCTGTCAATCATGCAAGAAGACGTGATTGGCTGTGCTGCATGACGGTGTGCTCTTCTCATCTCATCCGATGATCAACACCTGTAGAAACGCTTCTTAAGGGACGTGCTGCTGCACAGCGGAAGAGACTGCTTTTTCTTTTTGTTCTGATTCTGACTTGTTTGTTTTCTTATTGTTTGAATTTTGCGCACAAACACTGTTTACCGTGCCTGAACAGTTATGGATAATTGACGTCATGCGAGCAACATTTGAAATTCGAAATGTGAACTTACACAAAAAAGTTCATCAATCTACGGGTGCGGGTTATACCAATGGTTTTTGTTTGTTTTTTGTTTTTACAATTATGGGCTATATGAGGGTGCGGATTATCTGCGCCTGCGGGTTATATGCGGGAAAATACGGTAATAACAATTAACAGTTCTATTTTTACATTGGAATAGTTTTAGCCATTGTGATCTGTGTGATTTGAATGATTGCCGATTCCAAAGCGCCCACCTCTATGTATCTATTTCAGTTACTTATAATATGACTGGCCCTTTTTCAATGTAAGACAAAGAGAATTTTGCCTGAAAACGAATTGCTCACATCTGCCTAACCAAACAGTGAGAGAAAGTCTTTTCTTTTTAGCCATGGGGCTGTAGAAAGACCATTGCCAAACTGAACAGGCTATTGCCATGCCTTCAGACACACACACACACACAACACCATACAGTTGGTCCAAAGAACAGTTACATGATGTGTCACAGATGACATGTGTTGCGTAATTGTGTGGGCTCAAGGGCTTTGAACCAATATGCAAAGTTCTTCCGTATGTTCAAAAATCAAGCTCTTCAACACTTCAAATTGAACGGATGAACCCAACTACTGCAGATAGCCTCATCGCAGTGCCTAGATTATTACTCCAACTGATCCTGTAAGTACAAAAACACAAACAACTACACAAAGCACCACCCACAGCCCAAACTACTGCACAAACAGGCCAGTTGCGTCATAATCTGGAACATGGTTCATGCTTTGACACAGAAACTTGGCTTACTTAACTGCAGCTGATCACCTGACTTGTTGCTTCCAGCATGGCTGGTGTTAGCCGTCACTATTGCTGAAAGAACCCAGCAAATGTACTGCCAACACAGTCTGACACACACACACACAGGCCTGACAACTTTCCACTCACTTCTCAAAACATCTCAAGAATCTATGGTAATGTAAATATGTTACCCTTATTTGCTTGAGATAGATCAATAGATCAATAGATTAAACAATTATCTGCTGATGAGGGGGAGGAGAATACGAGTGGCATTCTTCTTGAAGGAGTAAATACATTCTGAGTGATGGCTTAAAAGTGCAAAAAAGAAGTACTTAAAGTTACATACTTCTCTGGCAATGCTTCTGGTTCCAGCAGCGCTCGCTAAAGTCCCCGTTGATGGTGGTGAGGGGACAGGTGGTTTTGCCCAGAACTGTGCCAGGGCAAACATCTCCACACTCTCGATCATTCTTATTGGCTACAATGTAGTTGTCCTCCACCGAGTCGAGGATCATGGACCAGTCGAGGGTGGAGAGGTAGCAGAGGTCAGGGTTCTTCTCCACGCGCACGGCCCCACGTGTGATATTCATCAGACTATGAAGGCCAATCTCCTTCAGCTGCAGCATCTCAAAGAGCACGAGCGCATAGTTGAAGAAGAGATTATTGCCTCGCACCACCGTGAGGTTGGGAAACAGGTCGCTGAGGCTCTCCAAGCCATAGACACGGAACAGGAGCAGGTAGTCTGTCACTACTGTCAGCTTGGGGTAACTCAGGCCACGGAAATCCTCTGGTTTGGTTGTGAACATGAGCAGAATCTTTAAGTGGCCTTCAATCACAGTGCAATTCTCCAGCACCCGCAGGTTGGTCACGTTATTTCTGATGTCTTTACTTGAGCAAACTGCAATGACAAAAAAGACAGCAAGACGTTAACTAGATCAGTGAAAATCTACAACAAAAATTGCAAAAATTGTTCTGCAAAAATTGTTTACAGATGGTGACCTTCAATTTAACAAGATTTGGATTTAATGGAATGCAATTGAACATAATGCAATTATTATATAGAAATAAATAAAGGAGATCACATACAGGACCATACAAAAATTATTAAAACTAAAAACGTCACACTGTTGAATTTCCCCTTTGAGCTGATGCCTTCCATATGCCATAACATGTTTAATGAAGATAATAAAAGCTCTTCCTGCAAGTTTTCACCTTCCAGTGCTACTGTACTAGTGCACGAGCTGTACAGCTGGAGAATGAAAAATGCTTTGTCTAAGGTAGTAGTGAGCATTGTATCGGAGTGTGAGCAAATTTTTCCCTCGCCCACGCGCATTTTTTTGTGGAAAAATCCTAACGCTCAGCATCTTCGCATGCATTTTTAATGAAAATATCTTAACGACAGCCTCTCACAAAGCCTATCACCCCTTAACTCGTTCATTTTCTCAGCGTCGCTCAGTCTGGTTGCATCATTCACCACAGTGATACTTTTATAAGTGATTTACAACGGTCTTACTTGTTTTACCTGCTAATGTTGTTAACATTAATTGTGATCGCTATTGTTCACGTAGTGAAATTTATACGTGCAGTACAGCATATAAACAATGACACTCAAGATGAGTAAAAAAGAAGGTAAGAAATTCTCTCTGTAAGCAGTAACACCTCAACCCCCCCCCGCCCCCCCTCTCGTCTCCATCACGCCAACAGCAACGCTACTCAAAGATAATGTTTGTATTACAGTCAATTGTCGTCAAGTATTTTTAGAGTTTAATTGTCAATTATTAATTAGTATTTATGAGATCTTAATGTTTATAATTTTAACTGTAATTAATAGGGTAAAACCAAAAATATTTAAAATGGGCATTTATGGTCATGTGGAACAAATCGAGTGATTTTTAGTGCGTTTTTATTGGGAAAATAGTTTTGGTGTACAAGAATTTTGGGTTACGAGCTCGCTCTTGGAACGAATTAAACGTGTAAACCGAGGTTTTGTTTTTGCATAGAAGATAGTTTGAGTCTTAAACTATATGAATAGTCTGTAAAAACATCCTCGCTGCTCAAGACTTTACATTTTCTACAATGATTTACATGAAATACACGCATACATGAACTCTGATACATGGTCAACCAAAGCATAACCGAGACCTTTCAAACAGTGGGAAGTCAAAGCATGAGGCATTGGAAAGGTCAAAAATACCTCGAGGTGGCTACTTGTTTACACTAGTTATAACAGTGGGCCCACTACAGGGACTCATAAATATGGCAGTCCGGAAGTTTTGAAGCACGAGGAAACTAAAATGCATAGTATAACCCTATTGACATGTGTCGCCTCTCGCTCTCTATCACACACACAAATACACAATGTGAAATACCTCAACACTTACACTTATTTTTAGCACCACACTCCTAATACACCATGTACAAATGGGGTGCCTGGCACTTGAAAAGAGTAGCATTGAACCACATGAAAGGAAGGGCAGCAGAGTGAGGTGAGATGTGCCCTGGTTGATGGTGTAGTAGTTAATTTTATGCAGTTAAATCCCTGAATGACGCTCTAGCTAAACTTAAACACTAAACATCAAATGGTGAGCAATGCAAATAGCAAATATGCATTAATCTAACTGATGGATGCTTCAGTTTGACTGCGTTTTTTTTTATGTGGAAAACCACAAACACCCATGCTATGGTAGATTTTATTTGTTTTAAAGACAAAGATTAATTTAGTAAAAACAATACACTTACTATTTAAATAAAATGATTTCGATATATTATTATTTTATCTTATCAAAGCAATTGGAAATAGAGCAAGTTTTTAAAAAGAGTTACCGGTATATGAATAAAACAATTAACATTTAAAAAACATGAGAAGCCATTTTCAATTGGAAAAGAACACAATCATAACTATTAACAAATTTAAAGTTAACCTTAAAGAAAAAAATAGGTTTAATATATGTTTAAAGAAGAAAAAGCACTTAACTGAGGTAGTGATTTATGGTCATGTTCAAACGGAAAAGCTAGTCTGCTTTGTTACAGACCTGACATATTGATTGAAATCTGCATTCAATCTGCATAAGTGTGTTTGCCTTAGCAGGCACCATTAAGAGATCAAAATAAATCTTGTCAAAAGATTTATAAATGCAAATGTTCTTGAATGAAAGAAAATGTAATGCAGCAAAAGGCCAAACCACACAAAGTATTAACTTTGCCCTGAAACAAGACAAACAATAGTAAACATTTAAACTAGGACATAAGAAGGAACTGTTTGACCATATAAAAGCAGAAGTCTTCAAATTAGGCGTGTCTATACACCTCTTGTCCCATTTCCTCTTTGAGGTTTCACTGGTTTTTATTCATCTGCTTTTTGGTTTTTACCCATTAAACCGAATTGTAATTGAACAACTTGCCCCATTAATTAAAAAACAGTATCACACAACCTCAGTCTCATTATTAATGAAATAGGCATGAATTTTCTCCAAATATGCTTTGTGCATCAGGCTTCTTTTATAATCTCTTTTATATTTTAAAGCATATTACAGCATTATTAGGCAAAACATTCTATAAGTTGGCGGCATAAAGATGACACCATAGTGATGCTACCACTCCTGTGAGAAAATAGTGCAACAAAGGTTACAGAAAATAAATTTAGCGCACAGAATTATATCGGGCAACAGCGAGAGGAAAGGAGAGTCTAGACTAGACATGGGATGATTTAAAGATGCACCTGCACACCAGCTGCTGTTGTGTCCTCTAACTGGGTGAGACGAAGACCTTCCATTGCTAAAAAGTCTCTGCCCATGCACTTGAATCAGGAGAAAAGAGGGGTCTAACCGTTGTTGCTCAAGAATTAGCATGAGGAGAATAAGTTCTGATTTGAGTCACAAGTAGAGACTTGTGAAATTACAATTGCTCAAAAGTTGAAAACTACATTAGATTTGATATGTGAAACATTTTGCATTATAAATGACCCAAAAATAAAATATTAAAAAAATATTAATGAACCTTAATGAATAGAAGCTCTGAATCCAAACAAGATTAAAAAGGTTGTGAAACAAACTTGTTACAAATATTCGTAAACCACTCACAATGATATAGCACAAACAGAAGATAGAACTGAGAACACATGGAGAGATGTGACTACAGAGCGTAGCAAATACATTTTAAACGATTTCTCACCGCTTAAGTGGTCATGTAATGTCAGAAAGGAATTCACAAGGCTGAACATAGCAATTACACAATTGCATGACCTGTTTTTGGATATTAGCAATGCAACCAGGCAGGTGACTGAGTTAAACAGTTTCAAATTCTAATCTGTAGAGGTATAAATTATGTTGTCATATGCTGTCTCTGTCTGTGAAGACACAAGACTGACAGCTGTTAAGAGTGACAGCTGTACTATTACTTTGCTCAGATAAAAACTTGCAAACAAACTACTTGCAAACCAAAAAAGTAGACTTGCAGACAGGATTTGTCAACTAATATATATATATATATATATATATATATATATATTATTATTATTTTTTTAGCATTTGTTTCACTACAGTACAGGCATGAATTTTTTTTTAAAAAGCATGAGAAAAATAAAAAATGTGCAAAAAGGATGGTTTGTTAATAATATACAGTCAAAGATTCAAAATCTAATTTAAACCAAGTATTTCGAAAAAGAAAAATTATGGCAAACTAAAGAAAACATTTAAATCCTGCATAAGGAAATGTGTGATATTTGTACAATAGTCGGATGTTCTCGTTTCTATTCGAGAACAAGATGCTCTTTGGATCACTCCCAAAACATGATCAACGTCAGGTTTTATTTGAGGAATTCACGCAGTTTGTGTGCTGCTCTCTTAACGGCAAAAGGGCGACAAAACAAATTCGTTCAAAGACATTCCTGTTCAGAACATTTTTCACTCATAGATTATAATTTGTAAAGTAAAAAAAATGATTAAGTCATTAAAGTAGTGGTCTCAAATCATCTGTATGCAAGTCAGATGATTAACTTTGCAAATAAATAAATATTCCAAGATGAGCTTGGCTCTGAGCAGATTTCCAGTCCTGACAGGGCTGAACTGAGGCCCCAAAATAGTTTCACTCTTCCCTACAGTGGTTCAGTACAAGCCTGAGAGGAACAAGAAGGGGGCCAACAATTACACAACTTGTTTATGTTCAATCTGCTCTTAAAATCCCGCACAAACTGGTTTCACAATATTACTCAATCATTTTATTTTCAGTTTTAATACAATGGTAGTACGCACCCTCAGGAGTTAACTTACCTACTACTAAAAATGATGTTGTGGCAAGAAACAAAAGCGCAACGCACTCCAAATATGTTCCGTTCACATTACCTGGGAATGAGCCAGGCATACACATCTTACCGATTTTATTGACGATAAAGAAAATTTAGCCAAGCAACATTTCAGATAAACCGGAATTAAAATCAGTACTAAAAGGTATATATAGTGAAAGAGGCCGAAAGTGTAATAATTTATTAAAATTAAAAGGCTGATTAAAGCCACATCAAATTATTACAGAGAGAGAGAGAGAGTACCAACAGTCTGTTAATTCTTAACTTTTCATGCAGAGTTTATTAGCTTTTCAAACATTTGTAGACCTTAAACTAAAACCAAGCATAGTTTTTTACACTGACATACAGTAGTCTAACCGTTAAACGCATGGAACAGAGTCCCAAAATGGAAACTGGCAGAACTTTGAATGCATAAATTTCATCCAAACCAAGGCTATATTTAGAAATCTGCAGTGCAACAAGATAAGAAAAAAAAGTGCTTGGGGTTTAATACCGTTCACAAATCAACAAATAAAGCCTGAAATTGTTTTAAATTCTCAAAACTTTGAGCATTTTATTTGATTTTCAAAATGATTTGATTAAAAAAAAAAATACTACCGGTACTGTATTTCTTAGCTTTCCAAAAAAATATATTAAAACGAATTTGTTTGGTGACTTGAAGCCAATGTTTTGTTTGGAGCTGAACACAGCCAAGTGTGTCAAAAAGCATGCTTGTATTTATTTAGCTGTTGCAGTAAGTCCTCCAAGAGCTCTAAAAAATAAGAAAGTGGTACCTAATTACACAACTATTTTAATAACTGCTGCCTCATCAAAGCCAATTACCAGCATACATGTCATGCGTTAAGTAATACATTCTATGTTGGGTCTTTAATATAAAGTGTTAATATAAAAGTTATATATTAAGCATTTAAATATATATACATTGAGAAAACAATCTGTATTAATATATAAACTGCACTAAATGTTCTATTCATGCAACAGGTCTTAAAACTGCACTGCCTTGACATAAAATAAGTGACTGATAAATAAAGGCTTATTGATCAAATGTTCCGCACTGACTGCTAAAAGTGTTTACAGAAAATGTCAGACTAGATTGAAAATAAAATATGTTCCCTGGTGATATCAATCTATGATAGCTTTATAATGCTGAAAAGCAACATTTTTAAAAGGACTAGAACTACTTTTCTAAGTAACACACTTTCCAAACACATAAAGACCAGATCATAGATTTCCAGTCAGGTTTCATGACTAATTTGAACAGTAAATAAAAATACAGTTCTATAGATCTCGACTGATCTGATTAGGAGTTAAAATCCTCTTGCAACTTTGTCAACGCAGCAAATGGCTGCATGAAACAGGGGCCTGGCTGAACTTGAAAACCATTTCGGAGCCTTACTAGCAGTTCGAGCAACGAATGGATCAACAATCTGGTTTTAGAGTCAAGGATAATCGAGTGTCATTAAAGCCGATCTGAAATGTTTAATCGAAATCAAAATATTGTATTAATTAGTCCCTTGCCATGCCCGTCTGTCTGGCTCTGCTTTACCAAATGTGTCACAGTGGTCAAGAACTACGCTCCCCTTTTCTCGTTCGCAGTGGTCGATAACGTTTACAGACGTGCATGTAAACAGATAAGACTCCTAGGATATTAAATAAGTGACCATTACATAAAGACAAAACAAAGTCGTTAAGTTACACTTACTTTCTCCATTTGTTTGTTGACAGTGGCAAACGGTGTAGACAAACGCAACCAAAACAATCAAAGTCCGCAGCAGCATTTTGACCCCGGGAAAGCCGAAAATCTGCACGAAAATCCCTCCGAATACGTCTTCGTGTGTGTCCTAATCGGTTTTAATAGTCCGGGGTTGTTTTGAAAGATAAAAATTAAAAAGAAAAGAAAAAAAGAGAGATTCCTGTCACCCCCCTCGGAAAGAAAATGGGCGGAGAGGAAAGTTCAACGTGTTCAATCCGCTCGCGCTGCTGCTGCTCCGCGCGCGCACTGACGGACGCTGCTGTGAACGCGCGCTAAGCTAATGACAGCGACTTTCATTCACTGTTAAACAATCCGCGCGGATAAAGCTTGCGGGCGGCATCAGCTGTGATGAACAGCCGAATCATCGCCGATCGATTGCATGTGTTTGTCCAGCACTTGCGCAGATTGCTCAAAGCCTGGCAAAGCACGGGGGGGAATGGCTACGCACACAGAGCTCAGGCCAAAATAATCAACTGAGCATCTGCACAAGACTTTTTTTGTTTTTAATTTTCAAAAGCGAAGACCATATAGTTATAATAAACGCTTTACAGATGTATAAGTTGCAGACAGTTATCTAGCGAAATGCACAGGATTTCCAGGGTTTGTGTTGGACAGATTTCAGTACTTTTTCCAAGTCCCTGCTGACAGCGAGCTTCGCCGTATTGCGCTTAGTCTACACGCAGTAGTTTCTCCGCACCGCTCCTGGCAATAGCTTGTAAACTGACAGCCTAGTAAATTGTAGCCGTTTTGGGGGCGTCTGCTAACAGCATTACAGCCGCTGAGATTGCCGAGACACTTCAAGCTCAAATCTTCCACATACTGTCTGTCTTTCTCCGTCGCTTTGCTGGCGCCTCACAGATCAATTAAACGCTGGTTCCGCAGAGGTCACTTACTAGTCTTTTACACTCTCGCGGAAAAAAATAAACATTAAGACTAAATGTGTGCTTTTATTTTGTCCCCACGCTGGTTGTAGCTAGTGTATTGTAGCTTATCCCCTTTACTGCCTTTGCGCCAGTAAACAAGACCTGCCAGAGCAGCAGACAGAGCACTGGGGAAATACGGACTGGAACACGGACCGAAAGTAACAGCGCGCCCGCTTTAAACGTTACTGTATGCTTTGCATACATTAAAAAAGCATGCATTTAGCTGATTGACTAGATGCACTATATGCACGCATATGAATTGTTTATACTATATATATATATATATATATATGCATTTAATACATTCCCATATTTAGCTGCTGTAACCTATCTATAAACTGTAATTTAATGTTAAGTACATAGAGTTCTGAACTCAACTTAATTGATTGAATTTAGTGTTCCTGGATACTCTGCGGTCTCTTTAACCTCACACAATAAAATTATTTCAGCTCAAATCAATATTTCATGTCCATTTACTTGTGTATTTGGCAAGCAAAATAATGTACAACCAGCTGGTCATTATCACAAAAACCAACAATAGAAAAAAAACACACATGATGCTTCAAAAGCTGTATACGGTAGATTACTTACACATTGTAATCGGTTACTGATTCCAAATTAAATGGCAAAACTTTTTAGTTAGTAACATAATTCATTTCATTAAATACTTCAATTATTATAGTCAGCTTTTGGATTACTTTTGATCTGACTTGTTTATCATATTGATTTAAGTAGCATAGTATTGTGCCATATTGGTATTAAAATGCAAAGAGAAAGAAAATGTATTACATTTTGTGTTATCAGTCACATAAAGTGCATTAAATCTTACATTATGTCAAGGTTTCCAAGTTTTCCAGGGGTTCCATGAGTTGAATGAAAAGCTAGTAAGTAAAGTAAAAAAAATAAAAACATAAAATACTTATTAAAAAAGATTGGAAAAATATTTTGTTTATTTGCATGTCATTTCACCACTAACCGACATAAGAGAACTGTGAACTTCCATTTTATTTGTATTATTATTATTTTTGACTGAATTTTGTTATTGACCTAAATTATTAACTTTAAATCTCAGGGGGTATTTCAAATAAATATATCAGGTCAATTAAATTCCAGCTGACAAAAAAGTTGGGGAATCCCAAAATTGCATGTAAATATGAAATTATGTGAATTTGTAATTTTTCAAAAGACTAAAACCTCCCAAAGACAATAATACATGGTTAAATAATTGTTTATTTAAGAGTTTAAATTTATTAAGAGTTTGGCTCAGTTTTCAGTGATAGGAACATGACTAGTGGCCTGGAAGACTGGAATGTATGTAAGCAATAAGCTTTTTTAGAAAGGAAAATTTAAAAGATAAAATAGAAGTAGTATAGAGAATTGATGAATTGTGAATATATGACTGCCCTTGTGAGAATAACAAGTAATTAATCAATAAAAAGTAACTGTAGTCTGATTATGAATATTTTAAAATGTATTCTATTATAATTACAAATCCTTAATTTTTGGACTCTGGTTACATAATCCAGATTACATGTAATCAGTTATTGGTCAGCACTGGATACTTCAGGATTTATTTTGTGATTATAGAAAATACACTTCAGTGTTTTAGATACTGTAGAGATTGACTTGCACTCTCAGCCTTGCACTTTCTAGCATTGCTATCTCTAAATATACATTAGCAACATTGATTTTAGAAAAACCTGCACAGAATAATACTCATATCACGATTTTGTCAAATAGATGACAGTGAATACAAAACTTCAGATTTGAGTCTCAATATGCTGAGATTTGAAAGCCATTCAGTTTGATCCATGGTATAATCTACGTTCCTTAAAGTCAGTTGGTTTTGGAAAATTGTTAGTTTCTGTATTTTTGTGCTTACTGGATATAAAAGATTATTTGACACTAATTGAGGAGGCAGTAGCACAACTGTATGAACTTAACTATGTTATACAAGACCTTTGGGAGAAAAAAAGTGAAAATTTAGGTTTGGGTGTAGTTCAGTTGAACTTGTGAGCCTTTAAGATGGAAGGAGATCACCAAAGAAAAACAGTGTACTCTATGTCTTTAAACATGCAAATCCTGGCCATTAGTGAGAGCTTTGTTGGTAAGAAACAAGACTGTGTTGTACAAGATGATACATTTGTTTATGCTGTCGCACATTCCTTACTGCTCACAGAAGTTTAGAATACAGTATTCCAGTTAAGTACAGTAGTTATGTCATTTGACAGTGTTTGTGGCATTTCAAATACAGTCTCCTTTAAGTTTTCAGTTTTCTTTAAAGTCACCATGAATGAGTATGTTTTATGTAATATTGCAGTATTTCTCATAAATGATTTATCCGTGCACATAATTTTTTTGAATGCATGTGCCCTCGTAATCATAATAACTTCCCCTCCCTCTTGCAGCATCATCTTTTCTCTAATGAGGTGTTTTTCGCCATGAGGGTGGGCCTACCTGTCACTCACCAGAGAATCCTAGCAATAGCAAACCACATCAATCCAAATTCCAGAAAGTCCCATCCAACATTTATTTTTTCAAGCAGCTGTTTCACTCAAATATATGTCATAATAGAGAAGAAAAGTCTATCGCAGTTTAAGGCAGACTTTAAAAGAAAAAGAAAAGAATCTGTGTAACAGTGAGGTACTTACCATGGAAGTGAATGGGGCCAATCGGTAAACATTAAAATATACAAGACATATACAAAACCGATTCCCAAAAAGTTGGGACACTGTACAAATTATGAAAAAAAAAAAATGCAATGATGTGGAAGTTGAACATTTCAATATTTTATTCAGAATACAACATAGATTATATGTCACATCTTTAAACTGAGAAAATGTATAATTTTAAGGGAAAAATAAGGTGATTTTAAATTTCATGGCATCTCAAAAAATTTGAGACAAGGCCATGTTTTCCACTGTATGGAATCCCCTCTTCTTTTTATAACAGTCTGCAAACGTCTGGGGACTGAGGAGACAAGTTGCTCAAGTTTAGGAATAGGAATGTTGTCCCATTTTTGTCTAATACAGGCTTATAGTTGCTCAACCGTTTTAGGTCTTTGTCGCATCTTCCACTTTATGATGCGCCAAATGTTTTCTATGGGTGAAAGATCTGGATTGCAGGCTGGCCATTTCAGTACCTGGATCCTTCTTCTACGCAGCCATGAATTGATGCAGTATGTGGTCTGGAATTGTCACATTGGAAAATGCAAAGTCTTCTTTGAACTTCAGCATTGATGGTGCCTTTCCAGATGTGTAAGCTGCCCATGTCATGTCACTCATGCAACCCCATACCATGCAGGCTTCTGAACTGAGCGCTGATAACAACTCGTCCTTGTTCTGGTCAGTCCGGATTGGATGGTGTCCCAGTTTTCCAAAAATAATTTTTGAAATTTTGATTCGTCTGACCACAGGTTTTCCACAGTTCATTTTAAATGAGCCTTGGCCCAGAGAAAACTCCTGTGCTTCTGGATCATGTTTAGAAATGGCTTTTCTTTTTTCTTTTTTTTACCTATAGAGTTTTAGCCGGAAACAGCGAATGGCATAGTGGATTGTGTTCACACAGGGGCTCTTTTTACACCCAATCATGGTGCCAATTGACCTAATAAGTTGCAAATTGGTCCTCCAGCCGTTCCTTATAAGTACATTAAACTTTTCCGACCTCTTATTGCTACCTGTCCCAACTTTTTTGGAATGTGTAGCTCTCATGAAAACCAAAATGAGCCAATATTTGGCATGCCATTTCAAAATGTCTCACTTTCAATATTTGATATGTTATTTATATACTATTATGAATAAAATATAAGTTTATGAGATTTGTAAATTATTGCATTCCTTTTATTCACAATTTGTATAGTGTCCCAACTTTTTAGGAATCGGGTTTGTAATATAATAGGCATTTTAACATAATTTTAGTGTGAAAAACTGCTCACTAACCTTTCCTGTGTAAATTTATATGCAATTTTACAACTTTGCTGCAATTGCAACATAAGCTTTACAATTCCTGTAATAATGATGAGAACAATTTTGCATCTAATAATAGACCAGTTTTGACAGAAGAACTATTGTAAATGCTTTTATGAAATTATAAACTTGTTTTTTAAGTCCTCTAAATATTGGCCCCATTTAATTCCATTGTAAGTGCCTCACCATAACCTTGATTTTTGCTTCTTTTTTATTATTTTAAAGAGAAAACGAGGTATGAGTTGAAATATTTTTGTGGAAATCAACAAAAATGCTGTCAATGAAGCCTAACTTAGAATATTGCTTTAACACATCCATTTTCCTGTAGAACAATATAGAAAATCAATCAATAATCCTTTGGGCCATGTAAATTGAAGATAGGTTTTAATCTGCTATTTTACTAATTTAATCATGTTCTGGCACAGAAGAGTGACGTATTTTCATCTCTGTGAGTACACAGCCACAGGCCATGTCCTAAAACAAATTGCACAATGCGTAATCTGACTGATGTCTTCCCTTCCTGATGAACATGTGAGAGAGAAGGACGCACAATAACACCCCCAATCCCTCTTACCCTACAACCTGTTTACATCCTCTGTTCTAAGAACCGACACCATTATGTGTGAGAACAGCACATTAAACCCTTCCAAATGTCAGGTACACAGAGAGAAAACAACTCTTTGTAACCACGCAAATGTCATGTACAAAGAGAGAAAACATCCGTCTTTGTAACCTCTCGAGGTGAAAAACGACACCGATGCCTTTGTGATGTAAAATGTATAAAAGCTTATAGAAATTTGTAATGCACTCTTAAAAATAAAGGTTCTTTAGTGGGATTGACGCCTCCATGAATAATATTTATCATCAGTGGAGCCTTTCAATTGCATTACAAATTGGTATGTTACAGTAGAAAAAGGCTTTTTATATTATAAAAATATTCTAAGACATTTCTAAAACATGGTTCAAATATTCTAAAACATGGTTCTTTTAGGAAGTTTACTTAAAGGTTCTTTGAGGAACCCAAAATGGTTATTTTGTGACAGAATTTGAAACTTTATTTTTTAGAGTGAATCATAATGGACTGAAATCCAAATGATTCATCGTAGAGTTCATCAGTGTCTGCCCACTTTTCAGCGCCGTCGGTTCCAGAAGTATTTTCTCCTGTTTTAAAAATTCTCTGTTAAAGAGTTATAAGCCATGAACCAAGCCAACCCGCAGTGAGGTGAATCACTGCACTACAAACTTTGGAAAATAGGACAAAAATGCGGTGTATTTAATGGCTTTAGTGAGGGAAAGAACTACAATCCCATGAAGCATTGCGAAAAGAAGAATTGATGGAGAAATATAAAACTATGTATTTAAATGTTGATTATATACATATATAAAAATATATATATATAATGTTTATGCAAATTATATAAATATTTAAATATTTTGAGAGGGTAGGGAGACCGACTTGATTATATCATCTACGGGGCTGATTTTGATTGGTGGAATTCCAAGTCACAGTTTTCAACACGAATTCTGCTGTTAAACACGATTATTTTAAGTTACAGTTTCATTTATGCATTTAGCAGATGCTTTTATCCAAAGCGACTTACATTGCATTTAAGGTACACATTGACAATCTAATCAGTTCTTGCTTTCCCTTGGAATTAAACCCATGACCTTGTGTAACAGAGGGACTCACAGGCAGGGATCCAAACGCAATGTCTTTATTAAGAGTGGTCAAAACAGGCAGGAATCACAAAGGCGGGCAGACAGGATCAGAAACGTGGTACAGGCGGTGGTCAAGGCAGGCAGCTATCAATCGTAAACGTAAATCCAGGCACAGGTCGGGGCAGGCAGAACAGGATCAAAAACAGGCAGAACAGGATCAAAAACAGGCAGACAGGCAAAAACAGCAACAGGCAAACAGGACAGGAATAACCGCTCGGAAATGATAGCTACGGCAAATCAAGACTTCGCCGAGACTGAAGGGTGAGGCAGTCCTTTATAGTCCAGGTGATTGCTAACAGGTGGTGTGACAAACAATATGATGGAGTCCAGCTGTGTATGTGTAATCAGTGCAGTGTGATGGTTGCTGGGAAATTTAGTGTGTAGTGAAGTGTCAGTATAAGTGTGAGCTCCCTCTGGTGGCCATGGAGGGGAGCGCAGAGCTCATATCATAACACCTTGGTGTTGCAAGTTTGAGTTAGATTGAAATAAAGCAGACTAATGTCTTTAACACAAGCAAATGCTATCAATGAACAACATCGTAGCTCACAGTATGTCTGTTTTAAAAGGTTTATAAGTTATCATTAAATTAATTATTAATTAAATTAATTATTAATTAATTAATTAATTTAAAAAATAATTAATTAATTATATTATTATTATTAAAAAGTTTATTAACGGAAAATTAATGGAGTATTAACTTCTAGAACCCGAATGTTGCACTCTGTGATAGCAGTCCAGATGTTGTGTATAAAGATGTAGCATCTCACGCAGTAGAGATTATAGAATACTGGAACAACTTAAATAGGATCATAAACAACATGATTTTCATGATCTCAGATTACTTGCAGGAGACACCTGAATTCTGTAGTAAAAATGAAAATAAATAATGTTCTAGAGCCAATATGGAGGTGATTGCCATGGTCCTGAATGATTCTAGTTGAAGATCCAACAAGGAGTGTTAGACACATTTGTTGGCTGGTCTGCGCTACTTGCCATCAGAATAGCCTGATCTAATTTAATACCTTAATTTCCTCTCAAATTACTCTCTTGCTTTTACAAACATTCATATTAGGAGCAAATCAGCATGACTGGGAAGGAGTAAATTGCTACATCTTCACTAACCACTCTGTATAATATTTGGTATAAGGTCTCCATGACAACGTGCTTTTAAATTTCCAGACTGTGAATTGTGTTTTTTTCCCAGGGATTATTAGAGAAAGCAACACTTTTACAAAGCATGACACTTTTAAACATGGGCTAAAAATGAACACAAAATAGGACAGGATGTTTTTTCTCTGGTCACGTATTATCATAAAAACACAGGATATGTCCTATTAAAGGCTTTATTAAATTTGTTGCCCTACCATTTCGTTTTGGATTAAAAGAACATGACGTATTCTCGTGTTTATGATTTTTATTTTATTTTTTTACCTTTTTAAATGTTGTCGGGACATCTCATGTCTGACATCAGATATTTTTGGGCTTTTTTTGGTCTCTTGGCCAAAATAAGAAATTGTCACATGGTGAAGTAGTTATAGTTATAATTTAAAAGTGCAGATGAATAAATCATTTTCTTTAGCAGGGATCTATTTTGGTTGTGTACATATACACTACCTCTGAAAAGTTTGGGGTCAGTATCTTTTTTTATTCTAGCAATGATGACAGTGACTTTACTTAAATAAATAAATGTGTATCTTATCTTTTCTATTAAATAAAAAAATCCTGAAAAAAACAACTAATAATATAGCCACAAAAATATTAAAAAGACTATTTTAAATATAACGATTTTTAAAATTGATAATAGTAGAGAACCAAGTAAGAATCAAATTAGAAGAATTTCAGAATGATTTCTAAAGGATCACGAGACATTTTCATATATTTCATAATATTACAGTTTTGCGCAGTATTTGTAATCAAATAAATACAGCTTGGGTGAGACTTCATTCAAAAACAAACAAAAAACGTATATATATTATTATATATGGAATAATTTGAAATGTCCAACTGGGACAAATTTGTTTATAAAAATGTTTTTGTAATTTTATCAATTTAAAAAATATACATTATAAATAAACACGTGTTCATCTACATTTGTATACCTCTATATAGATGGCATATGCCGTGCAAAGTGATTTAGTAAAACATTTAGCTTAAATTCAGTTCAGAAAAGATATGACCCTTTACCTATGAACCTCTAACCTTTAGAAGCGAAATTTATTGCTGCTATCTCCAGGAAGCACCCAATGCTAAAAAACTGTGTTGACATCCTATGTTAACTCTGCACCTTCCATCATTCGATTACAGAAATAGTTGTTATGTAACTCCTGCATCACCTCAGGAGGAAATGAGGCCAGCTATAAGTTAGTAAAAAGGACAACACATAAATATTAGCAGCACCCATCACCTATGTAAAGATGTTTGCTGTTCCATTCTGGCTAATTTAATCATTTCTTTGTGTACTCAGCAGGCTAACTGATAAAATGAACTCACTCAATACAGTTCCACTTGCCTGCACATATCCTAACACATCACACCGGCATTAACAACACAAATATGACCTGACAACGCAGTCCCATGAGCTCTGACTTCTTTTGTTAACCAAAATACACACCCGCTGAGGGGTAATGCAGAAATCTATTCATATCTGCTTATAGAACTGGAAAGGAAACAGAACAGGAGGTTAAGGCAGCCATCCAGGCTCCCGTACTAAATTATTCACCCCAAATGTTCCTGCATACATTGCTATCTAATGTAAATATATACGCCGGGGCCGATATATTATCAGTTCTACGTCTTTACCCCTCCTATGTTTCCCATTTGGAGCCACTCCAGTTGACAGCAGTCTCTTTCTGAAAACATAACGTAACCTGTTTCTGACCCTGTCCTTGTTTCACTGACCCTTCAGCATTCTAATAGGTCTAATAGGATTACATGTGCTGAGGCTGCTTTGAAAAACAATCCTGAGCAACTTTATCATCTATGTGCGACCCTTAGAGTATCGTAACATCTGTAGAGAGACTGTGAATGCAGACAATGCATTTAAAAGACACTTGCTGATATATATATATATATATATATATATATATATGTACACACACATATATACATATACTGTATATATATACAGTGGAGTTCACTTATCTCGACTCACAGTTAACGTTTTTGAAGTGGAGCCGCCAAACTCCCTATTTGTATTCACATTTTCTTATGGGTTATGTTGATTATTTTATGTCGCCGAACACTAATATCTTAAGCACAAAAGAGGGACAAATTCGACACTTCACATGGTTATCTCATTACTAATGATCGTACCTAGTTCACTGCGCATGCGCTGAGTTTGCGTTGCACGTGGATCACGGTCCATGTGGTCGCTCTGTCATTGACGCTTCTCTCACAGTGAAAGCACTCTCTGAAGTGAAAGCACATATTGTTCTGACGCTTCTCAATGAGCAGCGAGTGCTGCCGTGGGCCCCGGCCCCATCCCCATCCCAAAGTCTCATCCGCTTCTGTGTGCACATAAAGCCCGCCTGATTTGATTGGTTTTCTCAAATGTTTTGACATTGGCCGGTTACCGACCAATGAGTGTGAGGCTTACACACACATAAACAAACACACACACCCCTGCTTCTGTTCTGAGGCATGTTCCGCTCAGCGCCGCTGCTGATTGAAGAACCCGGTTATTAAAAGACGGGACAAAGCCGAATTTGTTGAGAAAGCAAATTATACAGGCAGAACGCAAGAAAGTATGCAGTACATCGTGATGACCTCACGAATATGTTGTGACCGTTTACGCTGTGAGCGAAATTGTGTTTGCAATGTTGGAGAATATAATTAAAGGTTTGTATCGAGAATCGAAGGTGTTTTTTATTGTATACTGATAAATCTCTGCTGTTAGTTGGTGCACATATGCCTTTTGTTGTTTGCAAACATAGTGTATGTATACTTTTATAGCATGCCGATCGCTTCATCAGACAAATCGGCATATTGGTTGTTGGTCATCTGGATCATCGGTTATCTCTATGCTTTTTTGCGACATAACCAGATTCCACTGCATATATATATATACACACACACAATATGTGTTATAGCTCTGCTGGTGTTATGTTGTGAAACTGACTCAGCTCTTCAAGCTGTTTGTTTTTCTCACTTCTAATGTGTGATTTCACTTCCCTGTCATAAGCATTTTTCACACGTTGCAGTCGGTGTCAACTACTGGCTTTACAAAGTCCAAAAACTGTGGCATTTAAACCAGCCACCAACAATCATGAAGAGAACTAACTTATTCTAGTGTAAATATAGTAGTAAACCCACAAATGTCTTCAGTATTGCAAACCACATCCAAATTGAATTTTAAAAAAAAATTGTATGATGATATCCTGTAGCTCAATCAGTAGAGTATTGGTGTTTACAACGCCAAAGTCATGGGTTCGAACCAAGGGAAAGCAAGAACTGATTCAATGTGTTCCTTGAATGCAAATGTATGTCACTTTGGGTAAAAGCGTCTGCCAAATGCATAAATGTAAAAAATGATATTGTGGTAAATGAACTGCTTCACAACCAGTTTAAAATCCGATGGAAGTGTTGGATACGATATTGTCCGCTGCCGCCCTCTGGTGGATCAGCACTGCCTTGCATCAACGCAATAAAGACGTTTCTTCGCAGAAATACGAGTTTGCAAAAGCAGAATACAGTGATCAGGAAAAAAAAAACCTCTTCTCTATTTATAACACCTTTTATTTAATATATAATTTCTGGGTGTTAGAACTTTAAAAGATCCATAAGCTTAAACGTTATCTGTTATTCCACGACATAACTAAATTATCATAGTCTGAAAAGTAAGATTATGCAGCAGACATTTATACAGAAATGTCATATTTAACAAAATAAGTCATAAATGGCTAACCCCACCACCCTCCCAATATATATATTTAAAATATATTAGTCTAAATTCAGACCACTGCCTACTTAAATGGCACAATTTCGCCAAACCCTGAACATTGCTTATCCTCCCGAGAGACTTAAAAAATAAATATGAATTATATATCCTTAATTTTAGCTAACAACATTACAAGAAAATAAACAATAAAACAATACATCTAATTATTTAAGAACACACAAAGACTTTAATATCAATAAACTTTTAATAAATAGTTTCTCATTAGTATCTAATATTTACAGCCGGTTCACCACTCTTATACAGTTTCTATTCTTTTAGAGCGCATTTTAGGCACAAATTAATTGGCTTTTTTTTTTCTGGAGGCAAACACCAGATTTCTTTTCAAGTTAGTGGCTAGTGGAAATTATTGGCTAGTAGGAATTATGCAGGTACAAAAAAGGGTGAAATTATATGACAAAGAATTCCTTTCAAGTTTGGTCATACAGCTCAATGCAAAAATAATGGAAAAACCCTTTAAATAACATTGAAAAGTTCTTCTGTAAGAGACCAACACTGGTCCAAAATGACTAAGCCTGTGGAACATCTTGTGGATTTGTCTTGAAAACAGTAAAATAAAAAAGAAGAAAACCATATAAATACCAGAAAGTGAAAATGTACAAATGAATAAACACTCAAAAACAAAGTAGGAATGGCACCTAAAAAAAAAAAAGGATCTGAATGCACTTGAGGTTTTTCCTCACGGAAAATCAAACGTTATTGTTGAGATCTGATAAAAGTATTCAAAGTTTCTAACCAGAGAGAGAGAGAGAAAAAAAAAAAAGCACCACAAATAAAAATAGGACACAAAATTTGGAGTCTAAAATTACAATGGCGTGCCAGAAAAAGCTTAGCTCTAATAGAAACATCACGTTTAGAGTACAGTATTATACCACAGAACGTTGTAACCTTGTACACCCTACAGTAGCAGCATGTGTGACATTAGATTCACTGGATCTAGCAATGCTCATCCAATCACATTTAAGCTATTCCACCCACATCAGTGCTTGCGATATGAAAACTAGGTATGCGGTCAGTAAGCTTGTAACCCTGCTAGCATGTTGTAACATGGCAGTGCTGACGTTCACAGGGAGTTCTTGTTGCGAAGCAGACGATAAATGAAAATCAAATATGCATAGGCTCCGACAAGAGCGATACAATTGACCCTTCTCAGAGCGTAGTCTTCATCTGGGTTCGGTAACTGTGATAAAAAAAAGTCACTTAAAGGCAACTTTTATTCCCTCTGCACGAATTCTGACACGCCTCTTGTGATAGCAAGGGAGAGAAAGTACAAACTGATGTAAAAAGAACACAAACTATTGTTTGAAGGAGCGTGATACAACAGCGACGACTGTGTGAAATGATGACCTTGACGTTTCTGACGTTTCTTGGTTACATTTCCTTGAGGGTTTGAAAAGACAAAACCAAGAAGAACCAAGAGAAAGCAGCACATCAAAAGTTAGCATGTAACATCACCATAGATACTTTCTCTGTTGTTACGGTTACCAGGTCTTTGGACAAGGAACATTTACACAATTGAAATTCTGAAAGAGAGAAGAAAAAGAAAAACCTATGTAACAGTAAAAATGAGGAAAACCTTCACGCAACTGTGTCTGCTTGCATTTCCCTCAAGGCAAAATGTCCTTCGCTCCACTTCCTGTTCCTCAAGGCCAAGGTCAGCTCCCGGTTGGCCCAGTTACGCACTTGTAATGCGCGCGGCAGTTCCCACAGCTCATTCTGCCTTCACCGAGCTGCAGGGTAACAAGAGAGGGCGGCGATGTCATCTTCTGCTCAAGTCCACCTGGGGAGGTTAGGGTGGTGATTGTGAGGGGGTTTGGGGTCGGTGCCCGTCCCCCCTCATCAGTGGGGTTATACGCTGCTGTCCTCCAGTAGAGGTTCCTTGCCCTCACAGGGTCCGCCCTGCGAGCTGTGTAAGTGGCTCTGTGCGCCGTTGTTGTGCTTCTTGTAGCTGCTGGGCCGCAGGTTGACGCCATTGTGCTCTGGGATGAAGAGGGCAACCAGAAGGGACAGCAAAACGGAGCATGCTCCGAACAGGAAAGGAGGGCCAGGGATGATGGCACTCTGAAGGGACACAGATGCACAGGGATTTATGGATGCATGGGTTTATGTTATGTAATTGAGAGAGATGTTTAGCTTCTCGTCACCACTCACCTCATCTGTGGGGTTGGCCATGTTGGGTTTGGCACCCTTCTCTGGGCTCTCTGCGGGGTCCATTTCACTGAGCTCCACATGAAACAGGTAGAAGACGAAGCCGTATAGTGCAGGACCCAGACCGTTACATAGTCCTCTAATTCCTGTGATCATGCCCTGCACCACACCTAAAAGAAACAGAGACATACTGAATGAAATTGCTTTTTCCCAATCCCTTGATTGAAAAACAAACAGGCTTCTTCATTATATTTTAATACCATAAAAAAAAAAAAAATAATAATACTTTTATTCAGCAAGGACACGGTCAAATGATCAAAACTGACAGTAAACACTAAATTTAAGATGTTCTTTTAAACTTTTAATTCATCAAAGGGCAACTGTTTTCAACATTAATATGAAATGTTTCTTGAGCATCCAATTAGCATATTAGAATGATTTCTTTCACGTGGAGTAATGATTCCTGAAATTCAGCTTTTCTATCAAAGGAATAGGTTTCACTTTATTTTAAAATAAGTAAACAAATATATTAAAACAGTTTAAATAATTTCACAATATTATGGTTTTTACTTTAGTTGAGATCAAATAAATGCAGTCTTGAGCATAAGAGACTGCTTTCATAAATCTTCAAAAAAAAGGAGGAAAAAAGTCTTTGATCCGATCCCAAATCTTTGAGTGGATGTTTATGCATTTAAAGTGCTTTGCATTATTTTTAGTAGTGTATTATTCTAAATGCATTTAGACAAAATAATATGCAATATAATATAACAATTTAATATAAAAACTAATTTACTATCAGCCATAGCATGAAAATAATTAATCAGCATTGAGCAAAATTCATTGCATCCCTAATATATAGAAGAAAAAGTTACAGGAAAAAATGTTTTTGAAGGAGTTTATTCATCCTGTTTAATATACACTGCCAAACACAAACATGAAAAATCTATTTGAGCTGATACAATTTTTATTTTATCACTGCATAGTGATAGAGAAAGATGAAAGTAGCAAAGAATGCAGTGAATGACCCATAATAATTAATATTCCATGTAATAACAAAAAACAGTGACTTAGAATTATTGTGTGGCTAAACTAAATGTGCCAGCTAAAGGATTATACTATACAAGACTATGTAAAGAATAGACTATATAAAGATTTATTCCATTTTTGCTGACACCATGGGGTGGCTGAATGGGTCTGACCTTGTTGGTCCGGGTCGGCGTTGCGGGACACTATGGCGCTGATTGCTGGGAAGGTGATGCTGGACATGGCAGCAACAGCTCCAGCGGCCCACATCATCCTTAAGAGAAAAATAAACCATCAGACTCTCTCACACACAAGCAGATTCTCAACCGGTTTCAGTTCAGTTGTATCTGGTTTCAGGAACATGCACTAAGGTCTGGTTTACTTGTCTGTTTGAGATCTAGCCAAAAGACGGATATACAACAGATTGAATCATGTAATAAGTCACGTAAGCAGGACATGACATCTTGGGAAAAAAAATCCAAAATTTTTGGATGATTTCTCAATGTATTTTCTTGATCTAGAAATCACTTCTTTGACTTTCTTCGTCTATTTTCCAAAACTATGGCTCAGAATAGTAACTAGCTGTAAGATATCTTGGTAACATGTTTTAAATAAAGCTTATGAAACAGTATAATAAGTATTGATTTCAAGTAAAAATCCAATTACAAACTGACTTGAAGTGTACCATCCCAAATTAAGAAATTGCTGCCCTCTAGTGGGTTTCTAGATGATCAACTCACCAGGGCTGGGAGCCAAAGCCATACCAGGCCAGCTGTAGGATCTGAAAGCCGAGGCCTAACAAGATAGTGTTCTTATTCCCTATGGAACGCATCAGGATTCCGAGGACAACCGTCTGCACAGAGACATGAACCATTACTTTGAAACCTTCATTGGCTTCCCTTTACAACCTAGCGCCTGACATAAGTTAAGCTCACTTGTCTCAATCATGGTTACACTGACATGCCGTTGCTGTGCTGAAAGTTTATCAATACAATAACGCAATTCAGAACAAATTTAATTTTATATATGAAAAAAAAAGCTTGTGTTTTTTGTGTTTTCTTGTAGAGTAGTATTAGGTTTTTTGTGATATTGAAATTTATTACAAGAATGAATTATAATGGATAAATTTTTTTGCTGATATAAAAACCTTAAGTAAAACATTTTTTTTAAATATTTATATTTATATATATATATATATATATATATATATATATATATATATATATATATATATATATATATACACACACACAGTAGAACCCCGACTTACGAAACGCACTACGTACAAAAAGTTCGACATACGATAAAAGATTTCGGGGTTTTTTCCGCCCGAGTTACGACAAAATGATCGAGATGCAAAAAACGAAATCCGAGTTTTGTTTTGATATTCGCGCTGATTTTGGTTCGGGTTGGATGAAGACTACAGTTTGTCCGGTCAGAACAATGATGTCTCACTCAGGGAATGATCCAAAACTGGTATTTATTGAAGGTGCATAGATTGATAAAACCTCAACGATTGGCACTAATTCCCTGTATTTCACTCAATAAACTATATACAATCTTCAGCCGATCTCTTTTACCTTAATCATCCATCAACTCTCTTATGTCAGTCACTTCCTGAACTCTGAGGGAAAGTTTAGAATAGTCCATTTCGCACTGAATGATAGGGATGGCTGGAATAGTCCATGTAAAAAGGGGAACACTTTTTACAATCCTGCTCTCCTATTGGTCAGCATCGCTCTCACCAGCCTCTGCTTTTAGCATAAACTTTTTTCTAATCAGTAACCATGGATGTGAAGATTGTTGCTGAAGTCAAAGGGAAGAAGAGGATGCTTTTCATTGAGTCAAAAAGGGAGATTATTGAGAAGTATGAAGCTGGTATGCGCTTTGTCCCATGCTGAATATGGTGTGTTTGTAGGGCTTGGAACGGATTAGGCAATTAACATGTAAAAGCCTGACCGACATACGAAAAGTTCGACATACGAAACCAGCCTCGGAACGGATTAATTTCGTAAATCGGGGTTCTACTGTATAATCACTCATATTGTAATATAAGATGTAGGTCATATCGCCTGATGCGCTGAATAGCACGAATGAACACAAGCTGTGCTGCTCAGTCAGTTGGTCCAAACTCACAATAGAAAGGTGGAAAAAATCCTGGAAACCAACCTGAGCCAAGATGGACAGGATTCCCACTACAGCAATGAAGGCAGCAACTGTTTCTGACGTAAATCCAATGACCTGGGAAGTAAGACAAGACTTGTGATGTGCAAAATTGGGATTTAAAAAACATATTCTGACTTAAGATTTTATTAATTCAATTCCAGAATATTTTTAGCTAGTGTTCGACAAACCAGTGAATCCAATCAGGTGAAACAATGTTATTTTATAATTAATATTCTGAATTAGCTTTTATTCTTATATTTTCAGTAGTTTTCATCTTAAATTCTGCTTAATATTTAGCAATTATGTTATGTGCTTTTGTCATTTATTTATATATTTTCATTTAAGTTAGCAATTTTAGTAATTAAATTTCAAGGGTGCTTTACTTCAGGTAGTTGAAAAAGCAGCACATATAATTTTTCCATCTAATAGTGTACTTACATTTTATTTGAGTTTTATTTCAAATGACCAAAAATGTTTTTAATAGTTTTAGTTACGATAACAACATTGGTGTGAATTAAACCTTTGATCTATTACTATAAAAACACATTAACATCAACAGCATACAGTGTCATTCATGAGGTTTCCTTATTTAGCTCAGCTTCATTTCCAGTAATTGTCAGTCTGACATTATAAGAAGAAAAAGAGTTACGTAATGATGTTTCGAAGCACTTTGTACATGCGTCTCACAAAACCCAGTATTGAATAATGGACAAATTACCTTCCGCAAAACAGATGCCCTTAAACTACTGTAGAAGTGGCGCGAGTTAAAAATCACATGACTATGTCAAGCAGTTAGAACAGTTATTTGTAACTGTTTACTTGGAGGGTGTGGGAGCCTATGAGAGGTATGACTCATTTTTGGGGTATTTGCTTAAGCTACAACAGGTTTGAGTGTTTGCATAACTGCCAATGCATATTAATGCCACCTGCAGTAGCAGCAAGCTCAGAGAACCACCATGCCACTAAATTGAAGAGTTTTAGTTGTGTGTCTTTGTGGCATCAATATAATAGTGTGCAATGTACCTGTCTGAGATACAGGAAGAAACTGGAATACTGTCCAGCCTCAGGCAGGTAGGACAGGAAGACTGTGATGCAGATCAGGAGAACCGTAGAGTCTTGGCCTACCTTACGCAAAGACTGTGAACAAAAGAGTCACAGAGAGAGCATGAGAAAGAGGAAGACATTGAGAAAGAACGAGTGGGCCAGAGTACAGCAACATGATTCATGTAATAAGTGACAGATGACATCTTCGCCATTCTTCTTCAACTGCCTGCGCATGGGTTTTTTTTGTTCTTTTCTCCAAAATGCTAATCCCAATGGTACTGAATTGAGTAGTAGGAACATGAAAAATGACATATTGAAAAATAAAAATTTAGATTGGAAAAAATAAAATGTTATAATAAAAAAAGGACTATAAATGTAACGTGTATATATACACACCATCATTTCAACGTTTGTGGTAGGTTTTTAATGACTTTAAAATAAGTCTTATGCTCAACAAGGCTCCATTTATTAGATATAGTAAAACAGTAATATTGTGAAATATTATTCCAAACTGTTATTTTAAAATAACAGTTTTCTATGTTTAATATATTTTAAAACATTTTATTCCTGCGATGGCAAAGTTGCATAGGTTTGGGGAAAACATTCTTTGATGAAAAGTTCAAAATAACAGCATTTATTTGAGATCTTTTGTAACATTACAAATGACTTTACGGTCACTTTTGATCAATTTAACAGTTTCTGAACAGTTAAAATAAAATCTTACTGATCACACTTTTTTTTTTTAAATGGCAGTGTATATGTATTAAATCATTTAATAAAGCAATACAAACAAAAATTAAAACTAACCGATTAGTCAGTTGTTCAAACAATGATCAACATTGACGATGGTGTTGCAAGACTTAGACATCAATGACTCACTGCAAAGGGGTCTGCCTGCTCCCAGGAGATGGGGGCTCCCCAGGAGGCTGGTCTCATCTTCTCAGGCAAGGACTCAGGAACCGCTACCAGAATAAAACAGATGTCTAGCAGAGCAATGGCCGTAGCAAGAATCACGACCAATGTATCTCCATAGGCCTCTGACAGGTAAGCACCGATTGCTGGACTTGTCACCAGACTGGCTGCAAAAGTGGCCGACACCTATGCGAAAAGAATAAACCATAAAGGAATTGATCATCGATGCAATTAATACCTTAATTTCATTGCAAGGACAAAAAGGCAACCAATATCTTTCGTCTCACAACAAATAGTAATTGGAATTGCTGTGAAGTCGGTTACAGAACAACATCCAAATAAAACAAAAGGACCATGAATCAAGTTTCTATCCTCACCAAGCCATATGCTGTGCTCCTTTCATGCTCCTGGGTGATATCAGCCACATAGGCAAAGATCACAGAGAAAGTGACCGCAAAAACACCAGACATGGAGATCACCGCAAAGTACCACCTGCAGGATCAGAAGGAGAATGAAATGACTACCAGAAGAGAAAATACATTCAACAACAGAATACATTCCTAAACAAGAGGAAATAATAATAAATAAAAAACACATACTTAAGACAAATGCATATAACGAAATTATTAACACCTAAACAGTACAAAAGTATATAAACCAGTGCTTCTCAATTATTTTCTGTCACGCCCCCCTAGGAAGAGGTAAAAATTTTGCGCGCACCCCCTACCCCCATTTCGGAACTTTCGCCTTATTGTTTCCATGGCAATGCGTCATGCTTGTCACATGACATAACGCAGTCACAAAAAGCGCTGTATAATAGATAATTCAAAATAGTCACAAACTTGTTGGCTCAACTTGTTGAAACCTAAAAGAAATCTTATGTGGTTGAAAACACTGAATTGTTGTGATAAATGACAAGCTCTGAGCACGTCTTTTTTGGATCAGTGCCAGATATCGCGTGAAAACACATGTGAATTTAGTGGTTGATCACGTGACACATATGAACACCGGTGTGATCGCACACGTCAAAGGATGAGGGGATGGTTATCTGAATTTCATATATGCTGCTCTTGTTCAGAAAAAAGAAAACCTACTCCCTGGCAAAAAAAAAGCATGTGCGCCAGGGTCACGCGCGCCCCCCCTTGGCTCGCTCCGCGCAAACAATACTAATAAAACATTCACAAAGGAATATGCAGGCTATACTTTACCCCAAAATCTAAAAAAATATTGTATATAAATATTCTATTAAACAATAGATTCATTATAACCATGATGTACAATTTTACTTCCACATTACCCCCCCCCCCAAAAAAAAAAAAAAAAAAATTCTTGATATAGATATATACATTATATATATATATTCACACATACCCACATTTAAATAATATCAAGTTGGTGTAACATTATGCAATGAAAATTAGATTTTTTTCATTACAGTAGGCAAATGCTTCATGCAAGAGGCTTACCATGGGCTGATCTTCATAAGAGGGATGGGAGCACAGGTGAAGAACACAGTGAGCAGCAGGAAGGACTTCCGGCCCCACACATCTGACAGAGCACCGATTAATGGAGCACTCAGGAAAGACAGCAGGCCCTGAGCAAACACAACAGCACAAAAATGGACTCAAAATCCCTCAAATGACATGCTTACTCTGAAATTTTCAAAAACTACAGCATGGCATTACTGGGTCTGTCAAACTGTTTGGATCTTAATATTTCACAGTAAAATTTGGGTCAGGTTGGATCACAGTATCTTGTTAATGGGTGAGGTTTAAAGTGGAAAAATTCTGTTCCCACTTTACCGTATTTAAGGGCATCACTGTGTGACCAGGGCTTATCATAAATAAACATGGCGATGTAAGAGTTGTTGCTCTAAACATGACTCTTATCTCGTCACATCAGAAAGGGAAGAGGAAAAGTATGGGTAAAAGTGAAAGGCTGGAGTCAATGTCCTACCTTGACACCATGAATAAGTCCGTTCATGAGGAATGTGTGCTGGGGGAATGTCTGATGCAACACCTGAAACAAAAACAAGATTGACCATAAAATGTGTGCTGTCCATATATACAAATAATCTGTTGGGTACAGAATAACTAGTTTAATGAAACTCTAGATTTACTTTATGGTAGAGGATGGGATGGCATGTCAAATACATCTGCACTGATTTTGTCGCAATATAAAAGCAAGCAACATCAAAATGATTTAAATGCACTTTTAGGCTAATATTTCAAGATACTTCCTTCTTGTGAGAATAAGAGAGGGAGACGCTTTAATAGTCTCTTATTTCAACGAATCAATTAAATACTGACATTTTGTTTAATATTATATCGGTGCATATATATAAACAGGATTAAGTAGCTATCAGAATATCATTAAATGCATTTAGGTAGTACAAAACTGGAAAATATATAACAATTTCATTATACTTGTTAACTACAGACGTTTGGTTGAAAAAAAAAAAAAATATATATATATATATATATATATCTTTAATGTATAAATGGATTTTTATATATATCCATTATAATAATATATATTTTTATATATATATAAAATCCTGTTTATATATATATATATATATATATATATATATAAAAATCCATTTATACATTAAAAACCATTAAAAGCGTGGAAAGATGGATATAACCAAGTAGTCCACAAGCCAAGTGTGCTTCAACTGATCCAGCTGTTACAAAATAACCACCATGGATACAAAACATGTTGTTTTGACTGTGCAATGAACTGGCAAACCCATTATAAAGCATAAGCTTTACTTGAGCAATTTGATTTTGAACTGCTTTCTTTTTAAAGGCTGAACATAAGACCAGTCATTGCCAATTGAAGGCATGTGCATATCTCTTAACAGGAACGATGATTCCCAGAGCTTGACTAATCATTAAACATACTGTATCCAATAATGTTAATGTTTTACACAAGGGTATAAAAGAGATCAGTTCTCTTAAGACTTTGAAACAAATCACCCGAACACAAATTCAAGTCATCAGTTCCATGAGGTAAACATTACACATAGGATTTATGTTTAAGAGGGCACAAGCCTTACTTATACAGTGGCATGTTCAATTCTGATTGGCTAAAAAAAGGTTTTATTAATTTTCTGCAACTGCACAGCTAGGACATACTTAAGAAAAGAGAACACTGGTTCTTGATAACTCAACTGTTTGCTGTAAATAATTCCTTACGTATTGCAAAAATAATTCTGCTCATATATAGGTTTGATTCATATAATGAGTGAAAACAAAACCTGATACGATTACTTCTTTTTCAGTCGCTGTTATCATCATGGGAATGTAAACAGTCCAACATGCCCATAATGCACCAGTGAGAACTGAACTGAGAAAAATAAGGTGCATGTTGACCCGAGCTGAAATCTGCACAATCCAGTCCAAAAGATAAAGATTCAAAAATCAGAATTTGTGTTTACTAGAGATGAAACCGTACGAAAATTTCACACATCACAATTATATAGACCAAAATGATCACAATTATCAAGATCACGGTTTAGTTAAAATAAGATGAAAATTATCAAAAATACCTGATACACACACTGAAAACAGAAAAAAATACAATCAGCAAGATTGTGTTTTGCTGCATTTCCTTCCTTAGTATGACCATCATCAATAGCAGTGCATTATAAAATAGCGCATATCTATACGTGCTTGCATCTCAGTTTTTAATTATATTAAAAATGAAATCAGGGGACTGTTGTATTAATACATTATTAATAATATTGAAGTACTGATCATCTTTGTTTTGTGCACTGTACAAAATGGATTTATAAACAGGTAAGACTAATCTCAATTAAATATTTCATGTCCCTGTAATAATTTCTGTGGTAAAAAGAAAATCTGTGTAATAAGTGTAAATTTTTTTTCATCATTGATCAAATCCACTTGTAAATACAAGATTATTCATATTAATATTTAAAATATAGCCTTCCACCATGTTCTCTTTCTCTCAAAAAAAATAAAAAAATAATTGTGACTATCAAAACAAAAGTTTTTTATGATAATTATCATGACATTTTATCATGATTTATCATAAAACCGGTAATCGTTTTATCCTCTTCCCCTTCACATTTATTTTAAGAAATAAATTCAGGCTGTGCCCCACTCTAAAGATTAGAATGAATGCTGTGAACAGACTGTTCCTACGCTCAGTTGAGAGATGAAAACAAAGCATGTGAAGATTTCACCTGCTGCGTTAATTTGATATGGCACTCAGGTTTTAGGATGCACTGAAGCAAAGCTCAATTGCACTGTCTGAAAGAGCAAAACTGTGCCACTTGCTGAGACGTTAAGTCTTGTCAGTGCAGCGTTCATCTGGAAGGGTTTGTTAGCCTCATTAGTGCTTCAGTATCAGCGGCTACTAATCAAATAAAAGGCCAGAGCAAAGAGTACCGAGGCAACTCTCTGACTCAACCGCACTAACTAAATAAAAATCCTCCTCCCACATTGGGAAATAAAGGAAAATGAATGCGATTTATCCATATACAAGACATTAAGCAACTAGTGACCATTTAAATTTCATCCAATACCAACAGCCAATAATATAGCCAAAAAAGAACCTGACCACTAGGGAAAATACTTCTGGTACGTTATTTTTGACTTTTAAAATTTTTCACAAATAGTAATAATAACAGTATTAGTGAAAATTACCACATTTTTATTTTAATAGTCACAAAATTGATTTAAATATTTCAAAATCCTAAAACATTATTTTCAAGTTTAAATACACGTATACATAAAAACATATCCAGATTTCGATTTGGTCTCAGACTTTTATATACTATGGCTGATAATATCAAAGCTCATACAATAAATCTAATCTACGTGTTGACAGAGTGTGAAACCAGACATAAAAAGCATTACCATGTACAACAGAAATCATGGGGGGGGGGGGGGGGGGGGGGAGAGAGAACCCAAATGATTCAATATCAATAGGACTAGTGAAGTTTTCACAGCTCTGTTTTTTGTTTTACCATGTTTAAAATCATTCTGCTAAATAGTCGTAGAACAGACAGATGCCAATGCTAATATTTGCAAACACTGATATGGTAACACATGTAGTGTATAGTATATCCCTAGAAACAAAATAAACAAAGCTGGAAATTTTAGCCTTGGCATCACAATATATTGTTATACATATACACATTATATTTTAATACTGTTATTTTTAATGTTAACATTTCACAATATCAGTCTTCTACTCTATTTTGGTCAAATAAACAGCCATGTGTATATGTATATATTTAAATAAACATTTAAATGAACTGAGCTTGGCCTGGAGATACTCAACACCCTAGATTGCTTTCAACTCATGCATTATTAAACAAAAGGAAACAGCAATTCCACTTTGCACACAGTGTAAATTTAAGGAAGCATCGGTTACAGTCAGAACCACGGATCCGTTTGTGGCAAAAGGGTTTCAAAACACCACCTTGTGTAACATGCAGTGCCTGTACTGGATACAGTATCATGCTGACAAGCGTAAAAACAACTGGCACTGCATTACAAAGTAAATCACAGCTTCAGCTTCATTTATAACCATATGGCCTCACAAACCCTCCAGTTAGCCTTCATAATAAGGTGGCCATTATTAACATGACACCGTTTGATGTTATTTTAATACTGCTTCGACAATTATACTCGGCCAACACAATGCATCCCTCATCAACTAAAACAGAGTGCATTCTGGGCTCTCCATTTGATCAGGATTCATTTATTCATAACTTTGTACGAGGCTCCATGGCTCTTGTTATGGATACATAAGGAAGAGAGAGTGAATGCAAACCTTGTTGGTTGGTAATTCGATCTGATCTGAAACTGTGAATCAGGACGATAAAGCAAAAACAGGTTTACCGCAAGCATGGGAGTGGTGAGGAGTCCCCAGGCGAAGAACTCCAGGAAGATAACCACCACTGCATGGTAGACACTGGGCTCTCCAATCCCCTGTGGCTAAACAAGAAGGATTTACATTACTAATAATGTTACTACAAACAAAATACAGGAAGTACTGTGAAAAAAACATGGATAAAGAAGCAATAAGGAGGAATGTTGGACAAGACAAATGAGAGAAGACATGATACACAATACAGGCCATGACAGAGCAAATAGCAATATTTTATTTTGATTTTTTTAACATTTGTTAAATATCAGCATCAATATCAGTGTGCAATAACAGGCTCCAAAGGGCCAACAATGCCAGACTCATTATCTCACATTTATTTGCTTTTTATCTAGTGTACTGCAAAAGTGTTCACTTAAAAACAAACATTAGATGGATGCCTGCCTGTAAATCATCCCCTGAAAGCCCAAAATTACCTCGCTAAACCCTTATTGAAATTGTGCATGCCAAACATTGGAAGTGACTTAATGGACCGCAAGAAAGCCTGCACTCATATGTTTAACAGCCTGCAGATTGAGCACAATGCTACGGATCATTAGAAAGGGGGGACAGAAAGGGTCTGTTCTTGGATAGTTAACAGTAACACAGTCAACGTACACATTTGTTCTTTCACTACAGTCTGTAATGCATTCATAAAAGTTCTTAATATTTTCCTTGTCTCAAATTTAATAAGATTGTTAAAGGGTTAATTCGCCCAAAAATGAAATATCTGTCATTAATTACCCTCATGATGTTCCAAACCTGTATGACCTTTGTTCATCTTTTCGCAGAAAAAGTCTCATCACTTCATAGAACTACGGTTGAACCACTGTAGTCATATGGACGATCTTAAACAGTGTCTTTACTGCATTTCTGGGCCTTGAAAGTGGTAATGGGGTTTCATTGGATTTCATTAAAATATCTTAACTTGTGTTCTGAATATGAATGAAGGTCTTTCGGGGTTGGAACAACATGAGGGTGAATAAATGATGACAGAACTTTAATTTTTGGGTGATAAATCCCTTTAAAGCTATTGTGTTAAATCATTCACCTTGTACAGCAAGTCAATGATTAGCAATCTCTGGTTATGTACAACCTGTTTATGGGGCAGTGTAAAATCCTCTTACACTGCATGAGAACATGAAGCCTTTTTAAATTACAGAGGAAAGTAAAAGATATTTACTTTCAAGGCAAGCATATAATTTAGCCTGGTACGAACGAATAGCCCATTCATTTGCACTTAACTTTGACTAAATGCTAATCATTAAATAAAATGTAACATTAAAATACACAAATGGAAGCATAGAAACAGTGATATGTCTTCTCAGATCAAAGGCTGTGATTTGATATTAGTATTTATAGTCTGTTGCATTTGTGAATGTAAAGTCTGGAGGGTCTTTTTAAATTACATTCAAGCAATTTCCAACACACTGATGTCAGCTTAACCACAGGCCTTTATGTTATAATTTTTCTGTAAAACGAGAAACTGTCTTGTCTTCCTAAAAAGACAAATGATCTCATAGACTGAAGATACATTATACCATGTGAATAAATATAACTTGATTCAAGAAAGTCAAAACTTGACAGCTCATTAGGAGCTGTATTTACAAATAAGGGAGAATTGAGTCTTTTCTTCATAATTTCGTAATCAAAACAACATGATAAAACCATAAACGCGTCAGGTGAACTGTCGGACAGAACATGTCACGAAAACCATGTTCATTTCTAACCTGACGGGACAACCAGTTCTGTCACTGACGATCACTATAAAGCCTAATTACTTAATTCACTATCCTAATTTCAAGCGTCCAGATTTACAGGTTTTGTACACAAGATAACTCACTTGATGTCAAAACGCCAGCCATGAACAGGATCTGGGTTGATGTTTTCACTGTTGGCTGTCAAATTAAACTATTGTCTCTCATACATTACTTTTCATTTCTCCTTGTAGTACAGAGAAAGAAGTGACAGATGAAAATGACCAGACATTGGTCGCCAATCGAAATGACACTCAGTGTAGTTGTTACCGCTCATTCTGTAAAAACACTGTTTTAGCTTGCTAGTCCTGACTAGCGTATGGCTAACTGCCACAAAGAAATGTTTTACTCACAGTGCCTCCATCTTTAATGATGATTTTCTTGGCTAGAAGAATGCTGCGGTTCAGCCGCTTTTTCTTTTTTTTCTCTCCAGTCATTGTTAACTTATATCCATTCTTGTTTGAGGGAGATGGACCTGCGAGGTGTGGCTAAATATTAGTTTATCGTTAGCATCCACGCTAAGATACGCGACTTCCTGTCCTCTTGTTCTCGCTCTCGGGAGTTCCGCCCATATTTTTCAACGCAGGTTTCTCATTGGTCGATTTTACACAGGAGTGGTTTTCCTCGCGAGTTCATTGGCCGAGTAAATCGTCCGTGCGAGTGGACCCAAATTGCTTATTAGCATAAATGGGTTTTCAAAACAATGAGGAATCCCTCTGTCTTGTAAACTGCTGACGCTTGTGCTGTTTGATATCCTCATGAGCAGACGAGGTTTTATCAGGCAAGAAACTCTGGGATGTTAGTTTTTGTTAAAACTTATTTTAAAGGAACAAATGACAGAACTTCACAATCATTTTTGCTGGAACTTTATGTTGGATGTGTTAAATGACAACAGCAAAATAATTTCCATAATATATTTCAACCAATTATTATTACAGTCAAGATTTACAGATTTCTTAAAATGTATTGTAATTTATTCTAGTTTACAATATGCAACATTAACACACCCATTGTAACAATTTCTCCTCACTAGAACAGAATATATCCATATTTTCTTATAAAACAGTAAAAAACAGTTGATGACAAATTATGACAAACATTTATACAGATTTCTCCTTTTGTAAATTGACTCCTAATACAACCCCTTTAACTGCATTTCTTTCCTTTCCTTTTTTATTAATGTTTTTAGAAGAAAAAAACGATCTTATTTATTTTTATTGCTATGAACGAAGTGGTTCTATAGCTAGGTTTATAGCAATGAAAATAGATAATATAATTTATTTAAAAAAAATTAAAGACCAAATTTAGATTAACTTTGTTTAAAATTTCAACAATAACAATATTTAAAAAGTATCAACAGAATAAAACAAGTTTGTTAAAGGGGTTGAAGTATTACAGTCCAACAAAATTGACTTAATCCCAGCGATTATTAAAAGGTCATCAAGATTTTTTGCTTTAGCACTGATCCCATTCCGAGTGCCATTTATTTTTGGCGTATGCATTCAATTCTGGTTCCAGATCTGTGAACAGTAGATTTTACTGTTCCTATAGATAATGCTTCTTTGGCAGCACTGTTTGCTTGCTCATTAACAGAAAATAATATTAAAATTCTTTGATTCAAGAGTTGACAATTTCATTAAAATCTCAGTTTATATGGATTCCATAACTGCAATTTTAAAAACAAATATTGTCATATCTTGCACCAGCCTTTTACACATGCATGATCTGATAAGAACAGTGATACGTTTTCCAACCAAAAAAGAAAAGAAAAAAGGTTTTAATGACAAAAATATTCACATTTTAGGAGACTCATCAGATTTGATTTAATTGAAGAAGCACTGTTTTGCAGAACTATTTACACCACATACAAATATTTCACAGAAAACAATTAATGGAACAATCCATTAATGAAGATAATGGTTCTCTACAGTTCATTGTTCGTGACAAGAATAAAGAACTATGACTCGTGGCTATAAAATCAATAATATAAGGCCTAGTCCACTCAAATGTGGTGCCTAGATAAACATGCATTAGACAAAAAAAGAAGCTATTAATAAAATATTTAAACAACCAAAATGTTGGTAAGATTAAAAGGAATGTTTAAATAATCCTAGCAAAACATGATAAAAAATAATAATGCTTTAAAGTATTAGCTTCGTTTAACAAATGTATTCTTTAAACACAACAGTATGCATGAATCCAGTATTTAATTTATGATCAGAAATGGGAAACTGACAGTTGCAGGAAAGGCAAATATTTGCATACATTTTAGATTGAGTTCTTTTTGGTGTTACTTAATGTCAATCGTCATCATCTATAAAAGGGATGTCAAGGTCTGAAAATCGTCTCTTGCCCTGATTACTTGCAGGAAAGGAAGTAGCAGGGGATTTTGGGACGTCTTGGCTCTGGATGATACACATGGAGTGGACTCCATCTCGGCGTGAGACAGAACAGTTTTGGTTGTGGTCCTCAGCAGGTTTTTGGCTCTCTGCTTTGAGTTTGTGTGTTGGATCAGGAGATTTAGCAGAATCCTCTGGCTTAGAGCTTTTCAAAGCAGAGTTCGCTGAAATGGATGCAAATAACATGCAATAACCAAATATACAGACATTCTTATATTTAATATAAAAGAAGCAGAGCAAACCCGTGGTTAGAGAAACAGCAGGTTAAATAGCAACAAGCACAATAACCAGCTCACCACAAGAACAGCGAATCCAAGCCCTCTTGGATGCAGAGCATGCTGGGTTTCCAAGTAAAATGTATTTAAAATTTCCTGTACCTCAGTACTGACCTTCCGAGTCCAAACTCACAAACTGATCTTCTAGTAGACTCTCAGAGCTGACCAATGATTCAGAGTCCATGTTCTCAGCATCAGAGCTATCCTGGTCCAACTCATGCAGTCTGAAGGCCAACTTGTTCCTAAACCACAAACAGAATGAGGTATGAACTCTTCATAACTCAACTTCACAGTGAAAGCAGCACATTTAAAACGGTGCTAGAAGACAATGAAAAATTGTTGACTAAACAATGAATGAAAAAATAAAGTGTTAAATGCATTTCTCAACTCACTTTTCTTTCTTAATGGACTTGATGTGGTCCAGCAGGTTCTTTTCATCTATCGAGGAGTCATCTGAATCTAATTTTGGCCGCTCAAATACCTAATGGAAAGTGAGATCATGAAATC
Source organism: Rhodeus uyekii (assembly GCA_037043235.1). Lineage (NCBI taxonomy): Eukaryota > Metazoa > Chordata > Actinopteri > Cypriniformes > Acheilognathidae > Rhodeus > Rhodeus uyekii. The sequence continues at coordinate 1,604,262 of JAWRVZ010000035.1, forward strand.
ATGTAAGATGAAAGCCATGAGAAGCACTTTGCAAACGGTTTACCAAAGGGGCTAAATATTAGACTAGAGATGACGCATACATTTAAGCAATAAGGTACAAGTGGCTTTCCTACATTATGAATAATAATAATACATTTTATTTGAGGGACACCTTACATGCAGATAAAACATTAATTACAAGCAAGAAATAAGCAACTACAGGAAAAAATAAAAATGTGTACAGTTAGGCACGTTAGAATACAGTTAGGCACGATGTGTGACGGGATATTCGAAATGCAAACAGCTAAGACAATATTCAGAACAGCAGAGATTTGAGTGGCTTAATGCTTTTATAAAATTGTTATCACATAGTACAACTATTAATTGCACAATATTTCGTAAACCTATAATTTTATCATCAATCATTAAGTATCATCTTTCAACTAGAAAATACATTTCCTGACATCTACACTAAGGTTAAAGGTTAACAGTAGGGGTGCAGCACGTTGACACTTTATGCAGTATGTCGGGGAACATTGCATATTTCAGAATTATTGGAAAGCTGGATATATCATGATGATAATGCCAGTTTGAGATCGGCAAGATTTTGAAATGTTTCTGGTTAAATCAAGGCTCCATTTATTTGATCATAAATACAGTAAAGACTTATTACTATTTAAAATCAAACTGTTTTCCATTTATCTTAACATGCAATTTATTTCTGTGACAGCAAGTTGAATTTTCCGCAGTCTTCAGTGTAACATGATCTTTCAGAAATCATTCTAATGTTACTTAAGGTTTGCTTCTCAATAAAAATGTTTTATTACTCTTATTAATGTTGGCAACAGTTGAGCTGCTTGACATGTTTGTGCAAACCATGTTTCAAGATTGTTTGACGAACAGAAAGTTCAAAAGAACATGATTTATTTTTAAAATAAATATTTTTTAGCATGTAACACTGGGTAAAATCTTCACCGTCACTTTTGACCAATTTAATGCGTGTTTGTTAAAAGAAGTACAAATTTCTTTTTTGTTTAAATCCTTTGAATTGTATTATTTTGCAACCTAGTATATGAAACTTCTCTTACCGTGTTCTGTCTCCTGAGCTTGAGCTGTTTAATGGCTATAGCTTCTGCATTTTCCAACTGCTGAATTTCTTCCATTTTCTGTTTATAGCGCCTTGTTTGCTCATTAATCAGAATCTCCACACAACTGCACATAAATGTTAACATAAGATTCATATATGATGCACTGCAATGAAAGTAGTTTGCGTTGAATAATGACATTAACAATTTAGCTGCTTTGATAATCACATTATGTATTTTTAGTATACCTTTTCCTATCTTGACCATCAACCAGCCGTATCAAGTAAAACCACCCGTATCAAACAAATAAGCTTGTCATAAGCAAAGAAGGCAAATAAAACAAAATGATTCTCACTGAGTGGTCTTGTTTATATCCTTCATACTCAGGAGAGGGTCAGAAGAATCTGGGCAGCGTAGAATGCAGGGCGCAAACACGATTGACAGAGCATTAGCTGACATTCGATTGTGAGCTTCCTCTATTGACACTCTAAGTACAAAAAGAAATTAGGCAAGAGGTGAAGCAATGCACAGGATGTCTAATATTCTCCCCAGTAATATGCAATTGTTCCTTACTTCACAAGATGAAAAATAAGCCTTTCGAGAGTTGAGAAGTTTGAGGGAGGTAGTTCATCTAACTTTCGGTAGATGGCACGCAACCGTTCAGATGATTCTGGCAAATCTAGAGGGGTGAAAAAAACAAAACATGCATTTCTTTCTAAAATATGCGGCATAAATGTTTAGCCTTTACACCCAAAGTTGCATGTGGTCAAAAACCTACCAGCAGCATACAGGAAGTCATTGTACAGACTGTATGTCATAAGAGGGTCGGGTAGTTCCCGTAACCACTGTTTGACCAGACCGGTAATGGTGTGAATGGGGTAATTGTCAAGACAGACAGTATGCGGATCTGAGGGAGAAAACAGAAAAACCTTCAATGCATTTATTGTAAATAAAAATAGATTTGTCAAAAGTAAAGTACAGTAATACCTCAGTTTACAAGTTTAATTCGTTCCAAGAGCGAGCTCGTAACCCAAAATTCTTGTACATCAATACAATTTTCCCATAAGAATGCACAAAAATAATAATAATTAAAAAAAAATTGTTTTCACTCGATTCGTTCCACATGACCATAAATGCTCATTTTAAATATTTTTTGGGTTTTACCCTATTACAGTTAAAATTATAACCATTAAGATCTCATATAAATACTAATTAATAATTGAAAAACTCTAAAAAATAATTGACAATTTACTGTAACGCGCACTTTACCTTTGAGTAGCGTTGCTGGCGTGACGAGTGGAGGGTTTTACTGCTTAGAGGGAGGACTTCGTACCTTATTTCTACATGCTGTACTGTACGTATATATTTCACTACGTGAACAATAGTGGTCACAATTAATGTAACAACACGAGGTAAAACCGCTGTAAATCACTTATAAAAGTGTCACTGTGGTGAATGATGCAACCAAACCCGAGCGACGCTGGGAGAATGAACAAGTGAAGGGGTGATAAAGAGGTTGGAACCGCGTGACTGTTTTGTGAGAGGCTGTCGTTAGGATATTTCCAGTAAAAATGCGCACGAAGATGCTGAGATTTAGGATTTTTCCACACAGAAATGCGCGTGGTCGAGCGAATATTTTTCTCGCACACAGATACAATTCTTGTATACCAAGTCACTCGTAAAGTGAACTTTTACTTTGAAGAAGCACCCTCCAATTTCAGATAATGAGGCGTTAAAGAACAATCAAAATCATTCTTCATCATTACCTTTCTCTAGTATGTGGTGAAGCTCTTTGGCTCGGCAGGCTGAGCCGGACTTGCGGTAGATTCCTTCTGTGTACAGCCCATTCATTTCAACATGTACCAGCATCTTCTCCATGACGAAGGGTACAGAGTCAGCTGTGTGGACCAAGGAGCAGACAGGTACGCCAAAGTGGAGGGTTTGCTCACCAACTTTCTGAATAATGGAAACATACAAATAAACTGTAATTATGTGATCCAACAGGTAGAAATTAAAAACCGTCACTATTTACACTCATGTTAGTGAGGTTGTGTAGACGATGGCAGAATTTTCCCTTTCAATATACATTTGACACAATAACTCCGCTCACCTTCTTGGCACATTGACCCGTGCAATTTATCGTGATCTTGCTCAGACACTTCTTATGACACACCATTTTACAAGCTGAAACAGAAAGTGCAGCGTAAAGTACCTCTGAATCCTTGTCAGTTTGCATTGGTCAGGGAAATGGATGGTGGATACTTACAGCTGCAGATGAAGGCTTTTTCCATTCCCCATATGTATGAGCTGCACTGGTCACATGACTGCATAATGGTCACCTGATATGTACTAAATAAGTGGCCCAGTGGACTGTCAGGCTTACAGAGAGAGCAAAATAATTAGTGTTGTTTTGGAAGAGGTGCAATTAACACTCACACATCATTCATTATAAAAATAACTGACTCTGTCATACAAACAACTTACACATGGATCTCTTTTAGATTTTCTTCTATTCCTTTCCTTAACCTGAAAATTAGACAGAGTTAAATTCAAGGATAACTGATAACTAGGTCCACTGGCAATTTGCCAGCTTGGTTCACGTTTTCTAACACTATCGTTAACCATTGAAGACTGGAGTAATAGCCACTGAAATTAAATAATTTTAAAATGGTTTAATTAAAATCACCAGCCTTGGTGAGAAAAATAATTGCATATTTCAAACACAATTACAAATTGGAATATTTTGTAAACCATGGGAATTGGATTTCTGTGGAAAACCCAGATTTTTATTTGAAATTCTGCAGGCCCAGATTGCTTGAGGGTCTGGTGACTTGCCTTGCATTTAACATACGTATTTGAGAACAGATAGGCTTCTGTGGAAACCTTTACCATTTCTTGACTTACCTTACAAGGCTCTGCCTCCAGTCGTTTGAGCTCCCCCCTGATAAATCCATCCAGAACTGATTGGAAAAGGTTTATCACCAGTGGCACCTCAGATGCTTTCTTCAGACCTGCGAGTTTGGTTACCTTTGTTTTGTAACCTGACATCAGTACCTTATAGCCAATGTTGGGATTCTTTTGGAAAAAGGAAACAGATAAATTTCAAACTTCCGCAAAAAAAAAAGAAAAAAGATCAGATTTTCGGTGCTTATTAACTACTGCATCTTTGAAACTATGATGAGGGTGAGGTAAGAAATTAGCACAGATAAACTTACTGAGATGGAATACATGCTTTTGATTGCGTCTCTAAACTGCGTGGTGGCTGAGAGGAAGATTTTTTCCGTCTCTGAGAGTTCCTTTGAGCGGGTGCTTAGATCGTTCATCTGGATTCAGCAGAACACCAACAGATAAGATATGACTATGAATAAAAAGAAACTACTGGGAGCACTTCTAACAAATCCAATTTCAGAAGTAAAAAAAAAATCGGATGAATATAAACATCAACACAGACCTGATTTCCCAAGAACTCATCCAGGTGGCGAAGTTCATTAGTATCAGTGATTTCTCGGTCCAGCGATGCATTCCACTGTTCCTGGACACGAGTAGCTCGGCTGATTTTAATGGTGGGGTTGCGACGGGGTCCTGGATAAGTGGCTGAGTTCTTGGTACGTGATGAATACGCTTTTGTCCCGAAGAAACAGAAGTAAATGAGTGAAAAAGAGGCGAGTCATTGCAACTGGTCTACTATGTACTATGTGTGTTTTTAGCATTTCTTGTTTTTATTTGATATATTTATTAAAATATTTAAACAATTTATTAGAATATTGATAGAAATAATAGATACATCAATAAATTAATGCAAGAAACAATGAAGTAGGTCTGGGCAAATAATACAACCTAGCGCCTCTTTTTCGGCCAATGTCTTCGCCATTGTAGTAAGCCCATCTTGGGGTGTCAGACGCCTCTTAAAATATTTTTTTAAGAATCCCTGCCTACAGGATATAAATTGAAAATTTTCATGAAATCGATATGAAAGCACTTTCATGTATGGTAACATTAAAAAAGAAAAAAAAATCACTTTAGTGATATTACAGGTAAAAGTTAGAACAGTATGGTTCAGCAAGATAACATGCTGATGGGAAAAGACTATTCACCTTTCTGGTGTACTGGATGTTGGAATTACTTCCTCACTTGGTGATTTCTTTGTGATACTCAGGCACCCATCGGCTTCTGTAGGTGACTGGATCTGAAAGACCAAAAGTTAGAGATTAAAAATGATTATCATGAAACTGAAACAAAAAATGAGGTGGTTCGTTCAGCCAAATCCAGAACTTCTGATAATCATTCTAATCAAACCTACACATAACAACCATATGTTTTTACAGCATACACTTTGTTACCCATAGTCCCACCATGCATTCCTATCAGCAAAACAACCACAGACAGCTCAGGAAAAAGCGAGACCACATTTAAGCGGATGCAACACAAGTTTAGCGGACAACCATTTAGCGAAGAACGTTTTGCAATCATAACGTTCACTGATAATGCAGATTGATTGGGTTTATTTCCTCCAATTTGTGCCACCACCAGCATTAAACCTCACAGACTGCATCCCAAAATCCATATTGACCTTTTTTGCTAGGCGTAATTTTGTTTTAGAAATATTCCAAATTGCTACGCAAAAATTGTCTAGTTAAACCTGTAAAAAGCCTGACAATTATTGTTAAATCAGTTAACAAAGCCACAGTATCCGCCATTGTGAGATCATTCTCTGTGGTAAAAAAGTAGATAAATAAGAAGTTAAAACCTCATAAAAAAGGTTGTTAAAAGGCTGTTAAAACTTGGTGCCAGTTTTGAGTAAGTGAATGTTAAAAAAATAGAAAATAAAATGTGATTATGATTGTTACAATCTAATATATAATATATAAAGCCCAATTAGCATTATAAAAGACTTAGTATCATAAGTCAGACAAACATCAAAAGCATTGGCCAGTTTTAGGTTTAGGGAGTCAAATATTTAAAGCATATCTGCAACCTAACAACCACAACTTTCTTCTTGTATCTGTTTATCACATTAATTAGTACAGCTAGAAATGGCCTCAGTTTTAGTTTATGGTGTCAAATTATACAAAAAAGGTCAGAAACCAGCTTCCAGTCAGAAACATCCAATAACAGGATCAGTCTGGTTTCTAAAGACAAAGTCTCTGAAACGCTTCACATATGCAATATCTAAAGCCGACTCTTATGTTATGTTAGCTGTTGCGTGCAAAAGCAAGTCCCACAGCAGCTCTTATGGTCCCTTTGTAACTAGGTCAGTCTTTTACCACAGTCTCCTGTACCATGAGGATACCAGACTGGTTGGGAGTGGAGGGGCTTATGGGAGGAAGGGGAAAACTCCAGAATTCCATGTCGCTTAGATCCGAAGGATCCAACTTCAGCCCGCTGCGGGGACGTGCTAGCCGGCGCTTGTGTCTGAGGTGCTTACGGCTTTGAGCCATAACCTATGATGCGTGAACCAGTTTAGGTATGGAAAGTGGAGGGGAAAGAAAAAAGGAGAAACCTGTACCTGGTGATCCAGTTATCCATAAACATTGTAAAATAATTTGGCATCTCTATTGAAACGTTTGATAACTGTACGATTTTTTAAATGTTTGAAGTTTCTTATGCTCACCAAGACTGCATTTATTTGATCAAAATACAGTAAAAATGGTAATACAGTATTATGAAATCTTATAACAAAAGTTCAATACAAACAAAATGACTGTTTTCTATTTTTAATTATTCCTATGATGGCGAACACGCACGACACACACGCACGACCTTCAAAAGTAGCATGTTTTTGTGTTTTCTTTTTTACAGTCGAAACTGGATTTCTGTGGAAATCTTAAGAATTCCAGAATTCTGCAGGGCAAGATTATTTTTTCAATCTGAGAAGCAAAAATATGAAAGCATCAACATTTAACAAAAACAACATAACTAGTTTTTTAAACAGTACCTCAGTTTTGGATGACGAGGCAGAACTGTCTGACTCTGAAGAACTCAACCTGGACACATTATCCAGGGACTGAGAAACACCGCGTTTCCTAACATATAAAAAATGGTAAAAAATAAATCAGGGATAATGTACTACCAGCCAGTCTTTACCACAAAACAAACTCTGGCAGGGTAAAAATGGTAAGATGTTATAATGTTGTAATGACCAACTGACTGAAAATTATCATATGGCTGCTTAAAAATAGATAAACAGACATTAAATATTGATGACATGTTCAGGTACACAACAGTGAAATTTACAATTTATTGTTCATTATGCAAAAAATATTTTACAACAGACTGACCAATCAGAATCAGACTCCAGAGAGTTGCATAATAAAGAAAAACAACATAAAATGATGATATAATAAAAAAATTATAATAATGACATAAAAACATAAATCTTACCATAAATTCAATTTCCTCTGGCTTTGTATTCGTGATATATTCTCATCACTGATGTTCTCCAAATGTGCAGCTTCATTGCACCTCTCTTTCCATTTCTCAGGCTTCTCCTTCAACCTAGATGTCCTGTTGTGGCGTTGTAGGTTTACAGGACTTTGAGTCTCATTGGAACCACGTTGGCTCATGTTCACTGGAAACGACATAGGCCGAGGGAGGCCTGAAGGAGATGGTTGTCTTTCTTTATTGCCCATCCTGCCTTTATTATCATCTCGAGCAGGTCGGTCCTCTGTTATACTGAGTTGCTTAGTGATTCTAGCAGTAGGTTCTATTGTAAACTTAGGCTTGTTCTCCGTGTTTAACTGCAGGCTCGGATCCTCCACCGTCTTCCGTTCAGGAGTGCGAGATTTGTCAGACAGTGGAAGCTGTGGCTTTGGTTGACTAGGCTTTTTTTTCTCAGTCTTGTTCAAATCGCCCAGGTCTGTCTGAGATCTGGAAAAAAGAAAAATCAAAATGACTAACTATTGCTTTACCAAAAAATAAAATAATAATAATAATAAAAAAAAGGTTACTTGGACTTACGCCCTTGCTTTGAGTTTTTCTCTCTGCTTCAAATACACCTCTCTCTGTTTGGACATTCGCCATGCAGCCTGGATCACAGTAGCTGCTCTGTCTCTATAAGTCTCACGCAAAAAACGCCATGATCGCTGAGGGATGAAAGAGGAAAAATCTGCTCAGGTACATTATCATTTTTGCAGGGTTTTCAAACCAAGTTCACAAACCCTTGAGAGTCAAGATGGTTTACAATCACAATAAGTTAGTGCTGTATTAGCAATGATGTACAATAGTGTTACATAAAATGAGAATGTGTTGTTGGAACATCGGTTTAATAGTGCAGGATGAGTATTAAATATTTTTGGGTTTTGTTTACAAGGATTTTGTCTTGGGGAAGTATTTAAGATAAAAAAAAGTCACTTATGTGCAAGAAAAGGCTGCATTTATTTGATATAAAATACACTAAAAACAGCAATATAGTAAAATATGATTACAATTATAATAACTGTTTTCTATTTTAATATATTTAATCCAGTGATGGCCAAACGGATTACTACATGAATCAGCAGTCATTACAGTCTTTAATAATAATAACCTTTATTTTATATAGCGCCTTTAAATACAATCTCAAAGCGCTTCACAAAAAAATGAGTTAAGCTTAGACTTAAAAATGTTAAGAGACTTTGCTTGTCGTATCTCAATCGGTAGCGAGTTCCACAGTTTTGGAGCAAATGTAGAGAAAGCTCTATCTCCCATTGATCGTAAACGCCACAAAGTCAATGTAAACGTAATGTCAAAGTCAACAGAAAATATGCTGATTTTGTGCTCAAGAAATGTTTAATATTATTCTCAACACTGACTGGCTTAATATTTGTGGAAATCCTATTTCATGATTCTTTGATGAAAAAAAAAACAATTTATTTGAAAGAGATCTTTTGTAAGAATTTTGATGTGTCCTTCTTGAATAAAATATTGATTGAAAAAAAAAAACTATTTAAAAGGTTAGAACATAACTCAAAATTTGTGAAAGGAAGCATGCAAATATAGCTAAATCAGAGGGTTTCACCTAACAAAAAAAAGCTTATGTCAAATTGTAATTATAATAGAATTGAGATGCACGGTTGATCTAGTTAATTGTTTTCAGACAAGGTTATATAAGATTGTGTAAAGTCATTAACCAACCAAACTAATGGTACCTGTATGGTTATAATTCCTTTCCTCTCATGTAAGTATTGTTTCCGCATCAAACAGGCACGGAACCATCTCTGTAGGATGATGATGCGCCGCATCACTTCTTTATGAAGAGCTTCCTGAAGTATTTGTCTCTCAGATTCTTTCAAGAACACCTGTGCAATTATGGGAAGTTGGAAACTTATCTGAATGACAAAATGCCATTTGTGAGTATGCCATCGGTGAAGACTGAAACTGAAAAAAACCTTGGTTCTGCCAATCTGAAAACTGGAGCTGGGTAATTTCATTTTGATCAGCAGGTTGGTGATCTCTTCCTGAGGTGTTGATATTTCCTTTGGCAGCAGCACTCTGAACTGATCTGTAAACTCCTGCGGTGACAATGCAAGATGAAACCATTAGACATGTCTGTATAAAGCAAATCATGTAAGCCATTGTTCACCAAATGTATTTTTTTAAAAATATGAACTAATATTAATAGCAGGGCTATCACTTAAATAAAACATCAAATTAAGTAGGATACACTTAAGAAGTCTCTAATTAATCTCTAAAATGATCAAAATCTCCTTAGGAGTCTGAGGTCAAATAAGGATGACATGAAGAGCCTTCTTTTTGCAGACCATTAAATAGCATTACAAAAAAATCTAGATTTGCATATTACTGGCATAAAGTCTGTAAAAATTCATTTTATAGTAGAGTCTGTTAGTCTTACCTGTATTCCTCTCTGTTTCCCTATTTATTTATTTAAAATTAAGTTATTAGAAAATGTACATAAGGGTCAAGAGGAGCTATTAAATGGGTTAAGTCATTATTTACCCGTGGATACCTGCATTAAATTCATAATCCAAAATAATAATTACTGTTCCATTACCTTGAAGGTGAATTTGGCTCCATAGCCAGATCTCCTAATCCGAACTGTCTGTAGCATGCCTGTGTACCTCAGCTGCTGAAGGACTAGAGCATCATCAAAGTGCATTTCCCTCTGTAAACACATATAAAAGAACAATGATCCATTACCAAACACACATAATAGATTAATAACAAAACTTACAATAGCTCTCAACCATACCTTATCACCATTTGATCTGATACAGCGGACAAAGAACGGTTCTGCTTTCCTCAGGGTTTCTAACAGCTTGTTTAGAGATGCCTGAACAGTATAAGACATGGAATCATGTGACTCATTGATCTATCCATCAGCATCCATTAAACCCCAGCAAATCATATCAAAACCTCCCTACAGCATAGGGGGGTCTGAGCCTTTTATCTCATTTACAACTACCACAAAAGAGGCTTTCACACAGAGATGGAACAAAGCAATCCTGAGGCCTATGATGGAGTGTATGCTTTCCAAACTAAGATAATAATAACACTGAACCTGGAACTGAGCGCTGATGCTCGGCGGTTTCTTCTTGGTGTGCAGATGGAGCAGGGACCTGGCCACACGGTTGTGCTGCGTGAGGCCCATGATGAACTTCAGAGATTGTGAATCTAGAAGATTCTGTATAGAAAACAAAAGAACATTTCATGCAATTGCTCTCTATCTTTTTAGTGGGATACAAGGGTTTTTTGGGTAGTTGCCTGGGATTTGCTATGCAGTTGCTTAGTGTTTGCTAGCGTGTTGCTGAGTGGTTGCTAGGGCATTGCTTACTGGTTACTTGTTGGACCAAGTCAAACAATGCTCAAGCCAAAAATATACCTGAAATAAATTTGTTTCTCAAGATTCTATATAGCTTGTGGTCAAATGATTTCCATTTTAATATATTTTAAAAACTCATTTATTTCTCTGATGGCAAAGTTTCAGCAGATATTACTCCAATCTTCAGTGTCACCTGATCCTTATATTTGGTGCTCAAGAAGCATGTATTACATTGTCACTTCTTTACATTAATAACCTTATTAATAAACACCATGATCACATTTACATTTCTGCATTTGGCAGACGCTTTCCTCCAAAGCAACTTACATTGCATTCAAGATACACATTGACATTCTAATCAGTTATTGCTTTCCCTGGGAACCGAACCCATGACCTTGGCATTGCAAGTGTCACACTCTACTGTTTGAGCTACAGGAAAGCATGATAGAGTTACAAATTACATTTCTTTGTCATAGAAAATGTAAAAATCTTTAAAGTCACTTTTGATCAGTCAAAAATGCTGAATTCAAGTATGAAACATTATAAAACAGCTTTAGTAAATTCATCAGCTTTTATATGCATTCATTTACCTTAGGAATTATCTGCTTGTGTCTGTTTGGCCTGTTCCTCCTAGAAAGTAGAAACAATTACTATTTGATTGTAATAAATATTTGGAAGAAAAAAAAAGAACAGAATATCCCATTTGATTTTTTCCCTAATTAATTGGACATAATAAGCACAAGCAGAAACAGAGAGCAGTAGTGCCGTCACAGAACACGTGGCCCACTCACTGAGAGAAGAGACGAGATTTCCTCACAGAAATTGTGGACAGACGCAACTTGTGAGGAACTTCACCACCAAATTGCTTTAGGGAGTGGAGAACTTTGGCATGCAATTCCCTGATTCACCCCAGCCCCAAATCAGAAAAAAAGTTTAGAAAGTTGATAAACAGTAAAAACACAATAAAATAAAAACAACTGGAAGTAAACAACTGAAATGAGTAAGTTCACAATCAATTTCAGAGGAAATGCATGCAGCAACCACAATTAGATTCTTAATCCACAGAAGAAAATCACCATCAAATAGACAAGAACCCAAGACCAGTAAGACCCTCAAGTGACGGCGAACTTACTTCTTGTTTTCAAATGTTGCAAAAATGTCCTCAAATGCTTCAAGTGGACCCTCTTCAGAACGATCGAAGGAAAAGTCAATCAAAGTCTGGCTGTAGAGATCAAATTCCAAATATAAGTAGCTGAAAAGCCATTAGTATGGACCAAACTTAAAACAAACACTTTGAATTTGGCAAAAATCCATTGTTCCATCAAAAAGTTACACGTCTATAGGAACTGATCCAGACCATTTACCTCTTTAGCCTCTCTATCACAGTGCTGGGTCTCCTCATTTCCCCAAAAGAACGTCTTGAGTAGCGCCTGATCTGATCTGATTGGGAAACAAACAAGTTAAAAATCAATATTAATCCACTTCTGTGTGCTCTAAGTAAAAAGATGCTAGTAGATCGTTACCTGGATGTTTTTCCGCCCAGCTGCGTCCTGCTTCGTTAAACACAGCAAGTGTGCGTATCGTGGCCCTGAGGATGCCCCATCTGAACACAGCCACTGGATTAGCTCCGATCAGTTGGCGCAGGTAACTGCACTCACTACTACGAAGCAGTGCAACAATATCGGGCCTCATGTGGTCTGTGTTCTTCTCTCTGAAATCCTATAGGGCAAAAACATCACAAACACTTCTCACTATCATTTTCCAAACATTACCTCATCATTTGTAACAACTACAATCCAAATGTTTGTGCAAAGAGAAAGTTTAGTTTCAGGGTCTGTTCTTTTACCTTTATCTGGTATTTGACCTTGCCAGCAAAATGGCGAATAACAAAAGCTGGTTCCCGCACTGGGGTCTGCACAAAGAACACGTTGTCCTGGTGCTGCTGCTTAAACTTCTCTAGTAGAGTGCTATCTGTGGCTTGAGGGAAACTAGAGAGGCCATAAAACTGAATGTTAACTTCTGGACTATAAAAATCCACGTGTGACTGGATGTATACATATTCACATACTTTATTTTACATCCTAAATAGTTTGCCAGATTCAATTCGAGTAGTGGATCAGTAGACGACATAATCATTCTGGTGGTTTCCCACAGTGTGCATATGATTTTAACTAATACACACACACACACACAAGTATACATATACATACATATACACACATTAATTTATATAAATTAAACATTTTCAATCTATCTTTTAACCATGGCTTTGTGTGTGTTTTTAACCACACATACATAGATACATACGTACACATACACACATACATACACGCATACATAGACATGCATACATACATACATACATAGCCATGGTTAAAAGGTAGATTGCATTTTTTTTATACAAGTAGTGAAACAGAAAAAACTAGTGCTACAAATATTACAATGCATAGTAAAAAAAAAAAAAAGCAATGCTCTATGGCAGTGTTCTAATAAGTGAGTCCCTAGGACTAGTGTTGAGAAACACGACTTTATGGGCTTGAACTCACTTGCTCTCCTCATCAAGCAGATAAAACAGCCCGGTGGGCTTCTTGCTGAAGAGACTGATGCAGCCAATATTGTCAGGGTAGTCAACAGTGTGCCATGTGATCCCCTCTGCCATGTACTCCTCCTAAAACACAATGCAGGCATGAGCAGATATGCAAAGCTACAGACATTCCCGTCCACCACAATTAAAGGAGAAATCAAAGTACAACTCAGATGCAATAACTCACTTGTTCGAGTGTAAATATGTGCTGATTGCAGTAATACTGTAGTTGCTCATTTGCATAATTAATGCAGAACTGTTCAAAACTATTTGTCTTGAAATCCTCAAATCCAAATATGTCCAGGACACTAATGGATAAGCACTGTGAGGAACAGAATAAAATGAAAATACAATGATTATAGTAATAAAATATAATGTCAAAGGATTTAAAAAGCAGACACTTTCAGTTTGGCAATGCATGAACCAAGTCAAGTATATCTAAACAAATAAAAAACATTCAAAAATAAATAGAAAAATTAGATATTTAAATTAAATACTTAGACTACCATTTTGAATTTATTGTATAATAATAATAATAATAATAATAATAATAATATTGACTAATATACATTAAAAAGTAAAATATCAACTGCATTAAATTAAAGAATATATTAACAATATAAATGTAAAGATTTATTTAAATGTTGATCTTTGCTCTTGAAAAAAAAGTATTTATATATATATATATATATATATAGAAATACAAACACACACACACATTTATATATACAAGTACATAACATTATTTTGATAGGATCTGTACCGGGATAGACTCCTCCAAATCTCTCTTGTTGAGTAGAGAATGGTTGATCCGCAGGACAATCCAGTCAAACAGGGCACTGTACAGAGACTTGGCCATAGAGTCTCTGGCAGTGATGGCCTAAAGACATGACAACGTTTGAAAGTGAGGTTAGCAGATTCTTAAGAGTACAGAAATGAAGAAAGACAAAATGGAGAGGATAGGCAAAGGAGAGGCAAAGGCTTTCTTCAAACAGCCGACTTCACACATAAGGTATGATAGATGTGCATTTAACACATGACTAGTCAATGAATGCACGGTACAGAGAAGAAAATGTCATTGTATGTACACATTACAGTAGAAGTTACCTCACTGAGGCTGTAAGGCAAAATTAGCATGTCATTAGTAGTCATTGCTTTCCTTGTAGTCAGTGCTTCCACAAGCAGCTCCACTTTAACCTGTAATTCAAGAACAATGAGTTCAAATAACACTTTATTTCTGTGATCCACTTTAGGGAACTAAAGTAACTTTACAACTACATGTCAACTAACTCGACCAATATCAATACCAGTATCAATACCAGTAAAAATGTAATTGGATTTCCCCCCAACAGACTGACTTTGCAACATGTCAACTTATTCTGCTAACCAGAACCCTACCCTAACAGTCTACTAATACTTTAATGAGAGTATGTTTGCAGGTAGTTGCAGTCTAAAATAGACCATCTAATTAAAGTGTAACCAAAACAACATTACAGCAATACAGAAACATTTGATTTAAATGATGGTATTTCTTCCTCATACAGTGGTGGTGGCCAAGTTAATCAATAGATGTCAGTGCACAACATTTCCAAAGAATTAGGGGGGGGGGGGTGAGGTTTACTCTTGAACATTCAACTATTTAAAGTATTAAATTTCTTTGTGGTTTACCACAATAAGCAGTAGGAGGGACAGGTGTTCTCCTATGAAGAATTTATATCGAACATCAAAAGTAGTTAATGGTACCTTGAGAAGGTCAGAGACAGCAGAAAGAACATGATCTGGCCCAACTTTAAGACCATCGCCAACATCTTTTGGCCGATATGTCACATTTCCCAGGTACAGAATGGCAGAGAGCACAGAGAATATCCTGAAAAAGACCATCAACTTTTGAAACACATTAAATTCGAAATATATTCATCTTCTTTGGAAGGTGCCTCAAATAAATAAATTTACAAATAAATAATTTCCAAGCTATATTTACATTACAAGCTACATGATGTAATCATGGTACCTTTCGGTAATTTTAAACTGTAAATTATATGGCACATGGAAATATATCTTGAATATAATTGAATAAGTTAGTATTTTGCTCAAATAATTACTTTTCTAACATTGTGTAAATAACTATTAGTTTCCTGAACATTTAACACTGAAACACAGCCGTTCCTTTTGAAGACAGCTCATAATGATCTAAATGTGTCAGGTCTGACATTGCATCATCTTACTCAAATCATAGGCAAAAGAGCATAGTGCATATTGAAGGTCTTGATGGATTTTCAACCTCAATGACAAGCATAGACATGTACCAGAGCAGAATTCTTCATTTGCTAGTCACGCATTCAGATGTTACATTTTCACCACTGTGACTTTATCCCTCCAGGAAAAACCTAAATAGACACCATTCACATGGATGTACTCTAAATATCAACTATTTATGAGTAATTGTTGAAGTACAGCTCATTGTAAATGTAATGTTTTTAGCAGGGCTAGATAAACATTATAGATTAAGCATATTTTGTGTTAATAAGCATCATTATGTTTGTTTTAAATGTAATCGCTGGGTAGACTTATCAAAGTACTTTAATAGAGAATAGTACTTTAAGATGGCATTGAAATAAAAAAAAAATTCAAAAGCATTACCATAGTAAATTTGATACAATTACAGAATTTCACTTGATAACATTTTTCACTTACTGGTTTTTGGTCGGAGGCAAAAATCCAACCATCTCCATGGCCTGATGAAGCCTCCTGAATTCATGTTTCATTTCTGCTTGATCCTCCAAAATGGGCATTTCCTATGTGGTGTAAACATAGAAAAGTGAACAACTAAAAAGAAAAACATACCATACGACAATTGCTGACATGCAATTAGGTATGAATAAACAGCAATATAATTAAAATGGACAGGACAGCCCAGAAAATTTAGTTTTGGAAGAATGATCATTCTCAGGACAAAGAATGGTCCTTTTCTCAGAACTAAAATCTGACAAGATGAAGAAGAGGTCTCCATTTACTCTCCATTTAATCTCTCCCCAAAGATAATGCATCATGGACGCAAATTAAAACTTAAACAGCTTTTATGATTCTTTGTGATGGCTGTTCTGAGAGTTACTTGTTTGAGGTAGTGGTAGTCTTCAGGCTGCAGGAGCTTGAACACATCTTTCTCCTCTTCTGAGGCCCCAATCAAAAGATAGTAAAAAACGTGGTAATTCCTGCAGGTTAGATAACAAACAAGCATGAAATTCATGTTGTTGTGATCATTTTGTTCACATCTCAGACACTTTCAATTAAACTGTAAAATGGATATAGGTAATGATTTTCCTTTTCTTTACCTTTCAGTTTTTCCTCTGGATACTAGACGGCATTTTTCAAGTAAATACTTCTCAACCACAGCCCTGAAACAATGAGCGAAGAGTATTAGGAATTTTAGATCGATTATAGCACGTCAGTTTTGGGCTTTCTGTCAACTGTTTGAAGTAGAGAAAGGTGGGAATGAGATCAGAAAATGTCATGGTGGATCTGAACCTAAACCTAAAAAACATTAGATAAAATGCATTGTCATCATGTTCAGCTGTGGGTGTTCTGGTGTGTAAAGTAGGTGGGCAGAAGTACACAAATGACTTACCCTCTTACAATACCACTTTCTAGATAATTCACTTGAATGAACTTTCCAAAGCGGCTCGAGTTGTTGTTGTATGCCGTTTTAGCATTGCCAAAGGCCTGAAAAATGAATCAGAAAAGGAATTCATCAGATAGGCAAATTGTTTTTGAGAAAACAAAGAAGCATTTCAGACGAAAAACCACTGATATGTTGTTCATGAATCCAGGCAAACAACTCTTGTATTGAAACAAAAAATGCTGGCTTAACTCAACTTAACAAGCCTTTAAATCTTGTCATACACATACTTGATCCTGAAATCACAACCAACAGCTTCCCATTACTGACATTAGATTATCATTATTATTGGTTACTCAAACCAAACAAAGTAGGTCATCATTACACAAAAATATGTCGAGGGCAGCACAGAACTCCTTTTTATATCACCCACAAGAACCACAAACAAATGAGTACAAATAACTCAGATGGCCTTGATCTGTTTATGTAGTTAATCCTATTACGTGTAATTTTACCCATGCTTAAATACTTCCTCCTGTTCCAGTTACTAGAGTTCACCCAAAAATGAGAATTTTTCATAATTTATTCAGCCATGTCATTTCAAACTTGCATGAGTGGAATACAAAATAAAATGTTCTGCAGACACTCTGATTCGATACAATGGAAACATGTTGTGGCCAGGCACTGAAAATTGACCAAAATAAAACATAAAAGCACTCAAAATTACAGTCTTATGAAGTCATATAATAGCCGTGTGTTCAGTTGAACATCTGAACTGTTGTAGACAAGGGGAGTTTTTGAGAAATCATATTTGAAATTTGATTTGTGCAGGTAAAGGTAGAATAGGACTCCATTACACACGGTTGTTAAAAAGTTTTTAAAACTAAACTTTCTGTAGGACTTTGACAAGTGTGCATGTACCAACAGGTTTTCACACTGATCTCCATTGATTCTCAATATGTGCATATTTTCAACACGATCTGTACCATTACTTTCACTCAGGACTTTATGCTGTTGTAAACCAGTTTTTAAGCAAATAGTTTCCGTGTCCCACATACATATTCAAATTATGTAGGAAGACAAACACTGGAGGAAAGAAGGTCGTAAAACACTTGAAAAGAGAGACATGTTGCATCTGTCATTTGATAAGTTTTTTCAGCTGGTCTGACAGAGCCTGTCTCGACACGTTGACGTTTACTGATTTGCTCTGGTATTCTGATGAAGCCAACACCCAGGGCTTCCACACATGAAACAGAAAAGTTGGAAAAATTTAAAATCTATTGTCATTTACTCTTTGCACTTCCATGTTTGGAATACAAATGAAGATAGTGTTAATGAATATCTGAGAGATTTCTGGTTCTCAATGATTCAAAATGTACATAATGAGATTTGGGTTAAACTGCTCATATCATATGGAGTTATCTTTATGGATTTAATTTATCTTGATAAATGTTTCAGCATTTTGGGTGAATAGACCTTCAATGGAGGGACAGAAATCTCTCAGACCTCAATAAAAATATCTTCCTTTATGTTTCGAAGATGAACGAAAGTGAGTAATTGATGACAAATGTTATTTTTTTGTTTCTCTTGGTGAACTGTCTCTTTAAGAGCTCAACAACAAGGTCTAGATTACAGACACTGCTGTACACCTTTCACAGCTGCTAGGTGTTCTCTTCCCACAGAGCTCTGTTAACCTTTTACACTGGACTTGTAAACGGTCAAAGGTCACAACCGCACTCCTCAGATGCCATAACAGAGCATTGGCACTTCTCAGAACTATCAAATGAAACTGAAAAGCAAAAAAACAAACTCTCAGTCAAATGTCAGTGAAAGTGAGAGTAAATTCAGTGCAAATGCAACAAACTTTACTCTCAAGATGTGATGACCTAGTTTTGTGACCCATTTTTGTTTCTCAAACATCTGTTTAGTATGTTTTGCAACACTATACAGATTTTTACATTTTAAGAAGAAAATGTAATTGGAGTTTGTCCCTACAAAAGTGTTGCTCATGGTTTATAACACACTGCTACGCAGTTGGTAAGGCTTTTAGAATGTTGTCATTTATAATGTAGAAATTGTAGATTCTAAAGAATCTACCCTTAACGCTATAGGATATTCTGGGTACTATACAAGTCTTGGGTTCCTCTATCAGTGCAAGTCTATGGGATTTTCACCTACCAAGCAAAAATCCTATATCTAATCAGTAAGAAAGATAAAAGCAAATCTCTCCTCAATAAGTCTTATGATTGAAGACATCATTTATGTCTGTTGCAGCAGTAATTTTAAGACACAATGGGAATATGTTCTAACACTAAACACATAAAAACTTATAAAAAAGTAAATGGTAAAAAAACAAAAGATGCTTGCTTTGCCCAAAATTTCCACAGTGCATATCCCAGCCACATTGCATTTCTGGCTCAGATACATCTCTACTCATTTTATTTGTTACAAGCTGGGTGATAACACAGGGCTACTTTGTCAATTTCATCACATTTAGAGTTTTAGAATAAGTATGAATGCCTAAATAGAACAAATGTGTGGTAATGGGTTTCTAATGACGAACTCGTAACTGAAGAGTAGAGCTATACAATTCCATTATCTGCCTGTACAAGGGCTAAACTGTCTGGAACTCTGGATCAAAACACAAAATACACTTACCAAGGAGGTGGAGTGTCTAGCGGCAATGCATAATAGTTAAACAGTATCACATATATAATAATAATAATAACATTACCAGCCAAACAATGTGCACATTGTTGGAGGGGTACACCACGTGAAGGCAATACACAAAGGACTCCATGAATTAGTGAAGTGAAATACAGTGACAGGTGTTTTTGATTAATCAAAACCAAAAGCAGAGGTTCATTGAGAGCTTCATTGAGCCATAGATCCCCATAGAGGTATCCTACATCTAGCTTTCCTGTAGCTCAAACAGTACAGTATGGCGCTTGCAACGCCGAGGTCATGGGTTCGATTACCAGGGAAAGTAAATAAACTAATTAGAATATCTATGTGTTCCCTGAATGCAATGTAAGTCGCTTCGAATAAAAGTGTCTGACAAATGCGTAAAAAAAAAATACTAGGGATGTGCGAAACGACTAATTATTAACCATTATTACTACTGTATTTTGCTTGAGCGTTTCCTTAAGCAATGTTAACCATTATAGGCATATTTATTCCATACACAAGTGCAGCACCAATACGTTCAAATCTAGTAGCCTATTATAAACAGATTTATTAATATAAATGGTAGTCGAATCACAAAAAGTCAGTATGTTAAGGTACTGTTGTTAGTTACTGATGCAACCACTTGTGTGTGTAGGTTTGAATGCGCTTCTCATGTATCAAAAGTATCTGTAGACGTGTTGGGTGGCAAAATAAAAAAAAAGCCTGACGTGTACCAACAACTATACATTATTTAACTGCATCTTATCATTAGGATGTTGATATAGCAACTGTTCAAGTGTAACGTAAGTTTTAGTCATAATGTTTCTCCTGTATTCTGATATAAAATTTCATACTGTATTGTCCCTCATAACCGGTAGTATAACAAGCCTAAGCAAGCTTAATAGTTTGACATGACAGATTTTAACCAGCATCAACCATTAACCAACAATACCATGGTAATCTTTAGTATTTTTGTAGATAGTTATTTTTCAGATTATTGCTGAATAGAAAAGAACAGCACTTAATTTGATCAGTTTAAGGCATTCGTCCTGAATAAAAGTATTAATCTTACTGACCTCAAACTTTTGAACGGTAGTGTATCAAGGTACATAATCTGGGAACATCAGGACTTGATTCAAGAGCATGTTTTATTTTTAATTTACTACGACACTTGAGATCCAATAATCATCATATTTGATTACATAATAATACACATCAAATATTAAGGGTCACTCAACTTCAACATATGACCATACATTTTTAACAGTCTCAATCTGCTTGCTTGTTCTGCTTCCTTTATCTATAAGTCACAAATATCAAAAGTTTTTCCATCCCTCTTAATAAGAAAATCTATTTTAAAACACCCAAGGCATAACGCAAGTTGCTAGTTCCTCATAGTCATTTTCTTTCTTTGTAAGCAGTACTGCAGAACTGAGAGGGGCTGGGACATGGTGATAAAAGAAAGCTTTAAAAAAAACAGAACTTGTTCAACTGGTTTAGGATCAGATTGAAAATCCCAGTTGGTTAGTGCATGACAAACAGTGACTGACAGTTTAAGGGGACGGGAATTCAGGCCACAGTAAAGAAAACCCATGAATTATTAGCCATTTCCTTCGTAGAACTTCATTACCACATTAGTGGCACTTCATTCTAAATTCTGAACAGGAAATGTAGGAAGTGGACTGTTCAAAGATATATACCATACTTGTAATGAATACATTGTATAAACAGTGGAAAAACAAACTCCTAAGTGTGTTGTGAATTCACTCCATTGTTTATGTATTAACAATAGTAAAACCTAAAAATATCAGAGTGTGTTGAAACCCTTAAACTGTGACTCAGTGTGTTTCATGATCTATGGTGTCTATTTAAAATGCACAAGGAGACAGAGGTCTGTTCGGAGTCCCCTTTTCCCTGGAAGATGAAGAGGAAGCTATGTGAAAGTGCACTTACATGTGGCATGGCCAAATGGTTTCTAGATCCTTATTTGAACATGCTTAATGGACGAAAAGGGAAACCATTCTCACATAATTTGTTGCATTTGATTTAAGGACAGTATCAAACGGTTCAGATTTACACCGTTAACAACAGTTCTCAACACAAACAGCTAAAAGTGTTCAAATTACAGTCAGAGGGCAAGCCACTTCCTGCACAAAGGGTCATCATTTCCGACAGAGAGTGACTCTTTATCAGTACATCAAGACATAACGATGAGTCAAGCAACTCAATAATAAATAATTAGACTAGTTTCAGACAAGATATAGTGTAAACGGAAGAAAAAAAACTAAAATAGTGGATCTAATCCCCTGTTTTTTTCAGGTCTTTCTAGGCACTTTTATGTCTTGGGGGGGATTTTTATAAGAAATTATTGAAAATCAGTAATGTTCCCTTGGCAACTTCCTAAAATAAATTAGTTTAATGACTAAAAACTCAAGCTGAAATAAAAATACAATAAAGCCATATAAAAATAATAAAGAAGTAATAAAATGACAAAAGCTCATAAGCTCAATATTATCATAAGCTTCTAAATATTAATAATAATATAAAAAGGATATAAATGATACCAAAATAAAACTGACCTCAACACTGAAAATGTGATTTAATATTGCGTATAAAGGATACAAAAAATGCTAGCTGGGAAATGACCATTAGTGAGACATAGGGGACCGTCTCAAGTCTGAGATCAAGATGATTTTTCCATGGTCTTGGTCTCATCATGGACTCAACCTACCGTACTCTTCCATGTCCGTTATTTCCACTGTAACACTATTAAAACCAATACATTAATTCAAATGTGGTGGAAAAAGTTTCTTGAACTTCAAAAAAGTCAATAGCTGAAGAAACACCATTTATTGCTGAACCCTGAACAAGCCACCTGTAGATTATTATGGACATAATCCTCGTAAAACATCAGCTATATCAATATAACTTCCCATACATACATCCTTTCTTGGTTTCCCATTTCAAATAGAACGCTACCAGAACTCAAGGGAAAAATAAACATTGAAAAACCTCAAACCCAAAGCAGAACTTACCTCAAGCACAGGGCCTGCCCCCAGGATAGTTCGTTCCACTCCACTAGTATAACCCTTTTGGCTGAGGGCAGTCAGGCAGTGGATAAGGAAGTTAGTGCTTTGCGTTTTACCAGAACCACTCTCTCCAGAGATGACGATGCACTGGTTAACCTGTTTGTTTAGCATTGTGTGGAAGGCAGCATCTGCAACGGCAAAGATGTGAGGTTCTAGCTTGCCCAGCGTGTGGTTCTCATACATCTTGACGTATCTGGGATTGTAGATGGGGAGAAACTTAAAGGGGTTGACAGCAATAAGAATGTTGCTTGCAAATGTGTAGATCTTCTGCTTTTGGAAGCGATGCCGAAGGGTTCCTAAGATGCTCTCCTCCGTCAGCTCGGAGAGGTTACATAAATCGTCATATTCCTGAGGTTGCTGCGCAACAAAACCCCGAGTCACAAGTCCCTGAGCTACTTTTTCTCGCTGTACAGACTTCATAACGTCATACTGGATGGATCCATCCCTGCATCCCTCTTGAAGGGCGAAAAAGTATCCATCACTTTGGGGGTGCTTATCTTGGGCTTTACTAGGCCAGAGCAGGACTCTTTGAACAGGCATATCGCTTGCTTGAAGGACCCACTCCTCTCCGCCATATTCTTGGACCTCCACAAGGATGTAAGGTTTGGATGTGTCCAAACCAAGTGTGGCGAGAGCCATATTGATGACAGTGGCAACTGTTGCCTCTTTTGGGACCCTGAGGATGCAGCCTTGCCCAGGTTTGATGGACAACCTGGAGTAAATTTGCAAAGTGCAGACCGTTTCATCCTGGCAGCTTGTCCCCTCGCCGTTCATGACATTCATTCTTTAAACGTACAGGCATGTATCAGCAAATCGCACTGCAATGTTGATTAGCATGATAAGCATCTGGAAACCAAAGATTAGAAAGAATGTAAGTTTCAGCAAAAAAAACAGCAGTCAGACCAACAGTGTACGTACTTATCTGTAGCAGTTTATAAATTATCATAAACTGAAACAAACCAAATTAAACAGAATTTTAATGTAATAAAAAATTAATATTTACAATTACAACATTGAAGTACTGCTGTTTATATTTTTATTTATTCTTTACAGTTTGCCTCTGTCTATCTGGATCATTCTTTCCTTCTGTTGCATGCAATTGCATTCGTACCATGTGAAAAAGTATTATTATCCTAAATAATACTGTTCAGAACATAGAAAGACGAGGGTTTATTATTCTTATATTTTGGGCATTTTCAAAATAAATTAATTTTAAGTATGTATTTTAGACATTTGTATATATATATACACACATACAAATGTATGCATTTTTTATTACGGTGTTTATATATATATATATATATATATATATACATATATATATATATATATATATATATATATATATATAAACACCGTAATAAAAAATACAGCCAATAATCAACAAGCGCTATACAAACGTCAGGACAAGCGTTTTAACAACTTTCTACTTACGGCACAGAAAATCTAACAATTATTGTCCCTCAGGGGAATGGCAATTGAAAAAAAGAGTACCCTATATGAAAATTACACCAATATTCTACCTGTTTCAAAACACCCTCGATGAGTTCCACGGCGCAGTCATTTCCAATATGGGGGAAAAATCCTGTCGTGTTTTCCAAACAAAACTTCCAGCTTTCACTGGTAAAAGCCGTCCACCTGCATTGCTGTATAAGCAAACACGATAAACCCACATACACAGCACAGGTAAAACAATCAAAAGTCTGTTAACACCATAAGTGACTAACACGGAGAAATCTTCCACGACAAATAAGGAAGAATAGTATCGCGCCTTCAGAATGTTGACGACACTGACGGCTTGTTACTTCCTGACATCTCAGTGTGTTTTAATTGCTGTTGATGTATGTGATAACACTCCGCCCTCGCCTGCATTCAAAGCGACATTGCAGTTGTTGCACGCTGACACGGGTAAAACACCTGCGGTAAACCTACAAGTTTATCACGGGTGAATGTTTGGGTTTCACCGATAGATGGTGGCATGCAACACCACTCCCTTCCTTTAGTTTGGCCTGTATGAGTTCCGTAAAAAAAAAAAAGGTGAAACAAAAATTATTGCCATCTATAATGCAACAGAGATTATTAATACACCACATTTGGAAGTACATTTTGAATATAATAATTTTTGCAATTTTTAGAAAGTTCATTTAGAATGTTAAATACTGTATATCCACTCTCCCTGGTAAAAAAGAAAAAAAGGGAAAAAAAGAAAAAAGGATCTCATCCTGAGTCTGATTTAACAACAATGACATTACAATTATTTCACAGAAATGTATTTGTTGATTAAACTACAAATAAACAGTAGCTCAAACTGTGGAGTGTGGCGCTTGCAACACCAAGGTAATGGGTTCAGTCCCACATAAAACCAGAACTGATTAGATTAGAAAGTCAATGTGTTTCTTGAATGCAAGGCAAGTTGCTTTGGAAAAAAGCTTCTGCCAGATCCATAAATGTATTTGCAATAATCAATGAAAGATTTAAAATAATTAAGATTTAATGCATACATTTTTATGCATTAAAATAGAAAATGGTAAATAGTAAATAGTTTTATTTAAAATAGACTAGTTGTGTCATCTTTATATATATCTTATATATAATAATCATATATAAGATGATTATTAGGAACATCATACTAGTACTGTGTTTGACCCCCTTTCGCCTTCAGAACTGCCTTTAATTCTACGTGGCATTGAGTCAACAAGGTGCTGAAAGCGTTCTTTAGAAATGTTGGCCATATTGATAGGATAGTATCTTGCAGTTGATGGAAATTTGTGGGATGCACATCCAGGGAACGAAGCTCCCATTCCACCACATCCCAAAGATGCTCTCTATTGGGTTGAGATCAGGTGACTGTGGGGGCCATTTTAGTGCAGTGAACTCATTGTCATGTTCAAGAAACCAATTTGAAATGATTCAAGCTTTGTTATATGGTGCATTATCCTTCTGGAAGTAGCCATCAGAGGATGGGTACATGGTGGTCATAAAGAGATGGACGTGGTCAGAAACAATGCATGTGTAGGCCGTGGCATTTAAATGATGCCCATTTGGCACTAAGGGGCCTAAAGAGTGCAAGAAAACATCCCCCACACCATTACACCACCACCACCAGCCTGCACAGTGGTAACAAGGCATGATGGATCCATGATCTCATTCTGTTTACGGCAAATTCTGACTCCACCATCTTAATGCCTCAATAGAAATCGAGACTCACCAGACCAGGCAACATTTTTCCAGTCTTCAACTGTCCAATTTTGGCGAGCTCGTGCAAATTGCAGCCTCCTTTTCCTATTTGTAGTGGAGATGAGGGGTATCCGGTGGGATCTTCTGCTGTTGTAGCCCATCCGCCTCAAGGTTGTGCGTGCTTGGTTGAAATGAATGGTTATTTCAGTCAAAGTTGCTCTTCTATCAGCTTGAATCAGTCGGCCCGTTCTCCTCTAGCATTAACAAGGCATTTTTACCCACACGACTGCTGCATACTGGATGTTTTTTCCCTTTTCACACCATTCTTTATAAACACTAGAAATGGTTGTGCATGAAAATCCCAGTTACTGAGCAGATTGTGAAATACTCAGACCGGCCCGTCTAGCACCAGCAACAATGCCACGCTCAAAATTGCTTAAATCACCTTTCTCTCCCATTCTGACATTCAGTTTGAAGTTAAGGAGATTGTATAGACCAGGACCACACCCCTAAATGCATTGAAGCAACTGCCTTGTGATTGTTAACTAATTGAAAGAGATGTGTGAATGGGAATTTTATTTTTGTTTTATCACGCAGTTACACTCTTACTTTCTTGTAATTTCTTATCTGTTTTATTTTATCACTATTTATATACTCTCTCTCTGTGTGAACATGGTAGCAGCTTGTGAGGAAGGGAGTGGTTAGAAGAGAGAGGGGAATCACTGTTTCCGCTTTTTGCAGCAGTTCTCAGTAAGTGGACATGTGCTCCGAATCACACATCACTCTAACCACATTACAGCATAAACAGACTTCTGGTTTCCACAGTTACATGCTTTGCATCCTAGCAACAGAAATAAATACCAAGACATGGATATAATTGCATGATAACTTCTAGTGTGTACTTTTTTACGTTTTAAAGGTTGTGGATTTTTAGGTTATGGATGTGAATGATGGATTGGATTGTGAGTTAAAGTTACAACCATCCTACAATCTTATAACATGTACATTTGTGTACATATGCAGAAATGGAAATACGCCACCTATTTAGCTATTATCGCTCTCCTTATTGGGACATTTATTTAGTTTATTAATAATTTTAATATTTTTTTGGTAAAGAATTTATAATTGTGAATGTGATAATTATCATCAATGGATATGCATGCATCATCAATACATGGATAAGTCCACTAAATTACTTTTGTCCTGACAAATCTTTCTTTAACATGGGCATGCATTAAAGAAAATTGTTCTTTAATAAATTCAGGGACTTTAATATGCTTCAATAACTATATTTTAATTATTTTCTTTTAATTCTGAAAAGTTTGTCACCATTTACTCACCATTTACAAGTTGTTCAAACCTGTGTTCATTTATTTCTTGTGCTGAACACAAAAGAAGATATTTTCAAGAATGCTGGTATTCAAACCATTTCTGGTTCCCATTGATGTCCAGAGTATTTTTTTTCTATACTATGGACGTCGTTATGAACCAGCAACTGTTTGAGTAACGATTAAGTAAAGTAAGTAAAGATTAAAGGAAAGAGCTTCTCGAGGTTGAAGATTTAGTATCAGAGGGTATGTACATTTTTATGTCTGACCCATTCGTAGATCAGACAGATCAGATTTCTTAATATCTGCAGGCTGATGAACATGAAATTTAGTCAATAAAGCAAATAAAGACTGTATAGTGGAAATCTATATTGTAAACGTTTCAGTATTTTTATTTGGCTGAATCCTGTTGAGTTACTGCATGAAGGATAAAGTAAATCGTCTTCTCATGCTCAGAAATGTGTGAGGAGAATTTACAGTTTATTTGAGAGTTGAAGAAAGAGCAGAAGAGAGTAGGAGAGTGAGGGACCGAACGTATTTCCTAATTTGGCATGAAGTTATGGGCGGATTGGGGGTGGGTGGAGGGTATCCCTCATGCACTTGGGTTAAAGTGTCCTCACTGATTGAAAAGTCAAATCCAAGACCTCGCCTACTTGTTTCAGACTGCTTCAGCACTTCGAGAGAACGATAACGAGACGAGCCGGTAAGAAAGGAAGCATAAGTTACTCTCCCCTTTTTAAAAGCAGGTATTTTGAGCACCGTTATGTTTACCTATGACACACATTCTTTACAGAATATAACTAGAGATTATTTTATCTGCGTTCTGGATTATGATGATGGCGAAAAATTCTTTGTGTTATAAATTACTTTGATTGTCACATAGTGTGGATCCGTAGCGACCAATCGGTAAAATAAAGTTAAATAAAATGAGAAATCTATTATATTTCCTCGCTTGCGCTCGCATGTGAACAACTTGCATCTTTAATGATGACTGAGACAGAAATGTACTTTTTTATATTTGCTGCGACATTTTGACTTTTAAAGTTTTAATTTTAAAGCAAAAATTCATATTTGCTGTATAAATGGGTGCGGCACGTGGACAGGCACGCCCACTAGAGCGTCTCGTGTCTGTTAGGATGATGATCTCATTTCTAAATGTAATTTTCATGTCCTGTCGCTTTTAGCCATTTTATTCAATTGATTCATTCATTTGATACAATTTGTTTTGATTTACTCTTGCCATAATGCATAAAACGAGTTTAATTTAATGTTGTTGTTTTTTTATTTAAGTTTAGTCAAATGTCTTTTACATAAGACCAAACATGATTTTCTGATACAAAAAGAAATTAGGCAAAGGTAGGCAAATACAGCTGTAGTAGAGAACTTGTTTATTCTGCACAGAAAAATAATAGCACTGTAACCAGATTAAAGAAAATTAAGTTACTTAATTTAATGTTTCTCAGACGTAGTCTCTGTTCAGCTCTCCATGTCATGTAATGTCCTGTTTTCTCATATGTGTTTCCTTGAATCTATTTACTGATTTTTTTCCCCTTGACAGAGGCAATTTCTGTTGCACAAGGAGAACACGAGTAATCATGTATTGCAGAATTCAGCAGCATATTCCATTTCATCATATTAAATAGTCATGAGAGGACAACAAAACTAAAGCAAGGAAATTCCTCTCATTATTCTGTTTCTGTAACAACCAGTTCTGAACAAGAATGAAAGGAGTATTAAATCAGAAAAAAGGTCTGAAGGGTGGGTGTGTACGGCAAGTAAGGAAAGAGAGGTTGGCTGAATTCAGTGGAAAACACTAGGCACATCCCTCTCATTTTGTAGTTTGATGGGATGCAAAACATCTGGAATAGATCAGAAAGTTGGAAAATTTGACATTAGGCAGAGAAAGAGCATACGGGAGGCAGAGTAGGGAAAGAGCAGGGGATAAATGACTCACAGCTAAGCTATTCCCGCCTTTGTTTAAAATATGAGTCGTCATGAAGTGAAAGGACATGCTTTTTCAAACCCCTCTGCTGTCTCTCCATATGTGGCTCTGAATGCATCTGCAAGACTTTTTGCAATTTTTTAAATATCTTTAGCACTTTTTGTCCCTTATTTCCTAACTATGTTCTCCTCTGTCCACTAAACCCCCGAAAATGTAAACACACATGCCTCTATTGTTTACTTGAACCTCTCAGACTAAGGAGGTATTCCTGGCTGTTACAGAACTGTGTAGGAGAGCTGGGAGAGGGGCCTCAATGATCCGATTGTTAGCCTATCTGGCTCCTCCCGCAGGGCTGATGACAGATGGATTGTAGGGTTGAGAAAAGGTCTTGTTTGTGCTGAGTTTGTCTAAATGGCTCGAATACATTACAGAGATAATTTCACTGACTCCCAGTCTGCAATCCTGAAAGAGAATCAGAGAGCAGAGCACAAATTTATTCAGTATGTGACCATTTAATTTGCATGAATTTATGGCTTATTATTCTACAAGTTAAAGTTGGACATTGTGGGCAATTTTAACCACCCATGTGACCAAAATTAAATGATTATAATCACAAATTAACTTCTGCTTATACTCAGTAAACAACCTCACTCAGCCTTGATCCAAACAAACCTGAATGAGGAACACATACATTTTATAATCTGAACAGATTTATTTCATACGTAAAATCACACAAAAATATGTGCTTTGTTGCTATTGCTAGGACATTTTTTATTGCTATATGTTTTCTAAAATTGGCTCAAAATAAACTGGTTTGATATTTAGATTTTAAGCTGATTTTGGAACATTTCTTCTAAATGGATAAATGTTCAAAAAACATCTTAACATATCAATCAGGTCTGATGTCCTCTGACTGGATAGAATTAGTCAATGTAGCTTTAATTTTTGTGTTCCAAAGAAGTAACGGGCAGAACAGAAAGACAGTCATACAGGTTTGCAACAACATGAGCTGCGATGACAAAACTGTTGTTTTTGTGTGAACTATCCCTTAAATCGATGAGAAATCTATTAGATGTTTTATTCATATTATTGTATGTAAGTATTTACGTTTTTACATTTGACAGACACTTTTATCCAAAGCAACTTACATTGCATTCAAGGAACATTTATATTCTAATCAAGTCTTGCTTTCCCTGTGAATCGAACCCATGACCTTGTTGTTGTAAGCACCAATTCTCTACTGATTGAGAATTGGATTTATTCTTACGACTGACTGATTTCTTTTTCTTCATTTTCTCCTAGACAACCACGAAGAGACAGAATAACAGTGGACGTCTATTCCTGTAACTCACAGTTGACATTAATTGGCCTGTAAATCTCCTTTTTGTAAGCCCATCATGCCGGTGGTATTGCGTTCCTCACCTCTCCTGTGGGCCCGTGTGGCTGCCATGGTTTTCGCCTGTGTAGCATTCAGTGTAGCTCTTTATGGAGCGAGCGTAACTCACGGCACGGGTGACTGGTGCGTGTTCTGCTGGGGTTTCAGTTTTGTTGGAACTCTTCTGATAATCTTAGTGGAAATGTTTGGCCTGCAGACCCGCGCCCCTGTTTCATGGAAGAACTTTCCAATCACATTCGCCTGCTACGCCTCCCTCCTCTGCCTCTCTGCTTCGATTATATTCCCCCTTTACTTCCTGAAAGGCTTTGCTGGTCGCAATGAGATGGCCAATTGCCGCATTGCATCTACCGTATTTTCTTGCCTCGCCACCATCGCGTACTTAAGCGAGGTGAGTCTCAGTAAGGCTCGTCCGGGAGAGGTGGCTGGCTACATGGCCACAGCACCAGGCCTGCTAAAGGTGTGTGAGACCTTCGTCGCCTGCATCATATTCGTCTTCATCAGCGAGCCGATATCGTATAACCAGAATGCGGCGACCAATTGGTGCCTGGCTGTGTACTGCATCTGCTTCATCTTGTCTGCAGGCATCATTGTGATGTGCGTTGGAGAGTGCACAGGTTGCCTGCCCTTCTCCTTCGCCCGCTTCCTGTCCTCATACGCCCTCCTGGCTGTGGGCTTGTACCTGTCCGCCACCATCATCTGGCCCATTTATAAGTTTGACGATAAGCACGGAGGCCATAGCCACAGACCCAACGACTGTGGCTCCAGGGTTGGCCTGTGCCCATGGGACAAGCTGCTGGCCATCTCGGTGCTCAGCTCTCTCAACTTCATTCTTTATCTGGCTGATCTCATCTACTCAGCCAGGCTTGTTTTTGTTTCTGGTTAAGGGGTTCAGCAAGAATTCATAAAAGAAGACGGCAAGGAGTTGAAAGGCAGAAAGAGGGAAGTGGGTTGGAAATGATGTTGAAATGAAAGGTCATAAACTATATTAACTGTTAGCTATTTTGTTTTGTCTGATTTATGTCTGTTTAGCAATCATGTGTGCAGGGTGCAAAAAGTTTGACTTTAAAAAAATATTATATAGTTTATAACTATATATATGTTCACTTGTACATTTAAAATTTTAGAAATATTATCTTTGTTTCTTTGTCCTTTAAGTTGCTTTGCATGAAGGTTTCTTTTATTTACTACTACTTCAATTGTCACATTTTAATTTTTTACATATTATTTTTGTTTCGTTGTGCTTTAAGTTGCTTTGCATGAAGGTTTCTTTTATTAGCTAATGTAGCTTTGTGAGTTTGTATGAGTGAATGTCAAATTGTCAATCACCACAATATAACACCCTTCAGCTCATTCAGGTTAATCAGCATCAGTTAAAATGTGTTTGCTCTTAATGTCTGTTATGTAATACTTGATATATTTCAGTACATTACACTGCTCTTTGTTGTATATCTGTCAACTCCATATGGTGTAATGAACCGTACAAAATGAAGTCCTAAAATGTAACTTCTGTCATATAAGACACATTGATGACGAAGGGAAATATAAATGTATATTTGGACATATCATTAAACTTTGAAGGCAATTTGAATATATTGTTGTTCTTATATATGTATTTTACTGTATTCATATTTGCGGGATATTTTTGCTATATATGTGCACATGGATTTGCAAAGTATGCAAATGCTACTCATTTTTTTCTTGTTAAACCATTGCTGTTAGTTTGTACACCCGCAGACACTATCAGTTACACAAACACCTCACGATAATGAAGAAAATGAAATGTTTGCTGTGCTGTAAGTCTCTGGGACCTGCATGTGCCTGTTACAGACTGTTACACAGTCCTCAATGCTTGAACGAGAATGTTTTCATTGTGTTATCAATGAGCGAGAGACCATATGCAGCTCTGTGTCTCTCTCTCTCTCCCTCTCTCTCTCTGTGCTGAGAGGAGAACAGCACACACCGCAGCGTTGTGTGAATGTGTAATCCAGCTCTGAATAAAAACGATGATATAGAAACAAGCGTGATCTCTGTGCGTCTGCACTCTTGCCTCATTTACAATTGTATACAATGATTCAGACTTACCTACCATATACTCATTCTTTGTTTAAAGTTATGCCTGCGTGAAAAGATACAGAACATCTGTTGATTCTCCATTCCTGAACTAATGAGTCACATTCTAGAATCTAGATCATTCACATACAGTGCATACACCCAGAGGAAAATTGAATTGCTCAGAGGTTGCTCTTTCACAGCTCAGGGGACTTGGACTAGATTGTTCAGCTATGTTGAATGCATGAATCACCTAAAATAAATTAGGTGAAATGAAAATTGAACAATTGTTGATATACAGAAAGAGTATGGAATATTAAATTTAAAAAATCGGAATTTAATTTAGGTGAGATTTCAAAGCCTATAGGTAAAAACACAAATGGTATAATTTTGATAATACAAACAAACATTCATGAACATGGCCGTAGGCATTAAAAGCTTGGCGCATCTCCAGTGAGTGATGTTTCAGGTTTTGAATGAATCATTTCAATAAATGATTCAATGACTCATAAAGACAGAGGCTGCATCCAAAATTACATTCTCCCAATTATATACTAGGCCAAAAACAGTACCCCTCTGTGACAAAAGAAGTACAGTAATCCCTTATTTATCGCGGTTAAAATATGTATATTTATACTTTAAATATATTTTAATTAAATCTATTTAATTATAAAACCATAATACTATACATTTACTCTCTCTCTCTCTCATACGATACATATTATGGTGCTCTACACTCTTCAATGACAGTATCATCAAAGTAGTGAGACTTGGTATAGCAATGCCTTTAAATCAATTCGGGAAGGATCATCAGCATTTGCTTCTGAGAGAGGCGAAGAGGCTCCCACTCCACTCATGCTCTCATTGGTCGATCTTGCCCCAGGAACCAATCACGTACCTTGTCTGAGTGCCCATGGGTATGTACAAAGCCTCTGAGAGAGTTTCTTTCTTTGTCTGGCATCCTGGGAAACCGTTTCTCTCGTATCATGATGAAACAACGCTGCTTTCCGCAATACGGCTGCCGATATGGCGGTATTTATAATTTTTATTTTTCGATGAATATTTTTGAAAAATCCGCGATGCACTGAGGCCGCGAAACTTGATCTGCGAAGTGGCGAGGGATTACTGTATCTCCAAATTCACAGCACTCATACAAATAGGCAAAAAGTACCCCTATGACCCTTGCTACTTCTGGCGAAATTCTGAAGTGTAAATAATAGATTATTTTATTTCCCATGAGGCCACGCGAGATGATGAATGGCAGTGAACACTGATACAGACACTGGTAGGTCACATGATCAGGACAACGTAGCGAATATAGTGCATCAGAATGCATTCATACTACACACATTCATACTATATAGAACATACTTTTTTAGCTGTCATGAAGTAATTACCTATTCAAAATAAGCACCTACTCAAGTGATTATGCCATTTCAGACACAGCCAAACACTCTTTTTTTTTTAAATTAATGAATTAGCTATTTTGAACTAATGAAATCATTGAATAATGACAGTCACTTGGAATCAACTAGTTACTGGAATAAACATCTCTAGAGAATACATTTTTTGTAACGTGTCGATCTATGCATGTTTTGTTTTTGTTCTGTATTCCATGTTCTGGTTTGCCTGTGCTTTGAGTTTATTCATTTATGACTTTTCCAAGTCTAGTCATTCTGGTTTTCCAAGGACAAATGAATCTTGGTTCTGCAAAGAAAAACAAATGTTACAGGGGTGATTTAAAATAAGTTATGTTTTGTCATATTTGGCTTATTTTAAAGCTTGATGTGTGCATCCTGAAGATAGCTGTGCTAATTTATTAAAGGCATTTTATGCCTAACTATGCAAATACCTTTCATCTGTTATTTACCTCTCATGAATGCAATCACCAGTGGTTCTGTGGTACACCTAGTATCTTTATTTTATTTAATATTTTTTTCTGTACAGTTTACAGTGCAGCCTTTTTATTGCAATGTAAAGCAGCCATACACATTTCCCTACCAGTCATCTAAATAGGAAGAACTGATGGGTGTGGCTCAGGAACATCCGTGCAAAAATGTGATCTCAGAAGCCTCAGAGACGGAAACTTTCTCATTTCAAGCACTTCTCTACAGAACAAAACAACAAAATGGAAGGGCTTCAGGACACAGAAGAGATTTGTTGTTCGATCTGCATGGATATGCTGAAAGATCCAGTGGCTATACCGTGTGGGCACAGCTTCTGCCTAGGATGCATTGATGATTTTTGGAACAAAAGTGACGATTTGGGGGTCTTCAGCTGTCCTCAGTGCGCACAGACTTTTAACCCCAGGCCTATTCTGAACAGAAGTACCATACTGGCAGATATGGAGGACAAGCTGAAGAAAGTGGAACCTCCAGATGACTCTGAGATTTCTAACAATTGCATGCCAGGTGATGTAACCTGTGATTTCTGTACAAGTATCGAACAAAAAGCTGTGAAGTCTTGTTTGGTATGTTTGGTATCTTACTGCCAAAATCACCTTCAAGCACACAACAAATCTCCTGCCTTGAAGCAACACAAGCTGGTTGAAGCCTCTGTGAACCTCAGCCTGCAGGAGAAGATCTGTCCTCATCATGGCAAATATTTGGAGATCTACTGTCGAACTGATCAACAGTGCATATGCCCTCTATGTGAGAAGGTTGACCATAAAGGTCATGATACAGTATCAGCAACTGTGGAAAGCACGAAGAAACAGGTAAAGACGAAAAACTTAACACAAGAAAATGTTTTTCTTTGAGTGTGTAAGTAGTTTATTTAACAAGATACTTTTAATGGCTCTTAACTCTATGAAAGACACAGTAAATTACAGAGTCCTCAGAATTCTTTAGAAGCCAAAATCATTTTCCAGTGATGCAGTGCACATTTTCCAAAGTGCACTCCAGCTCAATATGAACGGTTTTCATTGTACAGAAAAGTTCATGCAACAGAGTAACAAGGAAAAATGTTTTTGAGGTTGTCCCGGTTCAGGTTTCCAGTCAAAAACAATAAAATAATTAGAGTAACATTAGGTTAGGATAATATAACAAAAATAACTTCCTGCTTCACATTCAAATTTCAACCTCCTCTACACAATAACATCCCTAAGAGAGCTTCCTGATAACCAACCAAAGAGGCTTGACCTGTTGGTCCAGAATTTGTGGTCAACTACTTTGAATATTCTAAGATATTGGATATCAAATAGTCAGGAAATATCTCATTTATATTGTCGTCACATATAAAATCTATACACTAATTTATATGACAAATGAAAACAAGAGTATAACCATATTAAAATATGACATCGAATATAAAGATACCCTAAAGTGCCGCTAACAAATTTTCACATTTTTACCAAATTCTAGTTAAAAAGCATGAATATTACAATGACAAGCTTGTGTTTCTTCATAGAAAGAATTGGGCATGACACGACAGAAATACAAGCTCAAGATCCACACTAAAGAAAAGGACCTGTTGGAGCTTAAAGAAGCTGCAGATACCCTGAAAGTAAGACATTTCCAGAACAACTTGAACTTAACAACATGGATAAATCATCAAAAACAATTAACCTTTAAATGAATCAAGTAACTCTTTAATTAGTGTTATTAATAATGATATTTTATTTTAAAATAAATATGATTCAAATATATTTTTCTAAACAATAACAATAATTTGTTTTTCTGCCATAAAAGAGCTCTGCACAGGCTGCTATGGAAAATGGTGAACAGATCTTCAATGAGTTGATGCAATCTATGGAAAGGAAGAGATGTAAATTCCGAAATTTGATCCGAGAACAGGAGAAAACGGCGGAGAGCGTGCTGCAGACACTGGAGCAAGAAATCACTGAGCTCAAACAGAGAGATCATGAGCTTGAGTTGCTTCTGAAGTCTGAAGATCACGTTCATGTTCTTCAGGCAACTCTCAACCTAGTGCTGACTGAAAGATATACAATTCAATTGCAGAAGGAGCCATCTGACAAATACTTCTCTCTCTCTGTCTTTACAGAACTGTCATTCTTTCACTTCCGGCCTTCCTAACGCACCCTTCACAATAGTTACACTCTCAGATTTTAGCAAGGTGAACGATGCAGTATCTGGTCTAAAAAAGAAGCTTGACGTTGTCTTTAAAGGGGAATGGCTCAGGATTTATCAAGCAGGTGAGAGGAAAACACACCAAGCTGTTTTTTCTGCCCAAGCACTTCCTGTATTTGCAAAACGTTATGTAATTCGGCCTTTTTGTTAAATCGTTTCCTTGTGATGTACGCATGCATTTTCTCTCCAGCTAGATCAATGAAGATCCTTCACTCCACAGAGCCCAAAATTAGATCAGAGTTCCTGCACCGTAAGTTAGTCTACTGCACTAATGCAATGTGGTGTTTTACAGTGTTGGTTTCTTAAATATGGATTTTCTCTTGCTCCAATTTTCAAAAAGTTGTTTATATTCAGATCAACATCACAAACCTTTTACTCTTAAATGAAGCACCACAAACGAGAGTAATCGGTTACATGACAATTCATCCGGATTACATACATACTACTTATATTCATACTCGTAATCGTAAAGTACTTACTCAAAAAAGTATATGATTTACAATGCAACCAATCACACAACACCGCTAGGCCAATCAAATTCAAGAACCTATTTAACTATTCTAACTGTTGTAAAACATTCCTTTCAAAAGGTTAAAAAAAGAAAGAAAAAAAGCTCATCGAGGATGCATTATTTGATCAAAATATTGTAAAAATCGCAATAGCCGTAAAATAGCATTACCGTTTAAAATAAATGTTTTTTTTTAAATCTCCAGTCTTCAGTGTTACATGATCCTTCCGAAATCATTCAAGAAATATTTCTGAGTATTACCAATGCTGAAAACAGTTGTGCTGCATTTTATCATGATACATTACGTCAGGTTGATAAATAGAAAGCATTCAATTGAAATATAACTTTTATGGAACAATGTAGTTGTACATTGTTTTGTAACAATGCAGACAGGCTTTACTGTTACTTCTGATCCATTTGGCAGACGCCTTTATCCAAAGCGACTTACATTGTTTTCAAGAAACACATTGACATTCTAATCAGTTCTTGCTTTCTTTCGGAATCGAACCCATGACCATGGGATTTAATATATCCCTGCTGATTAAAAGTGTTAATTTCTTTCAACTTTGACCCCAAACTTTTAACTTGTAGTGTAGACGTTACTGTTCTTCAACTTCTTATCTCATATGTATTTATATATGGTTTGAATATGATACACCATGAATAAACATTTTTGATGTCTTATCCTCCATCCATTTCTCAGATTCCTGCCTGGTGCAACTAAATCCTTTAACAGCCCACAAGGACCTTCGGTTGTCCAATGGGAACAGAGAAGTGGCCGTTCAGAACCAAGAGCGACCCTGTCCCGACCACCCGGAGAGATTTGATTACTGGTGCCAGGTGCTGGGCACCGAGGGCCTGACAGGCTGCTGCTACTGGGAGGTGGAATGGAGTGGGATGGGAGTAAACATTGCCGTCGCGTACAAAAACATTGCCAGGAAAGGGGAAAGCAGTGAAGCTCACTTCGGTCACAATGACAAATCCTGGAGTTTGTTCTGCTGCAGGAGAGGTTATGCTTTCTGGCACAACAAAATCGTCAGTAAGATCTCAGAACCTGGCTCATCAAAGATAGGTGTTTATCTAGATCATAGGGCTGGGACACTAGCTTTTTACAGCATTGATGACTCAATGACCCTCCTTCACAGAGTTCAGACCACATTCACACAGTCTCTCTACCCTGGCTTTGAGTTTGTGTGCTGCGGAGCCTCGATCGAGTTGTGCCATTTGGAATGAGGGCAAAACGGAAGCCTATTTGGCACTGAAATTAAAGAATGGGTACAAGATTAAAGATAAAATAGATTTACAACACATATTAACATTGCTTTACAAGAAATTGCTTAAATTAAATTAAATTGCTTTACACCGATACTCATAAGCCGATCATTATTTTCATGTTATGGTCAATTACTGATAGCTGATGGCTGATTTTAAAATATTGCATAAATTAATTAATGATAAAGCACTAAAAATAAAAAGAGTCATTTAAAATGCTAAGTGAATTTAGGCATCAAAAATGGATATTCAGTATGATGTGATAAATATTACCGTAAATGCAATAGTAATTTTTTTTTTTTGTGTTTTTAAAGATTACATTTAAATACTTGTATACTGTATATAGATCTAATATTGACAACAATAAATTAAAATCGTATCGTATTGTAGATATATTTTACTATATATATATATATATATATATATATATATATATATATATATACTGTACAGACATACATACACACACACACAAAATTGAATTACTATTAATAGATATTCAGTATGATGTGCTAAATATTACATTTGATAGTAATTCAATTTTGTGTGTGTATGTGTGTGTGTATGCGTGTGTGTGTGCATATACATAATATTGTGGTAGACTACTTATATATTGTGTAATACTAACATTGTGTGATGGAAAAAATAATTTTCCCCCAGTCAAGCAAACACTTCTGACAATGTCTTTCCATTTAAACTACACACATGCATTCTATTCATAGAATGTCCCTTGAAGTTAATATTGTCTGAATGCCTTTCCACATTCCTTCTCTGTCAGTTCAGAATAAAAAAGGTCTGAAACAATGCAAATAAAATACATTATGTTTACCATTATATTTGATTTGCCTTTCAGAAACAACTTCGGTCTTTACCAAAATTAAAAGTCATTTGGTATTTGACTTTTAATGTTTTAGTAGTACAAGCTGTCAAATAAATGGCCCTAGACACATGAACAGAAACCAAAGCCTTAGAAAATAACAAAAACATCGACCTCTGGTGGTGGTCAACGGCAGTGAAACGATGCCTTCAAAGGAAAATATTAGTAGCTTTAGTAGGCTATCAGATGATTAAAAAATACATTTGTGAACTATAAACTGTTTTAAAACGATCATAATACATTATTTTGCGTTAGAAGGCCAAGAACTAGGCGGCATTTCTCAAAGACAGAAGTCTGGATGAAGGTGATGGGTTGATTAGAAAGTGCTTTGGTAATAAATTATGTACTACGAACATGTAGTGTAATGTACTGGTTTAGCTAAGCTCATGTGAGTGCACTGACGTTCTGAATCAATGTTTGGGATAACCAGTGCGAGAAACTAACCGAGGAACACATCCGGGTCCATACACAATCTCATCAATGTGGCTTCAGACCATGTTACACTAACATAGTTTACCAGTGCCAGATTCAGGCTGAAAATAAGCTGATATTTGGCAGTGCTCCAATACACAGGCCTGCTTGTTTTGGAAACAACACAACATTCCCATAAAACAGATTTTCACATAGTTACTGAGGTGATTCAGATTAATTATACTGATTTACAACTTGGATTAAACTATTTGCTTATCATCTCTACAACTTGAGGTTAAATTAAATCCAAATTTTCTTACAAAAAACTAGTAAAGTTGCATTAAATGTCTTATGCTAAATCTTGTTTATCTCTGTTATATATACTTGAAAGCTCGTTTTAGCACAGCTCTCACATCAGAACTACTGTAATGACATTTGTTCTGTGCTTTTACCCTCTCACCCATTGCCCTCTATTACTGAAACATTCAAACTAAAATTGGACACTGTTAAACATCTAAATGGCGTAATGAGATGTCATGGGACCCAATGAGCTAAATGTATTATTTTACTAGATTTCATGAGAAGATTATCCGTAAATCCATACCCCCTCCATCGCCCAAAATAAACAAGGCGTAGAAACTCTAGAACTAAATACAATTGTACATGTACGGCAATATCGTGTATTTATGGGTGACTTATTTATACTTGAATTAGCATGTAAAGTGGCAATTCAATACCTTCAGTCACTGTATCATATATCATAGGCAAGGCAAGGCAAGTTTATTTGTATAGCACATTTCATACACAATGGTAATTCAAAGTGCTTTACATAAAGAAGAATGATAAAAGTAAAACATTAAAAATGATTAAAAGAATAAAAAGATAATACGTATAAAATAAAATGCAAACAGTTCGGACATAGCACAGTGCTCAATCTGCAAATGCATAGGTAAAAAGATGTGTTTTGAGTCTTGATTTGAATGTGGCTACTGTTGGAGCACACCTGATCTCTTCTGGAAGCTGGTTCCAGCTGCGGCTTGCGTAACAGCTAAAAGCAGACTCTCCTTGCTTTGAGTGAACCCTGGGTATTACTAAGTGACTTGATCCTGATGATCTTAGTGATCTGTTAGGTTTATATTCTATGAGCATATCTGCAATGTATTGAGGTCCTAGGCCATTGAGTGATTTATAAACAAGTAACAGTACTTTAAAATTAATTCTAAATGTAACTGGAAGCCAGTGCAAGGACCTAAGGACTGGTGTGATGTGTTCATATTTTCTGGTTCTGCTCAGAATCCTGGCAGCAGCTGTCTTATGGTCTTTTTGGGAAGGCCAGTGAGGAGCCCATTACAATAATCCACCCTGCTGGTGATGAAAGCATGAACAAGTTTCTCTAAGTCTTGATTGGAGACAAAGCATCTAATTCTTGCAATATTTTTGAGATGATAATATGCTGATTTAGTTATTGTTTTTACATGGCTACTGAAACTCAGGTCTGACTCCAAAATCACACCAAGATTCCTGACCTGATTTTTTTTACAGATGTTCCTGTCTGAAAATCTAGTCATACCCTATCCTTACCTCTAAACCTAACCTTAACCATAAGTTATCCTTAAAATCAGAGGGAAATTATAGGTAAATAAAAGATGTACAAGCACCTAACCATGGTTGTAAGGAAATGTATGTTATGTTGTATGTCTATGGTTATGAATAGCTGAAATGGAACAAGCACCATCTAATAACAAATTTCATTCATGAATCAAAAATATGAATTTAAAAACGTTATGCTAAAACATAGATTGACTTTCCACTAGAGGGCAGAGTTACTCTTAACGTCCAAATAGACACACATTCCACTTCATTTACGCTTTGATAACCATGACAGAAAATAGATTCACATCACAAAACGTCCACATTGTCTTCTGACGAGTCAGTGATTATGAATTTAATGACTTAAAATTGTATATTCTGCCTTTACAAACATTTAGATGTTTGAGGGTTGTAATATTTCCTGTGTGGATTGGGGTGAAGAAGTCACAGTTAAACTACCAAGACAGTGTGTATAAAGGACATGCTCAGTGATCCCACAAATAGACAACAAATATTAAGTCAGTTTCTCAGATAAAAGAAAGAATGGGGGAAAGTATAAGGATTTGGTTTACATTATCTGTTCATTAAATTAATTAGTCCCATAAATAGACATATGAGTGGATTCAAAACATAATAATATAATGATAATTTATTTTGCATACAGATTAAAAACATTAGTTCCATTCAAATATGCACCCAGGAAGCAGTAACAGTTACTTACATACTTACAACTGTACGCCTGCCTTCTGTTTTACCACAGACTCACTTCTGAAGTAGCATTCTTTATTATTATTGCCATATTTTAGCAATATAACATAAAAAATTATACAGAAAATGTTGATATGATATTATCTATACACTGATTATCATCGAACTACAACTGAGAGGATGTTGTCATCCAGGTCGACTGTCCATGTGTGACTCCATCTGGAAGGATCTGATATCCTCTCCGATGAATTCATTCACTGTAGGGATGAGAAATTATGGTAAAAAAAATCATTTAATTAATTGATTCATACAGATCCATCATGAGACTCTAGTTCTACTTAGCAAATTTCATAAAGACTATCCACTTTCATACTGTAAATGATAATGTTTTGATGCCTTAAACTGATCTTAGTTTTTAGTATTTTCTCTTTTTAATTTTTACAAAATAGCATAGAATTTTAATATAAGCCTTTTATTTGTTATCATTCATAACATGAAATATAACTATTAGCTTATTGGTATCTGTATCATGAGATTTATTGTTATTAAATGTTATAATAAATGTTTTATATTCAATAATATTTCATACAAAATATTACGTGATTCTATACATGACAACCATTTTCTATATAATTACTGGTATATATAATAATAAATCATTAAAAAGGTTTGGGGTCATTCAATTTTTTTAATGAATTTGAAAAAAGTATTTTATGCTCAACAAGGTTGCATGTACTTAAAGAATACTGTCAATATTGTGAAATATTGTTACAGTTTAAAATAACATTTCTATATTAATATATTTAATATATAAGGAACTTGATGTGGAGATCTGGCAAAATATGATAAACAAAGCATGTCTGTTAACCGAGGCGCTGGCCAATTGCTTTTATAAAAATTGTTTATTTAACTCATGGCAAATTGTACAATTTAAAAATGAGGCGCACCTGCGGTGGGAGAGGAACAAACGTGCTGGACGGAAGCCCAGTGGCTCAAAAAAGAGAACTTCCTGTAATTGATTTGGCCCGAGGTTGGGCAGAGTTCACACCACAATTGTGAAACAATCCAGAATTCAGAGCGGTCTCGGTACAGCTTTTTAATACTGTTGTGTTCGCACTGAACCAAACAAACCATACTCGGGCCAAAAGCTAAACAGCGGCAGTGTGAAAACAGCCTTATTCCTGTGATGGAGAAGCTGAATTTTCAGCATCATTACTCTAGTCTTCAGTGCAACACTTTATTAGAGGTTAAAGCAGCACATGATGTTTGAGAAGAAGAGTGGTTGATTTTTTTAAAAGATATAACATGAAAGTAATTCAGAATTTTTATATCAGTGCATCCATCGTATCACATATAGATTCAATCATACCCTCATGAACTGATTAGAATGTTAATGTATACCTTAAATGCAATGCAAGTCGCTTTTGATAAAGGTGTCTGCCAAATGCATAAATGTAAAAAATTGTAAAAACTCACCTTCCTCTAATGTGATATGTTGCATCGGTGAAGGGCCCGTGAAGTCTGGGGGTCCCTCCAACTTCAGGCTAGAGGCGGTGTCTCTTTCAGCGGGGTGCATGTGGTGGTCCCAGCTCTCGTATTGGCCATACGGAGGTGGGCACAGGTCCTGATAGTGGCTAGTATTTGACGAAGGCGACGAGCACATCTCTTGGGGGCAAGGACAGTGTGGATAAGGGGAGTGAGAGAGTGGAGGAAGAGGCGAGGTGGAGATCGGACTGCTGGCAGGGAACGGGCTCAGAGAACAAGAGTGTGAGGGAGAAGGTGAAGAGGACAGATAGGGAGAGTCGAGCCATGGAGAGGGAGATGGGGAGGGGGAGAGAGGTTGTGAGGCTCTTGGGTACATGGGAGGAAGAAGCTCTGTGAAACCCAGCTCCAGGCTCTCAAAGCTGGGATGCCTTTCAGTCAGGGCACCACGACC
The DNA here is from genome assembly GCA_037043235.1 of Rhodeus uyekii. Classification (NCBI taxonomy): domain Eukaryota; kingdom Metazoa; phylum Chordata; class Actinopteri; order Cypriniformes; family Acheilognathidae; genus Rhodeus; species Rhodeus uyekii. The sequence goes on from JAWRVZ010000035.1 coordinate 1,648,321, forward strand.
TCCACCGTCCTCGATAACCTCTGGTTTACGGCAGTAGTCCTCCTGGTAGCCGTGCAAGGAGTAAGAGTACTCATTGGGATATGGAGGCAGGTGGAAAGACATGCTTCTGTCATCTACGGATGGGTCTGACCTCATGTCGACAGTATTGCCGCTCCCCATGGGGCAAAGCGTCACCCCTTCCAGGGGCAAGATGGAGGGACGAGATAGGAGTGGATCCTCCTCTTTAAACATTACTAGAAAATGAGGAAAACACAAAAGCAAGGACAGATTATGACATTGAGTGACTTTCCTGTGTACTCCCCATCTACCATTGGTCACCCAAACAGATCCCTAAATTCTCTCCCCTAAATTCAGATCCCTAAGTCCCTCCCCTAAATTCACAACACTGGTTGAGCTGGTTTTGCATTATAAAACAGACTGTGCTTATCTATATACATTGAGTTGTATGATTCAACATCAAAGATGTACCATTACGTTCAGAAATATGTAATTTATTCCTGTGATGGCAAAGCTGAGATTTCAGCAGCCATAACTCCAGTCTTCAGTGTCACTGTCACATGATTCTTTAGAAATGTGGTGCTCAGGAAACACTTAATATCAATGCTTTTTAGCAGTTAAAATTTTTGTGATACAATTTCAGGATTCTTTAATGAACAGAAAGTTCAAAAGAACTTTATGGGACGAAGTGTTTATTTTAAACTGGGACCTTCAGTAACATAAATGTTTTCCTGTCATGTTTGAGAACAAATAAATACAACTATTTATAAAAATATTAATCAATTAAAATAGTTATTTGAAAAAATAAGAGAAATAAATATTAAAATTGCTCTTTTGTGATGCTATCTGCAACACTTTATTGGAGGTCAAAACAGCATGTAATGCTTGAGTTGAACACTTTTAGATCAGGTACTTTATTACATGGTTTGCAAAATACATATTTTGTATTTCTTGTCAACAGCACCGATTAATACCATCGCAGAGGGATTCTACCATGTGAAAGCACAGCTAACTGCTGCCTCTGTAACACTCACTGGGCAGATATTTAAAGCAGTGTGTGCTGCTCCTCTTCCTCTTCCCATTGGACACGTATAGGCAGACAGATACTGGGTGGCTCAGTGAAAGGTCATTATAGGCTGGGACTCGTACACACAGCAAATTCTGGACCATAAGTAAATATAAACAGAATTAGTCCTTTTTTTCAAGTTTTTTTCTAAAGTTAGTCATAGTTAAAGTATGTGGTAGATTTACCTCATTGCTTTTGTCCCTGTCCACATGTGACTCCTCCTCCCACTGGACTTTGCCATCTAGAAAGAAATTATAATAAAAATAAATAGAACAACATTGATTTTGGTGATATTGTGTTTTCTTCCTTATGTGCTCATGTAAGCCATAGTGTACACTGTCGTTCAAAAGGTTGGGGTCAGTACGATTTTTTTCCATGTATTTTCTAATTAATAAATACAATGTAATTTATTCATTTGATGGAGAAGATAAATTTACTCCAGCCGTCAATGTCATGATCATTCTAATATGCTGATTTGGTGCTCAAAAAATGTATTACTAATGATAATTTTTTTATACAGTTGTGCTGCTTAAATTTATGGAAACTGTAATATTTGTTTTAAGGATTCTTTTGAGAATAGTAAGTTCAAAGGAACAGCATCTATTTGAAATATATCATTTTTGTAACAATGTATAAGTCTTTAGTGTCACTTTTTTGCATTTAATGCATAATAGCTGATTAAAATATTAGAGTGCATACAATATTTAAAAAAAACTACTTGAATACCTGAACCTCTCTCCATAAAGAAAACTCTGGAGGTGGGTAGAAAGTTGGCCCCACATAGAAGTAGTTCCTCCCCTCCCTCTGCTAAACAGGAAGTAAGACTGACAGACTCCACGACAGGAAGCTCCTGTGCAGAGCGCTGTGCTGCAGGCAGAAACGAGCATACTTTTAAGTTTAATTTTGAGTGAACATCAAATGAAGATTGCTCTACATATCAATGTGCACAAAGAGTGACAAAATAATTCTGGTATTTCAGAGAAAATAGAGCCACATTTATAAAAAGACATTTCGTAAAAACGAAAAAGCAGTTATAAAGAAGTTATAAAGAAGTTATAAAACAGCATTATGTATGATCATCAAGCTGCAATGCACTTTTAAAGGGGTATTATAATGCTTTTTCAACTTTGGTTAATGTGTAATGTTGCTGTTTGAACAAAAAATATAAAGAAATATAAAAAAAAAAAGATTACAAAGAACAAAGTCCACTCCTAAGGCCGGGAGATATTTTATTTAGCACATCTGTCAAGACCGATGATGAAGAGTTCAAAAGGTATTTCAATCAAACAAAAGAAGGTAATCCACAAAGATGAAGGTAACGCAATAACAGTGTCTCTACATACACGTGAACAGACACAAACAACAACCAACAACACAAGAGTGAGCAAGGAGACCTAAATACACAAGTGATGAACGGAAATGTTGAATAGCTGTGATTGGTGTGCATGGTGATTGATGAGAGGCGAGAAAATTAAGGAACACGTGATGAAATGAAAGAAAAGTAAGAGTCCTTGTGAAGTCGTTTGGGCTACAACGCCTTTTTTTCCAGATGTTGTGAAGTCATAATGTTACTCATTTAAACAATTCTCGCCCACGTACATGTAAAAAAGGGATTGGTTGAGCTGCATTCGAGAAGACGGTGTTGTCGCTATGTCGAAGAGATGCTGTTTTGTCCACCCAGTTTCCAAAAGTAATTTGTTTGACCTTCCTAAGTCTGACAAGAGTGGTTATACATTATTTTAAACAGTTCCTGAAAATTATAACCCCAACGTTTATCTGTGAACTGCACATTTTATGGAGAACAGCTTCCAGAACCTAAGAGAGTACAATGCAGGCTATACACAAAAGCTTCTCCTTAAATGGAGCAGTTCCCACTTTGTCGGGACAGTCTGTTATTTATGGATCCCAACTTGTTAGTACCGGTAATATATATATTATTATTTGTAGTTGTGTTCTGATTATAAGTTTTATGTAGTTACTATGTATCCGATCAAAGGTTTGCCTCCGCTACCTAACATTACAGTAACATTTCAGTTGATATAGTTTTTACTGTAGATTTTGTAAGACCCTTCACCTCCCCTTAGAAAAATTAACCATGGTTTTATGATCAATTACTGATTGTATTACCATAGTTTTCCGACAAATATCATGATTAAATGGTATATATCTTTGCATTTTTGTAACGTCCTGTGAAATCTGTGCTTGCAAGGTCCATACATGAAATCCATTCAGGAAAATACGCTTGTTTGTTAAAATTCCTAAGTCTGAATCAAGCTTGAATTGGTTTGAAATTGACAGCATTCTTAATATTTACACCAGAGAAGATGAAACTTGTGGTAATGTTAAGACGTGTGGCATTTTCCGAACACGTGGTGCCAATCACAACACACAGGGCCAGCTAACCAATCACAGCACATTTCATATTTTGGAAGCAGGGACTTCATCGAAACTATCAAGTCAGGGGAAAGGGGAAAGAAGTGCTGTAATCATGTAAAATATGTGAAAATCATGTGGTTTTTGAACAATCAGACATAAAAGCAGTACACCTCAAAAACAAAATCAAGACTTCATAAAAGAGCATAATAAGACCCCTTTAAATAGCATATGGAATCAAATTAAAAAGAGAATGAGGTAACTCCTACAGTTAAACATGCATAATTGGGATTTGCTTCACTCACAGCATTCAATGGGTAAAGAGGCCACCTGCAGGGCTAAGACTCGTCCTGGCGGGACGATGGGTGGAGACAGAGGGAGGTGTGTGCGAAACACCAAACGCACTCGAGTGTTCTTTCTTCCCACATCCGTCTCTCCTTTCCGGAGTTCAATGTCAGAGTTTCTCAGCTTTAGAATACCTGCACAGTCAATGCTGAGAGCGAAACACAGGAATTCATGTATGAGTACTTACTGAGGTGTCTATGACATTTAATCAGAGGTCAAGTCTCTCTTTCTCACAGGGCAGTCATGTTGTTCTCCGGGCTGAGTGGGATGTCCAGGATTTTGGTGCCAGCTTGGATGCTCTCCTGACTGGCTGTGCCGACCATCTTCCCTGTTACTCTGTGTGAGAGACAAGTATGTCAAGCCATGAATCTACCAAAAACAGTTTACAACATCATACAAGGGTTTTACCTATGTATTTGATAAAAAGGATGAGGACGTATTGATCTGTCATCGGCAGTTCCTACAAACACCTGTAAGGAGAGCGGCTGTCTCTCAGTGTAACCCACAAGCTGGATGCCAGAGAGATAAGAGCAATTCAGTTATTTGAGGATATATACAATAACACTGAATAATAGCATTGAAATCCAATTGTTTTATTTAATGGTAAAATGGCACACACTTACAAAGCAAGTCACACACTTATTAAGTAACAGCACATAATGTAAAGCATTGGACATATTTATAACTTCTGAGTGTCACCTTCACCACTGGATGGCCTCCAGGTGATGCTTTTACAGCTCCTCGACTTCCTTCAGTTTCGTAATGAGCACGATGGTGTGGTCTGGGTTGTACCTCTATGCGCAGTTCATACTGGTCAAACTGTGAAGGAAGTGGCCAATCAAGTGGTGGCAGTGCATTAGACCTGAAAGTATTTAAGAAGCAGTGAAGATGTGAGTTCAGACGTCTAAGACATTATTCTGATTTCTAGTGAGCAAAACAGTAGGCCTTATTCCATGATTAGATCACATGACCTCATCATGTTGCAACTCTGATTTTCCAGTTAATTGACAGCTGTTTCCCATTTGCCCTCGTGTTTAAATCACCCTCATGTTTCTCTGTCCTTTGTCGGTGATTGTCAATGTTAGGTGGTGTTTGTGTGTGTTTAGAGGTTCTCCTTCCGAGGTTTAAGTTTGCACCCTCGCGTGCCTTTTTGTTTTCAGTTATAAATAAAGTGTTTTTGTTTGTATTCTCGTCTCCTGGCGTGTTTGCATCACACACCTGCACACGGAGCCTGACACTCAGAGTCAGACAGCTGCTTTCTAACAATCAGTATCATTATATTAGAAATGCTTTGAACAACTAAGAATGTCAGAGGAGAAATGCATATAGTTCATCATAACATCATAATATACATCATACACCCATTATATTGATAAATCTATCTGATTTGTCATATCAACAAACAAAAAAAAAACACTGGGAGAACTTGGCTACTCTTGAGACTCCCCTGTTTCAGAGAATAGTTAATGATATGCTAAGGCCTGCCAGGCACGTTGACGTGATTGGTTAAAAGGGATGTTTGTTACATACAGTAAGAAACACCAGCGATTTCAAACAGTGTTTTTGAAACCGTCTTTAGATCCTTGCTGTTTTAAACACAAAAATGTCTTAAAGCATTTTAAAAACACCACATAGACATTAAACATTAAAAACCTGATTTTCACCACAAGGGGACTTCAATTAATCAATTTATAGATAGATAGATAGATAGATAGATAGATAGATAGATAGATAGATAGATAGATAGATAGATAGATAGATAGATAGATAGATAGATAGATAGATAGATAGATAGAGGGTTTCAACCAATATAACAAAAAGTGTTTTTTTTAAACTGATGAGGTTAATGTAGCAAACTGCAGTTGGCATACTATTTAAACAGTAGACAATATTCTGTTCTAAACAACATGAAAATGAAGCATAAGAGATGTGTGCTAACCTAAAGAGTGGACTGTGAGCGCTAGCTCTGGTTCTGCCCCAGCCCAGAGCAGGAGGCACAGACAGGTAGTCCATCCCTAGTGTGGTGGCTTCCCTTCTCAGCTGAGCGACCTCTGGGAGGGAACAGGTAGAGTTCTGAACGGGGTTCAGCTCTGGTTCGATATCTCTTGATGACACCTGGATTGGCACACATTGTGAACATCCAGAAACGCACCAATGTGACACACTAAAAACACACTAATTTCTTTGTTTTAAACGACTATCACCTGTTCCAGAGAGGTCTTCCTGGTCTTCTGTGGGATGTTGAGCTCACAGCTCACTGGAGCCTGAGACTGAGCCGAGGTCTCTCCCGTGTCTGGGAGCGAAGAGAGATCCTCAGAGTAGCTGCTTCTGCGGGAAGTGCTGGGGGAGGCCATTGGGGAGTTCCTGCGCTTTTTGCCCCCAGGAGACGTAGGGCGCGAGGAGGGCGATAGGCAGAAGTGGGCAGTGGCTTCATTGAGCTCTTCCTCCTCCACCAGGAGAGAATCACAGCTGGAAGCTGGACTCAGCCATCCACGAGATGAGGAACTGGAAGCAGGACTGGGGCTGGGGCTGAGGGAACCTGCTCCTGTCATGACATCACGGTAGGTATCCAGAAGTGGCAGGTATAGACGCTCCCTGTCCCAACCACCCCCACCGTCCCAGTAACTTCCCGCCACTGGGCCTGAGTCATCTTCAGGGGAGATAGTGGTGATCTGGATACTAGGACACTCAAGCACTCTAGACTCTGATACCTAAAATAATTCTGATGTTATTGAAGTACCACAGCAACGCTGCAACAAAACTAATGACTCTAATGTGGAGTTTTTTCCTTGCCGCTGTCGCCTATGGCTTGCTCAGTTGGGGAAACTTAACACTTAAAATTCATCAATTGTATTGATTCGCCTGCTCTTTTGGGGCTTCTGTTCAGCCAAACAAACTTTGTTTATATTGTTTTTCCTGTAAAGCTGCTTTGAAACAATCTACATTGTAAAAAGCGCTATATAAATAAAGGTGACTTGACTTGACTTGACTCTACAGCATGTCCAAAACAGACAGTAATATTGCCCTTTTTATGGATAATTGCAGTTCTTTTAAGTGAATCAGAAACATACAGCAAAATCAGTGTAAACAGGTTCCTGAACTATATGACTTTTATACAGTTTTTAGTAAATCAAACACATACTGCTCACAGCCACCTAGTTTTGAATAAGTGTAATTACTAACTGGTTATTCATATGCAGTGATGTTTTAATATAATTTATATACTATAATAGCATTTAGAATTATTTTATTTGACATTTTTTATTTCATTATTGTTTTAGTTTATACTTATAATTTTAGACCCTTCAAATTCAGTTAAAACAAACGTTACTTTCTGTTACTTAAAATATCTATTTATGTTTCGTTTTGTTTTACTTCAACTTTATTTTAATTAACGGAAACTATTTTTAGTAGTTAAAGTTTTAGTTAACAATGTGAAAATTTGTAATTAAATATTATCACCCAGTATGAAGTTTTTAACTTTAAAAATAAATACTACTGAATAAAATGTTACCTCATTGTTGGTTTAATATTGTTGTATAGTAAAAAGCAATTGTGAAACTCCATTTATGCTGACTCTAAAGTGAAAGTCAATAAAAAAAGTAACTGTTTTAAATTGACTTATTATTGAACAACTAAGATAGTTTTTTTTGTAGAAAAACTACTAAAATAATCATTAATGGAACCATAAAGGAAACAGAAGAACCAGAACCTTTTTTTTTTTTTACAATTCCACACCTCATTTGCAACCCTGTTCACTTTTATAATGTAACATATTTCTGAGTTTCAAAGAGAAAGTTCTTGATTTTATCCATCAGTACAAGATTAAAAAAACAAACATGTTTTGTTTTTTTAAATAATAATTTGCAGATGAATCACGTACAAAACGGCCAAAAACATGTATTACATAAATAGGGTGGATGCTAGATTTGTGTTAACTTAAAATGTAAAAGGACACTTATATTTAATTTGTACTCTAACATTTATCTACGGACCTTGTGTGCCAAAATAAAATATGCAGGTCAGGTCATGGCAACAATTCTGTTCACAATAAATGTTACTGGGCAACAAAAATGAACTCTTGAAATTAAAACCAGACATTTGGATTTATTTTGACATAATTAATCACAATGTGTAATATGATCACGGTATCAAGATGTTCTAGAAATGTACAAATCAGGTAAATGTGTTTCCCACCTGTATTGATCTTGCTGGCAGACTCTCGTAAGTGCCACTGAACTCCCTGACTAATGCCCGTCTGGGGGGTGGCGAATGCATCCCAGCCCTGCGGCCGGCTGACGGTGTAGGCAAGGGGATACCCACGGGCTGGCCAGCCTGTGCAGAAGTCAAATTGGAATCTGGTGACAAAAAAAAGAAAAAGGATTATTCTACATTGAAAATCACATGCTTTTTGAGCTGCAAGTATGTGCATGTGGAATAAACAGTTGCTGAAACATGAGACACAAGGCCACTCAATAGAAAATCATAACAAACGCAGGGAAGCCTTTGTGGAAACGTCATTTATTATTTCCAAGTAAGCACAGACTTGTTTACCTCAGAACACATCCACAAGGTTTTCCAAATGGGGTGATTTCTAAAATCTGAAAACTGCTATACCAAGTCATTAAAGTCATTAGCAAAGTAATGACAATTTACACAAAACACCACATTTTCTTTAGTTTTTGCTGTTGTTGTTGCTTATTGCACTGGAAAAAGCCCTTGTTTGCAGTCACTGCTCTATTGTGGAGGTAAACTATGGTCACCATGGTAAATGTTTGTAGAGGCAATAATAAAGTTCAACATTCAGAACCAACACAGCAAGTTCTAATCCTTAAAGTTGTTAATTTGATGTAGGGCACAAGTAAATAATATATATGGCAACACTTAAGAACACAGTAAACATCTGAAGAAAGCACTTGTGGTAAAAGGCAGCAAAGTGATGCGGTGTGTGCGGACGGAAACCTGAGGTGCATGTTTCTACAACATCATGCCAACATGAAGGCGGAGGATGGGTGTGCAAGAGAATGTGTGCCAGGAGGGGGAAACGGGGCAGAGAAAAGGAGGGAATATTGGAGGGAGGTATGTAAATGCATGCTCAGTAAACAGAGATTGAGGGTTCGGGTCCAGATGGCAGCTGTTAACTCTGCTCACACGCACAGCTGATTAAAAACACATTGTGCTGTGCTCCACACTTACCCATAAACACACGCACACTTTAGCGGATAAAACATAGTTACATGAGTCAGACTACATGAACATATAAACATTTTTCTTTTTAGAGAAATTCCAGTTTTTGTGCTTTTTTAACTCTTTCTCTGCCATTGACGAATTATCTCATCGTTTATGAGAAAAGGTTTCCGTGCCACTGACAAGTTTCTACGGCTTTCCGTGATTTCACTGTTATACGGTAGGGGGCAGAAAACCCTAAAGGGCATAAAGCCTCCACTGAACAAACAAAGAGAAACAAATTTTGAAATGAAAGAAAGGGCTAAATTACAATAGCAAAATATATAAATGTATCTAACGGAATCAGGTTATTTCCAACATTTATCAAAACCCCAAAAATAAATGTACTCCAGAAACAAGCCGCTATGGGTACAACAACAAAACAACAAAATGTTACGCATCTCATGAACGAGGACATAATATCTCCAGATCAGAACACAGGTGAAGAAGAAGCAGAAACAAGTGATCTCATATGCAAGCAGAAGCATGTTAAAAATAATGTGATCATCAACATTAAACAGCATATAAATCAAAATGGCGTAATGTTACAGAGTGAAATGTCGCCCCAGTATGAGTTATAGGACTGTGAAGCTTTGGGGGTGTTAATGGCCTTGATCTAATCCATCTGTGTTTTGATTCATTGTTCTGAATCCATCTTTCTCAAAATGTTGCTTTTTTTAATGAAACCTACCCACATTCAAGTGCTAGTTAAAAAAAAGAATACATGAAGCTAGAATATATTTTGCATGTTCAGATATTTTTACAACAAAAGTCTGTGTGAAAATGACCAAAAACAACTTACTGACTTGGCTGACAAATTATAATAATTTAAAAAATAATTGTAAAAAGAAAAACACCCTGGAGGGAAAGAGTTAAAAGACATTCAAAAAGTCTCCTAAAATATGCAGAAGTTGTGTTTTGCCAATAGTTCAATGACAAATAAAGATTATTTGTGTTAAAAAAATTATGTTTAAATTAAATTAAAAACACAACAGTATTGATCTAATGACTACATTACGGTTTAACCATCGTCATGTAAAAACTAGTTAAATATTTTCCTTATACCTTTAATACACTACAGCTTATCCTTAAAAGAAATCAAATATATCTTAATGTAAAATAAAATATCGATTTTTGTTTCTAACTTGTTTCTCACGTTTCTAAGACCTGGATACACATGAAGGGCTTCTCTTGTCACGTGACAACAAAACGGCTTCAAGGATGCTGCTGATTACCCAGATTAACTTTTTTTTGTTCTTATTCAAAATATTATAAATATTTTACAGCAAAATCGATTCCTATCACATTTAAAGGTAATAATGAGCCAAACTACACTTCCAACTTTTTTCTTCTTTAAAAAATTTTTTTTATGAGTGGAGGGTTTTATGAGGTTTTTGTTCGGGTAGACAACAATAAAAATTGCTTTTAATTTAGAAATTGAAAATGTATGCATTTTAGTCAAAAGTTGTATGCGTTTTAAATTGGCGTCACCTCATTGTCTCACTTAAACTATTGAAATGCTTCAAAATACCAAAACAAAATATATTTATATTGTGCACATTCTGTAGGACGCTGAAATAATGATTGAAACGCTAATTACTTAAAACATAGATTATAGTCCCCTTAAATCAACCTATTATAAATTAATTGACAGCTCAACAGTTAGTCGTGCCTGTAGATTATGATTTACAGTTTTTCCACCAAAAAACATCGGTTACCAGCGCAGATCAATAACCACTCATATGCAGCATCCACTCATTCCATGTGTCCGGTGGCACTCGTACCGGCTGGCTCGTGATGCGTCTGGCCGCTCTCGGTCTCTTCTGGGCCGCAGCGGCTCTGGCGCGGCGGATCCTCCTCGAACACGAGCTTGAACTCGAACTCTCCCTCCTCCCATCCCGAGCCCGGCGCGGCCCCCATCTCTGCCTCCGAGAAAAGTTCGACCGAGACCGGCGACAGATAAATCACTGACCCTCTCTCACTTCTCAATATCGGCTCCGTCTAAAACTCATGGGAGCAATGCAGCTTTTCCACAATGTCACTGTGCGCGATCCACTTTTTCTCCTTCGTGCGCCTTCCTTGTATTCAGGCTACATTAAATGATTAAAAGTTATCCTCAAGCAGAAGTATCGCATTTGCATGGACCATTTTCTTATTTCCGCGTCGCTTTTGCTGTTTATCGGTTGCTCATCTCTTTATCTAACTTTTTTCTTCCCTGTAGAGTCGCTTGCGAATTCCGTGACAGTCGGTTATTATAACTTCATCTCACGAACTTCCATCGTCCAGAACCGTCGTCCATATTCACCGCATCAAGACCCACATACGTTCCCGTTCAATAAGAAATATCCGTAGAATTTACATTCACACCGTCATCCCTCCATCGTCACAGAACAAAAAAATTATATGAAGTTCTTTTTCGTTCTTTACCCTTAATTGCCTTTGGGCGGGTTCCTCGGTACCGTTACTCTCTCCCCATTGGCTATTTCACCTGTCAATCAACAGACCTTAACTTTACATGCCCGCTTTTGCTGCAAAGTGTGTTGATTGGCCAGTGAGTACAACTACATATTTTAGGGTGAAGTATAACTTTATGATACCCACAAGAATCTATTCCAACACACATTTTTTAAAGCAGAAACACATTCACTTCTGCCCAATACAGAATTCCCTGGATAGGCACCAGTGAAAATCTGGTCTGGCAAATAGTTTTTTAAGAAAAACATATTTCTTTTTCCTTTTCCACATACTTAACATGACATAGTGGATATTTTTATTTTAGACAAGACACTGATGCTAAAGGTTTGTCCGTCCATGACGTCCATGACAATCATTCTCTCTCCCTCGCTCTTCCCATCATACTTTCCCCCTTCACGTCCCTCCCCTTCCTTTTCCCCCAACACTTTATCCCAGTTCTCCCTCCTTTCCCTAACCCTGTAAGATCTGTTTCTCATTATCCTCTGTAGTCTGCTCTCTGTCTGAGACGGGAGATGAAAAACTTAAATAAACATGTTCTCTCTCTCTCCCTCATTCTCTTGCTCTCTGACAATTCTCACAATAATTATCTTTTGTCTTTATTTTAAAGCTGGTCTCATGTTTGATGCTTGGAAGTGAGATTTCCATGGCATCTGTTACTTGATAAGTTGATTTACAGAGGCATCTGGCCGGGATTCATCAGGGCAGGAATTGCATTCCTATTTAATTTAGTGGTGTGAATTCTGGAAGAGAATGGAGAGCATATAAAGAATGCAAACCTTTTTTTAAGATCTTATGGTCTTAAACACAGGGCTTGATTGTAAGACGGCCCATTTCATCTAGTTATATAAATATCAGAGCATGCGTGAAAATCTCATCAGCAACAATGTATGCTGACTCCAACTATACATACCATCTACTAAGAACAAAAGCATATCTGTGGGAGAATGTTGCCATCATGTGGACAACAAAGATAGATAGTATGTTTGGTTCCCACACAGCCTCCAATCACGTCACAATGACATATATGCAAATTTTAGTCACTATAAACTTCATACAAAGCAATGATTAAGCTCCTCACTTTGGTGCTCCATTGAACCCGGTCATGAGAGTTTGAGAAGCTTATGTTACTCATGGGAAACAGGTCACTGAATAATGACCCCAAGGTCAGAAATAAGGAAGTGTATTTTCCCGCTAAGTTTGCCCCTCTTCTCTTCTCCTCTCTTCCCCCCAACCCCCCACTCCCCCTCTCTTTCTCTCAGAAATTTCTCATATATATTAGTAGTTTCCTGTTTGGAATTAAAGTGGCATATTTTCAGTAACACTCGTTGAAAGACATATACGTCATGCAATGAGTGTGTGTGTTTGTGTGTGTAAACCTAATTCCCTATTCATTCCCATAGTTTTTTTTTTTTTGCATAGCGAAACCCTAAAAGAATCATTCCGGGTTTCCCAAATATCACATCAATTGCAAACCATCCAATCAATTCCGGATGGACAAATTCAAGTCCTGTCCAACATTTTTTCTTGTCTGAGAACCTGTTTTACTTATGTCACAACAGGAAAGAAAAGTCTGTCGTAACTTCTGTTCCATGCTGACCTTAAAAGTGTGAAGAAGGTTCTTCATGGAACCATAATGCCAAACCTTTTTTTAAGGATGTAGAGTAATGTCAATGCTTACAAGCGCTAAAAGTTCTACATTTTCTTGGATGAACTTGACCTTTGTGTTCTTCTCTGCTCTTCTATTTAATACCTTCTTGGTAATAATATACAGCTTCAAATGACTGTCTAAAAAGATGAGTTGTATGAACCACTTGTATGATGCTCTTTCTTCTTCTTTTCCCTTTTTGTTTATTTAAGTAATTTTGGATCTCAACATTACCTTTCCTTAGTGATTTTCATTATATAGAAAACAGTGGCCATTCTTCAAAATATCTCTTTTTGTGTTTCACATGATAGTGATCATATTTGATTAATTAATTTTTAAATCAAGATATTTATGTTTCAGTAAAAAGTTGTAAACTCTCAGAAAAGACAAAGCAGGTAAGAGCAGGTAGAAAGAACAAGCCGAGGCATGGATGTACTACACCTCATTTACTCCTTCCTGCATTCTTCTTGAATGCTGTAGCCTGCAGGTTAGAAAAAAAGATCTTTGTGCTTTCATTAAAAAAAAAGACATGGACAAATTGGTGTGTTGAAACATAGGGAGGAGAAAGAGGATGGCAGGGAGGAGTAAATTTGAACACGATGTCAGAAGACTAGCCGTTTTGTCTCAGAAAGAAGCAGTAGGGCATTGATAATTATTAGTGTTTCATTTATTAAATAGATTATATAAAATTTGATACAGTGAGATACAAGAAACAAGAACTTAACAGAAGAAAGAAATCAAGAGACCAACTTGAAGACCACACAACCTAACCAGCTCCATCTGGTCACTTCAGGGAAAGTACATTTCAGCCATTCGGATCTAATCAAGTGTATTGGTGAGTTACAAGAACCCTTTTTGATTTTCAAAATGGAAATACATTACAGTCTTATTTCTCATAATCTGCCTGCAGTTTTCCATTTTCTCAATTTTTGACCTTTCAGGCCACTTTCTGTTGATGCAACTCTGTCCAATTTGTCAATTTCACACATCTTTGTCGTTGTGAGGTCAGCAACATGCGAAATCAGAACCAACTGATGGCATTCCAGACTGGACAATCTTATTTTCTTACATTTTAGGGATTACAATACTAAATAGGCTCACCACTGTTCAGTTTACAAACACCATCCTTATTCAATTTCTTTAATTCCCTTGCTTTACCTGTGTTCTTTTAACTTTATTATTTTCTTGACATTTGCTGAAAAAAAATACAATTTTTGTTGAGTTTTAGCACTTTTAGATAGCAGAAACTTTGGGATGAAAATGAGGACGTGATCTTCTGATCAGTGGATATTACAGCATTTCTAGTAGTTGAATTTAAGATCACACCGCACGTTGAAGCACGTTGTTTCCATGTCTTTTTTCTCCATTGAAGGCAGATTACTGGCTGAATTTCAATAATTATATGGCTGCTGAAAGCCCATCCTTGATACTGACTCATACTTTATTTGCCTGTTGAAAGAACCATTATTAAAGATAAAAATATGCAATAATTCATTGTACATCATCATCAAAACTGATCATGCGTCAATAAAACAAAGGTACTTTAGAAAGTAAAAGTACAATGTAAAGTTTAATTAATTTTTCAAATATTTTTCAAGATTATTGTAGGACATTTTACAATTTCTTTTGCTTAAAAATGTCATGTTTAATTCAATGTTGCTTGCCATTTCTTTGAAATTATTTGGGAAATTAACAATTGAATGATTGGTGAAAATAAATCCAACAGCATTTTTTTTTGTAAAACAAAAACAAACAAATACAAATTGGTGAATACATAATGTTTCCTAAGCTAGTTTGCTGATTTTACCTGTTGTGAGAATAGTCTGTTGGCTGGTCTTATCAGGATTTTAGCAGTTATCATAGGGGTATGTGGGCTATATGTTTATAAAAGAATTTCAAGCTTCAAAAAACATTGCTTTCTGATTCATCAGTTCTTCTGAAGCCTTCCTCATGGGATCAGAAAATGGGAATACCATGGAGAATGCAACAATGAATACTGACGGTAAGAGCATTGTGGCTAACAGTATTTCTGTTACCTTTGGGGCCCTCATCCTCAGCATCGTCTTCCTCCTTGGTGTTCCTGGGAACCTCTTCATTATCTGGAGTATCTTAGCACGTTCCAGAAAACGCTCTGTCACCACCCTGCTAATCTTCAACCTGGCGTGTGCAGATGGTTGTCTGATGTGCCTGACGATTTTCTTTATAATTTACCTAGCCATGCAGAACTGGATTTTTGGAGGTGTCATGTGCAAGCTGCTTTTCTACTTGTGCAATACAAACATGTACGCTTCTATAATGATCATTATGCTGATGAGTCTACACAGACTAGTAGCAGTCGTGTGGCCAACATACTTGACTGCTTTTACCCGTAGACGAATGGTATTACTTGTACTCGGGGGCATGTGGATTATCGTCTTTTTTTTGGCACTTCCGGCTTTGATATACAGACGAGAAAAAACAGAGAAGAATCGCACAGAGTGTGCAACTGATCACCAAACTCCGCAGCAAGTGAGTGGTTGCTCTTTGCTCTATTGATACTTGAAAACTTGACTGGTCAATCCAAGATCCATAACAATGTTGTACATCAAAAAAATCTTGCTCTTGCAGACTTGCTCTCGTTTCATATAAACCAGTGATTCTCAACCAAGGGCCCTGAGTATTTAATTGAAATAATTAAACATTAAAATAACAAAAAACACTTCAAGGTGTAAAGAAATTATTACGAATTTGTTTTATTAAACATGTAGTTCTTGAAACTTCTGAATGCATTCACATAAGCTATATTTTAAGTTTATATATTTTTCACACCTTTAAATATTTTGTTGGGCCAATGGGGGCCTTCCATTCTAAAAGGTTGAGGTCCACTGATTGAAAAAGTAACTAGTGGTCTTGCATTTGAGTTCATTGTTAAGTTACTTCAGTAGATTTCAGTATTAAAATCACTGTACAATAACATACTGTTGAATTACTAGAATATAAACTATTCCAGATGAACCATGTTAATTTTTTTTATGATCTGCTGACTGCATCCTCTTTACAAAATGTCACTATGAATAGGTGGTATTCCAGTTCACGCTTGAGACCGTGGTGGGCTTTCTGGTCCCATACATGGTCATAGTCAGCAGTTATGTGTGCATCCTTCGCCGCCTCAGACAGACCAAGTTCAAGAGAATGATACGATGCGAGAAACTTATTCAAGCCATCGTTGTCACATTCTGCATTTTTTGGCTTCCTTATCACATTATAAATATTGTGCAAGTAAGTATTTAAATCTGTCAATCTTCACAAATTGTGAAATTATAGTACTCTTTTTAATTTCTCATTTGTCTTTGGGTAGGTAGTAGCAGCACTCTTAGAGGGTTCAAAAACCAAAAAAATGTAAGTGTATGCTAAAGATTTTAAAGTACATACATTTCTGAGAATCAACCACCTTTGTCCATCCCCAGATTGGATAATATTTGGCAATCCACTCGAGCGGTTACATCTGCTCTGGCTTTTATCAGTAGTTGTGCCAATCCTGTCCTCTATGCTTTTGCTGGACGTTCCTACATCAAAGCTGACGGCCTGGCATTCATAGCAAGACTGTTTGAGGGCACAGCGTTGGACTATGGTGCCCGAAGAAGCCAGACCAGAGAAGTTATCAGACTTTAAGTTGTATTGATGGGTGCAGGGAATAAATACAAGGGGAAATAAATGTACACGTTTCTATATTAAACAAGTTTTTATTTTAGGACATTTAACTCCATTGTTAAGCTACTTCTCAAGTCTGTCAAGTTCATAACTCAAACTTCTAATTGCTGTACTACTGGAATACTCCTTGCACATTTGAAGCTACACATTTAAAACAAATAAAAACAAACTTGTATTCTCATGTAAATAGTTTATTTACAGAGTACTCATTCCTCACATCAGTGTGCACATTCACTCTTTACAACTCTGTGACTGACATTAAATGGGCACAAGTGTTTAGTTAAACACTTTAGGAAGGTTTAAAAGGTGAAATGGCAAAATCATTTAGACACTCAAATTTAAGGAATATGCATCACAAAGCACTTGCTCAAAGGATTGAGCACCCGATCTTATGAATTTGAAATTAACAGTACACAAATCACACTTCAGATATAACAATTTATTGTAGCAATTAATTAGTCATTTACAATACATACTCTAGGGCACCTGTCAAAATGAGACCACAGGCAACTCAAAATGTACAAGTCTCCAAGTAACAATTACATATTCTAACCATCGTTGGTCTCCAGCAGGCCAATTTAAAAGTTAAAATGGAAAGCCACCACAAAAAAAAAAACCATGTAAAGAAATTAATACAAGTTAGAATTGGAGAACCACACCTTACTTGATTTCCTTGGAGTTTTAAAAGTTGTGGCTCCTGCACAAGAAGAAAAGACGTTAGAACATCCAGAATAAACTGAGGTTCATTTACACTAATGAGCACTTTTTCAGAGCATGTCAATGAAGTCACTAAATATCATAAACACGGACTCATGCAATTCATCAATTTGGTGCAAGACAGGAACACTAGAAAGCTGAGATTTGGACTCACCTCCATGATTTCTAAAGTTGATCTTCCTGCAGAACATTAGCAAAGACGTTAGAACATTCAGAATAAACTGAGGTTCATTTACAGCAATGAGCACTTATTTCAGAGCATGTCAATGAAGTCACTAAATATCATAAACACGGACTCATGCAATTCATCAATTTGGTGCAAGACAGGAACACGAGAAAGCTGAGATTTAGACTCACTGAGATTTGGTTTCCATAAAAGCAGATCCCTGTAAAATAAGAAATAAGTCACATTAGAATGTATTCTGAGGGAAATTACATCTCATGGCTTTATTCTGCAGCTTTAACCAGTCAGTGCAGTAGGTTTGAAATCATTAGATTCATGTGAAACACGGACTGCAAAATCATCAGGTCTAGGTTGAGCAGCTGCAGACTGTTCAGACTTCACCTATAGTTTTGTACGTTTTCTAAAACTGACGGACTTAGACATTTTTCACACAATACAGCTAAAACTAAATTAAACTATTGAGGACATAACCACAACATTGAGAATTACCAGCATCAAGGATGTTACTAAAGCATGAGGCCAAATCTAAAACCAAGTTTGTACATTAAAAAAAAGTTGAAGTGGATTTTTAAGTTGTCCGGATAAACTGACTCAAGTATGAGTTGTAATGAGTAACATCCACTTTAGTGTTCCTGCATAAATGCTAAAAAAATAGCTCATTTTGTTTGCTGGTGTAACACCAAGTGAGTCTTTGGATAGAAACACTGGTAATATTAAAACATATCATGACACCTTTGATCGTGTTATGATATAGTTGGGTTAATCACTCACTAGAACAGGGGTGGGAAAACTATTTGTCTTGCGGGCCACATTGGTTTCTTAAAACTGACAGAGGGGCCGGGTTGAAGGTCGTACCTGTGCATTTACTTAGAAGAAATCCTAGAAAAACCTGTATAGTTTGGTCTTAAAACACTCGACTGGGACACGTGAAATTACAATAAAACAATATTAATACAATTTAAGCGACAGAAAAAACATAATATGCAATGTGACTGAATCATATATTTGCCTCAGCTCTAGATTGACGATCACAGGTGTACAATTAACTGACCTCTGGAAAAAAGGAAACTAACCAATGACGTTTGATGTTACTATTACAAGAGCAAGTCCTGCCCCATGACTGACAAAAATAAGTGCTTGCGTGAACAAAAACAGCAGTCAAGAGTGGGTGAATGTTCGCGCGCGTGCGAATGATTAAAATGAGCTCGCAGGTACCCGTATTTTCGCGTGTAGCTCTGTTTTCCGCTCACGAATGTAATTTACACGCGCGCAAACATTAGTTTTGCGCTCGTTCCTTTTTAGCACGGAATTAACGCCATAAAGGGAGGTGTACAGTTGTTTGCGACACACGCCTACTCTCAGCCACAGCTTTAGCGCCACTGCCGCGACAGAATGACATTACAGGGAAATGTAAAATGAAGGAGGTTTAATACAGGTTCGGCAAGTTCGGAGGGCCGGATTAAGCCCAACGGGCCGGATATGGCCCGTGGGCCGTAGTTTGCCCACCCCTGCACTAGATGAATAAGTTTGATTTCTCAAGGTGATTGGTTTGGTAAGTGCCATATCAGCACATGGATGCTTGTGTGGGACGGCTATTGTTAATATTTGATTTCAAAGACATAAGTTTTTACAGTATGACTTTCAAACAGATAAACCCCCACCCAGGTTACTTGTAGTATTGTCAATTTACTGGGTAGAGAAATTGAATTCCATTTTACCTTTTCCACTCATCAGGCAGAGGCTCAGGGTTTATGGGTTGTGAGCGGACATGTTTGTTGAATAGCAAAGGCATGGGGAACCCCTACAGCCTGCCAGAAAATACATCATACAGGCAGCCTGGTACAGGAAAAAATATGGAATATGAAAACTTAAGACTATTGATCTCAGACTGTTCTTTAAGACAGCTAGTGTCAAAAAGAAAACCCTACCTTATTGGATCTCTCTGCTCACATTATTTTCAAAAGTTAAGGTTCCTGCATAAGAAAAATTAATGTTAGAAAATTCAGAATAAACTTAATTTAATTTACACTAATGAGCACTTCGTTTCAGAGCATGTCAATGAAGTCACTAAATATCATAAACACGGACTCATGCAATTCATCAAATTGGTGCAAGACAGGAACACGAGAAAGCTGAAATTTGGACTCACCTCCATGATTTCTAAAGTTGATCTTCCTGCAGAACATTAGCGAAGACATTAGAAGATTCAGAATAAACTGAGGTTCATTTACAGCAATGAGCACTTATTTCAGAACATGTCAGTAAATTCACTAAATATCATAAACACGGACTCATGCAATTCATCAAATTGGTGCAAAACATTATCACAAGAAAGCTGAGATTCTGACTCACCGTTTCAATAAAAGCAGGTCTCTAAAATAAGAAATAAAATCACATTACAATGTATTCTGAGGGAATTCATTACATCTCATGGCTTTATTCTGCAGCTTTAACCAGTCAGTGCAGTAGGTTTGTAATCATTAGATTCATGTGAAACACGGACTGCAAAGTCATCAGATCTAGGTTGAGCAGCTGCAGAATCGAATCAGGCTGGAAAATTAAATCAATAATATATAGCCGGATACAATGAGTTATCTGTCGTTAAAGCAGATGCAATTCTCAATGCAGCGACTACTAAAACGCCTACTCCAAAACGTTTTTAGGTTTCAGCATTGCTGTAACAGCAAGTGCACACGTGTTGGGGTGCCAATTATTTTTGGACTGTAAAAAAACATGAAAACGCCATATCACAAACATATTCTGCTTTCATACGGCTAAATACACCGGCAACAGATACAACATCTCAAAAACGTATTGTTTTTAGCATTGCTCTAATTAACTATGACTCAAAAGCTGTACTTACAGAAAAAGTTCAAATGGGTCCATCACGCCGGTATGATTATGAAAACGCATTCTTTTAAGTGTAGCTATAAACGTTTTTTAAAACTACATAAACCGTAGATAATAAACATCTATAAGATATAAAAACTTCTCGACTAAAGGTAAAACAAGTAATATAATTAAAATACAACTCAAAGCGATTAGTACGATGACTACGCACAACTAGTTACTACACCGTTGAGCATTGCAAGCAGAAAGGACAATACTGCAGCATGAGTCCGAATTTATCTCTGTCCGACCACGTGTTTCCTTAGAAAATGCGCTTCCGGTTCCGCTTCCCCACCTTATAAATTATAAACTGGAGCTCAGTAAATTTATTCGGGACTCTGACGTGATGTGACATATGTATATCATTCTTATATTGTATGAATTGTCAGTAGACTGTGTAATGCATTTAAAACAGTAGTTGTAACAATAATTAAGAATGAACAATAATTCCAAAGGAAATTGTAAGGGAAGTGTGTTTTAATGGTTTATATTATGTATAATATAGCATTAATTGTTGATAAGGAATATTATAGTTGTAAAGTTAAGTACTGTACAGAAATAAATTGCCACCCTTATCAACATGGCTGCGCTTCCGCTCCAGTGTGTGTAGATCACGTGGTACACGACCTTCGTAGGCACTGGAGGCAGAAAGATGTGAAAGAAGTGGATTTCTGCAAGACTTAAGACTAAACGGACTGTACAATCATAATGAGAGTTGTAATAGGTATATCACATCTCATATTGATTTTCGTGTTATCACTGCATGATAGCGTAACAAACGTAGCGCGTGCTGTTTACTTGTGTGTAACACTCAGAGCCTCTTTGTATAGAAACAAACTCCTGTAATATTAAAATATCCTGCAACCTTCTTTGATCTTGTGATTGTGTTATGACATGGCTGGTTTCATTTATCAGTTACTGGGTAAATTGGTGATATTTCTTAAGGTGATCTGTTTCGTAAGTGCTGTAACTGCGCATGCGTGTGTACACGTGCGCGCGATGGCTATTGTTATTGTTATTACTGGGCTGCAAATACCATATGTGAAAATGTCATACTCTGTAAATATAATCATTCACACGGTAAATTATTGTACTTTAGATTCCCTGTTTGCTTGTACAATTAATAAAGCATAACTTTTCTAACTTTTCCCACTCTCATCAGGCGGAGGCTCGGGGTTTGTGGGTCGTGAGCTGACACGTTTGTTAAAGAGCAAAGGCCATGAAATCACAATCATATCCAGGCAGCCTGGTCCAGGAAAAATAACATGGGTATGATGTAACTTGCATATATTGAGTATATTGGTTTGCATAAAAGTACTACACCTGTACTTGTGTTTTTTTTTTTTTTTTTTGGTATCTGTAAATAGATCAGTGGTGAATCTATCTTTACCAGCCAAAATAATAATACTGTACATTTCCTTGTGAGTCCCGGCTCAGTTCAGAGTTTTTCACTAAACGTGTGATGCATAATGACCTCTTAAAAGTAGAGTTCAATGTAAATGTTGGTGATGAGGCAACTTTGACATCAGGGGTTGGAACTAAACTCTGCAGGCTGTGGCCCTTTACAAACCGAGTTTTGGACCCTTGAGTACCTAACCTACGTTTGCTCTTCACAGGCTGATGTAGAGTCAGGAGGCCTCCCACCATGTGAGGGTGCTGTAAATCTAGCAGGGGAGAACATTATGAACCCTATGAGATGGTGAGGACATTTTTCTTCATTGTATATAAATAATTATGTAAAAACACTCACCGATCTTCGCTCTAATATGGTTCTGTTAAAATTATTGTTGTATTTGACACTCTAGGTGGAATGACAATTACAAAAAGGATCTGTTCTCCAGCCGAGTAAATACAACCAGAATTCTTGCCCAAGCTATTGCTGCATCACCTACACCGCCACATTCATGGGTGCTTGTTACAGGAGTAGGTAAATAAATGGTGCTGTATTAGCAAGCTAGACAAATTATTATTATTTTTTATTCAATAATACAAAGTAGTAAGGTAAAATTATTTGCCGTTTTTCTCTTATTTTGTGTTTAGCGTGTTATAAACCTAGTCTTCAAACCCAGTACACCGAAGAGAGCAGTTGGACACCATTTGACTTCCTGTCTCACCTGGTGAAAGAGTGGGAGGGGGCAGGACAACTTCCTGAAAACAGTGCTGAGAAAACAAGACAAGTGATCATCAGACCAGGTAACTCTAGACAAATGTCTCATTCAAAATGGAACACAGTTGTTTTTTAATAGTAATATTTGTACAATATTACTGATTTTACAGTATTTTTGATCAAATAAATGCTGCCTTATTGAGCATGAGAGATTTCTTTTAAAAACAAGTCTTACCTAACCTAAACTTTTGAATGTTAGTGCAATTATGTAATTTCTTCCACTCATTTGCAGGTGCAGTGTTAGGGCGTGACGGTGGTGCCATGAAACAGATGATGATTCCCTTTTGGCTTGGCCTGGGTGGGACGCTTGGCTCGGGACGACAGCCCTTCCCTTGGATTCATGTTTCAGACCTTGCTGGCATCATTGCCCATAACTTGGAAACCCGTGAAGGATCACCATCCACAGAGCCAGATGTTTTTAATGGAGTTGCACCTGCATTGAATACAAATTTTGAGTTCACTAAAGAGCTGGGCAGGGCTCTAAAAAGACC
Source organism: Rhodeus uyekii (assembly GCA_037043235.1). Lineage (NCBI taxonomy): Eukaryota > Metazoa > Chordata > Actinopteri > Cypriniformes > Acheilognathidae > Rhodeus > Rhodeus uyekii. The sequence goes on from JAWRVZ010000035.1 coordinate 1,671,586, forward strand.
TACTATCTTCCCTGTTCCTGGCTTTTTCTTGGATGCCGTCCTCGGTTCTGAGAGAGCTGTTATCCTCACACAAGGCCAGAAAGTAGTGCCCAAGAAAACTCTTGAGTCAGGCTTTGAGTTTCAATACCCAAATCTTACTTCTGCTTTAAAAGAAATTGTTGGATATTAATGATCAGTCAAAACAGATCAGAGACCTGGGGAGATTTTTTTTTTATATGCATACTAGTGCAGTTATAGCATATCATTTTTAAATTTGAATTAAGCATATAAAAAATAAAGCTTCCTTGCACAAAAACGACTATGTTATCAGTTCCTTTGATTGTCTGTTCCTCATAAGAACAAGTTATATTTGTCTTTGTGTACAAAATGAGCACTGCATTTGTAAATAAATGTCTACATGAAATGTTTTGAGTCCAGCTGTGGTATCTTTTGAGTATAATCCGTCATTAGATAATCATAGCAGATGTGATGTCTCTCGTGACTTTGAGTGGCTATATTTGGATAATCCATGGGGTCATCCTCTACATGGAACGTTTACATATTTTTCATCTGAAACTACCAACAATGTACATCAACAAAAACAAAGGGACCTCAACAAAAGATCTGAATGGGCACAATTAACACACACTAGCTTAGATTTACTTATATGTGCTATTAGTTATATAATACACCTGGTCACCAAATTATGATTTATGATGTGATTTATGGATATAATTTATGTCTAGCTGCCGCTCAAACTGACTGGTCAGTGGTTGTCAGACATGTTTTATGGCTAAATGTATGTGTGCCGTGGCCCTGTTTGACACATATAATATTTTAAACACTCCAAGAATTAATTATTTTATTGATACGTTTCATTTGGAATAATATTATGTGTATCAGAAGAACATGAGTGTTAACAAACACCTTGAAACACATGCACCAGACACGTCGACTGCAATACAGTAGGAGATAGAAAGTAGAAAACTGGGGATCTGGGGTCTCATTCATAAAACTGTGAGTAGGATCCCTACTAAAAGTTTACGTATGCCTAAAAGTCAAAAATGGCATACGCCAAAAAATAAAAAAATGTAACCATCTTTGTCGCTAATTCCCTTTGTCTCCAGAATGTGCGAACTGTAGGGGATTTACAGTTAAGACCCGAGGACCAGATATGTTGAATGAAGACCAGGAGTCAGAAGTGCAGTCAACAGAAGACATTTTAGTGAAGTTTAGTTTGCAGTTTCATCAGCAGAAGCCAGCTTCAAGTCTCACAAGGAGTTTGTAGGCCGCCCCCCTTACAATAACATTGTTACAGCAATTATACTCTAACAGAGGCTAATAACCACGTCATTGATGACGTTTAAATGATTCTGATTGGCTAAGAAAGAAAGATAAACAAAACTAGTAATTTTCCACACAAGAGCAGACAGTCTGAAGCATATCTTCGTTGATCACATGGTTGACGGGTTCGTGACGCGGCTTGTCGAGAACAACAAGTTTTATGGTGCCAGTGAATCGCCTCACCAATACTGACCATAGTAACGCACACACACAGATACACCGCTTCTCCAAGGCTGAACTCGGCTCAGGCTCCAACTATCAACAGAACCTTCCCAAAACATTCTGATAACATGTTCTATCTGTTGAGACGTGCAGACCATATTCATCCTTACTCTATGGAAAACTACAGAAAGTAAAGAAGGCTTTTTAACTAATAAAAAGCCCTAACTTGATTATAAATCACTCTTTACAACTCATTCAAATAAGAAAAGGAAAAGAAAAGAACATATGAAAAAAGACAAAGAAAAGAATATAGGAACAAATAAAATAAAATAAAATAATACATATATACAAGCGGCAATGGATTTCCGAATCGTCCCTACAGAACGCACAGCTCAAAGTTTGCTTCAAGGTCCTCAAATTCTCCCATCAAGTTTGTTTTTTATAGATCACAACCTTTGCGTGGAAACTGGCATACATACGTTTCCAGCCCCGTTTTGTGCGTACGCACGCTTTATAAATGAGACCCCTGGTGTCTGGACACTGATCATGCTAAAATGCAAACGTGGTCTTTCTTCTTGTGGAAGATAAAACAAAGCCGTCATCCTCGCTCAGCATGATAGAAGATAGGACTGAGCTCTATGCTACAACTCTCTACAATCAGTTTTTTAGACCAAACACTGATTTTGACACTGAGGTGTTAACAAGGTAAAACTTGCTAGAGTGACTTTCATCCCAACAATCAAAGGAAACCATAGCCATCGACAGACTGGAAGGAGCTAGATAGCCAGAAGAGGTTCAATTGCATTAAAATGCCAGTCTGGGGTGAGATTTAACCTCCATAAATATGTCCCACATATAACTATAACATAAATTAAACCTGCATTTGATTGACACACATGAGCTGCCAACTGAGTGATAAATCTAACCACAAAACAGCCATTGACAACCACTGGCCAGCCGAACAGGGTGACAGCTCACATACATTTAGCTATAAAACATGTCTGACAATCACTGACCAGTCAGTTTGAGCGGTAGCTGGACATAAATTGTAAGACATTGGAGACAAGGTGTATTATATCATTACTATTACTCAATATGCTTCTATGGAATGTATCGTACTACTGCTTCCTATAAAACTAAAAATATGACCTATCGTATTAATAAAATCATGTTATTGTCAAAATCAATTATTTTGAGATACAGCACAAAAGTAACACTTTGCAGAACTAATTGTGGAAAGTTTAAGAGCCTTAACTATCCAACAATGCACATATATGAAAATACATATGAAATATTTTTGAGAAGATTGCATGTCTGGTTGCATGTATCTTGGTATACTCCATGCAAAACTATTTTAAACAGTATTTTGCTATAAAAAAGTAATCATTTTTAAGCAAGTAGCTATTAATGTAATGTTATTTTAAAATAAAAACTAGCAAAGGCAAAAGGTGTTTAAAATGGTGACATTTTAAATACACAATTTCCCTTATCCAATAATGTTTTTTTGGTACCACAAGAGCAAGAGGTATTGTACAGTCAAATTATTTACGGCATTTGCTGCCAGAAAAGAAATAATCAGTTACATATTTTTTATGCTTTTAAAACATTACATTACATATTTTAACACATTGATTCCAAGGGGTTTGTGTATAACTTTAAATCTGTAAACTGTAATAAAATGTGATTTGTGTAAATGATATTTTCCAAATAAAATAGGTAATTGCGAATGTATTAACGTTCCAAAATATCATTCATGAAAATTGCACATGAAAAAGATCTAAGACACGTCATGCCTCAACTACCCTATCACTGCAAAGTAATTTACATAAATACAATCCTGAATGTTTGACCGATTTTCATGTACAATATTCTCACATACGACATAACAATGCAGGGAAAATAATTGTACCCGGGAAAATTAGCTTTCTGAAATGTTTTATAACTTTACATATAATAAATATTTTACTTTTCATCACCTGGCTGTCTCACCATCAATGTAAAGCATCGGTTGGCAGCGACCTTAATAAACATGTCGCAGACTACGTCACTAGTCAGAGCGGAAGGAAGCTCACTGTAGAGGTCACGTGCAGAGTGTTCGTCACTCGACCAATTACCTCGGGGAAGGTCTGAGACTAGAGCCAATCGTTGTCCTTGCAGGACATCATCTGATTCGGATGAGCGAGCGCACAGTAAATGTGGGTCACGGCGCGGTGTTCTCGCACGAGATGTTGATTCATGCGCACATTTCAGCAGATCAACTGATGCGATCCCCGCTGACTTGGAAACACTCGCGGCTGGCAAATGAGTTCGATGTGTGAGCTAGCACAACGTGCTAGAACCCAATTCAGACTACTCTCCCTCCGCTCTTTTAAAAGGTCATGTACGTTACACTTGTACTTTGTAAATGATTATTAATGTGTCTATTACGTGTTTATTACGATTAAATAAAAAAATAGAATGCTTGTATAACACATACATATTTAGAAATATATGTTCGCTCTGCCTTGAAGGAAATTATGCACCATGAAATCAAAACTTATTTTTATGGAATACAACAGTATTTATATTCACAATCTGCACATACTAACTTTTTTAATTCATGTGCCCTCATACTTTTTTAATCAAAATAACTTTCGTTCCTTCTTGCAACAACATCTCTTAAACCCCTTAACTGTTGTTTATAACCTGTAACGCACATGAAATCAAACCATTAGCAAACCACAACCATCCAATCGATACCTGATGGACAAAATCAAGTCCTGCCTTTCTTGTTCAGTAGTTGTTTTACTCCAATGTAACAGTAACGAAGAATAGACTCCATAACTTCCATTATGCTGACTTTAAAACATATTGGATTTTGCGCATTGGGTTCAGTGCAATAGCAAATCACAATCAGGTTGCGTGGATGAACTAGTGTATTTGGAAATAAACATTACAAAAAGTCAACTGTTATCTGCAAACACTGCATTAACAGATTATCCTTGATTTTCTCATTGCGTCTCGTCATTTGTAGCATCATCTTCTGCATGAAATATTGGCAGCAGATCTCCCCAGTCACTGCTACGAGCACATCTGTACATCTCCCTGTTCAAATACACAACACAAATCATTGTTAAAACAACCTTTGTGATCTGAATCTGCATAGTAGTATAGGAGGAGGTAATTGACTAATAATGTAAATCTATTAAATTAAAGCATTACTTACTTTCCATGATGACGGGCCGTTACAGCAAGTTGTTTGAGTTCCCCATTGGCGCAGCACAGCTGACACTGAACATGTCTGGGTCGGCGGCGGACTTGTGCGATCAGTCTGGCCATGTCCCAGTTCTCAGTCTCCTGAGCCTTCTCTCCATCTGACCTGGATATAATCAGGAAACTGAACTTTTCCTGCTGCCTTTCTTGGCTCTGTAATGATTGAATCATATAGAGAAATGGGGAAGATAAATAACTACCTTCTGAATAACCAAAACTTTGACGTCTTGTGAATTATGAAATGTTAATTCAAGAAGAATGCCACAATTGAAAAGTGAACTGCTTTAACACGGTTTTGAACTTACCCGAGATAAGGGTAGAGAATAGTAGAACTGAGAGAAGTTACAAGGTGCTACAGGTCGCTTGATCAGCTTGGGACAAGGCAGCTCATGAGTGCACTGTTCAAAATTAAACCCAACATTAGATCTTGTCAGCCACATTTCAATATATCATCTTAATGGATTAAATAAGAATGGTTTTAATGAGATTTCAACGCACAGGGGCAAATACAGATGGTCTCCTCAAGTCATGCTGTACCTCCTCTTCTCTCTATATTTATAGAGTAAAAGTTTGAAAGAAATTACATCAGACACTTTCTGGCATTTCTGAAAGATGCAGTTTTACCACTACCACTTGAAACAGAAAGACAAATTTAGCACTTTATAAAACAGCAAAAAAACTCAGATCGTACGTTAAGTATAGCATTTCTGGCTTCCATAAGGATTTGATGGCCATCCTTGGTTCCATTCTCCACCAATACCTGCAAAAAATACCAAGAACTGCATTAAGAAACCGTAAATCTTTTTAAGTAGCAGTATTATTTTTATTGTTATTTAAATAAAGTATTTACAGTATTAATATTTTGGATTAGCTTTTGTTTTTATATTTTCTCTTTTCATTTTATTTTCATAATAAAGTATTAGTTTCTCAGTTTTAATAATTTTAACATTTTTAACAAGTATATTTCCAATTTTGTAAAAATTAGATTTTAGCTTCTTTCTTTTTTTCAATTAACCAAAATATTTTTAGTAGTTGTAGTTAATAAAAACATTGCAAGATAGCAGATAAAAACCGACATTCCATAATCACCATTCCACATTAAATTAGTTTAACCGTTAATAACTCGAGCATCATCACTCACAAGGTAGGAGTTGGTTTTTCTCCAAAGTGTGAAAATAACATTGAGTCGTTCATTCAGAGTAGCCAGTTCTGACAACGAGAAAGCGGCTAACACAAGATCAAACTGCACCTGTGGAAAGGAAATACCTTCGCTTTATTCAGCTGTGGAAAACCAATGTATGAATTGGGCAAATAAATGAAATCAAGGATGTCAGATGAAGATACCTTAGGTGAAACAGGGAGGAACTGGCGGAAATATACTTGTTTGATTACTGGATTCCCAATCTCACTGCCCCCTGTTTGGTACAATCCAACATTTTTGTCTGTAGATCTGTTTATATAGCACTGTACTTAAATGTTTGACAGGATGATCTTACCTCTGAGAAGTTCTTCTGCCAAGGTGTTCATGTCTCCAGAGCTGTCTACACACATATACTCCTTCAGAGAGTCTCCCCAGAGGGAGTGTGACGCCCTGAATGAAATAATAAAATATAATATCAATCACCTAATCTAATCTTAATCTTATCAATCCAATGGGTTTTAAATCATACTCACCATGTACCTGTCCCGAGTCCTGAGCCGAAGTCCAGTAGAGAATATGGTACAAAGAGAGGATTTCTCTTCTTAATCTGAGATGTATATCAGAAACTCTCTGTTAACTTCAGAAAAAACTTCAGAAAAACAGAAATGACTGTTATTATGCATTAAATACCTCATTTAATGCTCTGAGGACAGCAGCATAACCACCGGCGAGTCTACCAGCCATATACACCAACCCAAGATCTTCATTGTACCTTGAAACACCGGATAAAATAAGCCATCAAATAAACCCTCACAGTCCCATTCTATGACAAATGTTCCATACTGATTTTGTATTTGTACCTTAGGGGAGTCCTGTGGTATGTTGTTCTTCTCAGTTCAGATAATACTCTGCTTTTTATTCGAGCCTCTATTTTGTGGTCAATGCTATCTGAAGAAAATATTTAATAATAACTGTTTTTTTATATACAATCTTCAGTGTACCGTCCATCACATCTATAACTCACCTTTATGGATATCCCCCTCTTGCTCCAAGAATGTCTTCTCAAGATGGGAGGCTTTCTCCCTGAGTTGTGAGGTTTCTATCGCTCGCTTCCTGCTCCAGAGGAAGTTGGACAGCTTATGTGCCCTTTCAGTCAGATTTTTTACTTCTGCCCCTAAATATTAAACAAATATAAGAGTAATTACACGCACCACTATAGCAATATGCAATTGATATGTGCATTTCAGAAAACAGGTGGATTTGAATGCTCAAAATATAGACTGGTGGATCAATATTTACTTACTTTTTAAGACGGACTGTGCTGCTACCTGCAGTTGCTCCGGCAGGTGAACTGTTTTGAGGTTTGTCACACCGGGGTGCTTTCGATGAGGAGCTCCTTTTAAGTAATCGGCTTTTTCCAGAGGTGTTGCAGAACTATGACACTTAAAAAAAAAAGAAAGAAAGGAAAAAAGAATGTAAATTCTACAACTATTTAAGTCGACATACAAGTACAAAGCAGCTGGTTGGAGAAGAATGCAGTATTTTGGTTTAACTGAGATACTATTATTTTTGTATTGCATTTATTTTTTTGCAGGTGGGGTACTGAAATATCCCTAAATGTCTATATAGTTTTAATAATTTTATTTCAGCTTTAGTTATTTAATACATTTTGAGTTAAACTAAATGAGCATGAGGAATGTTTCCTTGGCAACATGCTGTAATAAAATACTTTTTTTTTTAATTTTAAGTGGTTGCCAAAAAGGAAAGTAATTTCTTTGGAATAAGGTTGACTGATGAATCATACACAATAAAACCAGGAATCAATTCAATTTTGACTTCATATTAAAGTCTATATATCTGTCATAGAGATGTGATATATGGATTGTTTTAACGATATACATGACAGTGTATATTCAGTACTAATAACAAATGTAACCAATCAGAGCGCATTAATTAACATATTCACATTTAATTCTTTGACCAATATTAAATCGTTCAAACAACACATTTCGTAAATAACAAAAAAACATTTTTCTCAAGAAACGATTTTATTTTAACAAACATTATAATTATAATCTAAGACGGATACTCACCCGTTGCGCTTCTCTCAAACATAAAGCCAAATGGCATCTTGAACATTTACCAAGGACTCGGCAGCCTGAATACATGTTTTATTGACGATTAATGCACATACTAATTAATTAAATACAGCATAAATTTAACGCTGTTTACAGTCACTACTGTATGTTAACATAGGTCGTGTGCTCATGCGGTCTTCGTCAACGCAACTTCAAAATAAATCCGTGTAGAAAGAAGCTGTGATCAATTCGTTCCTAGACAACAGGTCCGAGTTATTATACTTTTGGCGCCATTCAAAATCTCTCAGGTTGGTGTTGAAAACCACTTAAATCGTGTATATATATTTAAATTTTTAGCAAGATATAATATATGATATGTATATAATAATCTATATGATATGTTTTGATAAAATAGCCATATCCATGGTTGTGTCTTGTCTCATGTAGACGAGGAAGTGGATAGAGACTCATGTCTTTTCATCACCTCCTATCCAAATAACAGCGCTTACTTCATACCGATACCTTAACCATATGTGACATTTACGAGAAACGTTTCCTCTGGTTTTAACAGTTTTATTGGAAGCATGCGACGAACAAGGAGCTGCCGGGGCAAGTCTGTGGCCAATTCCGGCAGTGAATCTTCAGAGACAACGACGGGTATGATCAATTCACTTTCAGGGAACATGCCAAGACATCTCAAAAGTTTCGCAATCAGCAGTCAAAGTCTGTTAGTCATGCACTGAAGGAACAGTCACACTAAACGTTTTTCCAAGTAAATATAAAAGTACGTAGCCTAGCCACACCAGTTTGATTGTATTTAATCTCTTAAATAATTTTTTCTGTGTAGGTGTATCACTGCTTCAGTTTTAGATTTTCATATTTCACATAACCATGATTATGTCAATAGAAGTCTTTATTCTTTCAAGTTTGGCAGTGGAAGGGGGACGATGGAGATTGGGAACCGTATCCTCCAGATGTCTGTGTCCAGCTGGATACAGCAAAGCAGGCTGGTGAAAAGTCAGTGTCGCTGACGATTGGACCTGGTTATGAAGTGAATCTCGTAAAAATGACACAGACTAACACTGTCACCAAGTACAACCGAAAGATACGCCTTCAGAAAGTGGAGTCAGGTACCCCTGTGTGTATTTGCATTGATTATGCATTAGTATCTGGCACAGAGAACTAACAGCAGCTGATTTGTTGTGTTGCAAAAGATCTGAATATAAGGGACGCTTTGAATGGTAATGGAGCTGGAGCTGTTGTTCCGATTAAAGAAGAGAAAGAGGAGGAGGAGGAGGAGGAGGAGGAGGAGCAGCCTGTTTCCAAGAGACGCAAAAAAGGGAGAAGTCAGAGGGTGAACAAAGCCAAGCCCGCTGTAAAAGAGGAATGTGAAGGTGACGATTCCTAAGAAATGAACTTCCCTCAACTTTCATTTTTGTCTCTCTAATCTCTTGACAAATTAAGACGCCTTGCACAGCTCTTTCAATTAAAATAAAATATGTCCTGTCCTATTTTTCTTTTTAACTCACAAATGCATGACATTGTTACATAATTTACCTTTCAGATTGACTTTAACGGATGTTTCTCTCCTCATGTTTTCAAGAAGAGGTTGTGAAGACAGTGGTTGTGAAGGGAAAAGCTCCGGTTGATCCAGAATGCAAGGCTAAAATTGGAACGGTAATTTCCTTCTACCGTATGTAAAAGACCTTATTTGCCCCTTTTCAGTGCTGCACTCATTGTATTGCACTTTATGCCATAGAAATATACAGAGCTACTGCAAAAACTGAGTTTCAAACACAAAATTGTAAATATGGCTGCATAAGGTCTATGGACAGGGGTGTCCAAACTCAATCCTGGAGGGCTACTGTCCTGAAGGTTTAGCTCAAACTTGCCACAACAACACACCTGCCTGTACATTTCTAGTTTGGCTACTTGCCTAATAAGAACTTTATTAGCTGTTCAGGTGTGTTTAACTGGGTTTGGAGCTGAACTCTTCACGACAGGGGACCTCCAAGAGCAGGATTGGACACCCCTTGTCTATAGTGTCATCCAAAGTGAAATTGCTGTATAGTATTTGACTAACTGTTATGTAATTATGTTAAAAACCTCCCTTTTCTTCAGCACAGACAGTTTGCAATACATTCTTCTTATTATATTTCTTTTCTTTGGTTATTCACAGGCCCACGTCTACAGCGAAGGGACCGATGTATATGATGTTATGCTTAATCAGGTGAGCATAGAAGATCTTACATTACCGTTCAAAGGTTTGGATGTGTTATGAATCTCTTATATTAACCAAGGCTACATTTATTTGATCAATATTGATTTATAGTAAAAAAACTGCAATATTGTGAAATACTCTAACAGTTTAAAATAACTATTTTGAGATGTTTTAAAATATAATTTATTCCTGTGTTTCTTGTTATTACCTGAATTATTTTAGCATTATTACTTCAGTCTTCTGTCACATAATCCTTCAGAAATCATTCTAAAATGCTGAAATTTCTTCTTCTTGTTAATGTTAAAAACAGTTGTTCTGCTTAATATTTTTGTGGGAACCATAATACTTTTTTTTGGACATTGTGTGACACATTTTAATTTTGCTTTTGTTTTACAGACTAATCTTCAGTTCAACAATAATAAATATTACCTGATCCAGCTTCTTCAGGAGGACAGTGCAAAAACCTACAGTGTTTGGATGCGGTGGGGACGAGGTATGTGCAGAAAATCCCCAGATGTTCAATACCAGGCTGACCTTTGCTATCATGATGTTTTATTATCATTATCCATGCTCTTGTTGTTTTTCTCTTCAGTGGGTAAAGTAGGACAGAGTAGCTTGGTTAACTGTGGAGGAAATCTAGCTCAGGCCAAAGACACCTTCAAAAAGAAGTAAGTTTATCTTTTTCTGAAATATCGTCAATATGAGTGGAAGGATCGGCATATAATCTTCTTGTATTCAGATTCCTTGACAAGACCAAGAACGAGTGGGAGCATCGAGCAAATTTTGAGAAAGTTGCAGGAAAATATGACATGCTATTTGTAGACTACAGCACTGAAGACAAGGTAAGAAGACAATATTCCTCTCAATCCATTGCTCTACTTTGCATTTGTATGATTCATCTTTGTAGTCATATTAAGACCTAATTTGTCCTTTCACCAGGAGAAGGACAAGGCTGTGGTATCCTCCCCTCCTCAAAAGCCCTGCCAACTGAACAGCAAGGTCCAGTCTCTCCTAGAGCTCATATGTGACCTCAAAGCCATGGAGGAATATGTGCTTGAGATGAAGTTTGATACCAAAAAAGCCCCGCTTGGTGGGTGCACATTCTTTGTGATGAACAGTGTATTCAAGCTTGAAAATAAAAATATTTTTGTGTGAAACAGTTGCTAATAAACTAATTAAAATACCTTTTTCTTTTTCTAAAGGAAAACTAACATCTGAGCAAATAAGAGCTGGCTATGCCTCTTTAAAGAGGATTGAAGAATGTTTAAAGAGGAAGAAGAGTAATAAAGATCTCTTGGAAGCATGTAACCAGTTTTACACTCGTATCCCTCATGACTTTGGGTGAGTTATTCAAAAGTTTGAGGTCAGGTGCGATTAAAAAAACAAAACAAAGAATTGGCAAGGATTCATTAATTTGAAATATAAAATAAAAATAACAGCAAGTGTTTATTTCAAATAAATGTTGTTCTTTTGAATATTTTCTATTAATCTGTGTGTGTTTTTTTGTGGTTCCTGTCTACTTAATCCTCATTTAGGTTGCGGACACCCCCTTTAATATCCTCAGAAGATGACTTAAAGGAGAAAATCGCTTTGCTTGAGGTGTGACATTGTACTTGAAAATATTGCTTATGCTGAATGGTAGTAATGATTTGACAAATTTCTATTCCACTAGTCCGTTTTTACAGACAACAAGGAATGATTCACACAAAAAGAAAAGTCTGTCATTGGTTTCTGTCTTTTAGGCTCTAAGTGACATTCAGATAGCAGTGAAAATGGTCCAGTCTAGTGTCCAGAGTGATGAGCATCCTTTGGACAGACATTATCGCTCCCTGCAGTGTCGACTGGAGCCACTAGATTCTAACAGCAATGAATACAAGGTACAATACATGGGACTTGCCTCTTTTATGGATGAAATATAATCTTAATAGTAATATCTTGCATGGCGGATGTTAAAAACTTGACTCGATTTTGACCCACTTGACAACATGTCTGTCTTTGTATAGATTATTGAGAAGTATCTTCTGTCCACTCATGCACCCACCCATACTGACTACACAATGACAATTCTGGACATCTTTGCTGTGGAAAGAGAGGGTGAGAAGGACTTCCACTCTGAGCTGGAAAACAGGTACCATTGTCAACTAATGCTGTTATGGCAATTTACTGATGTTTAAAAGTCTAGAGAGTAAGAAGGGGAACATTAGTCCAAAAATTCTTACCATAAACTTACTGGGAGAGTGAATACGACCAACATGAAACAGCAAAACATAATCGTCCAGTGTGTATGTGTATATATATATATATATATATATATATATATATAGAATATTAAAGAAGACAAAATAGTTTACAATCTGCAAAATGAATAAATGTTAATGTAAATGCAATCAAAACAAGAGATCAAAAAATGCTTAAAAGAAAAGAAACCAGCACAAATTATAAGGCCCAAAGCCTAATAAGAACAAGGGGAAAATGGACAGTGCCAAAGCTAAGAAAAAACAAAACAAAAACAAACTTTCTAACTCATTTCAACTAAGCCTACCTAATACAAAAGAAAAAGTCTCCAATGTCCAAGATGTTGTATCTTCCCTACTCTCACAAAAACCAAAACTACAACAAGTGACACAACTAAGTGTGCACCATGTGTAGATACGAACCAATCAGCACGTCACCTGCCGTGATTAAATTAAAAACGGAGGCAAGTAACAGCATGGAAAGAACATTTTACAAGAAACACACAAAACGTCACAGTGACGTTACAAATACTATATTTAAACTGGCGGTTCATTAGATTCTGGTCTAGTCTGTGCCTCATCCCATTTTACTGGATTAAGGTAATCTTGCCATGTATTTCAGTTAGTAGAAGTTGTTTTGTGTGTGTGGATGCAGGATGCTCCTGTGGCACGGCTCTCGGATGACGAACTGGTTGGGTATCCTGAGTCAGGGGCTGCGAGTGGCTCCTCCAGAGGCTCCTGTGACCGGATACATGGTGAGATACTTCATCACACTAATAGTATTAATAGAAGAATTGTAATCCAGTCTTTGTCAGTAACCATTCTTCTTTTTTTCCCACCCCCTCTAGTTTGGTAAGGGGATCTATTTTGCTGACATGTCATCTAAAAGTGCCAATTACTGCTTTGCCAATCAGACGAACAACCAGGGACTCTTGTTGCTGAGCGAGGTTGGTTTTTTTTTGCATTGCAATCTGCTATCATTTGCTTAAACTGCTTAAATTTGCTGATTTCTGAGAAACACTGTTGATATTTGATAACCCAAACAAACACACCCCTCCATTCATTATTCTGTCCCAAAACACACACGCGCAATGCAAGAGTTGATGTTTTTTACCATAGCTGAAGTAAAACAAAATTATGCACGAAAAATAATGCGAAGATGACAAACGGCAAGGAAGGATAAACAAATGACCTCACATTAGACGAGTACATACAATAGAAATTGCAATAAAGTAGCAATGTGACCATGTCAAAATTTCCACCAGCCTCCTCAGTGTGCCATCTGAATGCAGCGAGCCTAAATCTAGCATGAGGGCAGAACAGAGTGGGTTTACCATTATGACATGATGAAATTTGTGAGACAGGGATGGCGAATTCAGGCCAGGATAAGGACATGGCCTTGTAAAGCCTTTACATTAATGCATTTGGCAGATGCTTTTATCCTTAATACCATTCCATCAAAGCTACCGTTCATGGTAAGTTAACTTTAAATTATATACAGTATTTTGAAATATTACCCTGGTCGGACTGAGTTAGTGTGTTGTGGTGATTGGTTCGATCTATTTTCAACAGCTTTTCTCAGAAATCTGCAACTTTAATATGCTTGTGGAAAGCTTGATACATTTTGGCCAGTATTTATTGATGAATAAAAGGTTAGATAAATGGAAAAGAACAGTGTTTATTTGAGTAAGTAATACTAGTTTGAAATAAAAATTGATCATTTTACAATTATTTTAAAGATGTAAAAACTAAAAATAATTAATTTCAGAGATGCATCATTCTGTTCACTCTTCCCGCCACAGGTTGCCCTTGGGGATAGTAATGAACTTTTGGATGCGGATTACAGTGCTGACCAACTGCCTTCTGGGAAGCATAGCACAAAAGGCCTGGGGCAGACTGCGCCCGACCCAAAAAACTATGTTGCATTGTGAGACGCCATTTTAAGTTTTGCATTTTATATTTCATAAGTGCTGCACTGAATGTTTTTCCTGGTTCTCTCTCAGGGATGGTGTGACCGTACCCATGGGGCCCTCGATGAAGACTGGGGTGGGGCAGAAAGGAGGTTACAGTCTCCTGTATAACGAGTACATTGTTTACAACCCTGCTCAGGTACAGATGAGGTACCTCCTCCGAGTTCAGTTTAACTTCTCTTCGCTGTGGTAAAGCAGAGTGGATTCTTTACATTAAGCATACTGACAGTCTTTACAGTCTGAGGTGAAGGACCGACCCTGTAGTTAAACAGTATGTAGCTCATATTTCATGAATTTGAATAGACTAAATAGGGGCATATAACAGCATATGTTAATGTTTTATCTAAAGCTAATATGGGTAATTTCCTAATGTAATATTGAAATTATTAATCAAAATAAAATTAAACATGTTTCTACTGATATACTGTTTGTTTTAATTTTTCTATTTTTGATGACTGTAAGATCATAAATTTAGTCTTCAATGAGATGTCATGCTTTGTGTTCGTGTGTGCAAATTTAGTTGAGTTGTGTGTGTTATTGTCCAATTAGAGAGAAGGATCTCATGGCTTGGCTAGCATCAGGAACCAATGGGAGAACAGGAGGATGGTGGCGAGTCTACTATAACTAAGATGGCGGCGTGCGGCGCGAGTTTCAAAATTGTTATGGGGCGAATCTCGGACTTTCAGAAACCTTTCGTATCTTGAAAACTTTTCGTATGTAGAGCAGTAAAATTATTCGTATTTGCTTTCGTAACTTGGATTTTTCGTAAGTTGAGCCTTTCGTATCTTGAGGTACTACTGTACTACTTCTTTTGACCCTAACGCTTCATCTTTATTTTTTCAGAAGATTCAATCTGTGATTCCTAAAATTAATGACCACAACAAAGAACTTTGTGAGGAACTCTTCAATATTGATGACCTTTATAATGTATTAAAAAGAACGCCAAACAATAAATCCCCAGGGCCAGACAGGTTACCCTTTGAATTTTTGAAGGTTTTTTGGGACTCTAATAAGCATCTTCTTTACGAAGCCCTTGTTGAATGTGCAACGAATGGTGAATTGTCAGAATCAATGAAACAAGGTTTCTCTTATTCCCAAGCCTAATGAGGATTCCAAATTTCAAGATAATTGGTGCCCAATCACCCTTCTAAATTCTGACTATAAATTATTGGCTTCTGTATATGCGGAGAACCTCAAACCTTGTTTAGCAGACATAATCTCTACCACTCAATCTGTTTTTTTAAAAGGCAGACATATCTCCAATAATATTAGATTAATTATAGATATTTTAGATTATTCTTAAATTATAAATAATGAGGCATTAATTTTGTTCATAGACTTCTATAAACCATTCGACACAGTTGAACATTCCTTTATTTTTGAAGCCCTTTCTAAGTTTGGTTTTGGTAGTTCCTTCATTAACATGATTCGTACTCTTTACAATGGCATTAACAGCTGTGTTTCCTTGTCTTCCGGCCCTTCTCCACGATTTTCTGTGGGTCGAGGCATTCGTCAGGGATGCCCCATCTCTCCCTTTCTTTTTCTGTTGGCTGCAGAGCTGCTAAGTTTGCACATAAAGTATTCAAATATTGATTAATATTGGAGAGAATACTTTAATAATTAGTTAGTTAGCTGACGATACTTGTCTCTCAAAAATAATTCTCAAGTCTCTGTTGCCCTAAGTAATTATCTGTCTGGTAACAGATCACTGTTTTTCAAGGAATGGGTGAATCAAAATATTTTTTTTGTATCAGATGTGTTCAGTGCTCAAGGGGACCTTCTTTCTTTTACTGAATTTATGACCTTTAAAGGTGTTACAATTTCAGAAAAAGACTTTAATAAGGTGATTAAATATTTCTGTCAGTCTAAAATCTTTAATTAAGGGACATATAAAATATGGTAGTATCAATAATTATATTCCTACATTGGCAATCAATGGTGTGCTTTTATTAGAAAAGAAATGCAATAACTTCCTTATTAGAAGTTCTCTCTCTTCATCTCCAAGATGCCTCCCTAAAGCACGATATAAATGGAGTATCTGTTAACCAAACTTATTTAAATAACTTATTATATATATTTTATATATTATATATATATATATAAATACTAATCCCCAATTACTAGTACTGATCCCCAACGGTCAACGGTCAGTTTTCACTAATGTGAATAATACTTTGTTTTATTTCAATTTTAAAGATGTAATTAAGCATTAATAATATAGGCTAACCACTTTCAAAACAGACTGCAGTTACACTGCATGTATATGTAGCCTTTTATATATACTATATATATAAAAAATACTAATATTTAAATTATTTTGTTTCCCATGAAGGAAGGATTTATATACATATAAATAGTATAAATTAGAGGCTGCATATACATGCAGTGTAACGGCAGTCTTTTTTGAAAGAGGTAAATAATGTTTAATTACATCTTTAAAATAGAAATAAAACAAAGTATTATTCACATTAGTAAAAACTGATCGTTAAAAGCCAAGGATGTAAGGAAACCGTAGAAATTTGCAAAAAACTTATTGCAATGTAAATGTTGTTAATTTTAGATTTATATTTAATATTCAGAATATACCCTTTAATATACCATAATATACTTGAATATATCTAATATACCCTTTGGTAATTCAGACCACTCACTGTTCAACTGAATCATCTTTAAACCCCACTATGCTTCAACTGAGTCTATGGTCTTACCGAGACACCAGTACTGATACAAATATATCTGAACCAGTTTAACTACCATTCCTTCTTCATTTTAAGGGGAGAACACTTTTGTTACATTGATTCTAATAAGGCATTTAAGCTTCATCCACTGTGTATCTATTACTGACAAAACCTAACAACTAACCTAGCAAACTTGATCATTCATGTTAAATCTCGCTGACATGTTAATTCATGTTAAATCTTTTAAAGTTTAAACTCTCAAAACTTTTCAAGCTTGAAGCGTTCACAACTAATTTAAACTTTCAGGCTAGGCTTTCTCAAGCCAACTGAAGTTTATTTCATAATCTTCCTCTATCTAGTTTTTATTATGTTCTCTTTATTGTAAAAAAAGAGAAAAGAACTCGCTTCCGGCTGTATCGTGACCGGAAGGCGGAGCCAAAATGCCGTTGTGACAGTCGTAAACTGTCAAGAGGTGCAGGTGAGTCGAATTACGATGAGGCGTAATTGCTGATGACGAGATGATTAATCATCTCGATTAATCCTTTGAACATGCTCCTCCCGAACATTGTTAATTAAACATCATTTGCAAAAGTTTTATTTAGATTTCCAGGTTTTGTTGTGCAGCATGTCCATATTTTGAATTTGTATAATTTTGACAGGATACATTTTTATGGAGAGCTAAATCTTTTGGGACGTTTAAAATGTAAGTTTTATATAAAATTACATAAGAGTAAAGAAATTTGAATGTTGTTTACGTTTTAACGTTTACTTTATTTCTAACTTGTATAATTTGGACAGGATATATTTAATTTTTTTTAAGTATTTAAAAAATTTTTTTTAAAGTATTTTATATTTTTAAGTTATTTAAGGTATAAGTTGATTTATTCCAAAATAATATTCCTGTCTGTTTTTATTCACATTTATGTTCAAAAAAGTTTTAAAAGTTTAGTTTTAGTGTGTTCAATAAATGTTTATCCTGTTCGGCCCGCGACCTACAGTGTTTTTGGATTTTGGCCCCCTGTGCAATTGAGTCTGACACCCCTGGTCTAAAGGATCCATATCACATTTCCAGGGTTTTCAGAAGCAAAAATTCCCATTTTCTCCAGTTCCAAAAAATGAAGAAAAGATGATGGCGTTTTCACAATATTCCAAAAGAGGGAAAAAATATCAAGATTGATTAAACCATCAAAAAATAAAATGTTGCGAAATTTGCCATAACTCCATTCACTATTGTTTTAGAAACACCCTTGCGGCATGTAGTATGAGCAGTATGTTTTTTACAGTATTAATCTTTGTTAATGTTAGTTAATAAAAATGTTCCTATTGGTTCACAGTGCAATAACTGTTAACAAATATAACTTTTTATTTTAATGCTAGTAAATGTTGACAATACAATTAAGATTAATAAATGCTGTAGAAGTTTGTTAAAGCAGTTAACAAATATATATGTTATTAATGAAACCTTATTGTAAAGTGTTGTCAAAATCTGTGATGTTGAAAACTGGAAACAGGTCATCATAGTCTGTGAAACGGATACATTAATATTGCATCTGAGTGTTATGACGTATTCATATTTAAAGCCTAACTTTTGTTTTGCACAGGCTTTAATTTGTTTCATATCCTATGGCTACATCATTCTCCATGCCTAAAATTTTTAAGTCCTTGAAAAGGGTTCACATTATGTCTAAAATTAAGACATGATGTTGCTGCAGGGATGTGTTTGATTGGCACATGGATCCAATCTGAATCTCAAACATTGGATTACAGCCATTAAATAATGCAGTATTTGAGCTGAAAGCTGACATCTTTGCTTCACAGGCACACCGTTTTGGAAACATGCCATGTGACTGGTGAATATTCTGTCACTGGATTAAAAAAAAACTACTTTAATATAGTAAAATACTTGCAGGTTATATGTTGCTGAGATTTAGTCAGGATACACAGTTACTGTTGACACAATGGGTACAAGGAGTTAGTTTATTTGTGTAATACTGTGGTTACAGCATCTACCAGTAAGGGGTAAAGCTTTGGGATGAATGGTAATGGATAACTTTCTTCAGGTGTAATAGACTTGTTAAGAAGCAGTTTTGATACAACTCATCATTCGAGCTCCAGAAAGGACAAAAACACATCACCATGGAAGTAAAGTCCAGCTGATCTGTGCACTAAATTCCAAGTCCCATGATAGCTTTTTGTGAGGTACATATCGATTGTTCGTTGTGCTCCTCTTTGTTGTGTTATTTGGAATTTGACACACATGGAACTGTAAACTGTCATTGTTTGGAAGATTGTTAGAAGATTCTTTAGAATCTTTCTTTTGCTTTCTGTGGAAGAAATAAAAGGTCATAGATTTTGAATGACACGAGGAAAAGGTGGTTACACCCTCTATTACAATGAATAATATTACCCTGCTCAACCACTTCTTAGTTCTATATTATCTCCTTCTCACTATGGCAAGGCAGAAAGTCTAATGCTTTACATTCAACTTTACAATAGCATAAAAAACAAAGATATTGTTATATGTCGAGGACTTAACCAATACATACATTTCCAGAAGGGAATCCCACTTTCATAAAGGGGTCTGAAACAATGTTTAGATAGTTGGCATGTGTCAAATTTATGCCCACATAAATGTCTGAACCCAGGGTTTCCCAGCAGAACACTGCCCAGAACATCGTCCACTGGCTTTTCCAACACCCTGTCTCTGGTTTGTCCCACCTCTGACCACAGTACATTCTCACCACTGCTGACCAGAAGCAACCCACAAGCCATTCCATTTCAGAGATACTCTGAACAAGTCACACAAGTCACTGGACAATGTCAGTGCTCCTCTTTTCTTCTCCAGACAAGCTTTCTTCCAGATGCCCCAAACAATTAAAAAGGTGATTCATCAGTGAAAATTACTTTATCCCAGTCCTCAGCAGTCCAATCCCTGTACCAGTCTGAATATTAGTCTGTCCTTGCTGTTTTTCTTGGAGAGAAGCGGCTTCTAAGCTGCCCTTCTTGACACCAGGCCATCCTACAAAAAGTCTTTGCCTCACTGTGTGTTTGAGATGCACTCACACCTGCCTGCTGCCATTCCTGAGCAAGTTCTGCACTGGTGGTACCCCTATCTCGCAGCTGAATCAACTTACTTATACTGGACTTTCTTGGGTGCTCTGAAAGCCTTCTTCACATCAATTGAATATCCTTGAAGTTCTTCATCTGTAAATGGTTGATTTAGGTGCAATCTTACTAGCAACAATATCCTTGCATGTGAATCCTTTTTATGCAAAGCTGCACGTGTTTCCTATAATTCAAACAGTAGAGGGTGCTTGCAACGCCACTGTCATGTGTTTGATTCTCAGGTAGAGCAAGAACTGATTAGAATGTTAATGTGTTTCTTGAATGCAATGTAAGTCACTTTGATGATGAATGTAAACAGAGGAAGAACAATGATTTAAAGCACCACCCTCCTTTTAAAGCTTCTAGTCTGTTTTTCTTACTCAATCATTGTTTGTTATCTCCAGCCTTTGTTTGTCACACTTAAACGTTTCAGATCATCAGACAAATGTTAAAATTGAGTCAAAGATAACACAAGTAAACAAAAAAATTGAGTTTTTAAATGAAAGTTGCTATCATTAAGGAAAAAAAAAAAATCTAAACCCACATGGCCCTGTGTGAAAAACTCCTTTTCACACCACTATATATATATATATATATATATATATATATATATAGAGAGAGAGAGAGAGAGAGAGAGAGATGCATGTAAAACATGTTTTTTTTTCTTCAAACAATTTATTGATTTCATTTAAAGCATTAATAATTAAGAGCAGTCACATTATTATAGGGCCATATGAATGTTAAAGTATTTCATGCTTCACATTATTGAGGAGTTTATCACAATAGACGTAGAAGTCTTTAAGATTCAAGTCATTTAGCACACTTACAAAAAGTTATTGTGAACAACAAATAGAAACAATTTACAAGATGATTATCTGCTAAAAAGGGAAAGAGCAACTTTAACAAATAAAAACAACCATATTCAAGTAGTAGGGACTGTATAGATGGAGCATAGAAGACATGTGACATGACAATACTTGCAGTTGGAAGGTTGAATATCATCCAGTCATGTGTAGACTCGGAGTGCCACAAAATGTGCAAATGTGTGGGTTTAATTTTTGGAGCCTCCGCCAAGAATCATAAGTATGTAAAGGAATATCATAATGATGTCCAGGTAGATAATTAAGGCAGCAAAGACATATTCTTCAGGACTAAGGCTGTATTTTTTCCTGCCCATCACCAACTGACAGTCCACTGCCAGAAACTACAGGGGAGGGAAAACAGAGAGAAACATTGAAAACAGTGAGAAGAGAATTATGTCATGTTCTTTCTTAAGCACTTGTAGTTTTTGATCTGTGATCAGTATTATGTACAATTGATTGTGCTTTACCATTGCATAAAGAAGGGCTCCAAAAAATCCATACACGATTTGTAAAACATTGGAGTAAAAAAAGATGCTGAAGAATCCAAACATGAGGAAGTTGACGGACAGTACGAGCAGAATGCCATTACAAACGGTGAAATCCAAACGAGTCTGAAAGAATCACAGCAAATCAGAATGACCTAACTGAAAAACTGACAGAGCAACTATATAAGTTCAGGTCAAGATTTTCTGAATGAGACTAGCTTTTTACGGGGTTTAATACAGTATAATTATTCTATGACATTATTTTCAGTTTTTAATTTAATCAAAATGATTTATCAGTATGTTCATTCATTTATTTACATGTTTGACATGTTTTTCTCTAAGCTTTTCAACATAGCACTCCCTTGAGTGTGTCCAAACCCTAGTTTGAAGATGCCTGATATATAGAGAAACTGAACATACCTGAGAAGAGAAAATGATGATGGTGAATGAGATGACCAGAGTTGATCCTAAAGCGATGATCACAGCATCTGTGTCGTGAAATGAGGCTATAGTTCCCACCAGGTAGGACATACTCAGCGTGACCACGGACTGCAGGCAAGACAAGGACATGTTGCATGAAAGGTGATCAGTGCACTGATTTCTGATCAAGATTTTAAAACGGAGCCATATACAACGATTAAATTAATGGGAGGCCACTGGGTCTCATTCGCTAATCAAAATGGGATCAAATTTATTCACTTTATCAATTTATTCTTTATTAAACGTCACAGAACGAACTTAAACCACACATACGAAAAGAATATTTGAATAAAATTATTATTAGAAATAACTTCACAGACAAGATTGACTTTATAGATTATGAAATATTTCTAAGAGCCAATTTAAAATGATGACAAAAATGCAGTCTGTATAGGTATATGAATATGTCGTCCAAAATATAACTGTGCAATAAGCAGGTATACAGAGTAAGCAAGATAATGTATAGTCATCCATCATAACAAAAACAACCCTCTTCACCTTGTTTATTACGGTTCATAATGCTCACATAAACTTTTAAATAGCCTACATACACACAAAAATAAATAAATAAATATATATATATATATATATATATATATATATCCCGCTGCACTTGATGGAGGAAGTTCAGGCTATACCAGTTTGTCAAAGAGTGGAAATAACTAACTTGCAATGGCTGACTTAAGGGAAGGAGGTTTTGTCCTGGTAGACCTATATATTATCATTAAGTAGTGAAATGTGGGGAAGATTCAAGAGGAACCAAGAGGAGGAACCAACTTAGTTAATAGTGCACTGAAATGTCATCTTTCAGTTCACAACCACAGCTAGATTTAAAATGAATCCTTCAATAATAAATATGGAGAAGAAACAGAAGTATATTTGAAGTCTATTATAAAACATGTATACAAAAATGGAAGTACAGTAGTTTGAGAGTGTAGGGAACTGGCTCAACATCATTTTGCAGTGCTGCATGGGTGAGTGATTGATGGAGATTTCTCTGCAGAATCATGGCTTATGTAATTTCCACCCAGGAATTCCTCTTTTGATTATTTTAAAAGTTAGAATAATATGGGCTAATAATAACAAAAACAGATACCATTGATTAACAACCTTGTTGTTCACAGTGGATCTGTCTTTAAAGTTTTAAGGGATTTTTACTTCTGGAAACTGACTGTTCTGTACACTGTAAATACACATACTGTAAAATAAAATGCAAAAGACCTATTCATACACAGACACTTACCAGTCCCACCAGATTCCAGGGATGTTTGCGACTGAATTTGGAGCAAAAGGCAAAACACATGGCGACCACTGCGAAGATAACATATGCACTGATATACACCCAGAGGTGTTTCTGAACTGCTGTCTTGACTGTTTTGGAGAAGGTGAACACACAGACTGCAGAGAATGTGACTAGTAACTGAATTGTTACCACACTGAACACCTGTGTGGGTGGAAAGAGAGATTGGAAAAGACAATGAGGAACACCAAACAAAGCAATCATTACATTTACGTTACCAGGTAAATGACAGAGATGCTTACTTTTCTGATAAACGCTTTTCGAATGGTCTGATCCTCAAATGATGACACAAACGGCTGATCGTCGTCTGTGTTAAAGAAGAAAAACATTATTTTTGCAATACCTTCCATGTCATTAGATGGTTATGGTCCTCTACAATATATCAAACTCAGATTGATTGATTTTGTGTATGTAATAAAGTACATGTTATCTAACAGTAGAGTACCTCCTGGGTTTGGTTCTTCCGGTTTGCTGTCGCCTGCCTCTTGTGGTGGCAGATCAGGTGTGATAAAGCCAGCTTGTATAGGAACAGGTTGAGGGTACATGACAGGGCCCGTAGGGTAAGGAGGGGGCATGTATGGAGGGGGAGGATTCATTGGTGCTGTCGTTGCATGGCTAGTGTCACCCTGAGTCACAGAGCCACTCTGATTTCTTTGGCTCTCTACGTCCATCATCCTAAACTAGTTGTGGTTAGAAAAGATTGCATTGTCAGAAAACAGGAAACGAGTTTTAATATCACTTTTAAATGTTGCTGCAACCATGGAGGAATAAGAAAAAGCTTCAGTTTAAAGCTTCATGTCTCTGCAGTGTTTATTTGTTGTAGTTCTACTTAATAAGCCAACAGCAGATTTAGAAATATATTGAAAATAAACTTGAGGGTTGAAGTATACAAATAACGGCATGAATTTTTTTTTTTGTAGATAAAGAACAGATGAAATAGTATCATTTTTATAACTTTCTTCACAACCAAGTACAACAAAATTATACAATCTTTTTTTACACAGGCAGGTGAGTTTGATATTTTATATTTGTATGTAATATATTCATACTGATGTTTTTAAAAGGTGCCGAAAAATAAAACCCACAACTCCACAAATACAGAAGTAAAAAAATTAGCCTATACTGTACATACTTTCACTAAAAACTATTATATGTATGCTTTAATATAAATTAACTCTTTCAGTTGTAAAGAAAGAACATTTTCAAAAATCACTTTCATTCCTGATTTTTTTCTAAAACTTTTCATTGACAGCAACAGAGAATGCTTCAGACAGCCTATCCTAAATTATATCACTCTAACATGTTTATCGCTTTACTGTTCACTTAAATCAATTAAATAGTATTGCAGTTCATTTTAATTGGAAATGCCAAGTGGATTACAATTGGTCCAAATCCCCAAATGGTTGACTGATTTGGAAACATTTGAGCCATTGATATTCAGCATTAAAAGTTGACCATTTCAGTTGGTTATCACTTCATTTTAAAGGGTATACTCATAATTAGGTCAGGTTTACTTTACAGATTTGTCTATTCTTTCCTCAATTTCTCCATGGACATCTAATTTGAATTTTTTTTGTGACAAAATGGAAAAGAAAAACACATACCTTCTCCTCAGTGTAGTCTTGTTTGAAGTCTGAGCACCCAAGGCTCTGATGTTTAATGCTTCACCTTTGTTTCACACTGGCTAAAGTAGGTTCCACATCCTCTGATTACATCATTTGCAAAAAACCCTGTGTGGAAAATCTGCTGTGAAGAAGTTCTGATTGCACATTACTGGCCAAAAATTGCCCCTCTCTAAGTTC
This sequence comes from Rhodeus uyekii, assembly GCA_037043235.1. NCBI lineage: Eukaryota > Metazoa > Chordata > Actinopteri > Cypriniformes > Acheilognathidae > Rhodeus > Rhodeus uyekii. The sequence continues at coordinate 1,696,680 of JAWRVZ010000035.1, forward strand.
ACACCATTGGCTCCCTTACTCAGCACATCTTTATGAGCACACCATTAAATGACAACAATTCTTATGCACAATATTTTAGCAGTATTTTTTCTTTCTTCCCCACCATACCATTAAAGCATACTTTTACAGCATTTTCTTGTCTGGGAGTAGTGTGGAGGGTTAAGAAGTTTCACAAATTCAACCACAAGGTGCAAGTGCAAGAGCTGTCGAAATTTAGGGTATACAAGATTTTGACACTACATAACTCAAGCGCTTCCTTTTAACAGTACTCGATGTTTATCATAAAAACTAAAGTGAAATGGATGTAAATTACACTACAAAATCCATTTAAAACCAACAGTCTTTTAAACACGTAAGCATAGAAACTTCCACCACTGTTACTTTCACAATCATAAATACAAAATCAGACTAATCACTTTCAATTTACTTGCTCACAACTAATGTTAGTATATTATTGTGATTTTTTTACATGAGGAAATATGATCCAAAGCACAACAATCACACTTAAGCATATTTATTGTAAAAAATACATATATAAAAAAACAACTTTTTTTCAGACATACAAAAGATTTAGGCATAGAAACAGCATCATGGACAAACTTAAGACCAAGCCATTTTGTAATGCAATACATATTTACACTTTAATAAATAAATACTCAATTGTTCTTTAGCAGAATGAAGGCAGATTGTCTGTGCTTGGGGATGAGAATATTTGCAAATCATATTGACCTAAAAAAAAGAACATTCCCAACTCATTCATATTTGACCAACAACCTTCAAAACACAGGATTAAGCGGGTAAAGACCCTTAGAAGTGAATAATTACAGAACCTTCTAGAGGGAGAAGGGGGGGGGGGATAATTCAACCACCACCTTTGGTGTTAGCTAAGCCCCAGGTTAATTTAGTAATATACTGAGGTATGCCACCAGGGAAAAGTTAACTTACAGATCATAAAATATTCTGACAATAGCTCCCTCCATTCCACAATGCACTACACCGACACAAAACATAAGTAACTGTAAAAATGACTCTTGCCTTTGACCAACACAGACACGGGCATTTCAATTGGAAAGAACTGTTAAACTGTCATGTAAAGTAAAAACATTACAATACTTTCGAAGGTAGATGATGACACCTCTCTGATGATGCAAAGAATCTCCATTTAAAAGGTCTTATCACTCAAAATATGAATCCTTGTGCGAAGGCAAAAAGGTAACAGATCAACTGACTGCCACAAAACACAAAACAAAATTATGAACATAACCACCCATAATCAAGAAACCCCTTAAAACCTCAAATTAACAAGCATCTCTGTGGAGGGCAGTTTAAAAAAAAAAACCTTTCCATTATTCATTCCAGGGGGGTCAACGACATTGTCATAATTAACCATCATCTGTTCTCAATCACCATCCTCAGGCAAAGCAAGTGCCATATGGCATTACCGCGTCTGACATACATCTCCACAACACAGATGGCCTGATTCAATGTAGAAAAAGCCTGGTGTAAAGAGTGTAAAGTGTCTGAGACGCAAAAAAGCCAATTCATCTCCTGCACACAATTTTCCCTCCAAGAGTAATACATGCGGTCAGGTCATCAGCATCAAAATCTTCTGCATTCGAACACGCACATTTCACTGCAATCAATAACACGTCCATTAATCTAACTAGTGGCTCTGATCAGTTAACAATATACAGTTCAATTGGGTAAAGCAGTAAGATCGAGAGCTTAAAAGAGCTTGATATGTAATGAAAGGGAGTTTGCTTCAATGATGGATAAACGTCACCATTCATGGTAGTTTAAATCAAATGAATCACACTGCCTCTGAAATGTTCCTATTGTAACAAAAAGAAAAAGGGTAAACAAAATAGATTATCCCCAAAAACAGTTTGTATCATTGGGAATATAAAACATCATGCCTCATAAGTAATCTGTGCAATATTTACGCATATACAACTCTTCTGCGTTCTTTCAGGATCTGGCCAGTAAGCTCAAGTAGTTCATTCAAGCCAATGCAACCTGCACAAAACCAAATGCTAAGCACGGCATAAATGACATATCGCCATATTTCCATGGCAAGAAAAACACAAGTCATCCCACTTTGGGAGCTCAGGATGTCCATGCGGAGACGTGTTCCATGAGTAACTATTCTCTCCATTCATTTTTTTTTCTTCCAAAGTTGTTTTGAGTTGACCAGTTTCACTCTGAGTTATAAAAGTTAAAGAGAAAAGGCAAGCAGAGCAAACCTAATGTTCGCATAGGTGCTGTAAAACAGAGAAAAGCCAAGTCTCAAGAGTCACATCAGAGAGTTAAAACCAGGCTCACTCAGGGCCAGACCACAGGAATTGATGCTTCTTATTTGCTTTTGTTTCTTTGCGTGTTTCTCTCAATCCTCTCATCAGAAGGGGGGGGGGGGGTTTGGGGGTATAGTCTCCTACAAAGAAGCAAAAAAAAAGTTAAGAGGAATTCAAAAACAATTAAAAGTCTTGAATTATAGTTCACTCAAATATGCATGCATTTTTTTCTGAAACACAAGACAAAAAGATATTTGGAATATTTTTATCCATACATTCAAACATTAGGGCTCAAAGTTACCCAGAAAAAAAATAATAAAAAAATAAAACTGGTTCATACAGGTTTGGAACAACAAGAAGGTGAGTAAATTATGACATTTGACTTAATTTAATACACATTTTAAAAAAAATAAAAAAATCACTTAAAAAACAAGCTCACCTGAGTCATTGTCATTGCACGTGAACACATGAATCAATCAAAAGGATGCTCAGGGCAGCATGGCTTCACTTTGCTCCAAGTGTCAATGCAGCTATTTAAAAAAAACATCAACCATTACATATTTAAACGCATTCATTTGTACAACAAAATTACAATTTTACTTAGAATGATTAGTGTAAGGGATGCTAACGATAAATCCACAATCGATTAATTGTCGATAATCATTAAAACTGATTTATGGTCGACTAAGCAAGGTCATCATTAGAACACAGCTTTGAGGTTCGAGCGGCTCACGTGCAGCAGATACATGTGAACATGAAGCAAACGCACCATAGTTAAACTTATGCTGTGGGTTTTTGAATCATTTTCGCTGTACAACTTCATACACAGAACGGTCTGCACAGCACTACTTTAAGTCAAAAACACCTAATTTCTTCAAGCCTTGCAACAGATTACATAGGCTAGCTATTTATTTCTAAACATAACTAACCAAGGGTTCCAAAAAATTATTTTTCCAAACAAGTGATTTTTACAAAAACGGAGAACTACTTGTTTATTTTATGCACTCTCATTGTGGTTTTTACACAGGTAACAAGATCCTAACGGATGAGTGATCTTCCAATGCGGTTTCAGCTGTGCACTCCTATTCTATGGCGAATGGTAAATCAAAACCTGTCAACCCAATCCAAGTGTGCTCCAGCTGTACAACAGTGTCTGATTGGACTCTACACATCGTCCACTCCATCCACCCCACCCAAGATCCAGTTTCCATTAGTTGAATTCTTAAATGACGGTGGAAAACACTGAGTAATGATTGCAATGAGATCCAATCCTGGAAGTCCTACAGTTTTAGCAAAGCAGCCTGTCAGTCTGTGATCTACACATTTCTTAAGTTGTATTGGGCTCATTTGAGACCACAACCAATATGGTTTACTAATGTTTTACGAAGTTGTAACCAAAAACGTAGCACAAAATATGTATACATGGCGTCATGTGCATTCTGTTAAATGTGCGTCACTATACAAATTGTTGGTATAGTTTGGTCCCTAACTAAAACAAATATGCTTGTATTCTGCTAGTTGAGACTCTTCAATGATTTATGACAATCTGTTATGTACGATGATTTGACAGATCACATGTAAAGACAGCTATTATGTAAATCAGCTATTTTTCACCCAATGAAAATAGAGCATTTCTAATGTCAACAAATTTAAAAACACTTGTTAAGTGATGGTCATATTTACTATATGCACATCAGTGCTTTAAAAGGACAACTATTTTGCACTGGTTCAGCAAGTGGTTAAATAACGTGATAACTTCATAGCGCCCCTCCGCTTCGGATGGAAGAGGTTGGTTAACAATTAATTGATCATTTAAACATCAATTGACATCCTTATTTAGTGTAATTTACAGTTACCTCTTATGGTAGACGCAGAGGCAAGCCAGTCGAGCAATAGTTTCTCCCTGTAGAAGGTCTTCGAGACAGATTGAGCACTCTCCACTGTCCTTAGCAAGCACATCCGCTGTTGGACAAAACAGCATTATTAAGAACCAAGATATTAGTAGATGACTGAAAAAGAGTGACGAAAACAAAATGGATGCTTACTATTATATGGGAGAGGTGGAGAAGTCAAACAACTTAAAAGGTGTTCCTCGATCCGCCCTCCAGGGAACGGCTTGGTGCAGAAGGGACAGCGAATAGCTGGGGGAAAAAGGGAGAAAAACTATTATGCAAGTGGCCTAGCATTGCAAATTGGAGATATAGAAAGCGTTTCATGACAAGCAGACCAGTCAGATTAATAGATGGGTGAGATTGTGACCATGTGGCCCACTTTTCTGAACCCTCTGGCTGGACTACGGCCAACTGACCAAAAAAAAGAAAAAATCTCAGACACCATTAGTAAACTGGATTTACCTTTGGTCTTTGCATTTCGATCCATCATGGATCATCCTGTCAGGAACGCCTGAAATGTCTATAAACCCCAAAGTCTAATTACACCACAAGCTCATTAGTCTCGTGCAGAACCATTAATCTCTTTTAATCACCTCCCATGTTTAATATGCTTAAAAAAAATAAAAACACACATACCAGTGATTTTATTCTGATCACAAACTTTCAGTGACACTTTAAAGTAAGGTCTTTTTAGTTAAAGCATTAACTAAAATTAACAACACCCAATAAATTTTACAGTATGTACTAATATTTGTTAACCTTGTTTAATAAAAATACAGGACCACTAAACAATATAAAGAAAAACAACTTTTTATTTTAATAATGTTTTAGCAAATGTTGAAATTAACATTACTTATTGTTAGTTCCTGTTAATTAACGAAAAACAATGAAACCATAATGCAAAGTGTTACCAAATTTACATGAAGCTAACTAGTTAAAAATCTGACAACTGCAGTCACTTTCTTTCACAGTTATTCGACCTAATATATTTTGGAAGTAAAATAGGCATAAACCAATATAAGAAGTGTAAAGAAAGAATTAATTATTTTGGGTGAACAATCCTTTTTTAATAACCCGGATAAAAGTATTGAAGCTTATTTTATACATCAGATATATCAAGCTGTTGAGCTCCGGTCAAACCTTGTAAACTGGTTTAATTAAACGACACAACGGCAATTTGACAGGGTGTAACGTTTGAAATGACTGTCGATGGATCGAAACGATCCGCTCTTTAACTTACCACCGTGGCGGTTGTTGAGTCTGTAGAGGCCGATCCACGCTTCGGAGACTGGCCGTGCGTGCGTCCCTCTCACCCGGGCGGACCTCGCCGTGACGCCGCTGGTGGAAGAATGGCGACCGCCGGGCAAACGCTCCGAGAAAGTGCGCTGCGGTGCACGGCCTATTTCCTCCCCGCCTACAGGGCCTCCCGGACTGCTATCCTCCTCGCGCTTTTCATCCGCTCCGTTCTCGTCCGTCGGCGAGGCCTGGCTGCTCAGCGACGGTAATGTGTGGCGGTCGGCGGGACTGCTTTCACTGCTCGCCTGTTGCCCGGTATCCGAGTCGCTGCCCTCCTCCGACCGGCTACGGTTCGTCTCAGAGTCATGGTCAAAACTCCCGGAGAACTCCACCATAAGGCTAGTGGGCCTGGTGCTTCGGATTCGTCTGCAGGATTCTCTCTTAATGCCATCTTTATCGAAAGGTGTCGAAGCAGCTTCCTCGTGTAAACGGCTCGATCTGGTCCCCATGTTCACCGCACGCAGAGCTCGCGCACTCCCTAATACCGATCGATCGATGACTGACCAGCTAACCCGATTGCTTCCGTCTCAAAGCCCTTAGGCCATATAACCATACGCCACATTTATTTGAAACTCATAAAGATGGCACTAAGACGGGCTGTGTTTTATTTCGCTTTCAGTTATAACTGCCTACCGCATTTTCCTGGCAGTTATATCCTGCGGTCCCTGTTCTACGCACCATACCGGAAGTGGCCTCGTTCCTTCTCCGTTCAACCGATTGTGTGACGTCACGCTCTAAATTAACTTCTTATCCAATAGAAGAGCAGGCGCATGAATGTTTGAAAACTATGTGATTTTATTTCTTGAGAATTCGATTTTATGCTAGACGTCATTCGTATTCGTAACAAGTTATTTTACGCGACGTCACAAACCCGAGGTGCCTTTTGAAAATTAATTTTGTTAAATGGTGCAACAGTTTTTTTCCCGAGATGTAATAGCATGTTATTATAGTATTACATTTGTATTTATGTTTACATTTATAAATGTAGCTGACGCTTTTATCCAAAGTGACTTACAACAGGAATAAAGCAAGAGATTAATCGTGAAGAGGCAGATAAACACAAGTGCTCATAATTCAAAGTTTCAGTCGTTACTTAGTATAAGCTAGAAAAATTGAGTGATTTAAAGGAAATGGAAAGCTTTTTTATGAGGTTATGTGCTCACGGTAGAGATTAGTTTTCAGTCTTTTGAATATTTTCAGGAATTTTCAGGAATATTCCAGATGAAGGCAGGAAGGTTATTCCACCAGCAGGGAACAGTGAAAGAAAATATTATGGAATTATTATTATTTTTTGAATAATTGATGCTTTTCATACTTAGTTATATGTGCTATATTACGTCTCCACATTTTTATTTGTGTATGTTTTTGTGCTACCTTGACAATAAAAAGAGCATGACGGTTTCTGTGATGATTAATTCAAAGTGACAAAAGACTGAACTTTTTAAAGGAATGATAATACTGTTTTGGGAGATAACAGTGAACACGTTAAAATTACATTTAATACAGTTTCATATCACTCAGGCTATTAGGCTAAGCTATATGTTCTACCATAAACACTTTGTATTAATACTAAACTAATTACTAACTGGAATTTAAAAAAAAAACATTTGAAGAAAGCACAACTTTGAATCTCTAGCACTTTCAAATTACAATGCACTGGAGTATGACATTGAGACATTTGCCTAAAGAATATGCCCAAAATGAATTTGAACAGTGTGCAGAGTTGCAGGCCTATTGCTCCAAAAGTTATTACTTTTAACATTTGATCTTCTCACTTAAATACATATCAATCTAAAGACTTTCTGAACCAGATTTGTAAATGCAAACAATACAAAGGTCATATTTACTTTTAGAGCATCGTGTGTTCTAGTATTGAACCAAAACTCTGCAAACTTCACCATGCACCATACAAATCTGACATACATATAGCTATGAAGATGTTGGCAGCTCAAAATATGCTTTTATTGCTTTGTGTCGGAGTTTCACTGGCACATGATTTAACTACATCAGCACAGCTAAAGGACATTGAGGAAAGGCTGAGAATCACAGAGGAAACTCTGAAAGAACTGAAGAGAGAGAACGAAGGTAAATTAAAAAATTTTATGAAGGTTTTATCATCTGCATATTCTATTTTCAACACATTGATTTGTTGAATAATTTCCAACCCCATTGTATAATTATAAAAAAACTCAATAATTTTGAGTTTTACAAATTGTATATTATTGTAGATTATAAAAGCCAACATGACATTATAGCAAAATTTTGAATGTTCATTCTTAACAGCTTTAAGGACTTTCACAAAAGCCTCAAGTGATACACTTGAATCTATCCAAGCAGAGATTAAAGGTAAATGAAAATAATTATTCTATGATGTTATTCAATACCAAGTGTAAAAAAAACAATCCCACTTGCCTTTTCACAGCCAAAAAGGTTGCCTTTTCAGTCGGACTTGGACAACAGATTGGACCTGGTACTCGGCAAACTCTGATCTACCAAAAGATTTTCGCTAACATTGGAAATGCGTATGACTCAAACACTGGTAATCTGTGCTATTCACATGTTAATTATATTAATTGTTGAGTTAAAGTAGATTTTTACACATATGCAACTTAAAGGCATTTCTTTACTCTGTGAATTCATATCTATATGTGTTTCACAGGTATTTTCAAAGCACCAGTGAATGGAGTCTATTTCTTCAGATTTTATGCTCATGCTCACCCTTTTCAACAAATGGCAGTCAGTCTCCATAAAAATAATCAAATCCAATGCTCTGTGTTTTCTCTGAAGCCTGTGACCAATGCTAACGGAAGTAATGGTGTTGTTCTTTCACTGGAAAAGGGTGATGAAGTGTACACACAGTTGTGGGAGAACAGCTGGGTTTTTGATGATGAAAGCAGCTATACCAGTTTCAGCGGTTTTCTGCTTTTCACTTTGAGTGCCAACTGAATTCAGAATAGGTTGCGACCAAAAAATATCATAATAATTACATATGTGTGATATTGTATGATCGTAAACGGCTTTTGAGTTTAAACATGACAAGTAACTATATGTAAGATAATAAAAGAAGTTTATTGCTCCTCTAATGACATTGATCTTGAATTTCTTTTGGAAATCTATATTTAGGTTTAATCTTATTGTCAAGGTTTTTTTCTTGAGCTTTTTTCTCTTTTTTTGCAAATGCAAATGAATGTATCATTATGCAGTAAATGCATTTTCACCACAAAAAGCTAGTCCACGTGTCTTTATTGTATATATTTATTATACAAATTCAGATTGTATAATAAATTCAGATTGTGAATGCAAATAATCACCTGAATGTTTATGAAACTGAAAAAGAATATAAAATCATGTTTTGATAGGGTTGTTTCTTATCTACTTTAAGATTTTTATTTATTCCTTTATCATTCATACATAAGAGCAATAAGAATTCATAATTTGTTTCACAGTTCACATACCACATTCCACTCTGAATTACAATTAATATCATTCCATTCACCACTTTTGTAAATAACTGTACAGTCCTCTTCCCCTTTATGATCGTTCGGCTCCTTTTCTTTCCAGCTGGTGAAAGTTAAAGGTTGGTTGTTCATATCTACAAAATGCCCTTCTTTCTGTCTGTCTGTTGCACCAAGGTATATGTAAGTAGACTCAAGGGCAGCATGCAGTGATTTTAGAATTTTATTCTCATCTTCACTTCTTGGTAGGACAATTTTAGCCCCAGCGTCAGAGCAGAACTTCTGTGCCTTTTCAAAATTCCCCTTTAGCCCATCAGACACATAATACTTCTGTCCCACTTTCCTGAAAATGCGAAATTCTAGGACTAAAAAAATATTGTACTAGCATTACCTTATACAGTATAAAAATATTCTTAAATGAAAAGTGATTGATGCAAACAAAAATGTAGGAGTACCTTTCTCTACTGAAGTGAGTCTGTCTGTTAGGTATTTGACATCTGATTGAAGTTAAGTTGTATTACTAAAGCACTTCGAACACCAGTCTCTGTAAAATAATACCAGAGTGAAAATCAGTAATACTAATACAAATATTTTACTTTATCTATAAACTCAATTAAGACATGGTACTTAGAAGAATATACAGTACTTCATCACAGTCTAGCTCTTCATTCAACATCATTAGGCTAATTATAATCTTACCTGTAAGACCTGGATTTCCTTTGTCTCCCTTAGGGCCAACAATACCACCAGGTCCCATTTTCCCTGGGGGTCCCTGTGCACCAACTCCTGCAGAGATAGAGAGAGAAAGAGTGATGATTAAAAAAAACTCTAATCTGATCATTTAAAATCCAATTTCGCTGATCTGATCATTTCATCACCTTATTGTCAGGACTCTGGAGTGATCAGTTAAGATATTTCTGATTACCATGTGCTCCTTTGTTTATTATGTCTTTGCCCCTCCCCCACGTTTCCTTTTCATCTGTTAATTTGCCTCATCTGTTGTCTCATTACCTTCCTAGTCTGTTGTCCTATATAATTCCCATGTTGTGTGCTATTCTCTGCCAGTTTATTGGGAGTTGTTCTTCTGCTGAGTGCACTCAGACTAGTGTCTTGGTTTCTTTTTGGTTCCCCCCAGGATTCTTTGTTTGTTCTTCCTGATCTGTTTTGACTGGGTTCCAGTTTTTCTTCTCCTGACCTGGTTCTGATGGCCTGGCCTGTTATTTGGATTCTCCAGCAGATTTCCCTCTGACTACACTGCCTCTGTTTTTGTTTTAAACCAAAGGAACTTTTGGTTTTCATGCTAGAGATTGTTTTTTGTTCCAACCCGTTTTGGCTGGAGTTTTTCAGTTTTGCCAATTTTCTATTTCTGTTACTGGTACTGACACTTCTGTTTTAGTATTGGAACAAATGTTCTACTACTCCATCAAACTTGAACACAATAAAACTAATAACCAAAAAAAAAAGCATGAACCTGGATCTCCTTTTTCCCCTTTCGGTCCAGGAAACCCATCTCTTCCATCCCTGCCAGGGCTGCCGTTGTGTCCAGGTGTGCCCGGAACCCCAGCATAGGCTGGACAACTACTTTCAGAAGCAGCTAGTAGCGGCACAACCTCCATTAGGAGCAGCACAGCACAGAGGTGATGCTTTAACGGCGCCATTTGCTGTTTACTGCGGAAATTGCAAGGTTTATGTTACTGTAATGTTGTGTTCAGCTGTCAGTTCAAATTATACAATTTCCACTTTTAATTTTTCTTATAATATCTTTCAATATAATGACATTTCATAAAAATGAGGTTTGATATAGCTAATCAAGGTATATTTAGTGATTCCAAACTAGTTTACTTGGTTAAAGTAAAAAGAAAGTTAATTAAAAGAAATACATGTAACTTTTTTGTTAAAATTTTCAGTTCTCTATTGAATGTTAAAAGCGTTTTTGCCCAACACTGATTATAAAATCCTTTTCACAGAAAACCAGACAACAATACAAACGACCAACATTTACTTCAAAGAGCCTACCGGAGCATATAAATCAGGCCTGGTGATCAGCACTAAATGTGAACATAACTGTAGGCCGATGAAGACCCTTCACCAAATTTCACTGACGTAGTTATTTATTCAGATCAGAGTTCGTTCCATGACAAAAAGACAAACATAGGCTATTTAGCTTTACTGGTGTCAGTTTTAGATCTGTACCATTCTATCACTCTCATATTTTTCCTTCCCTTAATTTATAGTTGTGATGAAAAAACAACACTGTGAATTAGGACCTAACAATCTAGGTCACTCAGTTTTGAAATGCAAATGTACTGCTTGAGCAGCTGAAAGAACACCAGAACATCAAATGCTTGAGTTTAAGAAAACCCCAATCTCATGAACCCATTTATCTGTTATAATTGCATAAATACACTTTTGGTGTACACACTTCAAATTAAATCTTATGGACTCATTTAATCAGTCAGACTCACTTCTGACTGATTAAATGCAGATAATTACTGGCCACTCAGAAATGCCAATAATTATTTAACTGCTAAGAAATCACAAGATCAGTACGATCACCTATTCTCTTTATTTGTGGAAAATATGCAAACCATAATGTAGAGGTAATTACTTTGATGAATCCAAATTGCATTGAAGAAAAGTGTGATGTTGCTTTAAGTTTTATCGAAAACAACAAGACTCAACTTTCCAACTCTTGTGTAAATATTAATGATTGATTTTCTTGGAAGTCATGGTTTTGCTTATTCCATTCAAAAGTACAAAGGCTAAAGAGTAATAGACATTCAAACCAGAGCATTTTAATAACAATTAATAAAGCACTTGTGCTTTCGATATTATATTAACACCCTGTTGTTAACTGGTTGTGTTGCACTGTTCCTTCAAAATGACTGACCTGAAGTGTGTATATTTCAATTATGACATATGCACATTGTTTGGATAAAATTTATTATTTGTCAATGAATATTAAACAATGTAATTTGACATACTGAAGAACATGCTTCACAATCGAATTTAAACTGGATTTTATAAACATAATAGCACATATTTTGTTAGTAGAATGGAATATAGAATTATATATTGTCTATTTCACATATAATAGGGCGTACATCATTACAAGCAACATCATCCCAATGGCCAGAGTCCCTTATAACACCACAGTCTTGTACTCCCATATGGTTATCAGGCTGACCAGGAGCCCAGTTGGTAAAGTGCTTCCCAGTCAATTGCTTCCCCCCGGTGTCCACAAATTCTCCCTCTGTTTCTCTGTCCGTGGTGCCTATATATGGATTATTACCCTTTAAACCACTGGATAAAACTACTTTCATTAATGCTTGGTTTTCTGCAGCAGTTCTTGGCAAAACCATTGTTCCACCAAAGTCTTTGCAGATTGTTATTCCTTTATCAAAATTCCCCTCAATATCATCTGTGATGTAGTATTTCTGTCCAACTTTTTTTAAGTGGCTGACACTTGTGACTCTCAATCATGGCAACTTTGGCTTTAAGACGTTGGATCTCAGATTTCAAGGTCTCGAGAACACTTTCACATCCAGGAGATCCTAAATAGAATAATTATTACTTACTTGATGTTAAATGCACAATTTTAGACTCTGAAATCTTCACATTTTCACTTGATGAATCTTAAACTGAGCATTAAAATATCTAAAGTACTATAATGTTTAATACCTGGTTGACCTGGTACTCCCCTTTCGCCCTTGGCTCCAGCTGGCCCAGGAGGTCCTGCTTTACCTGGTGGTCCGTGCACGCTCACTCCTGTAAGATATGAACAAAAATAATAGTCAATAAGTTCTCAATCGCAGACCTCCTCATTTATTTTCTCTCTCATACACAAACCTGGCTCTCCCTTCTCTCCTTTGGGTCCAGACACTCCATCTCTCCCATCTCTCCCAGGCAGACCGTTGTGTCCAGGAGTGCCTGGAACTCCACCATAAGCAGGACAGTTCAGGTTCTGAGGTTCAGCTCCATCCAAAAGCTGCATTCCAAACTGAAGGAGCAGAAAAGCCCTGAGGAACAGCTTTAGCATCGCCATCTATTGGTGCATAAACAGGAAAACATCAAAGTGATTCAACCAATGGTCAATCATTTAACCTTTTAGTTAAAAGTTTCTGGGCTCAAGATTAGTTTAACTACTTTTTTGTTTTTTTGCAAACATAATTGATCAATGAAAAATATTTTTCTAAAAGTAAATTTCCCCAGTGTAGCTTTTTGAACTGGTTTACATATGCGAAAAACAAATAAACAAGTAAAATAATTAATTAGATGAACTTATAGTGCCCAACAAAACAAACAAATAAGAAGGCAGCTTCATCAATTTTGGCACAAAAACACAATTGGCATATACAAACCTTATGTAAAATATGAAAGTCTTGACTGATAACATCCAAATTCACTTGTAATTATTTTTATAATAAATTATTTTTATTACAATTATTCACTTGTAATTAAGTACTTCAGATTAATTTAAAAAGCTTTTTAATTTAAAAAACAATGATAAATTGTACGAGGTTGCATGTTGTTAGTAAATACAAATGTTCTTTATTAACTGTTTGGTGTTGGAGTTATTGTCGTTCTAATGCATAAAGTATTTTTTTTTATTTGTGTTATTTTCATTTAATAAATCTGTTAAGTTCGACGCGGTGTCTGTAACCGCAAAGTTTGATCTAAAACGAGTTGTTGCGAAAAAATTTTACAAAATTACAGTACAATACAAAATACAATGATATTAAGAAAGCTCAGCTAAATGTCTCATTGTCCATCCAATAAAATGTAGCTATTAAAATTAAAAACAAATGCAAGCATCGCATTAAAGAATGCAGATTTGTAACGTCTCAGTCCACAAGTGAGATACTGGATTTGAATAGCCTACAAAAAAGAAGAAAATAATAATCTATCATCACTAGAGGTTCCTTTTTTCCTTTTAAAATACTATAATTGCATTAACTGTCTTTTTTAAATAACGTACATTTGCATACCAGTTTAATGGAGGAGACCTGTTAAAATGTTGACAGCCTTCAAAACTAAAAATCACTCGTGACTAGAATCGAAGTAAATCTGAGACTCCACCCATCTTTTACAAAGCATCTATATTCGGTTCATTACGGTAGTGACATATGCATGACATGACAGGTGAGGAAGTTATCAAGTTTCTCCTGTTATGTACAATAAGCAGCATTTAACACTAACACCAGATAGCGAAGCATTAAAGGTGAGTTGCAGTCTTTATTTTTCAGTCGCATCACTGAACAAACCGTGTCGCACGTAATAATTAATATATTGTGCATGTGTTTATTTACAGTTGTGTGTTGCCCGACAACTCAATGCCAGTGTGTCAGACCGACTGCTTAAGTTTAACGTGTGTGTCTGTCGTGTGTGTACATTTTGCGACCCCACCGTGATAAACAAGTTTATTTTTTTGATTTCACTTAAACGAGGGAGTGTCTATAAATGTGTCTTGTATGCGTGGCAATAAGGAACCGAAAACGCATTATTATTGTTGTTCATTCATTGCCAGCTAAGACAGAGGACTTTGTCACTCTAGTCAACAGCAAGTTCCCTGTGAAGTGGACTTTATAGCTTATTCCGAAACCTTAAGAGAGATTTGAGTGTTGAGAGTGTTTATTTCGAAAGACTATTATAAGGGACCATCACATTATTTCATATGCAGCGGAGAGGGAAATTCAGCCACTAATACTTCAATAAATAAAGTCGGTGAAAGGGTGAAAAGGAGTGGGGAAAGCTATTGTTTGATTTTACTGGTGTGTTTGCATAAGGCACACCCAGGCTTGTCAATTGTCAGATAGAACATCTCAGAAAGATTTCCAAGCTTATGGTGTTGAGTGTTGACTGAATAACCATATTATTAGGCTTATTATCACACATGCTGCAGATTTTTCTTCTTCTGGTGTTTCTTGCTCTTTAGTAGAGCCTAATTAAAATGATCTAAAATGATCTCATATGATCACAAACAATTTCTTTATGATTTGTGACAGGGTTGAGATATTGTCAATAGGGGTCAAATCTTTCTCTGGCAGGGCCGATTTTACTGTAGCCATAGCAGATCGCACAATCACTTATCTACAGAAACGTAATACTCACCAAAGCCTACATGATCTCATAAAAGATAAAATATAGAAAGAGGACATTTAGGATTAAGGATTATATTTTACATTTTTGTTTATGCATTTGGCAGATGCTTTTATCCAAAGCGACTTACATTGCGTTCAAAGTACACATTGACATTCTAATCAGTTCTTGCTTTCCCTGGGAATGAAATCCATGACATTGGTGTTGCAAGCGCCATATCTCAATTTGCAATGTCTTTGGATAAAAACTCACATTCTATCTTTCTCCTTTCTTAAAGAATGAAGGCTCCAGCTCTGCTTCAGACTGATCTGAAGGTGAATACAGATGCCAGACTACAGCTAAACTGGAGCAGTCCTAGGCTGGAAAACCGGTTTCTGGCTCAAGCGCCTTCAGCATTGTCTCACCATCAGTACACAACTCCGTCCTGGGTCAATCAGACCTCCACCTTTTCACCATGTCCAGCACTCCAGCCAACCAGCCTGTCCTCCACCCTGTCCACCTCATCTCTTCTGTCATCCACAATGATGAGCTCAGTCTCCTCTCATTCCCCTCTGCTGAGCACCACAAATACCCTACTAATGGAGCCTTCACTCCACCCTCCAGTCTCATCCTCTCTAACCTTTGCCTATTCTCACAATCCTTTACTTTCTTGCTCCCAAAATACCCCTGCCAGTGCTATCCAACCACTATGCTCCCATTTGCCACCTTCAAAGGAGAATAAAGCAGGCACAAATGAAGCAAGAGAAGTGGAAGACATGCTTTTCTCATCTGAAAGCCAGCTGGGATATAGTGAGGATCGCAGACAGGTATGGAGAGATTTCCTTTTTATTGCTTTGTAAAATTATTCTTTTTTTAAATTCTTTAATTCCTCTCCACAAAGTTTTATTCATTAAAATAACACAGTCATTTCTATTAATTCAACTCCAGCACTAAACAAAAATTTATTTGATTAATAATTGAATCTTTTTGTCACATTTTTGTCATATGTTTATCTAACTATAACCACGTTAAAAACATTAAGAAAGCACATACCGATTAAGACAACTGTGATGGATTTCATTTAAAACTTTAGTTCTGCATAAATGTACATATACCTTGGTATTAAGGACTGGTATTTTCTTTGGGAAAAACAAATCTAGTTCATTTTATTGTCTTTTATATTGTCTCTTACCAGGATCCCATCAGGATGCCTTCCCAGGAAAGCTTAGAGGAGGAAGACCAGATACTGTCATCTGGGATGCCTGTTTTGGATATGGATTTAGATAGAGAGGGGGAGCAGACGTTTGCTCCTCATGAGGAGTTTGGGTTGATTGAAGCAAGCGAGGATGAGAAACTTGTGGAACTGAAGGAGCGGAAGGTGAGCCGAACTGTCATGGTTGTGGGGTTTAAATGATGATTAATAATTTGCTAACCCTACGCATTTATTTTTTAAAGCTTTATTTATCTCTTATGCTCACTGAGCTTGATCAAAACTACACTGAAAACAGCAATTTCTGTTTTTTATTTTAACATGAATGTACTTTACATGTTATATATTATTTATAATGTATTTTAAAATGTAATTTATTCCTATGATGGCTAAGTTGACTTTTCAGCAGCTATTGATTCAGTCTTCAGTGTCACATGATCCTTCAGAAAAATCTTACTGACCAAACTTTTGAAAACAAATTGACATAGTTCTTCCACCACATAATGGATAGACAGGGTGGTGGATGTGAAGCTAAACAACATTTCCTTTGTTTGTTCTTCAGAACAACCTGCTGAATATGGTGTGCTGCTCCCTGGTTAATAAGAGCTGTTCCCCTGGCCAGAAGGACTGGGATGAGAGGACGAGTGTGTGGTGCATTATTAAGAACCTGGCCACAGAGATTACCACAGAAGACCCAGAGTTTCTCCTGAAGGTTGGTTGTTTTGCATGCTAGTTGTGTTGTTAGGTGGTTATGTTGTCAACGTATGTGATTTTGCATATTTGTATTGGTTTCAGGTTGCAGTCTATACTAGGCAGGAACTAAACATCCGAATCACAGCCAACTTCTTACTAGCACTGGCGGCCCATCTGCCTGATTCAAAGCCACACTTAAGAAGGTACTTTTGTGCTGCTGTGCAGCTGCCATCTGATTGGCTGGAGGTGACAAGAATCTATAGCATGGTAAGTGTTAATATAGTAAACATATTGCTCTCCTTTATTTTATGCTGAGCTAAGGTCATCATCATATTCATATACCATGATTTTTACATGGTAGTTCAAAGTAGTTTAAGGAATATTATGTTATTAGTTTAGTTTAGTTTCTACTGTATTGTTTAATGGTTGTTTTTGTTTATTGAGTGTATTTTTTCATGCTTTTTCAATTTTGTGCAGTGTTTCAGCAAATCTTTACCCTCCTGCTTGAAAAAAGCTCTAGTGGATAAATTTAAGAAGTTCACTGAATATCAGCTGGCCAAATACAATACACGGAAGCATCGCTGCAAACACAACAAGAAAGGAAAGAAAATACAGGTATGTCAAAAACAGCTAATATTTAATATTTTAGATCAAAACATACAGTAGGGTTCACTGAAAATTGTTGTTTTAAAAATATTTGTTTTGCTGTTTTATTTTTATTCTATTTAAAGTTTTAATATACTTTAAAAAAAAACTATTTTCATTGTTGTCTAATGCTTTTGGATACTTTTGCATCTTTCGAAAAAGACACATCTTATCAATATAAAATAATAAACACATTATTTATTTCAGAGTTTTTCTTTCCACATAGCTTAAAATGCTTTTTTTTCTACCCTCTTCTTTCAGAAAATCTCTGCTGCGCAGTGGAAAATGTGGGGTGACCTCGTCAAAGTGGATGACTCAATTCTCAAAAAATATGTGAGCTTTTCCATGTTTAGTTTCATCTGTTTGATGTAACATTACAAATGTTTATTGCACATAAAAATGTCAAATTGCAGATCAAAATGTGATTCAGTTCTGTATGTTATGATACAGTTAGAGAGCCAAAATCATGCTACAAAAGATAAAAAACAGAGTGAATTCAACTTCAAGAAGATGATAAAGCGCCTTCACATCAAAGAATCTGCAGAACATGTCATGGCCATTCTGGGAAAGAAGTTAGTCCTACAAACTGACATACAGTAATACCTCGGTTTACGAGTTTAATTCGTTCCAAGAGCGAGCTCGTAAACCAAACTGCTCGTACACCAAAACAATTTCCCCCATAAGAACGCACTAAAAATCACTTGATTCGTTCCACACGACCATAAATGCCCATTTTAAATATTTTTTTGGTTTTAACCTATTAATTACATTTAAAATTATAACCATTAAGATCTCATATAAATACTAATTAAGTATTTTTAGAGTTTAACTGTCATTTTTAACTATTTACTGTAACATTCACTTTACCTCTTCACTGCTGGCATGATCGAGACGAGAGGAGGGGAGGGGGGAGGGGGGGCGGGGTTACTGCTTATATATTTTACTACATTGTAGCGTTGCTTCTTTTAATAACCAGACAGGTTCCTTCTCATTCAGAGATTTTATTGAGAACTATCGGATTGCTGTTCTGGCCTCAACCCACGCCGTACATAACAGAAGAATCAAAACTATCTCTGCTTACGAGCTCTCTCTCAAATCCCTCAGAACTCCACTCTCTCTAGCGCCGACTGAAACCCCGCCCTCTTAAAGTGACAAGACTGTTAACTTAAAACTTATTGAACACAGATTAACTAGTTCCTTCAACATTTGTAACGATATTACAACGTGAAGAATAGCGATCACAATTAATGCAACAACACGAGGTAAAACCGCTGTAAATCACTTATGTATATGATCTGTACAGAGTTATAACTGTTATAGCATGCTGTTCTCTAAAAGTGTATGGCCCTTTAAGAACGTCATTACCTCCTGACTGTGAACACACGTGAGTCTCATTAGTATGCAATGTGTGGTGTTGGTAACATGCTCCATTAATAAAGTTTCATCATTCACATGTAATCATATTCACAACAACTTATAAAATAATGCACTGTGGTGAATGATGCACCCAAACTGAGAGACACTGAGAGAATGGACGAGTTAAGGGGTGATGAAGGGATGTTTTCGACACAAAACTGCGCATGGGTGAGGGAAATTTTTTCTCGTACACCGAGATAATGCTCGTACACCGATTCAACCCTCCGTGCTCGTACACCGATTCAACCCTCCGTGCTCGTACACCGATTTTCTCGTATACCAAGTCGCTCGTAAACCGAGGTATTACTGTATATATTTTAGACAAATCTGTTTAATGTTGCTGAGGAGATTACTCAGCCCAGTGTAACTTTCATCCATGAGTAACTATGTTTGTTACCTTCTTTTGCATGCAGATACCCAAGTGATCTGAAGGCCTTCAATCGCAGTGGTCTTAGTGGGGTCTGGGAGAGAGAGAGAGCTGGAAAACGGATGAAACTTAAGCAACCCGACACATGGGAGTGCAAACTCAGTCAGGAGGGAAACAAAGCTGCCACCTGGGAGAAACTCATCGGTGTGAATGAGGGTCCAAGATGCATTGAGTTCAAAATGTACTTGATTCTCATACTTATCAACTCATACTTGTGTATATGTTTTTGTGATTGTAGATGGGAAGTCTCTTCCTTTTATGGCAATGCTGAGGAACCTAAGGAACATGATTACTGTGGGCATCAGTGAAAAACATCATTCTGTGATCCTCAACAGACTGACCTCGAAGGTGAGCATTTCTTCCCTCAGATTTTCGCAGGAACATGTGTAAGACGATCACGTCATTTACGGATTTGAATTAATCTTACAGAACGCTGTAATCCAGAGCAGGCAGTTTCCCTTCCGTTTCCTGTCTGCTTATAAAGTCATTTTGGAGCTCAGTAAATTTGGTAAGTTTCTGTTTTCTGCTGATGTTGGGGCTTCAAAATCATTATCATGCTTTTACCGGTATTTCTGGTTGATTTTAAAGGATATTTAAAAATTAGTTTTAGGTTATTATTATTTAAAAAATTAGTTTTTTTTTCTTTAGGAAAATGATACTGATCCAGAAATGTGTCCTTCTTGGCATAATTGTAGAATGTATTACTTTTATCTAACAATGATGTATGAAATTGCACAGACATCACAGACAATTATAATGGTACTATTTCAAATTGATGCTGTTAAAAAAAAAAAGATTTCTGTTCTTCATCAAAAAGACCCGAAAAAATGTATCTAAGCAGCACAATATTTTTTTCATGAATTTTTCATGAAAATCAGAATGTTAGACTGATTTCTGAAGGATCACAGAGCTCATTCATCAAATAAATAAATTATATTTTAATCAGATCAGAAATCATAGAAATCATATAAATGCAGTTCTTTTCTTTAAAAAAAGTTAAAATCTTACCAGTTCTAAACCTTTGAACAATAATGTACAGTTAAAATTATCAAAGATTTTATTTATTTATTTTTTCTTTTGAGAAGGATTTATAGAGTGTTTAAATCTACAAAACATGTTGTCTCATTGGTTTTCAAATACAATTTCTTTAAGAACCACAATCTAATAATGTAACTTTTATAGATATGTTCTTGTGGGTTTGAGTGACATGTTCTCCCCTTTCAGCTGGTGGGCCTGCAGTCGAGGTGCCAAGCTCCAAGATGATTCTGCGAGACATTTTGAAGAAATTACCAAAGAGCAAACGATTCAACCAACACAATTGGGACACAGCAGTGCGCAAGAAACTGAGAGTTACAATGCGAGTGCCTTTTGTATACCGCATATTCAACGTGAAACGCAATCTCCTGAGAAAAGCAAAGTATGTATTTATTATTAAACAAAAACATTACGTCGTGTAAGTTGTGTAATATAATGCATTATTTTAGTTTGTTTTACTCCTGAACTGACGCTGTTGGTTTTTGTAATGTAATTTATTAGCCAGAGACTGTATACTCAAGAGCTTCTGAAGAAGTACTGCTGTGCTTTGGAGAAAGCTGTGCAGATCTCCTGCAAGTACAACATCCCCCCTCTCCCTGGACGCACTCTTGTGGTCTGTGATGTTCAGTGTTCAGAGGAGCGAGACTGGAGTGGCGCTGAGGATGTCTGCTTGCCCCCTAAAAGCACCGATAACATTGACAATGACAAACTCTCAGCCTCGGTTAGATATGAACTTCTGTGACTGTCAATTTATATTTTTGTGTTATAAATGTTTACTGTAGTTTATGAAATTAGTCAAAATGAAATTATTATGAAGTACATTTTGTTTTGCTTCTGCAGTTGCAGGAAGCTGCGCTACTTTTATCCATGATGATTAACTACTGCAGCGAAGATTCCCAAGTCATATTGCTTTATAACCAAGACTTCCAGGAGGTCAAGTTAAAGTCTGACATCCTTCTGGATAATGTGAGAGAAGCAATGAAGCAAGTGGATGTAAGGAGTTCCCTTTTACTGTGTATATACCTTCAGAATCAAACTGGCTTCTGCTATAAATAAAATCTCAATGAGAACAAAACATTAAAGTAACAGTTAAAGTAAAACATGCATATTTTTTTAACTATAAAAATAAAATCACTTATTTTAAATTTTACAAGTGAAGTTAGAGTATGAAAAATGGATATTCAATTTGAGCTTTGCTAAAGATTACTTTTAACATTATTATTAAATTATTAATGTTGTAATAGTGGATAAGCATGCACAATTAAATATCCAATATTGTATAAGATTCAACTTTTAATTGTAATTTTGGATGGTGTCATATATTATTTCTCCCTCTTGTCTGTTTTTTTTTAATCCTCTCTGTCCCTCTCGCTCTCAGGATATTAATGACTTTGATGTAAAATCTGAATACATAGCTTCCTCTACATTTTTTACTAAGCTGACTGAAGAGAAGACAAAGGTGGGAGCCCCTTTGTTAAACTTATGGTTATAACAGGGTGAATTAAAGATTTACAAATCTTGTACATGGGTTAAAATAACTTTTTATTACTGTTATCCTCTCTTCCTGCAGCTGGATCGTATAGTTATGTTTATAGATGGGTACACCAACAAGACTTTAATGTCGGATATTAATAACTATCGACAAGAAATGAACCCTGATGCTGTTGTGATAGAGGTGCTGCTTGGAAAAACGTACGTTTGGCTAACTTATTCTATATTATTGTTTCCTTAAAGTGTCTTTGTCTTTAAAGTGTTTTGGAATAATGGTTACAAATAAATCTTGTTTCGTTTGTTTTAACAGGGTTTCACTAAACATGAAACGCAGAATGGATTCCAACTCCGTACAACTTTGTGGATTTAGCGAGCAGATCCTAAAGTAAGATCTTTTGTTGATTCCTGTTGAACTCTTTTGAAATGTATGTTCTCTCTTGTGAATTTTTTAAAAAAAAACAAAACATGTAATTATCAGTTTGAGCTAGTGTAGGATATGCCAAATATTCACAATATACATTACTGTTCAAATCCTTTCAATCTCTCTTGAATCTGTAATAACGATTAATGACATTCAGATGTTCATTCAGATCTATTCTATGACCGTAGGTTTGTCTCAGAGAGAGGCTCCTCAAGGATGCTGCAACATGTGGAGCACATAGACCGAGTCTATAACATCCCTCCACCAGAGGGGCGCAAAACTGAACCCGAGAGAGCTGCTCATGTCATCCCTCTTCCAGCAACACCAAAGTTCAGGTATGACCATCAAGTATCCCTAAATTACTTGTATTAAACAAAATGTACCAGAATATATTTCAATGTAGAACACACAAGATATAAGTCCATTGGAAATGAAATGCTAAACAAATTTGTCCTTGTCTGCTTTATTTATTACTCTTTATAGATGGAAAGGTGTGCGAGTGTTCATCTCTTCTACGTTCAGGGACATGCATGCAGAGAGGGATGTTCTTGTGCGTAGTGTGTTTCCAGAGCTCAGAAGACGGGCAGCGGCTCACTATCTCTATCTGCAGGAAGTGGAGCTGCGCTGGGGCGTTACGGAGGAGGAGTCTAACCGTGCTGTGGAGCTCTGTCTATCGGAGGTCTGCCGCAGCCAGCTGCTTCTGGGAATTCTGGGGGAGAGATATGGCCTAGTGCCGCCCCGCCCCACCTTACCTGAACTTCCTCAATACAGCTGGGTAATGATTTCCTTGATTTATCTGTTAGATACTTTTATCGGACATAGCATTACTACACACTTCTAGCCAATCAGCAGTAGGGGACATGTCTACTCGTGATGGGAAGAAATTTGAAAAAAGACTGTAGAAAGAGAGATGGTTGAGAGACCTTACAAAAGAGAAAAGGCCAGAGGAATATCACAGGAAAAAGAAAAACTATTTTTATATTAACCCCAGTAAATATTAAAAAGAGAGACCTAAGCAGGAAGGCCTGAACATGCGGCGAGTTGAAGTTGACCAGAAATGTATAAGCTAGATTAGAGAAGGAGAAAAGTAAAGATTTCTATTTCAACTTTCTATGAAATGTATTTTAAATTCTAATAATATTTCACAATATTACTGTTTTTATTGTATTTTTTGTATCTTTACAATCAAAAGCTTAATAAAAATATCAATGTTACTGTACATTAATTTCTGCGTTCACCTAAAGTATATTCGTTATATTCAACTTTAATTTTAAATCAATTTTGACAAAATAGTATAGAATTTAATTTATTTAGACAAAGCATAAAATGTTAATATTGCTATTTATCAGTTATCAGCCATAACATATTAACATTATTCTTTCACCTTTAGCAATATCAACCAGAATTTTAATATCTTCCCTAAATTACTAATATGTAGCCAAAGCAAAATAAAACAACATTGTATAGTGTTTTGGCTCCTTGTCTTGAAGTTTCATGAATTGCATTCATGCTTCACTCTGACAGCTGAACTCTGCGCCTGATGGGTTATCCATTACTGAAATGGAAATTCGACAGTTTGAAGCGCTGCATCCAGACTCTGCCCAGAGCCACATGTTCTTCTACTTCAGATCACCCCATCTCATCAGGTATACAATCATTTATCATTTGTCAGCTGATTGGATTAATTTAGTTTCTATAGTTGATAGTTTTGTTGCAATGAAATGGAGAAAACAATACTGCTGCAAGTTAATGTTTCTGAGGCTCTGTGATTTAGATACAGTATGTCATATTTTGTGTGTGTGTGTGTGTTTAGTTCAGTGCCAGTGGCATGGAGAACAGACTTTGTGGCCGAATCCAAAGAAGCTGAAGCTAAAATGAACAGCCTGAAAACATGGATCCAGAACAACGAGTTTAAAGTGACAGAAAAGTGAGTTCTGTGAATTTTTTTTTTTTTTTTTTTTTTTTTGTCATGCACAGTAAGGAATGACATAATATTTATACTTTGTGCCCTGCTTCATATTCTCTTAGTTATCCCTGTGAATGGGCTGGGGTGGTGGATGGAAAGCCCTATGTGAAAGGGCTAGAGGACTTTGGGAAGGTGGTGCTGGAGGATGTCTGGAAAGCTGTACAGCAGCTCTTTGTGGAGGTTAGAGTCTTTAAAAATAACTGTTTTCAAATGTTCCACTTTATGGGGGCCGCTCACAGTTTGAAACATCAGTTGAGTGACAAATATGAGTCTGCAATTTAATCATTAGAATGTGTAATCTTAGATTAGTACATTTTATAATATTAATTTTAATTTAGTATATTCTACTTGTATATATTATATTAATATTGGGATATTCTGCAGTTGACATATTGGGGTTATTTACATTATTTGCTAATGAATAGATCTATTCTAAGTAGGTCCCGCCTACTTTGATAATAGTAGAAAATAGAAAATGCAAATATGCAATTACCAATCACTTTATAGTCACACATTAGTTCTATAATATCAATTTGATAAATTAGATGTTCTATTTGATTTATTTATCAATGTGTTATTAAATCATTTTTGTTTTATCAAATTGTTCATTCTGTTCATATCTCTGTAAATTAATTTTTACCCCAGTGCTTATTTTACAGTTAATTAGTGGAATGATTTTTAGTATTTGTTTATTTTTTTGTAGGAGACCGATGAAGATTTGACCTCAGAGATTAAAGAGCAGGAAGTCCATCAGGATTCCCAACATCGTCAGTTTCATGGCAGGGCAAAGCTTATTTCTTTGGCAACAGAAAAAGTTCAAGAATGCCAGCAAAAAGGAGACATTCTGATGGTTGAGGGAAAACCTGGAGAGGGCAAAACTGTGTTCATGGTAACTGTACATTTGAACAAGTAATCACCTGTGTTTTCATGTATGAATGCCCATTCTATGATAAATTACTAGCATTGCTCTGAAGTTCATCTGAATATCTCTCTGTATCTTCTGTCTTTATTAAGGCTGCACTGGCCCAGACACTCAAAACCTCTGCCCTAAACAAGAAAGGCCCTCTTTGCGATGTCATATCCTACTCCACAGATGCTACCCAGTCAGCTTGCAGTATTGAGCAGCTTCTTCGCTGTCTTGTTCAGTGGCTGAGGAAAAGAAAAGATGACGTGGAGTTGCCTCCAAACACATCTTATAAGTAAGGAAATGTCTGATGTAACATGTATTGTCATATGCAAACACAAGCAAACTAGTTTCATAATTATTCTCTTGTTGCATTACAGAGATTTGTTGTCTGATTTCCACTTGAACTTGAAGGACCTGAACAAAGAGAAGCCACTGGCCTTGCTTGTTGATGGGGCGGACCGTGTCCATGACGGCCGAGGTCAAAAGGTGTCAGAATGGATACCACAGCACATCCCTAAGGTGTGAGAGAAAAACATGCACACCTTAAGTGGTAGTTCACCCAAAAAATATTGTTCCAAACCAATAAGACTTTTGTTCTTGTTTTTCAAAACACAAGTGAAGAAGTTTTTTATAATTCTATCTTACCACTGAAAGTCTCTTGACCCAAAACTCCGATGCTTTAAAACGCTCATAAAAAGAGATCCTAAAGCTAATCCATATGAATCAAGCAGTGTAGTACAAGTCCTCAAAAGCAACATGATTGCTTTAAATGATGACAATTTAATTTAGGCATTTATTCACATTGATTAGCGGACATGCATAGAGCACTCAAATATGATAAACAGAAGCTCAAGCATGCATATCTGACATGCAGTTAATTTTTATATGTGAATAAACTTTCAGATAGACTGAATAGACTTTTAGTGGAGGGAGAGAAATCTCTCAGATTTCATAAAATTTAAAATCTTTGTCTTGAAAATAAATAAAAAAGACTTGGGATGAAATTAAATACTATTGACCTTCTCATCATCTAGTTACTGTGTTTACTGTCCTCTCAGGGTGTCTGTTTGGTCTTGAGTGTTACCTCAGAATCAACCCTACTAAACACTATTAGCAAAAGGAAAGGTGCGATGTCATTTCCTTTGGGGCAATTATCTTTACCTGACAAGAAGGAGATTGTGCAGAAGCAGCTTGTTGGATTTGGAAAGAAACTGAGCGATTCTGCTTTCAATAACCAGGTGAACTTCCCTTTTGCTTTTTTGCTGTTTGAGTACTATAAGGAAAAAATGGAGAGCTGTTTTTGCATAGCTAATGAATTTATTGTTGTGTTCCACTGTAGCTTCAAACACTGTTAATGAAGAAAGGCTCTGTGAGTCCACTCTACCTCCATTTGGCCTGCGAGGAGCTCAGGAATTACGCCTCCTTTGAGAAGGTAAATTATTGTTTAATCATTTCTTTTCTAGTGATACACATAATGTTATTTAACTTTAAAAAATGTAAAGTTGTTCATAATGTTGATGATGAAATTTGTCATTTAGATGAAGGACAGCCTCCAGTCTCTTCCTCAGTCCCTTGGTGAGCTGGTGCAGCATAGTCTGCTGAGGCTGGAGTCTAAATATTGCAGAGCAGGTCTGGGATGGGCATTAGCCACTCTTGCCGTCAGCTCCACTGGTAAAAGACATTTATTTATTGCTGACATTGCTTTATTTATTTCTGACCGTTCTGAAAGAATTGTTTTAATGAAGTTTTACAAAGTATACAGTGATTAGTATCAAATAGTAATATTAATATGACACTGAATAGTTCAACTATCATGGTACTGTATTTCCATTGCACACATGTCCAATGTCCAAAAATGTAGGGTCATACCATGGTACTTGTTTTGCTTGTTTTTTTTATTCCAAAGATCTGTGTCCCAATTGACATCTTAGAGCAAAAACGTGTCTGTTTTATTCAAAAATGTCATAGGTTGCACCTACGGAAAGTTTTGAGGTTCTATTAAACATTAAGCTAAAGCTTATTTTTTATTGTAATGTTAGAAGTTTAATTGTGTGTTGTTTCTATTTTTAATTCATTTAAATAATTGAATGATTAAATAACATTTATATTTTTATGTAGATTATTTCTCATCACTAATCTGTTTCCTCCACAGGAATGCGCGAGAGTGATCTTTATACAATGCTAAACATGTGCAATGATTTAAACACGAGAGGTGGGATGGTGTCATGGCAGGAAATTCTCCATATAGCAAGGCATCCACAGAGCCGTGTTCCCATGGCAATATTCTCTCAGCTGGCACAAACTTTGCATAGGTAAAGCACGGTGAAATATGTGGGCATAAGAAATAACATCTAATTTTGACTATGAATAATTTATTCTTATTGGACCGCTAGTCTAATTGGACAGCCTTGCGGTAAGGGGTCAGATGACCTCCTGACTTTGACCCATCCAGAGGTGAAGTTAGCCTTTGAACAACTGTACCTGTCAACTGAAGAGAATAGAACCAGAAGTCATCTGATTATTGCAGGTAAAACAAAAAATGCTTGCAAATTGTACTGTATTAAGATTTTTGTGAGCAGTAAAAAAGAAATAAATAAATATATGTATGTGTATATATGTATGTATTTTTTTTAAGTACTTTTAATTTTATAATTATTACTTTTATGCAACAAGGATGCATTCAATTAAAGGGACAATAAAATGCTGTTATATTGAACTTTGTATTCATCAAAGAATTAAAAAAAACGATTTGGTAGCGCTATTTTTAAATACCTGTAAATAAAAATAGAAAACAGTTATTTTAAATTGTAATAACTTCTTTTCCCCAGCTCACCTTTGGGTGCGGTCGAATCCTCAGGGGAAAGACACATTTCTTCACTCTGACCCTGATGTTCTGTCGCATCTCCCTTCCCACCTGGTCAGTGTCCCCTTACTCTCTTCTTCAACCTTTCAGCTTCACTGAGCGATCTGAGGTTACTAAACTCATAAGAGATGTCTATTCTATCTCTCTGATCAGATGGCCGGTAATCAGTCGGAGGCTTTGTGTTTTTTGCTATCGAGTTACTACTTCCTCTATGCTAATGTGCGGCATGGACTTCTTCACCAACTTCTGGAGACCTACTCTTTGTTTGGTAAAGCGTCTGTTTTACAGTACAAATTTTTTTTTTTTATTCTGTTCAGTTCACAGATTCTCATATTGAGGTTCTCATGTTATTTTTTTCAATTTTATCCATTTAGCCCAAAAATATGGGGCCGATCAGCTGCAATCCAAAAGATCACTTGGTATTTTACTTTTATATTATTATATTTTTATGAAAACCCAACTACACTGACATTTTCATGATCTTAATAAGTGCTGAAACGACAAATTATAGTTTTGCAGTAAATTTATACCAAATGCATGTGTCTTTTCAGATAACCTGAAGGATTTTGAAGACTGTCTCAGTTTTCTGAAGCGCCACAGCCTCCTCTTCTCTCAGTGGCCTGCTCTCTTTGTACAAACAGCTCTTAATGAACCATGTCACAGCTCTGCACGTTTGTGGGCTGAAGGCATGTCAAGAAATGGAGGGGTGCGTGCTGTAAAATGGCAAAACTTCACAGATGCAGCACAAAAAGAAGTCAGGTACTAATATTGTGTCCGATTAACAGCATATTATTACATAGCATATAGCATATTAATACACAGTTATACACGTATACACTTTTTAATTTCTTTAAAATGAAAATAATTCCTATTTTTTTCAGGTTTAGAATTGATTTTTAAAATTAGTTTTCATTTAATAATGAAGTTTCAGACGTCTATAATTTTTCTATGCATGTTAATATTGTTTTTTCTGCTCAGTGATCTGGTTTCCACCTTCCACTCTGAACCAAGTTGTGTGGTCGTGAGTCCTGATGCAAAACTTGTAGCAGTGGGAACCGTAGAGGGAACACTTCACTTTCTGCATACAGAGACAGGACAGGTAACAGTTCTAAACATAAATAAACAATAGATAATAAATAAAACTTCTATGATTTTCTGCTTTTTTAGGATAAACAAACTTTGTTGTATTATTTTGCTGTTATCTCTGTAAAGCTGCTGTGAAACGATCTCTATTGTAAAAAGCGCTGTATAAATAAAGATGATTTGACATTGCAAATTTTTTTATATTATTTTTTCAAACAGGAAGTGAAGTCATTGATGAGCAGTGGGGATGGCATCTCTGGATGCATCTTCCTTGGGGAGGAGCTTCTTGCAACAACCTCATTTGATGGCCAGGTGGAGGTTTGGGATGTTGCGAGTGGTTGCAGGTAATTTGCCTTTCTGACTCAAATGTACATACTAAAAAATGAACCGACAGATCTGTGCAAAATGTTCTGTCGCTTTAAGATCTGCCCATATGAATGCCCACTCCAACAAGATCACAGGATGTGATGTCAGTCCAGACAGAAAACTTTTTGCTACCGTCTCGTTAGACTTAAACTTGAAGGTAAACCCAAAGAACAAATTATTTTAAATTTCCGTATTGTGTTGTACTGTTCTGAAATATTCATCATTTATATGACCGTACTCAGGTGTGGTCAACGCAGAAGTGCACAGAGGTGGCTTCTTTCATGAATCCCTCCCCCCTGAACTGTGTGAACTTTGACCTTGAGGGCCAGCTCTTGGCAGTGGGTTGCTGGGATGGAGCTGTTCGTTTGTGGAACTGGCTTGAACAGAAAAACATTACAGTGAGGAACGACTCTAAAGATATGTTATTATGCCTGATTTACTACAACTCAATTTCCCTCCCAATGCTTTCTCTTTTTCAGACTCTGTTAGGTCATCAGAGTTCAGTGCGAAGTCTGTCTTTCTCTCCCTGCTCCTCCATATTGTGCTCAGGCTGTCTGTCAGGAGAAGTGCGGCTCTGGTCAGTGGCAGCAGCTGCTTGTGTGGGTAGTTATGATGCTCACCGTGGCTCCACACAGTCACTAAACTTCCTGCAAGGAGGAGACCTTTTGCTGAGCGCTGGACATGACAGTGTGGTGAGGAAAATCATAGTTTTCTTACACTTTTAGTTTTCAGTTGTTATATTTTGTAGCATTCCAATAGGCATCATAAAACACTGAGTATTGAGCCCTGTTTTGTTGTCTAGGTTAATGTGTGGTCTGGTGGTCTTGGGAGATCTGTCGCTGTACTAGGAGAGAGAAAGGTGCCTTCATGTTCTTAAATTAGAATAGCTACTTATCATAAGCAGTATATATAGCATAATAAATATTAAATTCTACAATAACTGCTTGATGTACAGACTCCAAACACTCTTTTTCTGCCCCATGTTGTGGTATTTGTGCGTTTTTTTTTTTTAAACGTACCTTTTTATGTACATCTGTTGTTTTTGGTCAAACTTAATATCTTTAAATTATATTTAGGACTGTTAATTTTACTTTTTAATTTGAGGTGATTTTAATATTTTAACTTAGGGATCTAAATGATGATAATTCATATATTACATCAATAATTTACTCTCTTTTTTGTACAAATGTGATCAGCTTAATCATCATGGGGTAATTGGATTAAATTTGCAGGTACCAGTATTACAGCAGCAGCAAAAGTGCATTAGGCGTGGAAATGAAGATGAAGTCAATGCTCTGTGTGTGGCTGTGTCCAGTGGGTACGCTGCTGTGGGTTACCATGGAGATGGTATCAAAATGTTCAATTTGAAGTCAGGTACATAAACATTTCCATGCATCCAGATTTTACAAATTTGCTCATGCCACCCTGATTAAATGAATACTCAAGGCTCACATTCTCAAACAGCTTCTCAGTCTTACTTGTTATCAAAAGCCATAACATAAAACACAATGAAGTGCAAAACACAATGATTGTGAACCAGAAGTTGAGATCATCCCATAAATACTTTGTGGTGTAGGAGCGAAGGTCTGGGCCAGTGAGGAGCTGAAGGTTTCCATGCTCTGCCTAATGTGGATGGAGGGAGTAGGGACAGAGCTGCTGCTGTCTGGCGGCATGGACCGCCGTGTCAGAGTCTGGGAAAGGCAAGGAGAAAATCCAGAAAGCCTTGTTTCTGTAGGATCTTTTGGTGTGCAGAAGGGAGCTATTCTCGCCCTGGCTCAAAACTCCACTTGTGTGGCATCTGCGTCTGGTCAGTGTACACAAATGATTTTGGTCCATATTGAATGTTAAATTTTTTCACATACTCTCATATCTTTGCCGTCATATAACACTCACTTAAAGTTAATCTTTAAAAGCACTAATATATCAATAAAACTGTAATATTTTGTCTTTTGCAAATCTCAGAATTAATATGCCTTTTTTTATAGTGTACATGAAATGTTATGATTTATTGAACCATTTTTAAGCAAAAGCACATTTTAGAACTTTTAATTTTAACTTTATTTTATTTCATGTTATCATTTGTTTTGCTTTAGATGACTTCACTATTGCTCTGTGGTTGAAGAGTGGATTGGTTTCTAAGCCCTGGATCGACCCTAAGGTGATGTGCATTCTGAGAGGTCACAATGGAGGGGTCACATGCCTTGCCTTCAGTCCTAATGGGAAAGAGTTGCTGTCAGGAGGGAAAGATCAGGTACTTGCTCCACTTCACATCTATCATTGGAAAACACTGAA
This sequence comes from Rhodeus uyekii, assembly GCA_037043235.1. Taxonomy (NCBI): domain Eukaryota; kingdom Metazoa; phylum Chordata; class Actinopteri; order Cypriniformes; family Acheilognathidae; genus Rhodeus; species Rhodeus uyekii. Next base: position 1,728,507 of record JAWRVZ010000035.1, read on the forward strand.
GAAAATACACAATCTCTCTTTCTCTCACTCAATGTTTATCATTGTTCCAATAGGCTTTGATGATTTGGAACGTAAACTCCTCCCCTCCGGTTCTTTCCCAAACTTTTTCCAATTGCCACGGGGACTGGATTACGGGTTGTGCCTGGACATCATCTGCTTTGGTAAAAAAGCCATTTGCAAAGCACAGTTAGTTCATTTCAAACATCTGACTCTGTGTCTGTAACCAAATGTAAAACCTCTCTCACACTTCAGCTCAGCTGCTCCAGTGACTGTAAGCTGCGGATGTGGGATATCCAGACAGGAAGTTTGCTGAGAGAAGTCCTGTCTAGTTCATCTTTGAGCACATTGTGCTGTTGGGTAAGGCAGTTGGCACCTTAAAGCAAGGTCAAAGTGGACCATGTGCCATGAAGACATACAAAAAAGTGGAACTTGTTGATATTAATGTATTCTGTAATATCTATAGGAGGAACATGTAATGGCAGGCTCTACAGATGGACTGCTGATGGTTTGGAAGTGGGAATCAGGCATGCAAGTCGCCAGGATTCAGGCACACAAGTCTCGTCTCAATCACTGTACTGTTGTCTATCAGCCAGGTACAATGACTAATACACAAATATACACACAAACATCAGTTTGATATCTAAATAGTATATCTTACTTGTACAGAAAAAAAGTCTTAGCGAAACCATTTTTTTGCATACAGATCTGGGAAAGAATTCAAATTCAGAAGACTTATTGGTAGCTTCAGCATCAGAAGATGGAACTGTCAAACTCTGGCATCCACTGCAGGTAACCAACTCTCACTTCTGTGTCTTTTTCATTAATCATTTAATTATAATATATTATATTTAAATGTACAGTATAATATATCGCTGCCATATTGGTGTTCACTTGAAACCGTATAATTAATAAAATAATTTACCATATTTTTGTCGACATTTAGATGATCTTTGCTGCCATTATTGCAGCCAATGCTTAAATGTAATGTTTAAAAAACATTAATACTGTAGTTTAATAACAATGTTATTAATGTTATCTTTAGCCATATTTATAATATACAGTAATACCTCGGTTTACGAGTTTAATTCGTTCCAAGAGCGAGCTCGTAAACCAAAATGCTCGTACACCAAAACTAATTTCCCATAAGAATGCACTAAAAATTTATTAATTCGTTCCACATGACCACAAATGCCCATTTTAAATATTTTTTTGGTTTTACCCTATTACAGTTAAAATTGTAACCATTAAGATCTCATATAAATACTAATTAATAATTGACAATTAAACTCTAGAAATACTTGACAATTTATTGTAATGCACGTCAGGTTTGAGCAGCCTGCTTGGAGGAGAGAGAGGAGGGAGGAGAGGGGAGTGGGGAAAGCAAGGATGAAAGCAAATGAGTGAATTTATTATAATAGTGCAGAAAACAAACGAGTGATAATCCAGAGTTAAAGTCGTGGAACATGGGAGCCGCGAGAGAACGAATTCACGGGAGCCGCAAACGAACGAATTCGCGGGAGCTTCGAGAGAACTAGGGGAGCGCGGGGCACAAAGTAGCGCGGGGCACAAAGTAACGCGGGGTAAATAGTAACAGCGAATTTTTTTTTTTTTTTTTTTTTTTAGATAGTTGCAGGGGCATAAATGTGACGTGCTAAAGGGCTTTTCATCACACTGTTTGCACAGGTCTTCTGGCCATTTTTCGAGAAATTTCATGGAAGTTTGGATGAGAACAACAGGAAAAACTCTTTTGGCAGCATGTAAATATTTTTTGTCATAGTAGTTGTTTTTCGATTTTCAAAGAATGTGTGAAATATTGTTAGTCTAATCTTATATTGTTATGATTACCATCCTTTTTGGCTAAAAGATGGTACCATTTTGAAAGACGTGAAAAACACATAGTGGCTGCTATCCGGTCCTGAAGTAAACAAGACAGCGCGGGGTTAGTTGTAACACTAAGTCGCATTGAACAAGTTGCATCAATAATCATATATTTTGCATTGTATTAACCGTTAAATTAAAAAAATTAAAAACGTTTTTCGTGTCATTACATTGTTCAAAACACAACAAATGTAAAAAATAAAGGAAAAAAGTTATGCTTATGATCATCAAGACGCAACTTTTTGAAACAAATAAAAATACGTGAATGAACTTGCATTGGATAACATGGTGTTACAACTAACCCGCTGTCTGTTAAAACGAGCCCCGCTCACGGGGTAAGAAGTCACATTTTACTCCTTGCGCTTTTGCCGATAATGCAGAGAAACGGCAGGTCCGACGAACATGAAAACAGTGCTCATTTGTAGGAGAGGCTTATATGTTGTTTGTATAAAAATATGGTTTGTCTAACCCTATTACTTTGTTTATTATTTGGCTAAAACCGTGTATATTTCACTACGTGAACAATAGTGATCACAATTAATTAATGTTTAGAATATGAGGTAAAAACTTATGTAAATCACATATAAAAATATCACTGTGGTGAATGATAGAGCCAATGAATGAGTTAAGGGGTTATAAAAGGGGTTGGAACCGAGTGACTGTGTTATGAGAGGCTGTCATTAGGATATTTCATGTAAAAATGCGCACAAGGATGCTGAGCGTTAGGACTTTTTCCATACAGAACTGCGCATGGGTGAGGGAATTTTTCTCGTACACCGATTCGACCCTCCTTGCTTGTACACCGATTTGCTCGTATACCAAGTCGCTCGTAAACCGAGGTATTACTGTACATTTAGAATGTTGTGATGCTTAAATTCACTTCAAGTATTTAAAACAACTGGTTTTAGTTTAGTGTTTTATTTCTACTTTATTTTTATAAGATTTAGATTTAATATATTGGCCATTTTGTTGTTGTTGGCCATAAAATAAAAATAACTAATCTTATCTGCATCGGACAGATTTTTAACACCAGTACTTTGCTAACTTCTTCACAAAAATGATGTTTTTATAGGTACATCATCATTATGCTCTGCATGGTCACAGTGCAGAAATCCAAGCTTTAGTGTGCAAAGAGGCCGGACTTCCAGAGTTTCTCACTGTCTCTGTGGATCGTTCCCTCAGGTCATGGTGTGTCTCAACGGCAATGAGTACGGCAAACATTTTGTTAGTGAACAAAAGCAGAATCTAAACTGATGACAAAGCAATTTCTTATTAAACTACAGCTGCACATCCAAATATATAATTTTATTGGCATTAATAACAACTTTCTTTTACATAGAATTATCCACAGAAGCTCCTCCTTGCCAGAAGGGCTGTGTCAGAGTTGTGTGCTTTCTTGATACCGATGAACTCATGGTGTGTGGTTATGACACGGGCAGATTGGAGATATGGCATCAGAATTCAGTGGTTTACTGGAAGAAGGTAATCATGGGATGGGAACTGAGTTTATTTGTTGATCAGTTTGCAAAAATATAGTGTGAGGGCTTTTTACCCTCTTTCAGTTGGAAATGTCTGAATGAACATCTCTGTGTGTGTTGTGCTAAGGTCAGTGATGCTGCCTTATGTGCAGTCACCGGTATGCCAGATGATCAGCTAGCAGTGGGTTGCAGTGACTGCTCTGTATTTGTCTGGAAACTGGAGAGAGGCACCAATAAGTGCATTGTGAGGTATCAACTTTTGACTCTTTTCACATTCATATTTCAGTTTTGTAAACCTGAATGGTTTACAGTAAATTAATGACGTGTGAATAGAAAAAAAATTCAGTGCAATTCAGTATTGTTTTTTTGTTTCATTTCGCATTAAATTTCTCCCATGAACTTGTTGCCTTTCATAATGATTCACACACTCTGATTTACAAATTTGACTTCCTCAACATCTTATTCATGTGATTTAAAGGGTGGAGAGAAGAGGGTCAACATTTTTACAAAAGATTTGTCAACATAAAACCACTAAAGACTTTTAGCCTTGTATGATGTATATTTCTTAGAACAGTAAAATATAGTCTTTAAAATGTAGTATGTTTATTACAATTTATATTGTTGAATGTAATCTTTAACAAATCTTGGATTGCATATCCATTTTGAATACTGTTATAGAGTTCATATACATTTCATAATGCAGTACTTTAAAAAAAATTTTTTTTTTAGTTTAGTTTTTTTCATTTTAATTATTAAAAAAAAAAAAAAAAGTTGTATACATTTTAATGTCTGTCATTTATTGGTTATTACATCATTATATGTCCAAAAAAAAAATTTTCCACACGGGCTAATGAAAACCAAGCTCTTACAAACCAACTGAGTGGTTATCTGTAGCTAATTTAATGTTTGTCAGTTTCACAGAATTTTGTGGATTTTTATTTTTTTCCAGACTCGATAAGATGTCTTCATACAGATTGACTTCTCCTGTGGCCTTTTTGTTCCACTGTGGCAGTTTATTTGGAGTATGTGTGGATGGCTTATTCGTCGATGTGATCTCTACCTCTTTTAAATGGTCCAAACAAGATTATTCGTAAGTAAACACCTTTAAAACTCTTCTACTCTTCTGTTCAGCATTTTCTGTGCAAGGCATCTGGAGTCAGTGTACCGAACGTGTGTTTTGTTGTAGCTGGAAAGACGATGTACGTCCTATCGGTGTGATGAAAAATGATAACAAGAGCTTTTGGCTGCTGGGACAGAAAAAGAATGTACTGTACCTTGGCTTACTTGTAAGTTCATCATCTATCATTATCATGTCACACTGACATTATAAAAACTATCTGAAAAAAAATGTATCTGAAATGGTCTGTTTTTCAGTTATCTGTGAGTCCAAATCACCCTTACCGCTTAACCTTTTGCGACGATGCGGTGGGTAAGAGGCCTGATGAATTGGAGGATGAGGAGGATGAGATGTGGCAAAGAATGGAGGAAGGGCAGCAGCAAGAGGAGGAGGAACAGCAGCAGGAGGAGGAGAAGGAGGAAGAGCAGCAGCAGCAGGAAGAGGAGCAGCAGCAGGAGGAGGAGAAGGAGGAGGAGGAAGAGCAGCAGCAGGAGGAGGAGAAAGAGGAGGAAGAGCAGCAGCAGCAGGAGGAAGAGCAGCAGCAGGAGGAGGAGAAACCCAGTAAGGAACAGATCGAGCAGCTGCGAATTGCAAACTGGAAGGCGGCGCAGATTAGCTCCTGGATCACAGCTGCAGCAGTGCAAAATGGTATACCTGTTCTTCAACTTTAATGTATAGCACAAATGAATTAATTTGTCAAAAAGTAAAACATGAAGAGAGCTATTGAAAATTATTTATTGCGCGTGCAGTTTGGTTGTCACCAGCTGCGCGTCGTCTTTTGTCTAATGTGAACACCTGGTGATGCGCGTCCTCGTTGTCTGCGTGTTCGTGTCTAGTCTTTGTGTTCTCCTCCCTCCTTGTTTCCTTGTCATTAGTTTGATTTGCCCTGGCTGTTTCCCAATCAATTACCCTTCCTCCTGTGTGTACTTAATCCATCCGTGTTTGCTGTCTTGTGCTGGTTTCTCGTCGTTTAATGGTTGTGTTGTTCATTGTCTCCTGTCTCCAGTTCCTGTCGAGTTTTCCCTAGTCTAGTTTTGTTTTCCCCCTCGGGGTGGTTTTTGTTGAGTTTTTGTTTTTCTTGTTTTGGTTCTAATAAAATCCCCATTCTTTTGCATCTTGAGTCCTCGTCTCATCTCCCTTCACCCAACCTGACAGTTTGCACTGGTCACATCAAAGTATACATTATAAAGCGACTGGTGCATTCGTCTTTGCATGATGTTATATTGCTTTGTTTCTTCCTGCTACAATAGGCACTCCCTAAACTCTAAAGTCTAAAGTCTCACTTGAGCTAGACTGAGACTGACAGATATGAGCAGACCACTCTCGTCATTTTGATAGTGTCTGGGAGGCACAATGTTTACACGTTTGGGAAAGATTAACCCAAACCCAAAAATGAATGGCATACAGATATTAGTTAATGAACAATATTCTTTTTTAAACGCATGTAATTCACATTTAACAACTAAAAATCTAAACCAAGACCAATTGACCTTTTAGAGTTAAAATTAGTTTGTTTTTTGTTTTTTTCTGCAGACTTTTTTGTGTGTGGTGATTGTAAAGGGAACATATGGTTCAACCAGCCTCCTAATCTGTCCGCCTGGACGGAAAGAAAACCGGCAAGTATCCTTCAGCTTTAACTATGTAATGATATGACATGAAGTCATGGTTTGCTAATAATTTGGGTGGTCTCTAGGCACACACAGACAAAGTGAGTGTACTGCGGCTTACCGAGAGCCTCATCATCTCAGCGTCTTACGACAGATCTGTCAAACTGTGGGACAGACGCACTAAGAAACAGGTATATTCATTCTTTCTTTTATTCACAGTATATTGAAGGTGTGGATTTTCAATCACATTCACTCCTCCTCCATATATACCAGTGTATATTCCATTTCCTTTCTGTACTTCACAGGTTGGCATGTTTGTGTGTGGAGGCCCTGTCAAGGTGCTGGAGGTGAACCCCCGTGACCCCAAAGAACTTGTTTGCGGAGATACACAGGGCCAGCTGTACTTCCTTTCCTGGAAAGGTTGATTTCTTCATAGTCTGTACATTCAAAATCTTTAAACGGTTTTAATGTTGAATTATGCTAATTTTCTTGTACTTTTACATGCATGGGGCGTTTTGCACTAATGATACTATTGCCTTAAACTAAGCCAGGAGATGAAAAATATTTGCTTTGCTTTTATTGAATGAAAACTGCAACCCCTTGATTTTATATTTAGGTATATTCTGTAATTTCTTCTTCATCCTTGATGTATGAAAAGCTTTTTTTCATGAATAAACTGTTTGCATGATCACATGGGGAAAAGCAGATGTCCACTGAATGTGCTGTGATGGTGTTCTCCATTGTCAAAAATCCATTGGCCAGGATAGAGATTTACCTTTACTTTATCCCCTTCTTCTAGCAGCAGAGAGACTCCATTTGAAGAACTAATAAAACCACCTTGTTGGTGTCCATGTGTAGAAATGATATGCTTATCATTTTTAAACAGGCCTGCAGTAGTGGCTTTCAGTGGATTTCCAAAGCCCTTTGAGAAAACCCTAAATACATACACTCCCCTCAAAGGTGCTGTGAAGATTCCTGTATTGAAAAAAGTTTAATTACACATTCAGATGAGAACATTATAGAAAATTGCAGAGAGGTACTGACACTAAATTAATTGATTCACCTGTATTTATATCATAGGCATTTCCAGTGTTGAGGAAGATGTGTTTGTAAATCAGGGTGTGTAAACCATCGTAAAAGGGTCCAGTGCTTTTTTCTCCATAAACAGAGGCCAACAGAGAGGCTGAGAAAGCCACTTTAGGAGCTAAAACATAGACTTATACATTAGATTACAAATTATTGTTATTTACACTACAGTTCAAAGTTTGTGGTTTAGAACTTTTAGTTTAGTTTTTAGTTTCTTGATCTCACTAAAGCTGCATTTATTTGATCAAAAATACTGTAATTTAACATTTATCAAAAACATTAATATTGTGAAAACACCATTTAAAGTAACTTTTCTATTTAAAAATGTAATTTACTTCTGATGGTAAAGTTGAATACATATACAATATCTCAAAATTCAAAATAATTAATAGATTAATCTAAACATTTAATTAAAACAACATCAACAAACACCCACACACACAAATATATGTAACTTTATATATATATATATATACATATATATATATAGAGAGAGAGAGAGAGAGATAGATGTTATTTCAGCTTTAAAGCATTTACTAGGGCTGTTTATGGCCTTTTAAAAGTGACTTTTGATGTACAAATTGTAATTTGTTACCTTGATTCTGCTTTATTAGATCATCCGTTTTGATCCTTGCGTCAATTGTTTCATTCAAAATCTTCAGTTTGTTTGCTTGTTCTAAAATAATAAAACATTCAAACAGACGTTCAGTGCAAACAAGAAGAAACATTATCTTGTGTCATGTGTGTAGGATCCTGTAATGTTACCTTCGTTCTCTGTTCTTAGACGTTCCATTTCATTCTCCATGGATATCATCTTTTCTTCCATGGTCATCATTTTACTTACTACTTCAAGGATGTTTATGGTTGGTGAAAATGCATCATCTGCTGGTATAGTCCACACATTTAGCATTACAACAGTTATAAAAATCCACATTGTACTAAACATTGTGCTGTCAGTAACTAGCAATGTACTGCATCAACTGAATTGTTCTTTTATAGCCCAACATTTTGCACGATTTTGTAAACTGATCAGTTGACTTTGGACTCCGAGAAATACATTTTGAGGCAATATTTATTTTAGTTAGCCATTATAAAATGAAAAAGTGACTGTGTGCAAATAACCGTTACGCAATATTGTGCTTTTGTGCTATTGTGCAATATTATGCTTTTATTCTATTTTTAATCATTTTTATTTTTAATTCAGTCTTTTTATTCCTGATTTATTGAGCTCAATCTAGAGCTGCATAACATTGTTGAAAGTTTGACTGCGTAAATTTAATATACAAATCAAGAAATGTAGTTTTACGGTGTACAAGTTCTTTTCAATAGTGAAAATGAAACGTATTGTGCTTTTACCATATATAGGAGTAATTTGATTTCCAAATGTTTTTGAGAAATATCTTGTATACCCCTACATCAGAAACAAATGATTAATAATGCTAAGGTTTTACAAGGATTTCTGATTCCGGTGTATGTACAGTGAAAACATGTCAAAATGGAAATTGATAAAGTGCAATATTCAGGATGGAAATATGCATATGTTTAATTTCCTTTTTACCAAGAGGAAGAAAACTCAATTTGAAGAGCCGATACAATTTTTAAAAGTTTATAAAAAATGTTACATTCACAGTATGAAGTCATTGTATTTGCATTCTGCATCATAAACATCTCCAGTATTGTTTTTTTGAGTGAATCTAGAAACAGTAAAGAAGCATTACATCATTGAATAATGTGACAAAAGTTATTCACATTTCGATAAAATAGTTTTATGGGTTACATTTGACACAGTGACACAAATGTGGGCCAAAAAGAGCCTTTTACAACAGATTTTTAGACAAAGCCCTCGTTAGCTACTTACTTAATAGATGCTCTAAACACTGCTGATATATTTGAAGTACAAGTTAATATCAGATTTATTGATTTTTAGTCCTATAGACAGAAAAAATAATAATAATAATAATGTGAACTGAACATGATTACACTCTTGATGTACAAATATTCTCTATGTAGTTTCTGAGCACATGGGGAAAAGTAGATGTCCACTAAAGGTGCTGTGATGGTGTTCGTTGTCAAAAATCACAAATCCAGGATAGAGAATTACAGATATTTTATCCCCCTTTTCCAGCAGCAGAGAGACTCCATTTGAAGAGCTGATAAACCCATCTGCTTGACGTGCATATGTAGAAATTTTATGCTCGCCATTATGAAACAAGCCTGCGACAACCGCTTTATCTCGACTTCCATAGGCCTTAGAGAAAACCCTGAATGCATACACTCCCTTCATGGGTGCTGTAAAGATTCCTGTAGCAGACAAAAATATATCAATTACTTTGGATTTAAAAAAAGGTCACATTCACAGTACGAAGTGATTTACTGTACCTGTATTTGCATCATAAGCATCTCCAGTATTGAGGAAGACGTGTTTGTAAATCAGGGTGTTTACACTGCTGTTCGGTCCATTAGAGGATGACAGAGAAGCTGAGAACGCCACTTTTGAAACTAAGATGCGAAGTATGTAAATTAAATTACATAATTAGAAAGCATTTAATTAGATTCATTTTCAGGATTTACCTACGATAAAGAAAGTAACTGAGATTCTTTATAAACGACATCACCTTAGGATTGCGAAGCTGAATATAGATGAATACAAAGAAATAAAGATGAATATATATATATGTATATCACATGACAAAATTCAACATTTAAATGTCTAAATATTTGTGGCTAATTAGTTACAGCAACTCTGCAATTATGTGCTAATTCAAAATTATTATTGACATTTATCTTCCATCGTTTTTAATAAAACAAAATTGTAATTGATCTAGTTACATTACCTTCATTTTGTTTTATTAGATTATCCAATTGGATCTTTACATCATTTGTTGTTCCACGCAAAGTGTCCAGTTCCTTAGTTTGTGCTAAAATAATAATCATTGATCAATAAATATTTACACAAAACATTTCTGATCAATTGTAATCAATTTTAATAAGCTGTTTTTAAATGTAGACTAAATATGTGAGATTTGTCAATGATGAAACCGATATCTTTTTTTACCTTCATTTTGTTTAATTAGTTCATCCATTTTGATCTTTCTGTCATTCATTGTGAGATTCAAGTCCTCCAGCTTCTTTGCTTGTGCTAAAACAAACAAACAAAAAAGATAATCATGAATTTTTCAGTGCATATTTGAACAATGATGACCAAAGATATTCCAGTTCACTTTTTCCAATTCACAGTGTTTCAGATGAGAGGTTAGGTAAAAACAAAATACTTATTGAATTGGAAAACTTATTAATGCTCTAACTTTTTTGAAACCAACCAAGTTTACCTTTTAATTAGAGAGATTTTTGATGGAAACTAGTTTTATATTTTATTAAAGTTGTCTGTGTGCTTCACATTTGTCAGCAGTGTCATATCACCTGTGTTTTCTCTTCTTAGTCGCTCCATTTCCTTTTCCATAGATTCCAGCCTTTTTCCCATGATCTTCATCTTCTCCACTTCTTCAAGGATGTTTATGTTTGGTGAAAATACATCATCTGCTGATATGGCCCACACATTGACCATTAAAACTGTTATAAAAATCAACATTTTCTATTGTTTTGTCTGTTACTGAACTGAATAACAATCATTTAAAGACCACAACTTGCGTAATTGTTTAAACAGACCAAGAGACTTTGGACTTAAAAAAATCCATTTTGAACCAACAATTGGTATATGCTCTGGAATTTCCAAAGTGACACTATGATAATGCTGGATTACATTTTCCCATCAGTACAAAATGGCAAATTACAAGCTGAGTGGACAGAAAGCGTTAATCTTTTAACCTAAGAAAAACAGTATTAAACATGATACAGCGATAGCACAGTAATACTGTCTGTATTTAATAAGCCAGTGAATAAAATAAGATACAATCATGTGAAAACTATAAAATATATATAAAATATATATATAACACAGCTTCAGTTATTGCAAAATCAATTGAATTTGTTACTGTTCGACCAGCAGACAGAGAAGAACTTCATTCAAGTTGAATGTTAGGACGTGATTCCATCAAAGATCTCTACAACCAGTGAAGCTACAACTCTGTGGAAACCCAATTCAGATATGCAGTTAACGCTCACACTCCCTCAGTCTACCAGAGTATGACAATTTACCCTTCTTAGCTTAGATTATGTTCAAAACGGACAAACTGATTAAATGAGAAAACCTCAGACTGAATTACTGTTTTCAGACTGTGGAAAAACTAGTCATCAGGTGATTTCAAATCTCATCGTTTTGGGGTAATGCATTATGTGATCATATTTTTTTTTTAATGTAACGAGTAAGTGCATTATTGGTATATGCATTACAAGTGCATTACAAAATCAGATGTCATCAGATGTTTTTGAAGTTACCAGTAAAATAGGGTAACTCGTAAAAAGTAACATTCTGTTATGAATATGAGCTCTGCGCTCCCCTCCATAGCCACCAGAGGGAGCTCACACTTATACTGACATTCCACTACACACTACATTTCCCAGCAACCCACACATTGGACTGATTGCATACACCTGGACACTATTATGACTGTTTGTCTCACCACCTGTTTTCCATCACATGAACTATAAAGGACTGCTTCATTCTTACAATCACCGCGAAGTCTTGATTAGCACCGGTTGTCAGTTCTGAGCGGTTAGAGTCCCTGCCTGTTTACCCGGTTTTGATCCTGTTCTGCCTGCCCTGACTGTTGCCTGGAATACCGCTTATGAATGATAACTGCCTGTCTTGACCTCTCGCCTGGATTATTGTGCCTGATACTGCCTGCCTGCCTTTGTGACCCCTGCCTGGATTATTGACTACGTTTATCTCTCTGTTTGCCCTGACCTAGGGATGTGGAAATGAGGCTTCATGAAGCTCTGAGGCTTCACCCTGACTGTTTCGGGATAAGATTCGAGGCTTCAGGACTTCCGGTTATGGCGACTTGTTAACGAGACGCACGAGTTGGCTCCGCTGTGAGTTTTAATAGTATTTATAAGTTATACCCCCTTTTCCTTCAAAATTCGACCACAATTTGATTTCTTAGTGAAATCTGTTTGAGATGTCGCCTAAACCAGCAAAGCAGAAGCTGAAAAAAGTCATGGATATTGCATCGGATTCTGAGGGCCTGGACGAACTGTCGCGTGTTCCTCGTGGCGAGGTAAATTCACCATCGAGTCAAGGAGATCAAGCTTGCGACTTTCACGCTGACACAAGTGATATCCTCCAAGCTATTAACTCAGTGAAAGTGGATATGGCTTCTCAATTTGAATCGGTGCTTTCAGCTGTACGAGATGTTAAAAATCAAGTTACCGAGTGTTTCGGAAGACTGACGCAGGCGGAGGAACGCATTTCACAGGCCGAAGACTCGATCACTACGCTTCAATCGATGAACAGCACTCTTGAAAAGAAAGTTGCTGCTCTTACCTGGAAAATGGATGATCTTGAAAATCGAAGCCGACGCTCCAATCTCAGACTCATCGGGTTACCAGAAAAGTCCGAGGGCAGTGACGCGTGTGCATTTTTGGAAAGCTGGCTACCCGAGGCGCTGGACATGGAGCCACTGCGAAAACCCCTGGCCATAGAGAGGGCGCACAGGATTGGCAGTGTGCGACGGGCTGATTCGGATGCGAATTCAACACCGAGAGTGATGATCATGAAGTTCTTGGATTACAGGGACAAGGAGCGTGTAATGCATGCGGCCAGAGTGAAGAAGGACGTGCTGTTCCAAAACAATCGAGTCATGTTATTTCCAGATCTTTCTGCTGAAGTCAACAAGCAACGGAGACAATTCGACGAAGTCAAGAGAAAGCTGCGAGCCAAAGGCCTAATGTACGGATTCATCTTTCCAGCGCGCCTCCGGGTGACTGTTAACGGCCAGACTCGCGTCTTTGAAACTCCATCCCAAGCTGACGGCTTTCTGACGAACATGTAATCTGGTGACATTATATCAACGGTTTCTTTACACTTTGGAATATGTAAATAACGGTCGATTAATCAACAGATTATTCCTGACAAGGGGACAAGGTAAAAGCAGCGGAGCTCAGGTGGGAGATTCATCGTTTCGGTGTTCTCATTTAGATGGGGGAAGTTAGAAGTAAAGTAGTGGGTGAACTTGCTGGTGGTTCTCGGCAAGTCACAGTTCTGGTGTTGATTTGTTTCTATTGGTTGATTTTTCTAATTGTGTTGCTTTTTTATTTTATTATTTATTATTACAAGGTACAGGTGACTTTTTGTTTCAATTGTGGGGAGAGTATCTCATGTTAGAAGTTATGACAGAGGTTAGTGGGGTTAAGTTTATTTCCTGGAACTGTAGGGGTCTGCAGACTCTTACTAAAATAAAACAAGTGATGACTAGGATAAAGCAGCTACAGTCAAAAATTGTCTTTCTCCAAGAAACACATTTAATGCCAAAAGATATCGGTAGAATACGCAATAGATGGCCTGGTCAAATACGTTCAGCTTCATTTAGTTCTCAAGCAAGAGGGGTTATTACAATGATCCATAAATCAGTCCCATTTCAAATAACTAAGACAATACAGGATCCCTCAGGTAGATATTTAATTGTTCAAGGGACATTACTGTCCAAATCACTGATTCTTGTTAATATTTATGGCCCGAATGAAGACATTCCAAAATTCTATAGTAATCTCTTTCTAACGCTATCCAATCTCTCTGGGTTCTATGTAATTGGTGGGGATTTTAATTGTACACTCGATCCAATTAGAGATCGTTCTTCTGGCCCTGACCAGTCTCACAAGCAGACCAGAAAGACCCTTCATTATTTTGTAAAGGACCTAAACCTATCAGAAATATGGAGACAATTACATCCTAAGGATATTCAGTACTCTTGTTTCTCTAGAACACACCAGTCGTATTCCAGAATTGATTATTTCCTTATCTCAGCAACACTTATGTCATATATTAGTGATTGCTTTTACGATACAATAGTAATTTCTGATCATGCCCCTATATTATTCACTTACACCGATCCTAGGCTATTAAGTAATCCTCCAAAATGGAGATTTCACCCTAAATGGCTCCTTGACGAAAAACTCTGTGAATATGTCGCACAACAGATAGAAATGTACTTTGATATAAATACAACACAAACCTCAGCTTGTATTAGATGGGAAGCTTTTAAAGTTTTCATTAGAGGGGTCCTTATAAGTGTAACAAGCAGCAAATCAAAAGGTTACAAAAGAGAGATGTCGGTGCTTGATACAAAAATTAAACTTCTTGAAAATAACCTATTCTCTGTTGGCGATTCCAATATTCACCAAGAGTTGTTAACTCTTAGAACTAAATATAATGAACTATCATCTAAAAAAGCTGCCGCGAGTCTAATGATGTTAAAGCAAAATTATTATGACCAAGGTGAAAAAGCAGGGAAATTGTTAGCTTGGAGAATTAAGCAAAATCAATCTGAAAGAACAATAAATGCTATTGAAGATAATAGGGGCAATATAACAAACGACCCAGTTAAAATAAATGATACTTTTAAAAACTTTTTTGGGACTTTATATACCTCTGAATACGTAAACAATGGTGCACAAACAACCTTTCTTAATAGCTTACCAATACCTATTCTTTCTGAAGAGGCAAAACTGTCCCTGGACATAGATTTAACGGAAGAAGAAATAATAGAGTCCATTGATAGTTTAACAGCGGGTCGAACACCAGGGCCTGATGGCCTTAACATAGACTTCTACAAGAAATTTAAAAGAAAACTTGTCTTACCAATTTTAGATATGTTTAAAGAATCTTTTGAAAACGGTGTGCTTCCAGAATCTCTAAGGAATGCTCTCATTACGTTACTTCCTAAGCCTAATAAAGTAAAGACCAAATGTGAGTCGTTCCGACCAATTTCATTACTTAATACAGATGTAAAGATATTGAGTAAGATCCTGGCAAAGAGGTTGGAGTCACTACTACCAGACATTATATGTCGAGACCAAAACGGATTTATTAAGGGTAGGCAAGGACTTCATAATGTTAGAACTTTGCTTAACATCTTATATCTTAAAAAGGGAGCTTCTGATACAGCCATCCTATCCCTAGATGCTGAAAAAGCCTTCGACAGGGTGGAATGGCCATATCTATTCGAGGTCCTTAAAAGATTTGGGTTTGGAGACATCTTTTGCAAATGGGTTAAAATACTTTACACGCGTCCTATGGCTGAGGTACTTACTAATAGTATAGTTTCCAGTGCGTTTAATATTCAGAGAGGCACCCGTCAAGGTTGCCCCCTATCACCTCTTCTTTTTGTTTTAGCAATTGAGCCTCTTGCCATAGCAGTCAGATCGCATAGCGACTTATTAGGCATCAGACTAAACACCACAGATATACGTATTTCTCTGTATGCAGACGATGTCATTTTATATTTAACGGATTTGGTTCACTCTATTCCATCGCTAATAAAACTCCTTTCAACGTTTGGTAACTTCTCTGGTTATAAAGTCAATCAATCTAAATCGTGTATTCTTTTACTGAATAAGAAGGATAGTCAATTATCAGCTGTTACTCATTTTAATGTAGTAGACTCTTTCACTTATTTAGGAATCCAAATTATAGCTAATGTAGATAATATATCCTCTGCAAACTATCAACCCCTGCTAAATCACATATCCAAATTCACTGACAGATGGAAAAGTTTACCCATATCGTTAATTGGACGTATAAACACAATTAAAATGAGCATACTACCTAAAATATTATATCTCTTTCAAAATATTCCCCTATGCCCTCCACCCTCCATTTTTACATCACTTCGGAAACTATTTACTGATTTCATTTGGAATAATAAACGAACTCGGGTTCGAATGCCATTATTATACTTGCCATACGACAGGGGCGGTCTTCATTTTCCTAACTTACAGTGGTATTATTGGGCAGCGCAACTGCGATCTACTCTGTACTATTTCTCTTCTGAAACCCACCCATCTTGGCTGGACATCGAGTCTTCCTTTATAAAGTCAAAACTACCCCTCAGTCTTTATCTTTACTCAACAAACATTAAAACTCTCAGAAAAGACAATGATGTTGTGTCTCGTAACCCTATTCTTACCAACACAATTAAAGTCTGGTGTGATGTGCATAATTATCTAGGTCAGCCAAACACTTTATCATGTTTCACACCGATATGGGGAAATGAGAGTTTCAAACCAGCTAGATCGGACTCAGGATTTAAGCTATGGTACGATAAAGGACTAAAAAAAATCGAGGATCTTTATAAAAGAAATGACTTAATGTCCTTTGCGGATATTGTTGCACAGTTTGACATTCCCAAAACACATTTCTTTAAATACCTTCAATTTAGAAGCTATGTTTCTTCTTACCAAGGTACAAACCTTACAAAACCCACTAAAACTCCTTTAGAAATGTTACTATCAAAGTCGTCCCAATCTAAAGGCTTAATATCGATGTTTTATAAATTGTTAGAGTCACACTCTAAAGAATCCTCAAAATCCAAATTGATCTCCTGGCAAGAAGATTTAAAAATTACCATTCCGACAGATGTCTGGGAAAACGTATGTAAGAAAGCACAATCGCAAACTATTAACAGCAATCTCAAATTAATACAGTACAATTGGATTATGAGAACATATTTCACTCCAGTTCGGTTAAATAAAATTAATCAGAGCATTCCAGACACTTGCATCAAATGCTCAGCAGATAAAGGCACACTTCTGCACTGCATGTGGAGTTGTCCTACGGTGCAGGAGTTTTGGAAAGAGGTAGTCTTACTTATTTTTCAGATGGTATCTATTGATCTCCCATTGAAACCAGAAATTTTTATTCTGGGAATCTTTCCTGAGAATATTGCACAATGTAGTAACATTTGTAAACTCATTACCATGTGTATACTTCAAGCAAAACGTCTAATATCTATATATTGGAAGAAAGTGGAAATGCCATCTATTGCACAGTGGATCAATAATATGTCCTTTTGTTTGTCAATGGAAAAGATCACATATATACTGAAAGGTAAACTGTCTTTTTTTAAGAATATTTGGAATCCCTTTATATCCTTTATCTCTAACTCTGATTTTAGCAATATAGTGAATGGGTTAGGAAAAGACTAAGTGGGTTGACTATTTTCACCATACCGTCACTACTATTAAACCAACTGTTTTATTTGTTTGCTTGTTTTTTCCACTAAACTGTCCCTTCCTCTTATGATCCATCTTCTACACCATGCTCATCTCATGTATGATTGTGTTGTGCTCTTCTTAATGTGCAGCTATCTGAATTTACCTGTACCCTTTTCTTTTAATTTTCTATTTGTTCCTTCTATTTTTATTTATTTATTTGTTTTGTATTGTATTTATTGTTATGTATATGTGTATATATATTGTTTGTTTTTTTTCTTCCTTTTTTTTTCTTTTCACTATTATATAAAAGAGATTTAACTTTTTTAATTTATTAATGTTGTAATATGTTGATATAATGTGTTATTTCTCAATAAAAAAAGTGTTCAAAAAAAAAAAAAAAGATTCGAGGCTTCACGAGTGTCATGAACAGCGCCATCTGGTGCTTATTTAAAATAAAGCAGGCAGAAGCCTGTGAAAGAAGCTCTGTCAGATGAAGCAATCACAACACACTCCATCGTTTCAATGCTATGTACAAATAAAAGCTGTATATGTTTGTGTTTAATGTATACATAAAAACAATAATAATTTACCCATAAAGTGTGACAATAAAATATAATATGAATTTATATGATTCAATAAGATCTAAAGTAGAATTACTCTCTCTCTCTCTCTCTCTCTCTCTCTCACACACACACACACACAATAAGGACATTCTGTGATAGGATCATTATGAACGTGTGTCCGCGTGAGAGATCTATCTCTCACCTATGATCGCAGTACATCCACGATATCATCCTAAAGCAGAAGGATGTTATCAATAATGTAAATCCTTCCAAGTGCATGACGATTATATCGAAGTTATGTTCGAATATAAATTATGAGATGAAGAGGCTTCTGTTGTTGTGGATAAAGGAGAAGCAGATTTCCCATGACAGGTATTTCGTTAAAATGTTTGCGTCAAGTGAAAGTGAAAGTGGGGGTAGTCAGGGGAAAAAAGGTAAGAAAAGTGATCAAACGAATACAAATCGAAAAAAAAAATCAAAACAATAATATACAATAGAAAAGTTTAAAAAGAAATACGTAAGCTAAGTTATGTTCATTTAAGTTATGTAGTGTTCGTGCAAGGTACGATACAGAATCAAGTGTCTCCTTACCCCCCCCCCCCCCCTCCTTCTCCGCACATGCCGCTGTCTGTAAAAACTTATAATTAAAACCACATTTTACTTGATATCGCACATGTATCACACTGTATACATGTCCTATAATTGTGTGTGTGTCTATACCAATAAGAACTCTCTTGATTCTCCTTACAAAACCATCAATCAGACTGAGTCAACAAGGACCGTTAAGGAAGATCTGGGGGTTTGAAGCTTCTGACACGCAAAGTGAAACGCGCACATGATTGGACAGAAAGTGAGGCTTCCTTTGTCATCGATCACGTGACTCGGGGAAACCAATACACACCCCGATACAGCGCTTCATTTCAAATTGTGTCACATGAGCGATACGCGCATCGAAGCTTCGGTGTCATACGTAACATCACTACCCTGACCATCTGCCTGTACGACTACTCTTGTTAAAGACATAGCATTTGGATCCCTGCCTGTGAGTCCCTTTGTTACACATGCATTATGAAAACAGATTAAATGAAGTAGATGAAGATGAAGTAACCTACATCAGGTCACTTTTTTGAAGTTAAGTACTGATACAGTTTTTTGACATAGCTGCAAATTGCAATCCAATAATAAAAATACATTTATTTACAGCCCCCAAAAAAGTATTTTCAAGAACAACAGTCACAGTAACAGTATGAATTGTACCTGAAATTTAGTGGAAAAATGATTAATCAGAATTTCCTGCCAATCTAAAATTTATGGAATTTTAAAATTGTAACATTCTGAAAAATGTAACAATGACACCCTACGCCTTTTTTCTTTCTACCTGTAAGATTCTCCTAGGATAAAAGGAAAGGATGGATATTCCAGAAAAAGCACCTCAGCATTTCAGCCTGCCCATTGACCATCTCAGTTTGGAGAATTTTTTTTTTTAAATTCACATACAAAGGCTTGCCACTTAGTGGCAGTGTATAGGATGATGCAATAGTGTCCACTGCATCTTTTTGTGGATTTGTGTTCATTCTGTAGTTTCCTGGTGCTTCAGAGAAAGTATTCACTGTCTTTACTAGCGACATAAGAATTTATTCATGAACTAGATGAGTAAAGTTCATAAATTAACTTTGAAGTTGGCTTGATAAAGCCGGACCAGAAAGTTTGAAGTAGTTTTAACAGCTTTAATTAGTGTTAGTTAGCTAAATTATAAATGAATTAGCATGTTGATAGCATGATTTATCATGTTGCTAGCAAGATTTAGCATGAATTAATGTTGCTATCAAGATTTAACATGAATTAGCATGTCGCTAGTGTGATTTAGCTTGTTGTTAGCAAGATTTAACGTGAATTAGCATGTAGCTAATATGATTTAACCTGTCGCTAACAAGAGTTTGCGTGAATTAGTATGTAGCTAGCCTGATATAGCATGTAGATAGCAAGATCTAGCATGAATTAGCATGTAGCTCGCAAGATATAACATGGCGCTAGTACAATTTAACATGAGTTATGTAGCTAACATGATTTAACATTTCGCTAGCAAGATTTAACATGAATTAACATGTAGCTAACATGATATAGCATGTCGCTAGCAAGATTTAACATGAATTAACATGTAGCTAGCATGATTTAACCTGTCGCTAGCCAGATTTAATGTGAATTAGTATGTAGCTAGCATGATATAGCATGTCGACAGAAAGATTTAACGTGAATTAGCATGTCGCTAGCATGATTTAGCGTGAATTAGTATGTCACTAACAAGACTTTTTACAAATTATATTCTTTACTTGGACATAAATGACACAATCACAGATTATGCGAGTTAATGTCAAACACATCTGTGATTGTGTTGTTTATGTCCAAGTGATTTATATTTGTAGCAGATAAATGTGGCTACCATGTATACAATTTTGAGGGAAACAGCACAAAATACCACTGAGTTACCAACATTCAAATAAAAAGTGCTATTTTCATCACCGTCTATCTTTAATATTAATGAATCATAAACAAGCAACATCAACGAGCAGCAGTGCAGTAAGCCTGAATAGCGCCACCTGACTGTCATCCATGATTTTACAACGTGGACATAAAAAAGGGCGGAGTTTCTAACATTTTGATACTTTACACTGCGTGACTATAGAGCGCGCCCGATCGTGACGTAGTTTTACGACAGCCGCCATTTTGGGGGACCACTTCTAATCAATGTCATGGGGGAAGCGACGTTAAAGCAAGTGTTATCGCAGAAAAAAACGTTTTATGTAAATCTAGAGAGAAAAGTGAGCGTAAGAGTCAAACTAAATATAGAGATAGACTTGAGAATTTTGAAAGAGACAGGTACGAGGCAAAATAGCGTTAATAAAGGGACAGGATCCGTATGAAATTGTGACCTGGTCTACGGACGTCAGTCTTCTACCGAACACAACATACATTAATGTTCTCAACTATCTGGTTTTCACCCCAAGTCCTTATACAGCCGAAGATCTTCAGTGTTACAAAGGACTTGACGCTTACAATCAGCTAGTGTGTGTCTGGGTGCGAGAAGTGTCCTGTGTCATCAATGACAGATGTGTAACCACTGCCAAGGTAGATGAAATGGTTTTCATTAGCAATAAAGTTTATAAAAAAATAGAGGCATTCCTACTTTCTAATCCAACAGTTTGGACCAAAAATATTTTCATTTAACATCTTTATAAACTTTTGTTACCTGAACAGATCTTGCAAAATGCTGTTTATTGATGTCCTACACCTGTATGAAAAGCTAAGATTAAAGTATGATTTTTTTCTACAGAAAATACACTCAAAAACCCCAAACAGAGGTCAGGTGTTGTTACATATATTATCGGCAAACTGTTGGATACCGCCTTTTTGCAGGCACGTAATATACATGGATATAATGCTTGATAATTGCAGAACATAAAGTGTGTGTCGTGGGATGGTTTTTAATTCACTGTAGATCCGGATAAGCACATCCATGTGATCTAACCATGATCTACATTTGTTCACCTTTAATTTTATTACGTTATTGATGGGCAAGAAGCAAATAGTGTATGTCCAGATCTGGATGATAGCATTGAATATTTCTGACGGACTAAGCCAATCACTCTCTCAACATGAATTCGACTGTTTGCATTTCTCACGTCTGGCCTTTGACAGCTGTTGTGTACGATCACCTTGGTGTGTTATTACCTTAGGCAGCCTAAAATATGACTGTTTCACAACATGATTAACATTCGGTGCGCGCTGTATCCAGCTCTACTTGTCCCCCATTATGGCGGCGACGGTGCGCGTGACGTCATACGGGCACGCTCTATTGCACGCAAAAAGAAAATAACATGGAAAGAGTTGAAGGTAGATAGTTGTCTTTCATGTCATAGATAGATCGCAGGGTTTTCTCCTCGAATATTTCTTTCCTCAGGGAATTGGGCGGTTTTGCGCCCGTGCGGTGAGTTCAGCATGTCTCGTTCCTCCAACTTTTAACTTTGGCAGTGTATATTTGTAAAAAGAAAAAGTACAACCTTTAATAAATATATTGGGAAAGCACTGGCATGTTCAGGAAAGGACCGGGAGGTGGAGCATTAATGCGTTTATTTGTCACAAATCCCGTGATTTGTTTTGAATCTGTTGATTGTTTGTTGTTTTGCGCGAGGCTTCGAGACTAACAGCCGTTACTTTGCTTTAATTTCTCAAATGCCCTTATACTGACTAGCTGTCACCCCTCTTTTTGTCTTCTATCTTCATGTTAGTATAGAAGCTGCTGTTCTGGGGTTTGTTTTGCCCCGCAGCATTCAGTGTTGATTCACCAAGGTCATTTTTCAACAAAAATGCCTTTCTTTCTCTGTCACAGGATGACAGTTCAAAGTGAACCTTCAGCATGTGATGATTTTTGGTCTGAGTGTTTAACAGTCTTGTTTTTACTCCTGCCTCTAAGTCCTTTTGTCTGTTTCTTGGTCCTCCACTAGGACACTATAATGGACAGAGAACTTTTTAAAATCGATGACAATTGTGGCGAGCACTCCACGGCTGAAGTAAGTGCTCCTTTCCCTCTCTTTCTCACTTTCACTTTCTGTCACCTTTCTAGGTATTGTATGTTCCATGTATTGTAAGTTTAACCAACTTTTTCATAGATGTTGTCTTTTTTGTAAAGTCACTAGTTCTGATAGGTGATAAAACATGTTGTAATAGGAAGGCATTTGACTCTCCAGCAGGGCATGGAAAAAACACAAGAATTATTGGAGCCCATTGATAAACCTGATGTTAAACTGTCAAAATCCATGCAGGTGGGCATACATTTTTTAAATTCAACCTAGTTTAGTAAATTATTCGCAAGCTAAATTACAGCTCAGATTTATTACACATAATTTTAGATCAGGAAGGAATGCCTTTAAACTTTGAATCTTAAAAGACAAGGTCATTTTCAAGGATGCGCTTTCTCTTTTATAAAAGGATATGGATTCTGGTTTAGATGCAGCGGAGCTGGTTGATGTTGAAAGCCAACCAATGCATAAGGAGGTAAATATGGATTTTAATCTCTGCACCCGTTTATTATATGAGAAATGTTATTGTGCTGTTGCTTTGGCTACCAAAATGTGATGGTATATATTATTTTAATTTTATTCTTTTTTTTATAATATTTTATTACTATAAATATTACATTATTATTATAATATATATTTTTATTATTAAGATTATTTATTATTATTATTTATTATTTATTATTACTTGATGATTTATCAAGATGTCAGTCTAGGGATATTCCTATATGTTTTTTTATTATTAAAAGTGGATTTATATACAGTACTAGAGAAATGGAACTCACAACCACAGTTAAATTATGTCTTAACAGAGGGGGGGAAACACTTTTTCACACATTTTCACATTTTTTTTATCCATAATAATAACAGCCTTCATTTAAAAACTGCATTTTGTGTTTACTTGTGTTATCTTCGTCTAATATCAAAATTAGTCTGATCTGCAACATCATTTAAGTGTGACAAACATGCATAAAAAAAAAAGAAATCAGGAAGGGGCAAACTCTTTTTCACACCACTATATGAGTATAAATACACGCAGTATAGACATCACCCCTAAACTTTAAGCTTCATTGCAAACATGTTGAAACTGCAACAGTTAAGTTGCTTCTTGTTCAAGCCCAACTTGGTATGGAAGCTGTTATCTGAACATGCCTTCGGGTATTTCAGCAATTCTTTTTGGTTTTTATTGGCCTAGCCTAAATTGCTAAAACCAAACATAAAAGACAAGCACCTACATGCACATCAGAATGCCTGGTGGAATATGACTCAAATTGTTGTGCAAGATCATCTAGACAGGTTGAATTTTGGTTTTAAAGTGGTGGAGCTATAATTTAAACGCTTGTCAAAAGCAAGCAGTAGTTGCTGCTGTTTTGACTGGCAACCATGACCAGTTACCTGAAGTTTTTTTTCTTTCTTTTTTTAATGGCTCTTCTGTTACTTCACTTTATATTGTTTCATAATTTTGGTTCTGTATTCTCTTTATCTATTTCTTCAACACATTACAGGCCAAACACATTTTTTTAAATCACTTCTGAATCACTGGCTCAGGGTTATATGCATTTTGCTCATTTGTGCAGGGCAATATTAATGAGGTCCTGGAAAATATTCCTGGCACAGTCGCTGAGACTCCTGGACAAGATGATAAAACAAAAGTAATTACACCCATCTTATCATTTGAAGTAAATACTGAAATCCTTATAAGTACATTTTTCCAGAAAGCCAAAACAGGTGATCTGGACTTGCTTTCTATATGATATTTTCACAGCAAAAAGGACAAAAGAAAAAACCCAAAAATCCATTTATGCCCCCAGTTGCAACAAAGGTAAAGTATTTTTCATGCTTACTTTTTTACAAGCACACAGTTGTTATTCATTGAAATCGTGTGCTGTTATTACAGAACAAAACAATGCCGAAGAAGAATGGAAACCAAAATGGAGGCGAAGGCAGTGGCAGTGACCTTGCAGAGGTGCTGAAATGTCCTTGCAGTTCTTTTAATCAAAATAAAACTTGTGACACTGAAAACAAAGACTCGACCAGGCAAAGAATGAGAACTGAGAGATACTGTTGTGGTATCCTAAATATAACCCCCCTACACACACCTTCATAAATTGTTTTATACTACAAGTCAGGTAACGTTAAATTAGTTTTGTATTTTATGAACTGAATTACTATTACCGGTATTTTAAAAGGGAAAAATTATCTCACAAATTAGCTTGCAAATATGTTTTGGAGCAAGAAATAGTGTGCAACTTGTGACGAAAAACCCCCGCATGAACAAACTACCTTCCTATTTGACTCGCAACTTCTGCAATTTCTGTGGGTTTCTGCATTGGACTTTTCCCATCAAGTTCTCGTTTACACATTATTGTTCAATCTCTGTTTGCAGAATAACCTTACATTACTTTCTGTTCTCTTATCAGACTAAAGGCCAAAAGAAATCCCTCATGGAATGGCTAGACGAGTTCAGAGTTTCTGAAAATGAGAGAGAGGATGAAGAGGTTTGGTTCAATACATATAGATTCTTGCCTTTGTTTTCGGAAATAAACTTTTTTTTTAGTTATCCTAAATGTATCTGTCATAGGATCTTGATGGCCTCATGGATTGGTGGAACACTGTTGAACGTGAGTTTTTCCCCATCATGATGGCATGAATGTTTGTCCACTTTATGAAACAACCCCCCCACACACACACACACAAACACACACTTCTTAGTTTAAACAAACTAACCAACTTAATCATGAGTTTGGACAGATGTCCCATCCTGATCTTGACTTGATATTCATAGCTATTGTCCTCCAATTTTGTTTTTCCCAATTCAGAATGGGAGGACATGCCCAAAAGTGACAACATGACAGAGAAAGAGGAAGCCAAGTAAGTCCCAACACATTCTGTGTGTGTGTGTGTGTATGTATGTGTGTGTGTGAGAGAGGGAGGGAGTGAGTGAGGCATGAAAATAAAGAGAATTTGACTGACCAATGGTCTTTTTCTCAGGGCTTTTGCTGTAACTGCTGAAAAGGTCCAAAAAGGCATACGTGTTTTTAATAAACTTTTCTCTGAGAGAGCTGAAGGACTATGGCAGCATGTGATTGACCTGCATGCCATTGCTGATGGCCTGGACCGATTCAACAAGAAGACTAAAATTGCCCAGATCACTGGTGGTTCCACCAGCGCTGTGGGCGGTGTTGCTACCATAACCGGCCTCATCCTGGCTCCTTTCACCATGGGAACCTCTCTGATTGTCACTGCGGTTGGCCTGGGTGTTGCTATGGCAGGCGGGCTTACCTCTGCTTCTGCTGGAATATCTAGTACCGTCAACAACTCTATGGATCGCAAGAAGGTCGAGCGCATTGTGGAAGACTACCAGGCGAAGATGACTGACCTTAACAAATGCATGAAGTTCATCAAGCAAGGCATTACAAACCTGCGCAAGTTCAACCTGAATAAGATGAAGAAGCATGCCTATAATCGAGACTTCCCTTGTTTCGACAATGTCTATGAGGATGGCGCCATGGCGGGCAAAGCTATTTTAACTAATGCCAATGAGATTATGCGTGTGATGCAGATAGCCAATGTGGCGGGAACCACTGCAGCACGCGCTGTGCAGATTGCTAGTATATCCACAGGTGTTTTGACAGGGCTTTTTGTTGGGATGGACATCTACTTTGTGGCCAAGGACTCTCATGAGCTTAAAAATGGTGCAAAATCAGAATTTGCTGCGAAAATCAGAGAGGTGGCAGACCAGCTACAGGAAGGCTTGGTGGAACTCAACTGCATCCGAAATGAGTTGCAGTTGACCACCACTCAGAAAGAAGACAAAGTTCTGTAAACACTGGGTTTATTATTACCTTAACACTATATATTTTTTAAAAAGATATAGCTATATAACTATACAGGCTTTCCTTATTAGACCGCAAAGGAAATGTTGGGTCTTAACTTGTTTTTCTGGCTTTACAATATTACAGTGTAATTTCTGCTTTTATAAGTGTCAAAGAATATGGTCCATATAGACCTGAACACATGGTTTTTTCCTAAGATGTTTTGTAAATATATTGTCCAGATAAAGAATATTAGTTATTTAATTATTTATAACATTTATCTACTTTTTATTTGTCATTGATCCCCTTATCCATCTATCCGTCTATGGTTGAAAAGTCACCACAACTGTGTGAATCTCACAATTCATATAATGAATTTTCACACAACTTTATGCATGTGAATTTTTTTTGGAAAAAAACAAACATTTTTTTGTGAAAAAAAGGTTTATGCTTATTTCCTCTGTATTTAAATTAAAGTGTGATTTTAATAAACATGGTCGGAATAAATACCCATGTTGTGTTTTTGTCTGTTTTACGTCATACTGTTGTACTGACACCCTGTTAAACCGTCTCGTCGTGATTCTGTTATTACCCAACACAGATTAACTAGGCGGAGCTTGACAAAGTTTTTATCAGACCATTTCTCTTTAGCGGTACGCATGGGAACACCAGGTATGCGAGGCACTACGGTGAAATGTCGTCGAAATTGTCAATTATGTGTGTCTGTTATAAACTATTGAGTCAAGTTTCGGTAAAGTCACATGGTTTGTTGTGTTTGACTCGCACGCGCAGTTACACTAGGTCGTCGCTCGTACCAGACTAGAAAAATCCACACTTAACAAAATGTCTGTTTCGAAAAAGGATTCTACATGGTTTGTTGTTCAAAAATAAAAGTATAGAAAGTGAGCAGATCAAAGTGCATCCAAGCAAATAGCATTTAATGAAGCTTCGTGAGCACGAGGCGTTGACGCGTGTGATACTGTTTACAGTTGTTTGAGATTATTCATGCGCGATGATGTCAGTGTTCAGCCTTCATAATATAAGGATTGTTTAACTGTACACTCCTGCACAGTGTTGCGTGCGAAACGCTTCATAATACCCATCATTTTGGTTCATATGATACATGCATTGTGCAAACTTTTTATTTTGTTGTTGTTAGAAATGGAGAAGTGCAGTGGGTGATTCCAGAGGGAAAGTTGAAACAGAAGCTCACATCTCTTCTACATTAAAATGAGGTAAGGAAGCAGTCAAGTGGAAAAATAATAATAGTAATAATAATTCACTCATTGTCAGCTCCAGGATGACATTGCTAAAATTATTTGTTTAAAGATGTGCCTATTTTAAAACTAGCGTTAATTAATATAAATAAATGTATAAATTAAATAATTTATACTTTTTTTATACATTTGGAATCTGTCAAGATGAAGAGAGATGATGAACAGTGTGAAAAGGTTTCCATATGCTCACAAAAGAGGTAGCAGTAATGTTGCCATCAGGTTGACTACAACTGTGTAATATAATACATTAGATTTTCACCAAATTAGAGTCACTAAAGTATATGTGGGAGTGAGTTTTTGTGTGTTAGCTCTTTTATGGACTGGCCGTGTGTCCATGATGTATCCCTGCCTTTAGGCTCCAGCATCCCACGACTTTACATTTACTTGTGACATGAAAAGGCAAGGCAAGTTTATTTGTGTAGTACATTTAATACACAATGATATTTCACTGTCTGATAAGGAGAGAAAGACAGTGAAATCGTACAATTTACGATCAATTAAGAACATGAAGATTAAAAAAAATCTATTTAAATTAATAAACAGGAAAGAAAAACCAAACGTTAAAGGACATAGATTACATATAGGTTTATAAACAAGGAAGTCATGAACTAAAACCACTGAAAACATGTCTGGAGCTGAATGCCCTTTATTTTTTAAATAACCTGTGAAACTGAGTTGGTTGTGATAATTAATTTTAATCTCTGTGGACTTGGTCTGACACAATAACGTCCATGGACACAAGTCCCAAATATCCCAAGTCCATCCCAGAGAATGCCCACCTCGAGCAAGAAAGTCAAAGCAGGAGAAAATTTGTATTTCTATTAGTTTAATGTGAGATATGTTGTAAAAATCTATGGATTAATATTGTATAATGATTCTAAGTAGATTTAGACTTAAATAATACAAAAAGTTCCATTCAGGACAAAATTAGATTACCTGTTACTTAAAAATAAAAGAGAAGCTCAGTATTTAAAAAAGAATGATGCATAACTCATCTGTAATAGTGTATATGTATATACAGTAATACCTCGGTTTACGAGCGACTTGGTATACGAGCAAATCGGTGTACGAGCATGGAGGGTCGAATCGGTGTACGAGCATTGTATCGGTGTACGAGAAAAAATTTCCCTCACCCATGCACAGTTTTGCTCGAAAAGATCTCTTTATCACCCCTTAATGCGTTCATTCTCTGTGTCTCTCAGTATGGGTGCATCATTCACCACAGTGCATTATTTTATAAGTTGTTGTGAATATGATTACATGTGAATATGATGAAACTTTATTAATGGAGCATGTTACCAACACCACACATTGCATACTAATGAGACTCACGTGTGTTCACAGTCCAACGCACCCAATGACGTTCTTAAAGGGCCATACACTGTCAATGAACAGCATACTATAACAGTTATAACTCTGTACAGATCATATACATAACTGATTTACAGCGGTTTTACCTCGCTATTCTTCACGTTGTAATATCGTTACAAATGTTGAAGGAACTAGTTAATCTGATAATCTTCAATAAATGTTAAGTTAACAGTCTTGTCACTTTAAGAGGGCGGGGTTTCAGTCGGCGCTAGAGAGAGTGGAGTTCTGAGGGATTAGCTCCGAAGCAGAGATAGTTTTGATTCTTCTGTTATGTATGGCGTGGGTTGAAGCCAGAACTGCAATCCGATAGTTCTCAATAAAATCTCTGAATGAGAAGGAACCTGTCTGGTTATTAAAAGAAGCAACGCTACAATGTAGTGAAATATATAAGCAGTAACACCCCACCCCCCTCCCCCCTCCCCTCTCCTCTCGTCTCGATCATGCCAGCAGTGAAGAGGTAAAGTGCGTGTTACAGTAAATAGTTAATAATGACAGTTAAACTCTAAAAACACTTAATTAGTATTTATATGAGATCTTAATGGTTATAATTTTAAATGTAATTAATAGGTTAAAACCAAAAAAATATTTAAAATGGGCATTTATGGTCGTGTGGAACGAATTAATTGATTTTTAGTGCGTTCTTATGGGGGAAATTGTTTTGGTGTACAAGCATTTTGGTTTACGAGCTCGCTCTTGGAACGAATTAAACTCGTAAACCGAGGTATTACTGTATAGGTGAAGTTGACTGTGACGTGACTGAAAGACAATTATTCAGGTGAGCAATGTGTCACAGAGTTAAGTACTCGAATACATTTTAGCAGCCACATATAAAACTGATGCCACAATTTGTGTATTGCTGTGTGATTTTCTCTCTGCTTGTGCTAATAGAGGAAGCAGATTCAATGTCCAATGTTGATGCAGCTGAGCGCTCATCTGAGGCGAGACGGTACATGTTTAAGGGTGTAGGAACTGGGAGGATTCACGCTAGGGTAATTAGTTTGATGTAGCCTGACTCTCTTGTGTAATATCTGCGGTTTCATTTGCAAAGATTAGCAGACTAATTTTTTGTTATGAATGAGAATATTGTGCATGGTGGACTCACTGGCAATAATGACGGCCTGTTAAATAAAAGCAAAGTTAAGGTCAGTTTTTAAATGTATGTTCTGTCTATACACTTATAGAGTTGATGTTTAGTTTGATTTCTCAGTATATCATTTTGAATCTGCTATTTGGGTAACATTTTGGAATATAGACAGACTGCAAAAAGGAAAGAATCTGATTTAGTACTGTAATATGCAGAATATATATATATTTTTCTGAGACTGATCAGTTAACATCTTTTCCCAGAACATGCTAACTGAGAATGAGCTCTCGGGTCTCAGTGATCAACAACCAGACAACAACAACCCTAAGGTCTGTCATCAAATGATATTCTTGACTTTTATCATAAATGTATATTTGTAAACAATTCATTCTCTTTAAAAAGAAAATGTTGTTGTTTTATTTTACAATTAAAATGTTAGTAGAATGTTCATTTTCTTTACGTGTTAGAAGCTGCTGTTTTCAGACAGTTGCTTAAAAAAAAACTTCTAAAAAGTTGACTAAAAAGACATAGAATATTAAAATAACCTATTTAATCCGATATGTTTATTGATGACAGACATCTGAAGATATTGTATACAGTCTGTTTAGTTACAGATTCTAGTTGAAATAATAAATTCCTTGTATAATTCAAGTAAATGGCCTGACCACGTGATTGCATGAAGTATCAAAATGTTGCTAATATCCATTGTCAATTTTTGTGTGGTATTTTTAAGTTTGGTGTCCAAATACTTTTTGCAACCATTTCTCACTATACATTACAGATAGAAATGATTTTCACACATCTAGGGTTAGGCAATGAAAGTGTACCTCTTTTACCACTAGGGGAGGCAAGACACTACTTTATTGAATTTACTAAACATCCAAATACTGGATGGAAATTAGGAAATGAGATTTTACCTTAGCTATTGATTATGATTTGATATGGAAGATAATGCAAGCTTTTTAGTGATTAACTTTCCATTTGTCCCAGGATGGCTTCATTGCCACCACTGACAGTCTGTCCAAGCAACACAACAATAAGGTCTATAGTAATTACAGTACACTTTACATCACTTGATATCTTACATTGAATACCCATGCTTTGATGTTACACATTACACAGAATAATGTCACCTGGAATTTTGGTTTAGCTTACACAAACTGTGTCTGGTGTTTCCTTCCTCTTTCTTTCTAAACAGGAAGGGGTATCATTACAACATGGAGAACACACAGCCGACAATCACAACCGAACAGAAAACAACAACACCAAGGTGTGACAAAACTTCAGCAATTTATTCTTAAATTAATGTCTAAAACGTTTACATTTTGCAATGCTGTCTAAATAATGACATAATTTAGCTTTGTCTTTTTACAGGAAGAAACCGCATTGAAAAACGAGGATTTTTCAGCCACTGAGCCTCTTGTAAGCCGCAATATGACTGAGGTTCAGTGAGACCATTTACATTGACCATACGGCCACGGCCAATCATTTTGAGAATGACACAAATATACATTTTCACAGTCTATTGCTTCAGTGTTTTTAGATCTTTATGTCAGATGTTACTATGGATACTGAAGTATAAATACAAGCATTTCATAAGTGTCAAAAGCTTTTACTGACAATAACATTAAGTTTATGTTGACTCCTCTTTTTCAACACCTTTGCAATTCGCTCTGGAATGCTGTCAACCAACTTCTGGGCCACATCCTGACTGATGTGTTGCATTATCAATGCTTGGAGTGTTTGTGGGTTTTTGTTTGTCCATCCGCCTCTTGAGGATTGACCACAAGTTCTCAGTGGGATTAAGGTCTGGGGAGTTTCCTGGCCATGGACACACAATTTCAATGTTTTATCACATTTGACTTATGGCATGGTGCTCCATCATGCTGGAAAAAGGGAGAAGCTACTGTCTGAGGATGTTTTTCTACCGTTTTTATTCATGGTTGTGTTCTTAGGCAGAATTGTGAGTGAGCTCACTCCCTTGGCCGAGAAGCAACCCAACACATGAATGGTATCAGGATGCTTTACTGTTGGCATGACACTGGACTGATGGTAGTGCTCACCTTTTCTTCTCTAGACAAGCTTTTTTCCAGGATGCCCCAAACAATCGGAAGGGGGATTCATCAAAGAAAATGACTTTACCCCAGTCCTCAGCAGTCCAATACCTGTACCTTTTGCAGAATATCAGTCTGTCCCTGATGCTTT
The DNA here is from genome assembly GCA_037043235.1 of Rhodeus uyekii. Lineage (NCBI taxonomy): Eukaryota > Metazoa > Chordata > Actinopteri > Cypriniformes > Acheilognathidae > Rhodeus > Rhodeus uyekii. The sequence continues at coordinate 1,760,672 of JAWRVZ010000035.1, forward strand.
TCCTAGAGAGAAGTAGCTTTTTTGCTGCCCTTCTTGACATCAGGCCATCCTCCAGTCCTCCATCTTCCTTAACTTGTGTTGAGATGCACTCACACCTGACTGCTGCCATTCCTGAGCAAGCTCTGCACTGATGGTGCCCCGATCCTGCAGCTGGATCAACTTTAGGAGACGGTCCTGGTATTTACTGGACTTTCTTGGGTGCCCTGAAAGCCTCTCTCCTTGAAGTCCTTTAAGATCAGAATAAATGGTTGATTTAGGTGCAATCTTGCAGCAATATCCATGGGGCATAATTTGACTGCATGTAACCATGGTTAACAGAGAAAGAACAATGATTTCAAAAACCACGAACCATCAAATTCCTTTTAAACCTTCCAGTCTGTTTTTCTAACTCAGTCAGTGTTAGTCATCTCCAGCCTTATCCTCGTCAGCACTCTCACATATGTTAAGGAGAGAATTACTGACATGATGTCAGCTGGTCCTTTTGTGGCAGGGCTAAAGTGGAATGGAAATGTTTTTTTTTTTTTTGGGGGGGGGGGGGGATTAAGTTCATATTCTGCAATTACTGTAATTGCATTTCATCTGAACACGCTTCATAACATTCTGGAGTATATGCAAATTAAATTGCCATCATAAAAACTGAGGCAGCAGAATTTGTAAAAATTAATACTTGTGTCTTTCTCAAAACATTTGGCCACAGCTATACATCATGAATTCAAAGTAAAAAAAAAAGTCAAATGTGAATCCAATTCTTAAATTAATTTCTTTAGGAGGGAAATTCCCTGTGTAATTTTCTCCAAACATTTCCTAGAGGAACTGAGGATACGTCTGAAGAGGTACATTGCTACAACCAACAAAATTAGCATACAAATGTCTATTTTCTTTATAAGCAGTATTTATTTATGTATTTTTTTACATTGGTACCCCTACCATCCAGATGATAATGTACAGTTGTTACAAGCTTTCTTCTTGTAGGACAGCCCACCATTGCACATTAAACTGCTGGCCAGTAATGATGATCTCTTATATCTCCCTTACAGCAACTTAAAGGTGCTTATCACTGCCCTTTATATTGTATACAATATATACATACATACACAGTATATTCTACTATTCACAATTACTGTCCCTTTTGTGCAGGATAACACAGGGAAGCCTAGTGGCACTTTTCGCAGTTCCCCAAAACCGGCATTACGTTTCGCTGCTGAGACGGTAATGCAGCCTCCCCCTTTCATTGCTGTATTTTTACATTGTTAACAGTCTTTACAATTAGCATGTACTTTTATACCATTTTTAATACAATTGAAATGACAGTTGATTCCATATTTAGGATCCGCTAAGTGAGCACATTAAATGTATTGACTGGGATTATAGCTTGTTGGACACTGGCACTGAAAAGGTACTTTACCAAATCAGTAATGATCTTAAGTTGCCTGCAGAATAGATGAAGTCGTCCAATAAATGCTGAACTGTTTCCTCTATGTTCTAGAAATCTATTGCAGTGCCCAGAAAATGCATGGCAAATAATGATATAAAACGTTCTAAGAATAATAGCAAGGTGAGCCTCTCCCTTTCTTCTTGTTATAAAGAGGATATACACAGACAGGAATATTGTAGAAAATAGAAAACTATCAGTAAAATAAACTACACATATAACTGATGTAGTGGAATTAGGCTTTTTGTTTGCACTTTAAATGATTTATAGTGTCAGTTCGCATATTCTATCTTCTTTGCTGTTCACATCCTTTCAGGTTGTGTCATTTAGAGTGAAGAGAACTCTACCTAGAATGTCCACATTTTTACCCAGCATGCAGGTAATGCAACACTCTTTTTAAAAATATATAATTTAATAGTTTACGTCACAAGAATCAATGTACTCTGAAATCTTTCTATAGAGTTCCGATCAAGAAGATATAATTGTGAAGCCAATAGAAATGCAACAACTTCAGACAACTGAGGTGAGTTATATTGCAATGATTATATAATGTTAAATACATATTGCAAATTATTTTTAATTCTTATTTTAACATATTATGCTGCTTCTATGATGCATTGATATCGCATTATGCCTTCATATAATACCTGTATAACATCTTATTCTCTGAATGTTATAGGACTGTACTTTTGAAATCCTGCCAGTGGAAATGGCTGCCTACCCAACAGATTTAAATTCTTTAGAGACAGAAGAAGTATGTTATTTTTTTGTATTGTTTTATAAATACATGCACATGTGTGTGTATATATATGTCAAATTTGTCTGGTTATGAAATCTGTATCATGAATCTCTGTTCTCTGTTCATAGGATGATGGTCTGATGGACTGGTGGGAAACTGTTGAGGGTGTGTTGGGTCAAATTTTTGAAACACATTGAATCACATCCATGTGAAAAGCTACATATTTTCCTAAGTTACTCATTATGTGTTTTCTTGAAGACTACTATAGTAGTCTGCTATTCTGTTTAACCCTTAAACTTCAGGTCTTTAGCAACCTGGGACGTCATTCACCACCCTTATAATAAAAAAAAAAAAGTTAGACATCAACCCTCTTAATATCTGTTTACTATAAACAGTACAATATAAAATTATAAAAGAATGTCTTGTTTTTGATTAATTGCGTGTGTATTGTGTATAGGGTCAAATCGACCAGGGGTGCACGTGTCTCTTCGCCCCATACCTGCTCTGATAGGGATTGTGTAGAAATGGGTTCATATTTTGTTTAGAACGGAGAATAATCTGTTCAAATCCATATTAATTCCATAATTAGCCTGTATCTTGCAATGTCCCTGAAATTATCGATTTGCTAAATTAACGCATGATCAACCCCCACAACATTTTTAAAAAAAAGTAGTTGTTGATTATCCACAGTAGGAGGGTCAGGTCTTCAGGTAGAGGAATGAATCATGAATTAAACGATTCATGAAATGTGATTACTTCATATCACCTTAGAATAATAAAGGAAATGAAAAAGATGTATCAATATCATTTAAATTTGAACAACATGGCAACACACACTTATATTTACAGAAGGGGTTATTAGTTTTTATAAGCCATGTCGGGTGCAATAAGCTAATGTGTCTGACGCATGATGTAACGCATTGTTCTATGTGTAGACATACAAACGTAGCTGCAGAGCAGTGCTAAATATATAAAGTCATGATGAACTGCTTGTTCTTTCTATTGTCATATGACTCACTTACTTTTGACAGGTTGGAGTGAATGGAATATAACAGCTAATTTTCAGGAGAATAAGGAGGAACTGTGAGTAAATTTGGATCTAAAATAAAAAGGTCATCTAATTGCCTCCTATAACCACTTGTTAATGTTTGTTTCTTAGGGCTGTTGAGGCTGCTGCAGACCGTGTGTTCATGGCAGCCCGTCTCTTTGTCAGTTTGTTCAACCAGCGTGGAGCCTCTTTGCAACATCGCATTATAGAGTTGCTTGCACTAGCAGACACTGCTGACAGATTCCATAAGAAGACCGTGAGCGCAGCTATCGGAGGGGGTGTGGCTAGTGTGGCAGGGGGCATAGCCACCATTACCGGGCTCATCCTGGCACCCTTCACCTTTGGCACATCTACTATCGTTACTGCGGTGGGAATCAGTGTGGCAACAGCTGGAAGCATCACCTCAGCCACAGCTAACATCACTGATGCGGTTCAATCCAAAATGGACCGTAAGAAGGTGGAGAAGATGATCCAGGGCTACCAAAATGAGATCAGTGACATCAAAGATTGTCTGGAATTCATGCAAGTACGTGTATCTATCTATCTCTCTCTCTCAGTCTGGCCTTGTTTACACCTTGCATCACGATGCGTTTTGGCCGATCGAGTCGTAGACGAGGGAGTCGCATGCCTGTTTACACCTGGTATTTGAATCTGTCTCTTTTGTCCACTTTCAACCACTTCTGTCCTGATTTCTTCAAGAGCAGGGTCAATGGGGGGTGGGTAAATTTATTTATTTTTCCATTTAATGGACAAAACATGCTCTTACAATTTACAATGGAAAAACACGCAGAGAGCAACTGTCGTTTCTGCTCTGATAGCCGCAAGACCACACTGGACACTGTGGGTGCGCGTTACAAATTACGAGTCGTGACAGAACATTGCTTGTAACGTTTTCCGTCTTCCAACCAAACTTGGGTCTTAAATCCCGTCTGGCTAGCACACTTCCCATAATGTTTATTCATTAGTTCAGTTGGTAGAAAAAAGGTGGTCTTCAGTGGCTGTTCGAACCCATTCGACCACATGAGCATTTACACTACGAAAACAATCCGGTCAAATGTTAGTAGTCGAAAGTGAACAAGCTCAAAATGTTTTAGACCCCATTTACACTTACCTATTTAACATTAATTGGTATTTAACATCGACCCCTTGTGATACGATCGACCAAAATCTTAGTACTAGGTGTAAACAGGACTTTTGTCTCTATCTCACTTGTGCTTTTGTCTGTTGTGTATGTAGGAAGGAATGAACACCTTGCAAGAATGGGATTTTAAAGAGTACTCTGAGAGCGTGGTCAACTCAAGTCTTAACCGTAACATAAAGCATGTAATGAAAGAAGGTGGGCGAGCAGGTAAAGCCCTCATGATCAATACTGATAGGCTTATCAGCACTGTGAAAGTTCTAGGTGTTGCTGGTGGTGCTGCCAAAGCCGCTAGAGCCATCAGTATCACCACAGGGGTGATGTCCACTCTCTTTCTTGCCCTGGATGTCTTTTTTCTTGCCAAAGACTCCAATGAACTCCGCAAAGGTGCCAAGACCAAATTTGCCTCCAAGATCCGAGAAGTGTGCACAGAGCTTCAACACGGCCTACTGGAACTGAACAAAGTGAAGACTCAGCTTCAAAAGACCATGGATGGAATTGAATTGGAAGAATATGAAGAAGAGGAGGAGGAGGATGAAGGCAAATGTGAGTCAGATCCTATTAAACTTGCTTTACTTGAGCAAGAACTTGATCAGTTGGAGGAGAAACTTGACCAGAAAACTACACAGGAGCAAATGACCCAAAGCAAGACAGGAGAGGCTGAAAAAGAGACCACAAAAAAGAAAGAAAATGAGTCGAAGAGCAAAAAGCAATGATAAAAAGTGAGATTTAACAGTGAGCTAACAAATGGAAACAACAAAAGCAGGATGGTTGGCAAATCAATTTTGAAGATTTGAAAGGAAAATGTGGAAAGAAAAATTAAGAGGAATAATAAAGTTGATTTGGGAAGACAAGAATGTAGAAAAAGACAACACAAAGGGCTGAGCGTTTATTATAAAAGGAAATGAACATGTCTGGGTTAAAGAGACAGAAAGAGGATTATTTAAGTGAATACAAGGGGATAAGAAGTCTAGAGGCCCTCATGTGTTATTCAAGCCAACACACCAAAAAGTGACAGATGATACAGTATAATGAGAAGTAAGAGAGAGGAGGAAGAAAAAACAACTAGATTTACCTTACCAGAAGTAAATTTCTTTTCTATTTACTATAAACAAGAATCAAAACGGCAACTGCAATTTAACCTGAAAATGTTAAATGGATAGTGATCCCAATTCAGTACATGCAGAAGAAAATTTCGGAATGAAATTTGTTTGGGCTTAGAACAAACTACTAAACTTTAAAATTAAAGGTATATAAGTTCAGTCTTATCTTGTAAGCAGTATAAATGAATTGTGGAGAATCGGTGTGAAAAAGCTGACCAGTGTAATGATGTGAGAATCTGGAATGACTGTATAATGATTGAGTGAGAAACTTTTTTCACTGAGTTCACCACAACTTAACTATAATTGAAATGTTCAAATTCTCTGCTGTGGTTTTGAACACACACAAAGACACAAGTCTATTTATTTCAGTTGCTCAGCGTAATAGATGGGAAGCATTCTTTTGTGACTACATTACAAACTAGTGCTGGCAGAGTGCACTAAAGTTCATATGTAGCAGGGGGGAAAAGAGAGATTTGAAGATTGTTGGTTTATACACTGTAAATGAGCAGTTGTTAGAGCCTCTGGGACATGTTCAGGTGTCATATGTTTGGATTCGGATCCTATTTCATCCCCTCTGCTCCCTAATTTAAAAGGTTTTTATGCTGGGATTTATGCATCCTTTTTGTAATATATTTTTGATATACAAAAATAAATGGTACAGAACATATCTTTTACCGGTTAAACCTTTTTTTCCACTTTTTCTATGGATTTGTGCAATGCATAAAAGTGGTTTATAAATAAAATTAACAGACTCTGGCTGTGCGCCTTCACGTGTTTTGGAGAAAGTATGGATTTTGGAGAGAGACAGAAAGACAGAGATAGATTGCCCTCTGCTGTAGAAATAATAGTCTAGATTTTTATAAAGACAATGTCAGGCATCATCATCTCCTTTTGCAAGATTTTGGACCGTATGACATGCACGTCCTGTCTGCATCAGCACCACACGCATGTAAACCTGCATTCTTTAAATGATCAAATGATGTAACTCTTGATTGTACTTCATTAGAGGACAGCAACAGTAAAATGGTCAGCTATAAAAAGCTTTCTATTTTTGGATTACAGACAACGAAGTGGGAACATCCGATAATTACTAATTTTCCCCCTGTTTATTTCACTTTACACCTGCATTAACTATTTTAGATTAAAAGTTAAAAAAAAAAAAATCCTACTGCAACAATTACGATTGAAGTTGAAATATGCATTTACATAGGAAATTCAATATGTTTGATGGAGAAAAAGCAAACTAATGTTATATAATGCTCTTTACTTTATGTAACCATCTACTCTCTGCCCCTAGTAAGTACAATTCAGGTCAGGAGATACAATTGTTTCTATTGAAGCACTGAGTCACACTGAGAAAAAAAGAAACAAGTGTAGGATAGAGCACTCAAGCACACATGAGAACACATACAGAGGAAAAGAAGTACAGGGCAATACAGGAGGAGATAAATGTCGATCCAACAGTAAAATGTGTCATACTTTATATAAAATGTACAGAATAATAACAGATGTATTCAATAACTGCATTGCCAGTAATTATCTGAAAATGATCAAGCACAGAATGACATTTTTATCACACCTATCTCAATGCAATTACAGACATCATTTGTCCCATTAACTGCAAGATAATCATGAGTCTCTATATACTGCTCTCATTATTACAAGCTATTCTGAGATATCTGTAGAGACCACTTTAATTATAGGGAAGGAGAAAGAGAAAGACACTTAAAATAGATCAAAATGTTACACTTTCCTTGATAATTGTCTTCATTTGAGTCACCAGTCTCCAAAAATTCAAGGATCTCACTTCTGGCATTAACACAAAAAAATTAAAGGACTTTATGCTAATTTAAGTGAGTATGATGTGACTTAAAAAGGTTCTTGATCTTGTGCTAAATTCAGCTAGTGTTACACAGAAAACTGAATATAATCATTAAACTTGCCTGTTTTACATATATTTCCAGGCCAATTGCTTACTTTAATAGGGCTAATTTAAAAAGAATAACAAGACTCCTATCAAATCCTTGTCCGTAATGCATTAATATGCAAAATATTGCTAATTCTTCTGAGAATGTCAGGCTATAATATTTTTTTCTGTTATTAAATTATCATTATTTGGTCTGCTGTTGATATAATGATTTTGTCTTTTTTTTTCTTGTCACTTGAAAAATTAAAAAAAAAAAAAATAGCCTACTCTAAGAATAGATTTACAACTAAGCTACTTCATATCTATAATACTGATTCACACCAACATGTTTTCCTGTAAGTGCAGATCAACATTTGGTCATTTACTGCCCTTTGAATTCACTTATCACTTACATTTGTTGCATCATTTGTACTAAATACATTAAATGACAGATATGCGTTGCACATATTGGTAACAGACGTTCCTATATTTATGCCTACAAGAGAGGAGAGGGATGGAGACAATTCTAGACAAATATAGTGAGAACAGAATATGCCATGTCCTTTAAAGTGAAAATCCTTCCCTATTCTTACGTCCTAAACTCTAATCTACCCAGCATGTTGATGCCACAGGGCTATCATTTGTATTCCAAACCCCTAATTTCCCACCCACACTTGACTTTCCACTGAGTCTTCCTTATTAATTCTCTTTGCATTGTGAATATTGTGGAAGGCGTTTTTCTCCACTGATTCCTGTCGTTCAGGGTTCCCTTTTCTACTTCTTTTTCTTCTGGAAGCGTCTAAACTGATTCTGTATTGCCAAAGCTGCTTTCTCTGTCTCTGGTGCCTCCAGATCAATGTCGATCTCTTCGTCGGGTTCTTGCGTAGGGGGCTTCCCCGCTTTGTCCGCCAGTTTCTCCTGGCCGGCTGAGGGGCACATGACATGCAAATATCAACAACATTCATGGCATAGTAAAATGACCTGCAATATTTCTTACACATTTGAATCCATGAAACTGAGATGTATAGTTTTTATGGAGATGTCTATTTTTCTTGCATCTCAGCTTGCAGAGACAACTATAAGTTCTTTAGGGGTTATGTATTTTTGTAAACCAAAATTTTAGTCATCCCATCATCCTGAGTTCTTGATTAAAAGCTCTAAAAAGAACTTTACTGTAGTTCAATCAGTAGAGCATTGGTGTTTACAATGCCAAGGTCATGGGTTCAATCCCTGGGAAATCAAGAATTGATTCAATGTGTTCCTTGAATGCAATGTAAGTCGCTTTGGATGAAAGCGTCTGGCAAATGCATAACTGTAAATGCCTGAAATAATGTCTGTGGTTTACACAAGCTCAAGATATTTTCACATCTTATTCTTTGACATAAAATACATCAGTAACACCCTATTGTGTTTTTATTTAAAGCTTTTATTTGTGGGACTGCAAAAGGTTGTGGGGAACATTAAACGTCAAGACAAACAGAAAAACTAATCTACAGTAGGCCGGTTTTACAGCCTCGTCGTGTTTATTGGTCATGCTCTTGCAAACCATTCTAACTTTTTTATGAGGATTAATGGTGGTGACTATGGTATAGTTCGTTCAAAGCATAAACCTTTTATTAGATGATTTATTTATAATTTAGCTTTTTACTTCTGATGATTGTATTTAGGCTTCAAAATTCATAAAAGGTCTGTTGGTCAGAGCTTATTCTCTGCACCTATCCAAAAGCCAAGGGGAAAATCCTATAAGGTTTTGTTGTGGGAACTACAATTCTATTTTGGCCTACAAAATGATGTCATTACTCCAGCTCTCTGTTTATAGTTCTCATTTATTCAACCAATGCAGATTGAGGGGTACTCTAATACATTATGCACTTTAGCTTAAAGGGATAGTTCATCAAAATGACTTCCATTGAATAGACAAATAAACTCAAACATTTTTATCTTATTTTAAAGATCTTCTTTTGTGTTTCACTGAAGAAATGAAGTCATACAGGTTTGGAATGACTTGAGGGTCACAGAGTCTTAATTTTTAGGTGATGGGATTTTGTTTAATTAGCTGATGGGGCTTCTATCCGGGCTTTGGTGAGATGAAACAGTAAGTTGACTGAATATACTCTGACCTTCACTAGATAAGCAATAAAGAAGTTAATGTTGAGTGAACGTGTGCTTGAGATCTTTTTGTTGCTGAGAGGTTGGACAGAGAGGGAACCGAACTGATCCTTTTAGATACAACAGTAAAATCAGCTAAAAATCAGATACACCTCACAGACATCTGTTTTGTGGTAAGCAACTTGTACACATATAAACTGACCTAAACTGGACTTTGAAACTGCAGTGTTCAAGAAGTAAATCATGAAATATTCAAGAACGATGTAATGAAACACATAAACACACCTTTTCCATCTGTGGCGGGCCCCTGAGTGCTGTTGGGAGGATCAGATGTACTGTTCTGCAAGAAAGAGGTCAGCAGCTTTCAGCTTTATCAGGTTTCTTGTGAGAGCATTCATACATGCAGAAAAAACTAAAATCACAGCATCTGTGATTTTTTTATTTAGTCTGCCATTAAATTAAAACCTGATATGGGCTCTATCATGCGTGTGTTAGGACACAGAGTGATAAAGACCCCTTAATCCCCATTGGTTTAATCCCCCTTTTTCAATTCTGTGTGCAATCTGGAACAGTGGCACTCAGCCCCGGAGAAGATCATGCAAGCTTAGAGTGTGCGCATAAAATTTAGATTATATAGTTCCTAAATGAATATACCTCTGCTGACATTTTTGAAGAATGGAATTATTACATGTTTATGTTTCATTACATGTTAAGGCACACAAATATCAGATATATTTGTTCAATATGTGTTAAAGACTGGCTGTATTTATGTTAGAGAGAGAATCAATCTAACATCCTTATGTTCGATGCACAGCATGAGTAAACTACTTGAGGCCAAAATACATTCAGTATATCTGGCCTGGCTTCTTCAATTATAAGAACAAATTAGCCTTGAGATGATGCCCTAGATTTGAGTTATTCATACTGACATTGACATCCAAAATGTGTCAGTTTGTGTTCATGCATTTATTCTGTTAATCCTTATAATTTCAGCAATGAATTGTCATTTAAATCTGCGAAAGACTGTGATATTGGCTGATTTTACTATAAATACTTTGCATATATCTTTTGAGAACAGGAAACGACATCAAGGGAGATGAAATGGTCCATTGCCTAAACACACACACAGACACACTCACATATACACATATTATTCACACTCTCTTGCTGCAAGGGACTCTTTCAAATGCAAATCGCTGCAGCCCTTTCCCCGTTAAGCCTTTTTTTTTTATCTTCACCTGAACTTGGAACCAGCCACAGCTTCATCTCTCCAATAAGTTTGAATGCACCTTATACATCCACCACTGGCAAATAAAATCTCGTTGAGTATAAAAACGACAACTTTTTTCTCAAGAGATGGCTTTTTTGTGTGTACATCCCAATCTGTTGTTTATTTTCTCTAATAATTTGCTAAAAGTAGGTCATATGAGTATTATAGAGGTACGAATTTTCACACTTCTGGCTTTCACACTTAAAAGACATGATGATGAGGGGGGTAAAGATCCCATGCATCCAGCCAGCTGGCTCTCAGTGTGTTGACCATTACTTTTTCTCTGCTACATTACCTCAGCCAACACTTTATTTTCACTCTCACACATCACTTGATACACACAAGCCTCATGGCACAATCTCCATCTGCTAATTAGCCAAGCTCATATCAGCAAGGTCAAGCTCCCCTGAGCCACTTATTAATTGGCAATTAATGAGACACACACAAAAATGTAAAGCATTACTTTGCCTTTAAACTAGAGAAATCTAAAGATTTAATATTTTTTAATTGAGTAAAGAGCACTGTACGATGTATTGTAAAATTCATAAAAAGATAATTTTGGATTCTAATTTCAATAAAGATTAAAAATATAAGAAAGGGTTATATTTCTCATCTTTACTTATGAGAAATTAGAAGTAGTTTGATAGCTAAAACATCTACTCTTTATTAATACTACTTGCATGGTTCAAAGGATTTAAATGATTTAATCCCTTTTACCATAAAAAATAATTAAAATGAAATAATTTACACTGGACTGGAGGCTATGGATTTATTTTATTAAATCAATCTATTAACTTTTAAGTTAGTCAGGTTTCTCAGACAGCCTTAAAATGACAAATGAGAACTCACCTCACTCATAATTCTTTCTGAGCGATTCCTTTTCTGTTTGCGGTTTTATTTGCAGCGCGTGATTTTAAAGCCTCAAAGAAAAATAATCGAAACGTCCTTTTTTTGTCAGAGTGCTTTGAAAATATGTCAGAACAACCGAGCCGAAAATATTATGCAGAGGGACTGTACATCCATCTCTCATCTAGAAAAAAACACGCCCCTTTCTCTCTCTCTCTCTCTCTCTCTCTCTCTCTCTCTCTCTCTCCTCCCCCTCAGGGCAGTAGCACATTCATTGTAATAAATGTATTAGCTTATTCATCGTTAATAATATTAATAATACATTTGATTTTGTATTTTTATTTAGATTAAATTATTTTGTATTTTTAAATTACGATTATTAAATTGAAACAATTATTAATTTAATGTATTAGTTAATTTTTGGCCAGATATTGGGCCATATCGTACCTATATGAACAGGCTGTTGTTTTTCGTTTTGTTTTTATTACTGATGATGAATCGGTAGCCATTAATAATAATGCTACTACTACTACTACTACTACTACTACTAATAATAATAATAATGATAATGATAATAATAACAATAATACATTTCGTAATTATTAAAAAAATTATAGAAGTGTTCGTTGTTGTTATTATTATTTGCATTCTTGATTATTAACATTGATTAATCCAAATAATATTTTTAAATACAAATATTAGTCCATACGTTTTGGTCCAATTGACTTATGGTGAATATGCAATTTATGCATAAATTGCGTCATAATCAATATTCAGAGCAACAGCAGCAACAACAAATATTGTGTTTGTCTATTTAGCGTGAACATAACTGATCAGTTTCACATACAGACTATCAGTGTGAGCTGCAACTGTAACATTAAGCGCCGCTTTGTTTGTGGATCCAGACTTCCGGACAGCGATCGTCTTGCCGGAAAAAGAAAGAGAAAAAAAGGAAAGAGAAAGGGAAAAACAGAAGCGCTAGCGAAGCAGATCAGTCAAAACATAAACACTGCGGGCACGACCAAAAACGTGACTTAAAACTGCGAGGTTTATTTCGCATCGCCCGTGCGCGAGTGTGTTAACGGCGCTTCTCCCCAATGTGTCGAGCTTTTGTTTGCGCGTGACTCGAAGGTGAAGGAAGGAAAATCTGCGCAGAGGATTAACAAGTGCGGAGACTTCGGGCCTACAGCAGAGGTAACACCGCTCGGTTGTTTGCTCTCCATTTTCTCGCTAGACCAGTGTTTACATGTTGTCAGCTTGAGGCAGCGCTCACAACAGACCCGTTACTGACGCGTCGAGCTCGTGTTTCTCCTGCACGAGACATTACACGACATTTACTCGTCGGTACGTCTTTGTAATCTTGATGGTATGTTTAAATATCTCTTTGTTCGAGACCGAAGAGCTACAACTTGACTGCAACGAGCCATGTGAGCTCGCACAACCAGCTTTTCTATTTTTGACCAGGGTAATGCCACAAAAGCAATTGCTAAGATTAGTTAGCACACTTGCTAGTCGCAGCCAGTTTACTGCGCACTGTCAAGTTGTTATGTGGCATTGCCACTAATGCAGAGAGGGTCGTTTGCAGTTGAACTCAGTTGTTACTGTACAAGGTAATGTTATTTGTATTGCGATTAGAGGTAGGTGTTTACTATACCAGCTATTTACCATGCAATCAGGCTTATTTTGCAACCTTTAGCTGATGTCAGGGATCCTGTCAGGCTGGGTCAATCTGAGAGCTCAGCACCTTTTAATTGTCAAAATGGCTATGATGTCTTATGTTATGTTGAAGGCATGCATTTTGATTAGAAATCTAGTAGTCGTTGACAATAGGACACAGCATCTCTCAAACATTTCAAGCAGGTTACATGTCAAGTATATTTTCTTAATTTAATCATAGCGAACATCCAGTGTGATGGATCTTTTCTTTTAATTCTTCAGGGTCTCTTCTGTTAGAAGAGACAGGCAGACAGAATGAGTGATACAGATGGTAAATCCAGTGTCCCAAATGGTGAGTAAACAACGTGTTCTTGCTTCCAGTTTACTGTCTTAATAAAGGAACAGGTCTCCCTAAATTGAATATTATGTCCATGTGGAGTTATAACCCTGTGCTATTTTCTTTCTGGCTGTAATATAAAAGAGGATCTCAGACAGAATTCCTCATTCTCAGTACGAGGACAATAAACAGAGCTTTATACTGCCATGTTATCACCATACAGTAGTCACATACAATAGTCTGTCCTCTGAAGTCATATAATTGCTTTGTGTGGGGAATAAACCAAAATGTAAGTCATTATTAACCTATAATCTTCCCCTCTGTTGTATCTGTTTTGTTTTTTTGCAAATACAGCTAATTTTTTCTATCTGGGGCTTAATTTACCAGGTGGTTCTGATGAACCAGATCCTGGCGAAGGAAGAGGAGAGGCAGATGCATCTGCAGTGCCAGAGACCCAAACCAGTCCTGAGTCAGGTATGGAAACAAATACAGTACAAATACAATTTGGGATTGGTAATATTTAGTCTCTAATGCTTACCAAGGCTGCATTCATTTGATCAAAAACACAGTTAAATGGTAATATTGTGAAATAATATTTCTGCAATGTAATAACTGTTTTCTATTTTAAATGTAATTTATTGCTTTAATGACAGCTGAATTCTCAGCAGCCATTACTCCATTCTTCAGTGTCATTCTTATAAGATGATTTTGTATTCATGATTTGTGCTGCTAAATATTTTGGTAGAAACAGTGATAACTTTTTTTATAATGAATATAAAGTTTAAAAGAACAACATTTCTATGAAATGGAAACATTTTGTTATATTATAAATGTCTTTTCTTTCACTTTTGTTCAATTTAGTGCATCGTCACTGAATAAAATTATTACTTTTTTAAACAGAGATTTAGAAAGGTCCTGACTCCAAGTGTATATGTGGTGGAATATTAGAAGTCACCTTGACGGTGAGATATGTTAATAATTAAGCAAAGCTCCTTCAATTTTTATGTACTTTCTCTTGACAGCAAATTTGAGTTCAGCCCCAGAGGGAAGTGAGGCTGGTCAAGACAGGCCCATGGCAGACTCCGAGCAGAAGCAGGAGCTGGGAGAAGAGGAGGACACTGACAGCATGGACGGCAGTGGGCTGTACTCTCTCACTGAAGAAGGAGAGAGAGAGAGTGAGGGAGGAGGGAGGGGAAAAGATGAAGGTAAGAGATCCGCCAGGAAGAGGAATCGACCTAGCGGTGGTGCCACGCATCACTCTTCTAGTTCAGACGATGATGATGATGAAGAAGAGGATGAGGAAGAGGAGGACGTGGAGGAAGAAGACGAGCAAGCCATGGAAGCGTGGCTTAGAGCAGACCTGCGTGACTTGAGTCGCCCTTCGTGGTGTGCGGTCCCCTCGCTGCGTGCCAGAGAGATCGGCCGTGATTCGCGCCAGTTTGCGAGGAGGGTGTGTGGGGCGCGGGGTCTGGTACAGAGGCTGGAAATGCAGGGCCGCTTGGAGAGACACACAGGCTGCGTGAACACTCTCCACTTTAACCCCTCTGGTACCCGTCTGGCTTCCGGCAGCGATGACCTCCGCGTGGTGATCTGGGACTGGGCTCGCAGAAAGGCAGAGCTGGAGTTTGACAGCGGACACAAGAGCAATGTCTTTCAGGTGAGGAAGCTCAGCTTTGATTGACATTTAGGACTTTTGAAACACTTCTTTGAGTCTTATTTTAGCACTTACTCAGGCTAATGAATGCCTAGTGTTTTAATATTACACTATCATTCGGAAGTCTCTTATGATCACCAAGGCTGCATTAAAATTACTATTTTTTGATACTTACTGACCCCAAGCTTTTGAACGCTAGTGTTTTTTTTTTAGAGGAGTGTATTATCTCTTCACATTATTAAAAACTAGACAAAAGCCACATCAGTAGTTTAGCCCCTGTCCTGTAGGCTAACATGAACATACATTTTTTTTTTCCAACTCGTATGTGATTTCTTAAGTTTGTGTTGGGTATGTTGAACAGAATTTTTTGTGTTCACCCTCTAAAGTTAAGTTCTTGTTAACATCTTTGTTTCGGATGTCCAGATTCACTTCATTTCTTATTATTTATTATTCTGTCCCCAGGCAAAATTCCTACCACACAGTGGAGACTCCACATTGGCCATGTGTGCTAGAGATGGACAGATCAGAGTGGCTGAGCTTTCTGCCACACAGCGTTGCAAGAACACCAAAAGAGTGGCCCAGCACAAAGGTGCAGCTCATAAGGTATGATCAACCATAACATAAAAAAAGAAGATATATTTGATTGGAATAATTGATTACAAACCAAAATTAATGATAAATGTCTTTCAACTTGTGGCTGTTATTCTGATGTGTGAATGAAATGCTCTCACATCTTAAAGCAAACATGTTTAAAATCTGATTCATTAATCAACAACTTGGAACATCTGGCAACCAATCAGAAACAAGCATTCAAACATGCTGTGGTGCAAAAACAAAGAATATATTTCTGTGTAATATCAGAACTGAGAGGTTTATTGGTTTATGGCAACATATAAAAAGAGATTACAATCAAAAGAATGAGTCACTTGTGAAAACAAAATATTTAAAATGAAGAATCTCTTTCTCTCAGCTTGCACTGGAGCCAGACTCTCCGTGCTCTTTTCTGTCTGCTGGTGAAGACGCAGTGGTGTTCGGCATTGATCTACGTTTAGACAGACCGGCCAAGTGAGTGTAAAGTCATGTCACAGACACCCGCCCAGATCTAAGATTGACAGAGGAAAATAAATTGCTTTTCAGCAAAGGGACACAGTATAAATGTAATGCTATAAAACTAACTAATTAGTAGCATCATGGTATATACTACTATTCAAATATTTGGCATTAGCAGTTTTTTTCTTTCTTATTAATACTTTTAAGCACTGGAAATAGGAATATAGACATTTATAATGTTACAAAAGAAGCCTTTTTCAAATAAATGTTTTTCATTTTATCAAGAATCCTGGAAGTAAAAAAGTATCACGGTTTCCACAAAACTTTTAAGCAACACAACAGTTTTAAACATTGATAATAAGAAATGTTTTTTTTAAACAGCAAATCAGCTCATTTGAATGATTTCTGAAGGCTCATTTGACACTGAAGACTGGAGTAATGGTCGCTGAAAATTCAGCTTCTCCATCACAGGAATAAATTACCTTTTTAAAATGTATTAAAAGATTATACATTTTATATATGCTGACTTGGTAAGACTTTTCAAAACATATTCACAATCTTACCGAACCCAAACTTTGAATTCTAATAGCAAGTAATATATCCACTTTATTGGAGCTAAATTGGGTGTACTTATCATTAAAATATCAGTAAATATATTTGTTTTGTAAAATTTACTGTAAAAACGGCACATATTTTGGGTCATAGCGATTATAGAATCGCTCCTGATTTTCATATCTCCCCCCCCCCCCCAACTGCTCAAATCTTTACATTCAAATTTTCCTGTGGCTCAAACTGTAGAGCATGGCGCTTGCAACACTAAAGTCTTAGGTTTGATTCCCAGGGAAAGCAAGAACTGATTAGAATGTCTAGAATGGATAAACGCGTCAGCAAAATGCATAAATGAATTGGAAAATCAAACCATGTTATTTAATTCTTTTAGGTGGGATTACAGTAGTAAGTGTGCATAGTTTGAGAGAAAAGAATGGGTGGGGTTTCGTAGGATACATGTTTGTTCTATATGAAGCTTTAAATTTGTTTTTTTGTTCTTTAAATCTCTCAGCAAACTGGTGGTGGTGAAGGAGGGCGAAAAGAAGGTTGGACTGTATACCATTTTCGTGAACCCAGCCAACACGCACCACTTTGCTGTGGGTGGTAGAGACCAGTATGTCAGGTGAGACAAACCTCTTCATTGACATGTCACCTCCTTTGCACCAAAGTCATGCTTCTGCATTTGTTCATAGTTCACCAAGTTGATTATACCTGGTACAATTGTACAACCCTGTTAGTAGACAAAAGGCAAGTGTTGTGCTGCATCACTGTTTCTCTTTTCCTGTTTTTGTATGTGATAGGATCTATGACCAGAGAAAAATAAATGAACACGATAATAATGGTGTGCTAAAGAAGTTTTGTCCCTCTCATTTGGTGTCCAGCGAGTCCAAAACAAATATCACCTGTTTAGTGTACAGCCATGACGGCACAGGTAATGAGTAGGCTTATAACTCTCCTTGTATTGATTTATACATTTTACATGTTACAAGACCTGTTGTAGCAATATTCAAAGCGTGTCATGATTGAACTGTTTTTCAGAATTGCTGGCAAGTTACAATGATGAGGACATTTACCTATTCGACTCCAGCCACAGTGATGGGGCGGATTACCGTAGGAAATACAAGGGTCACCGCAACAATGCTACAGGTACTTGTCTCAAACCTGAATGCTTCCACTCAATTTTATTGCAGTACAAGTCATGTATCGCATTTTGCATGCATGTTATAACCAATATAGATTCAGATTAATCTGCCCCTGTTTTTCTCTTTCCGTCTGCTATTGGAAAATCCAGTGAAGGGGGTTAACTTTTATGGTCCCTGTAGTGAGTTTGTTGTCAGTGGCAGTGACTGTGGACACATCTACCTGTGGGATAAGAACTCTGCTCGCGTAGTTCAATTTATGGAGGGAGACCGGGGAGGAGTGGTAAGACACTGTCACTTGACTAATCTAGACCAGAACCTATAACTTCTACTTTACAAATTGATAAAGAAGTGTAGAAGTATTCTTTACCATTCCAATAATATTCTCTTTCTATGTTCAGGTGAATTGTCTGGAGCCACATCCTCATCTTCCAGGTTTAGCCACCAGTGGTTTGGACCATGATGTGAAGCTGTGGGCACCCACTGCTGAGAATCCCACAACACTAAAGGGACTTAAAGAGGTACATAGAAGATAATGATATGTTACTATATAACTATCTGTTAACTATCTGTTTAATTTGTTGTCTTGATTAGTTTGTAACAAAGGTCTTCCTGATTCAAACCATTAAACGTTAGTGTATAAGTTTATCAGTATCTTCCATAAAGGTTCAGCATGTTAAATGTTTGTTTCTATCTAGTAGGCAATAACTTTTCATTACCTCCCGTACTACCTCTACAACAGCTGCATTTTTAAATCCCCTTTTGTAAACCTTCTGATCACCTCTACTGAAAACAGATTATAAGTTTGCATATTTCCAAAAAGATAAGTTGGATCTGACCTTTTTCATGTTGATACTGTTGAGAACTTGGAACCCTCTAGGAATTTAAAATAATAATTTCTGGCTCTGGAAAAAGTCATGTGAATTGATTTAAAAAGTGTGTTGTTTAAATAAATGATGCTTTTTAGCTGACCCTCGGTAAGAATTTTGTTTTGTAAGATTTCTTTTATTCAGGAAGAATGCATTCAATTCATCAAACGTAATGCATAAAATAGTTTCACAGTTTCAACGACTTAACGTTGACACGGTTTCATCAACATTGATAATAAAAAGAATATTTGAACACCAAAGCAGCATAGAATGCTGAATAACAGCATAGAATAACATTCTTAAATTGTAATAATATTTCACAGTATGACTGTTACTGTATTTTGGATCAAAAACATACAGCCTTGGTGAGCATAAGAGACTTTCAGAGGCATTTAAATATCTTTGCATCCCCAAACTTTTAAATGATTGTGTAGCAGAATAAATATTATGTTAATTCAATTAAACGCATATTTCTGCATTTTATTGTGGCTGTCTAGGTAATGAAGAAGAACAAGCGAGAGCGTGATGAAGACAGCGTTCGTCATGGTGACCAGTATGACACGCAGCTTCTCTGGTTCCTAATGAGACACATGAGAAACCGAAGACCTCAGCGGGTGAGAATTTGCTCTTCTAAGATATTTTTCATTACTTATAAATGGACTTATTGGCTTGATAATGGTGTTAATTTTAACATAGTTAAGATGTAGTGCCAATTTGTGCAAGGGCACATGTTGCTGTATGGAATCAAAATTACTTGGATGAAAGTGTTTTTGTTCCCCTTCTATATTTAAAATATTATGTATGCTTTTTCAAGCTAAACTATAGAATGGCAACTATAAATAAACTATTTATACTATTTAATACTATGGAAACTATAAATAGAATGTAGGGCCGATTCCTTGTGACTAAATCCTAAACACAATTATTATGATCAAAGATTTTTTTTCACAATTATCGAATAATAGGTTAACTAATGTAAGTAAAAGATCCTCAAAACAGTTACAAAAGAGAAGTAAATAGCAATACAATAAGAGCAAAGAAACCCAATGGAAAAATAAGTACAAAAAAGCAAAACTACAAAGTAATCTGTGCTTTAGGTTTTTTTAGGAAGATACTAACAGTAGTATTCAGAAAAGTAATAGTCTACAACAGAAATTGAATTATGTAATCAAATGTAAAATAATACTACATTAAATATAGAGTAATCTTTATTAAAACTACAAATGTTATTCAATTAACAATTAGTTGTATAGAACTTTTCACAATACATATCGTTTCAAGGGAGCTTTACAGAAAACATGCATCCATGTTACAACTTAGAGTGATATGTTATCAGAGGATGACTGTGTTCACATTATTTCAGAAATGTACATCTAAAAATCACTCAGTTAGCTAACAATGTATTAATTTTAGGCAGAAACAATGGGCTCACTAAAGTAATGAATACATGTTAACAAATTGATGATGATTAGGATATATGGGATGATTAGGATATATGGGAAAATGTAGAAGTTTAGAGTACAAGGTTATTTATGTGATGCATTATATGAATACTTGGCTAAAGAGATCCATTTTTAATCTAGATTTAAACTGTGTCTAGATTTAAGTGTCTCTGATCCCCACACATTATCAGGAAGGCTATTCCAAAGTTTAGGAGCCAAATGTGAAAATAGATATCCCTAGGTATTACCAAAATCCCAGAGATTTGTGATCTAAAGAGAGAAGATCAGTTAAATACACAGGAGCTAAACCATTTAGGGCCTTATAGGTCATTAGCAATACTTTTTAATTGATACAAAACTTAGTAGGTAACTTGTGTTGAGATGATTAAATTGGTGTTATATGATTATATTTTCTCAATGTACAGTAATACCTTGAGATACAAGCATAATCCGTTCCAGGACAGAGCTCGTAACTTGAATTGCTCATATCTCAAATCATTTTTCCCATGAGAAATAACTGGAAAAAAAATTAATCCGTTCCGGCCCTCTAAAAAAAACTCTTATTAATTTAATTGCTTACATACACACACAAAAATTATAGTATAAAAGGATTCCTGTGATATAAAATAAAATGTGGTTTCAATTTTGATTTCTTACCTTCGAGACAGATGATACAGTAGCGGCTAATTGCAGCATGTGCGGAGGAGGAGGAGGGATGGATAACATAGATAATGCAAACACAATACAGAAGTGTAGTGTTTCTTCCTGTGCAGTATATTGGATAGCCTCAGAACCTCCTATTTTTTTTATTATTGAACACATAACTCATCCTGCTCTCAGCATAGTACTCATGAATCCCTGTAAAACCAAAGTGGCCCTCTAGTGGAGATTATATGCAATTACCCCTTAATTGAGGCGGCTTGAGCTGCTCCTGATTCTTCATAGCCATTCAAAAACTGTACACTGAAAACTTTCTTAACGTTTTACCCCTTTAAGGCCCGGCGAGGTGAAGGAGGAGAGGGCGACACAGATGAATCCTGGAGCTCGCCAGATTCCTCTGATGAAGAAGATGGAGGGCCAGACCATGTGCAGTGCATGTCTTCCTGAGCCATGCACCAACACACACACACACACACACACACACACACACACACACATGCGCCCTTTGCCATATATTTAAGCACATACATACTAGTAACACACTGGTACACAAATAGACACTGAAAGGCCAGCAACAAACCCACACACAGCTTTATATACACATACACACAGTGTGAGGGAGAGGGAAACGATTGTCAAAATCTGGCTTTGTGCTCCACACACACACACACACACACACACACAGACATCACTAGGGGAAGAACTGATACTGAAATTCA
The DNA here is from genome assembly GCA_037043235.1 of Rhodeus uyekii. Taxonomy (NCBI): domain Eukaryota; kingdom Metazoa; phylum Chordata; class Actinopteri; order Cypriniformes; family Acheilognathidae; genus Rhodeus; species Rhodeus uyekii. The sequence goes on from JAWRVZ010000035.1 coordinate 1,782,338, forward strand.
TATTTTTGATACATTTGCAACCACACACACAATTAACCATTCTGATTTCATGCGAACATGGACACTGGCACATTTCAATCCCAGTTTTACTGCGTATCACATGGAAGACGACAGCCAATGATCGAGAAATATCGCCTCGACTGTTTTGCTGCCTTACTTTATCAACAACCAAGGAGCAGTGTTTTTCTGCAGCAGTCGTGAAGAGGACATGTCTCATCTGTGCTGTAGAAAACCGGCCCACTTTAAGCTTTTCTTTCACAGTGATGTGTTCAGAGCATGATGGGACAGTGCGGACACTCAATGCCAGTCCTCTTTCAGATTACTGAGATGATGAGTGCTACTTATTCAAAAAACCAGCACCATCCTTCACTCGCCTCATCGGTTTTCTCCAGTGATCTGAACTGCCTCTGTCTCCATGTAAGACTGAGCTGACGTTTCTTATTTTCCGACTGCAATTTTTGTCTTTTCATCGCATTGATAGACTGTCATCGGCGTCTGGCCGTCCAATCCAGTCTTGTCTTTGTTCTCTTCTCCTGTGTGTGGGTGTGTGTGTTTTCTGAAACCAGGCACAGCAAATATTCTTGAGGTCAATCATGCTCTCTTAGATCTGACTGAAGACACAGAAGATGAGCCAGAGCTTCTTAATCTGGTTTTAGAGCTGGCTGTTTTGCGCCGTTCCTCTCTCCCATGCTACTGAGTGCACTTTAATCAGGGATCTGCTTTGAGTTTTGAATCTCTAAGACGAGTGTGCGCTTAGGGGGCATGCAATACTTGGATTAAATGTGTTTATTTTGCTAATTTAGTTTTTTGCCCTGCATTTCCCCAAACTTATCGTGGACTTTTAAATTGAATGCAGAGATTTGACACCAGCTCTTTGGTTTTTGAATTTGCTCTTGGATGGAGATGACTTGATTATGGAGTTCTTGAAGAAATTCCAAAAGGCTGATATTGCAACTCTCCACGGACTGCTGTTGTCTTCTGAGAGCAAAGACGATGATGTGTTCAGAGCCAGAGATTTGTTGAATCCTTGTTTCTTCCTCTATCATTTGTTTCAGTACACATCCTTGAGATCTTTCCCTAGCTAGGTGTTAAGAATAAATTTGATTCCTACCACCTAGTTAGGGAAAAGTCCTGAGGATGTTCCATGTTTGCCTGGAGAAGGCTAAGCCCTCGCAACCCATTTTTCATAAAAATGGGTTGTTCTTTGTCAGTATTTGGATTCAGCTGGTTAAGAGCAAACATGGATGGACTGTGACCTGTTGCAACTTGTATGTTGTTAAAAAGACAAATGGGTCAATGGCAGGGGATGTAGGCACTTGTGGGGCTATGCAGGGAGGGGTAAGAAGCTTGAATTACTTTGCCCCCTTTTCCTTCTTCTTTTGTGAGGGGAATAAAGTCTCAACTTTTCTCTTTTTGTATGAGAAGAATAACTTAAATGACTATATGTATATACAAATATATAAAGATATTATATAAATATTAAATACCTGTAAAAATCATCTTCAACCATTACTCTTTCCAAGGGTGTCTAAATTGAATTGGTATTGATGCAGAGGTTTATATTGTATAAGACAAAATACTTTTAAATGAATGAAACATTTGATTTATTTTTGTTTTTTCATCTTTTTTTCGGAACACAACCCTAATTGTCACTGAAGTTAAAGGCATCAGTGTTCACTTTCTCATTCTCACTTGTCTGCTCAAAATGTCTGTCCTATCACTGGCATGTATTATTCTCTTTTTCTTCTTCTTTTTTAGGGTTTTGATCTGAGTTATCCCACCGCTGCCTAATATTGTGTTCTTTCAGTTCGGTTCAGACAGCATGTATAATTTGTGCAGTAAAAAGAGAGAAAAATCTGTTCTTTTGTTTCTGACCAAGTGCCTTATTATTTTAAGTGCCTTAATTTACTGTAAGTACAGGTGGAATTTATTTTCCGTGTAACCAACTTCAGGCCGTCATACTATGTAACCATAGGTTATATATAATTAGTTGTATGGGTGGTAACAGATACTCTTTCACTATTTTTCTCTCACTCTCACTCTGTGCTTAGACAGGAAATAAATGATAAATAATTGATTTCTATTATATAATTTATTTCCACAAATATAACAAAATTTTGTAATAGGGGACATGCCATGTACAGTCATGATATTTGAGTAATTGGCATACAATCTGAAATGTAGCTATTATGGTAACACTTTACAATAAGGTCTTTTTAATTATTTAAATCATTAACATATCATGAACTCGTGATATGCTTTTTTTAAATAATTTTCTAATGTTAGTTAATAACAATTGTTCATTGTTCACGTTAGATCATAGTTCCTAATATTGTGATATAACTTGATTTAAAAAAGGTGTTCGTAAATGTTGAAATTCACATTAACTAACTAAAATTAATAAATATTGTATAAGTATTGTTCATTTGTTTTGTTTGTATTAATTAATATAACTAACTTTCTTATTGTGAGGTGTTACCGATATTATTACGCTAGTGCTGTTTTTTCTCTGCTATTAGGCTTCTACTATTAGTCATATTTAGGTCCTGATTTTAATGTTCCTTTCAGTTCCTGTTTGAGCAATCAGCATTAACGCATTAGACAATTATGAAACTTTCACAAGCAAATGCATTTCAAGAAAAAAAAATATTTGGACTGACAGTCTTTATAAAATGAAATACAAATATTTCCTAATAGTTGCAGCATGAAACGTAAAATATTAAAAGAGGGGTAACATAGCCTCCTACCTGAGGTAAGAAGTCTCCCCTGGATAAATCTTTACAGGATGTATAAGTTGTTTATGATATAATTATTAATATTAGTGCATATTTTAATTGTCATTAATGTAAAATACTAAATCAACTATTGTAGTTGAATAATTGTATAACCAATACAATGGCAAAGCAGAATCCCAGTAAAAGAGATTCATCTGAAAGGTAAAATTATTCTGACTTATGTACAGATGTATGAATATTTACATATTTACTTGCCCATATTTTAATTGAAGGTTTTAATGAGACCATGAAAGATGCCTGAAATGTACATCTAATTCATGGAAATATTAACATTTATTTATATATATATATATACATACTGTATATATAATGGTTTTAATGCAGTTCACAGAGATATGGTTCGATGTCTTTAGGCCACAGTAAAGAGCTTTACAACGAATACAGTCTCTAATCCCCCTTGGGTGAAGAAAACATTTGTATAAGACGAGGTCTTGGAAAAACCTCATCCTCTTCCAACCATTTAATTTACACGTGATTTAGCAAAAAAACACATCCCCCCAAAATATGCATGTGTATTTATGAAGGGTGCACGAGGTGACTCGGAAGTCGTGATTATTTCAAAATACAAGCCCTTACTTATTTGACCAATTTGTCAACAGCGAGTCTGCGACTTAAACTCGCCACAATAAATTTAATAAAGGATTAAGTGATATTTTATGAACACTGTGCAGTTAAGCGTTACATGGCTTAGACGACAAGGGCTTATAAAAAAATAAAAATAAAACAAGACTTTTAACTTGAAAACTATGTGGTCCATCTTTGTGTCGTAGCGGATTGACTGCTCGCGGCGAATTCATAGTTGTCGTCTTTTTGCAGGCAGATTATTAGTCCTTAAATAACACATTGTAAGATTGTGGTGAGTAGTTTTTGTATTCGATTTACATTTTTAAACCAACAATGACCTCTGCATATTTTTCGAGTATTTACAGAAATACCCGTTACACTCCCGGTCTGTGATTGTCAAGGCCCTAGTAGAGCCCACGACCCTCTTTGTCTACTTCGAGGATATTCTATTATTGTGCATGAGTTTAAATTTGTGCCGCGTGTGTTGGGTTGAGTCATAGTGTCTTGCATCAGTTTTCTATGAAAAGACCAATCCGCGCTCGTGAGTGTTAAATGGGATTATTCAAAGTTGATTGTTTTGTTCTGTATCGCGATCCCAACCGAGCCGAGGCGTTCATATGGCTGGGCTCTCTACCTTGCACCCAAAGTGCTGAGAGAGAGAGACGCTACCGCTACTGAACGATGAAACCACGTTTGCTAGATTTTGTCAAAAAAATAAATAATTTTTTTATTCATTTATATATATAATGCACTTACATATAATTCTTACTTTGATTATCACGGATAGGTAATGACCTTAATATTTGCATACTCAATTCTGATTGGTCGTCTTTCTTGTGTATATTTCAATATTTATCCCTAGATCTATTTAAAAAAAGAATTTCAAATGTATTGATTAAAACAAAACGAACCACGTCCATATGTAATGAGGTGTGTTTTTGTTTCCTCAGTGTAATTGAGTGCCTCTCACTGGTTGGGTGCTGGAATTGTTTTGTCTGAGAGCAATCTGCACTTTGGGCTGCTCACACTGAGAAACAGACGACTGCCCTGTAGTGACGCGATGGAGTGAGTCACAGTCATCCACAGTTTCTTTCCATGTCAAATATCACATGTGGTTTATGTGTGTTAATTATGGAGGAATCATATTGTCCTCTTTAGATTTTTAGTCTAAACGGATCTTCAACAAATAATGTATTAGATATCATAAGAGAAGTATCGTCTCAATTTTGCTTGGAAATATACTAATTTCTTTCCTTATGCCTCCTTTCATTGCCCTGTCGTCCTCTCAGCGCTAGTCAGCTGATTGCCAGCAACGTCACAAATAAGACAGACCCACGGTCGCTGAACTCAAGGGTCTTCATTGGAAACCTGAACACTATGCTGGTTACGAAAGCAGATGTTGAAGCCATTTTTTGCAAATACGGCAAGATTGTTGGCTGCTCTGTGCACAAGGGCTACGCCTTTGTCCAGTACGTCAATGAGAGGACGGCACGAGCGGCTGTAGCAGGAGAGGACGGCCGGATGATCGTTGGACAGGTGCTTGGTGAGGACATGAACAAATCTGAGAGCATCTTATTGTTTTTTCTTATCATATCGTTCTCTTTTAATTGAACAATTGCCTTGTCTTTCAATCAGATATTAACTTGGCTGGAGAGCCCAAACCCCACAGGTCAAAAACATCAAAGCGATCAGCTGGAGATATGTACAGGTAAGGAATAATTTTTTGTTTTTATTTATGCATTCATGCATTTTATCGTCTTATTCCAATAAGCCGTTGTTAAAATATCTATTTTTCTCAAGTATTTCCAGCAGTAGTTCTGGTTTTGAGCTTGATTATGATTTCCAGAGAGAATACTTTGACAGGTAAGACCTGCAGTTTTTGAAGTGTTGTACAAACACTTTGTCAGTGGGTATATGTAAAGGGATGCACTTTTTGCTGACACCTCAATCTCTTTGTGTTATACAGAATGTATTCATATCCTTCCCGTGTGCCCCCGCCACCACCACCTCCTCTGTCACGGGCTGTGATCCCTTCCAAACGTCCACGGGTTAGTATGAGTGGGGGTACGAGCCGCCGCACCAAGTCCAGTTTCTCAACTGCTTCCAAGAGCAGCCAGAGGACATCCTCTCGAGCCAGTCAGTACCTATTCTTTATTTTCACTCTCTTGTTTTAAAGGGTTAATTCACCCAGAAATTAAAATTCTCATAAATTACTCACACTCATATCATTACAAACCTGTAAAACTTTCGTTTATTGCCAGAACACAAATGAAGATCTTTTTGATTGCACTGGAGAGCTTTTTGTTCCTCTACTGACAGCTACTCAACTACCACTTTGACGCTTAATAAAGTTAATAAAACTTATCCAAATGAATTGACTGTTTTAGTCCAAATTTTCTGAGGAGACTTGATTTCTTCATATGCTGAACAGATTCAATTTAGGCTTTTATTCACGTAAACATTCATCAATGTACACATCATTTGTGGCAAACATGACGTTGGAACTTGTGTGTTACGCAGCAGGTTTTAGGTTTCTCAAGAACCAATGAAGTTTGTTCTAGTCAAGCAGGTTCAGGCGAGCTTTTGTTTATGTTCATTAATCAGTGTTTATATGTGAATAAGAGTCTACATTCAATCTGTTTATCATATAAAGCAATTGAGTCTTTCAGTAAATTTGGACTAAACTGCTCAATTAATATGGATTAGATTTGTTATCTTTTGAACATTTTGAAGCGTCAAAGTGGTAGTTGTGAATGGAGAACTACAGAAGGAGTGCAGAACTGGCTCAGATTTTATTAAAATATCTTGCTTGTTTGGAACAAAATGAGTGCGAGAAATTTTATTTCTTGGGTAAACTAACCTTTTAATCTATCGGACACAGTAGGTTCAAAATCAGTTTTGTTTTTTGTCTGGTAGTTGACATTAACATTGAATTTTCTTTATTAACCTTACCTCGTTTTACATTTTTGACCTTCGTTGGCTTGTCAGATTGTAACTTGCATTCAGGGAATTCATTTTCTTGCAGTAAAAGCAGATGACCTCCAAACAATTAAAAGAGAGCTTTCTCAAATCAAACACAAGGTTGATTATCTGTTGGAAAGTCTGGAAAGGATGGAGAAAGACCACAGCAAGAAATCTGGTAACAGTGTTCACTTTACATGGCCTTAAAATGGGCCCAGACAATAATTAATAATTGCATTTATTTGTTTAGAAATACAATTAAAACAGTAATACTGTGTATGTTTTTATAGTTTTAAATTACTGTTTTGTATTTGAATATATTTTAAAATGTAATTTATTCCTATGATGCAAAGCTAAATTTTCAGTCTCATGTGATCCTTTTAATCATTCTAATATGTTGATTTGATAATCAAGAAACATTTATTATCATTAACAATGTTTAAAATAGCTGTAATGCTTAGTATTTTTGAAGAAACCAAAGAAACTGATTTTTTTCAGTAACAAAAAATAAAAGTATAACGTGTGTATATATACACACACATACATGTATGCATTTTTATTTTATTTGTTTTACTTCAGAGGGGAAGAGTGTGAAGACAGAAGTGTGTGAGGCTTCCTCCCTGCAGCATTCCAGCAAGAAAGACAGAGAGAGGGAAGAGCAAGAGATAAATGATTCTGAAGAGGAAAGAGATCTGGAGGAGGAGGAGGTATGCGACAATGAATGTAATTATGATAATGACTCTGATTATGTCGACGTTTTTGATGTGGAACTGTCAAACTCCATATTAGTCTTAGCATTTTCTTATCGCTTATGTTAATTATTTTATGTCGCCGAACCATAATATCTCGAGCACAAAAGAGGGACAAAGTCGCCACTTAACATCAGTTATCTCTATTCCCGTGACTAATGATTGTACCGAGTTCACTGCTTATTCTCTTAGTTCGTGTTGCACGTGCATCAGTCCGTATGGTCGCTCACTCCAATGGCGTTTCACTCACTCTTGCGGTACAGTGCTGTGCAGCCGCAGAAGAACTCAAATCAAGCCTTACAAATGCTATCGTGCATCTGTTTGCAATGTTGGAGAACATAATTAAAGTTTTGTATCGAGAATCGAAGGTGATTTTTATCATATGCTGGTAAATCTTGTAACGGCTGTCAAGAGTGGTTGACGACTGTCCAGATGTTAAATGGAAAGGACAGAAAACTCAAGGCGATGAAACTGGACACACAAGCTTTATAGATGGGCTTCGTACCAGTACACTCTTCTCAAACATGTAAAGAACGTATGTACAAAACGGGAAAAAGAAAACGCATCACAAATAAAAGAAGGAAAATAGAAACAGTAGCTTATGCAAGATAACAGTCAGCGGTAGAGCGGCCATATTTCTCCTTATTCAAAGACACTCTCCTCCCTGTGCGCGAGAGAACTACATACGCCGTCTTAAAGGTATATTCCCAACATAAACACAAAGTAGCCGTTACAATCTCTGCTGCTGGTGCACATATGCCTTTTGTTGTTTGCAAACATATACAGTGTATGTACATTTATATAGCACGCCGATTGCTTCTTTAAACAAATCGCCACATTCGCTTTTGGTTTTCTTGATCCTCGGTTATCTCAACGCTTTTTTGCAACCTTTTTTTTATGGCCGTCGACATAACCGGGTTCCACTGTATTTGGAAAATTATGGAGGTTAATTGTTGCTGAAGAGAGGATGTGATGCGAGTAAAAATACGAAATTTTCTGAATCTTGTTAGGGTCTCTAAAATGTGTTTCTATACTATATACAGGTTTGGGGTACGAGTATACAGTAACGAAATACATGTAACGACGTTACGTATTTAAAATACAAAATTTGAGTAACTGTATTTCGTTACAGTTACATTTTAAATTGATGGTAATCAAATTACAGTTACATTCAAAAAGTATTTTAGATTACCAAAGTGATTACTTTGAATTTTAATTTAATTTATTTATTAATATTAACGTAAGCTGTCGGATTATTCTCCGACTCTGTCTCTTTAAAAAAAAAAAAAAAGCGCGCACAACCTGTTCAGTTAACAAGCTGGAGAGTGTAGATCTGCAATCGCATAAAAAAAAAATGGATGGGAAAACCGCGCGTAAATTCGTGGAAATTCAAAGACAATTTTACTTATAAAAAAGAAAAAGGACGTAACATTGCAGTGCAATGCAAGCTATGTCTACCTGCAACAAAACTTATATGGGGCTTTAACGTCTAATCTGAAAAAGCATCTTGAGGGAAGTTGTTCTTGGTCTTTGAAAATTATTTTCTTTATTTATTCCTTATTTTCCCATTTACTCATACGTTGAGCTTTGTATTGCTATCATTAGCCTACGTTTAATATTTATAAGAATTTGGTCTTATACAACATAGAATTGACATTGTCAGGTTTGGGGAAGGAGCGAGGACTCAAATGCAGAAGGACAGGGCTTTATTGAACCAAAACAAACAAACAAACTCAAACATAAACCTCCCCTAGTGGGGGGAAAACATGACTTGACTGAACTTGAACAAGACTTGACTTGAAACCAGCAGAAACACTACCAAAATGATGACAACGACGCGACAAAGGACAGCAGACATGTAGTCATGTTACGTCCGACGCTCCAAAACTTCAAACTCGAACGGTCCTTGCAATGAACCACTACTTCGGAGCTTGAATCTTTACGTCACTAGTCACGTGAAAATGACGTTTGAAGCAAACACACTGCTTCACTCCGGCAGTGAAACGGGTTTGAAACCTGGCGGCTGTATTACTTATAAAAGTGAAACCAAACCGTGCGTAGATGGTGTTTGCATTTGCGTTATTATGGAGGAGAGTGGATTGAGTTTATTTCAGTGTTGTATATTCAAAGCAATAAATCCTCATTTATATTAGCTTTCTAATCTGTTTTTGTGAACTCCTGCATCATCTGTTCCATGCGAGAGAATGTTCTCTAAAGCTGGCGAAATAGTAAAAAAAATTTTTTTTTTTCGCCTTTAACCAAAGACTGGAGAAATTAATTTTTCTGAATAAAAACCATACCATTTCATAAACACTGGGTGGGCAAAGTATTTATCTCGCGGGCCACATTGGTTTCTTAAAATGTGTATTTGTATTATTAATTAAAGAACATATGAACATTGTTACATAAAAACATGCATCAAAGACAAAAACTTTAAAGGGGACGTGAACATAAAACTACTTGCAATTTATGGTTGTCAGCTTTGCTGCATTACATTTACTTCACCAGATGAGAGAAGCTCGCGCAAAGCTTGAAACCGCGCCCACTCACATGACATAGAGCTGGCAAGAAAGAGTAATCACCTGTTCTCACACGCTCACAACAAGGACAAACACACGAGTCATGAATGCCCGAATCCTGATTCAAAACTGAACCAGACCAAAGTATCGGGACCGGACATCATAACTCGCACAAAAGACGTCACATAGACACGCGCACACGCGACTCGAACACTCAAAGTCGCGCACACACACACAACTAGAGACATAACGGTAGTGTCAGAGCTCTGCCACAAAACCAAGAAATGAGTAGACTGAATGTGGCAGAACCCTGACAGACATCCAATTAATCATGCATTAAATAATGTTTTATAAAGCCAATGGCTTTGTGTACTTAACAGACAAACTTTAAATCTTAATAATTCATTACAAATGTTCAGATAAATGGCGCCTTTCTGCGAGTTCATTATCCGAATTGTGAACAAAATGTTTTTTTTCATCTTTTAAAATGAATAATTTTTGTTTACAAAAATATTGTCAATGAATTATTCACGAATTTGATAGATCTGGGGTGTGTTTCCTAAAAGCATCGCTAGATAACAATAGTCATAAATTCCATTGAACTTCATTGCGTCCATATTTAATTTGCGAAACGCATCCTGACTAAGTTTGACCCGCAAAGTAACCCGGTAACATTTGATTTGGCACGCCGTACCGTCCAAGGAGACAGAGAGACAGAGAGATACCTTCACAGATTGTGATTTCTAATTTGACAATTTTGTTTGTTTTATAGTTGAACTACAACAGAGTAAACTGAAATTAAATGTTTAAATTAATTAAAACATTTATTGTAAATGCGCAATTGCAATTCAAGGCGCAGCACTATGTGCTTTGCGACACATGACGTCAATAAACGTCAACAAATTAAACGCAATAATGGAGAAATCAAGGCAGTGGCACACAGACAAGAGTGCCACTTTTTCAAGTTGGAGAGTAAACATTTCAGTGAATGTAATGCTTTAATTTCTTTGTGTTTTTATGCCTACTACAAATTCAAGCTCCTGTTTACTGAAATTTGAAAAATGGTATTAATGATAAGCACTTTGAGTATGTTCTTGTTGCATTAAAATGACACTTTTTGGTTTTATTGCAGCTAATTAATATTTAATTAATTTTGATACATTTTGGTACATTTAAGCACTTTTTTTTGAAAGATTGCCCTCATTTTTTCAGAAGTGCTGTGGAAAACTGATGTTAAAAATAAAATGTAGCAGAAAACCAAATCCTATGATGGGTGGAGTTGTTGTAAACTTAAAACAGGACATCAAGTTAATATGGTCTTTTGTGTTAAGTATTTCAAAGTATTCCAAAGTATTTAGATTACGTTACTAAACCTGAGTAATGTAACGAAATACGTTACAAATTACTTTTTAAAGCATGTATTTTGTAATCTGTAGTGAAATACATTTTAAAAGTAACCTACCCAACCCTGACTATATATATATATATATATATATATATATATATATATATATATATATATATATATATATATATATATATATATATATATTTTTTTTTTTTTTTTTTCAGGTTAAAAGCCAGGGAGGAGAGAATGAAGAAGAGGAGGAAGAGGGTGAGCATGTGGAAGGAGATGATGATGGTGACAGCATTAATGGCGATGACTCGTAGGCTGTTTAAGATTACCAGACACACACATTCAAAATTCAGCCCTTTCAGTTCTTTTGAAAGGTTGAAGCCAGTCTTTAAAAGATTTGTCTATAGATGCCTACACTATTATAATAACTGACACTACAATTACATCAGTTTCACTGATGTCAGTTTATTTTTAATGCAAGCACGACAGCTTTTCAGGCTTTTGAAGTCCTTTAACATTGAAGACAAACACTTGTTTTCATACAGGAGAAACAGATATTCTCCAGTTATACTTAATTCTGACATGATGAGGGTTTTTTATGTCTATTATGCATTCTCAGAGTGAAACTGGCCTGTTCCCTGTTAGCCCTGTGTCTGTTATGGGAATTTTCTTTCTGTGAACAAAGCTAACATTTGTATTTTTAAAGGGAGAAACTTAAATGGCTCCTATAGAGACAAGCTTCTGTGAAACATCTATGTTTGTATGTACCTGTCTTTTTATATATTACTGTTTCATAATAATTCTACTGGAACGTTTCAATAAAATGTTAAATTAAGTTTTGTTTTGTTTTTTCAGTTTGGCAACCATAAATTAAATCAGGGTTTTTAAAACAACCTTAACCGTGGCAAGTATTTAATCATGTGACTGCTGTGATTTTAGGATAAGTAGTTAGGATCTTTTAAATTATAAAAGTAATTTAGTTTTTTTTCTTCACAAATATCACCAATAACATGAATTTGATGTGAAGTATGCTTAATATTTGACCATTTAACTGCACACAATGAATTTTAAAACTCTAATTTTGACTGATTGTCATCGACTTCCCGAGTCTTTGCTGGTGTCTGACCCCTTGGGTTAAGAATGGGAATGAATCATAATTCAGTGATCTATTTGGTTTATTTAATGAAATGCACTAGATACATGTTCTAAAAAATGCAGGTGTTCACAAGGGGAAAATTAGAAAGCCACTGAAACTAGTGAAACTAGCTGGATCATCGTAAACCCAGGTGTTCTTCCAAAGTTCTGTATGAATGTAATCACCACTCTCCAGTGTGAGAACAACACTGTTGCTGCCATTACCGTTGCTAACAGGCTTCCAGGCATGCACAGAGCACCGGTTTTCACCATTCTTTAAGAGACTGACTGCCATTGTGGTTTCACCATGAGAATGAGCATAAAACGTGAAGTAATAGACTCCTTTTACTGGTGCTGTGAAAATACCTGTGAAACACACGTACAAAGAAGCAACAGAAAATCTCATCATAAATGAACAGGTTTAAGAACTTCATATCACTTCTATATTTTCTTTACACTACTTACCAGTATTTGAGTCATAGGCACTTCCAACATTACTAAAGATTTTTTTGTATTCCAGGACTTTCACACTATCAAAGGGCCCGATACGTTCTGCTCCAGATGCCAGAAGTCCAGCTGAGAAAGCAACCTTTTTGGCTGGAAATAAGCAAATAGACTAATGTAAAATGCATAATTTTAAACAATTAGATGTCTATAGGAAGAAAATGTGCCTTAAACTTGCCTTCATTTTCTTTTTGGACAGTTTCAAGCTTATTTTGTAAGTCTTGTACTGAAGTTCTCAAAGCTGCACAAAATACACAATGATATGTTACGATATTGCTAAACAAAGATACACAGGTTGAATTTCTTTAAAAAGTAAAGGTTTAAAAAAAAATCATAATAATGAGTTCAATACAAATTCACCTCACCTTCTTTCTCACTCAATACTTTACTCAGTGTTTCTTCTAATATTTGTACCCTTTCATTCATGGGTTTCAGCATCTCAAGCTCACCACAACTGTCCATAGATGGTGACACGATATCTTGTGCAATTGAGCTTCCAGCACAGAGCAGCAGAACCAGCAACAACACTGCCATTGTCTCAACACTCAGTTACTCCTTACTGCAATTCAGCTTTGAATGACAAAAGCTGTTCTTCAATACTTCGTTTTAAGGCTGAGAAATTGTACTCTGTAATGGAAATGTTATTACTTACTGTCGTGGAAATTCTTCTCCTAAAAAAGTTTATCAATAATGAACAAGTGAGATTCTCGAAATGTTAAAACAGTCTTAAGCTTTATTTCGTGCAAGAAAAGCGTTCACACACAGACAACGTCTAGCATGGGAAGGCAAAGAGGCACTTTCCTTCGTCAGTTTATATACACGTGTTAAACCCCCACCTCGGTGTATCTTGTTTTCAGGTCAGTTCGTTATGCTTGGTGGGTAGAAACAATGCCTAATGGTCTATTTTACATTTAATTGTCGAGCGGGTAGTCAAACTAAAAGTGACATAAGCGATAGCATGACCCGAGGTGACTTCATGTCTCTAGCGAATGGGGTACATCGTCGTTAGAGTCATTTTAGCCGTTCTAGCGACAAACAAATCAAGTGCCTCGAACATAAACATCATAGCACATAGTGAGCCTATAATTGTTAAAAGGCAAAAGTCACCAATGTCCCTTTTTGAAAGTCCAAGAGATCGAAGTCCAGTACCCAAAGGGCCATATATAAGTCCTTTAAAATATATAGAAAACCGGCACATGGACAATGTTTAGACCATTGTGTTTAGGGCAGATAGACCAGTGCTTTTCTCTGTTCACGCTATGCAGCACATACAGAAAGCAGAACATCTTGTTTCCTGATAAGCTTGTCTACTTCTAAAGATAAGGATTAAAAAGTAATACAATTTCTATTGCACTCTACACCTTTTTAATTTTTGAAAACTTAAAACACAGTGATATGACATTTTATCCACGTCTACAGTGATCCCTTGTGGGCCCTTCCTGAACACCCTTCATTTACTAGAAGAGGACGCATTGTTTCTGCCCACCAGGCATAACGACCAAATAGCAGATGTATGAAGAAACTGTAAAGCCCGCTCGATCAGTCCAACGATGGTTTCTGAGGAGCGGGTGAAGGATAAACTGTGCGTCTTTTCAGTCGTGGCAAATTCCCATTTGTTTCCTATCCGACTCCATGTTCAAATATGACCGCGAATTTAGATTTAGAAAGTCAATTGGTTGACGGTCATTTGTACAATAATTTGGCTAGTATATACTTGATTATTCGATCGAACTTGTTACTCTTATTGCACTTGTTCCTTCGGGTCTCAGTGTCGCTCAGAGTCTCATGCTGGCTAATCCACGTGGATCTCACGATCACAAATCCACCAGGTTTGGTCACTGGACAGAGGTTATCGACTATTACTGTTCAGAGGGCCGCTTTCAAGTGTGCTCTGTCTAAAAGTACTTTATTTAGTCCCCATAGATCCGTATACACTTAATTCAATTAACACTATTTCTAGTTAGAGGTCACGACCACTACTACAGACATGGATATTCTTTTTTGTGGGGAAGAAGGATGGGTCTCTCCGACCTTGTATTGACTACCGAGGGTTAAACAACATCACGGTAAAGAATACCTATCCTCTACCGTTGATGTCTTCAGCCTTCGAGAGGTTGCAGGGAGCATCTATCTTCATGAAATTGGATTTAAGGAATGCTTATCATTTGTTGCGCATGACTACAAGCCCCCGCCACAGGCCTGTGATGATGACACATCCCTCCCAGATGCACTCAACCACTTTTATTCACGGTTTGAAATGCAAAATGACACACCTGCACAAAAAACTGCCCACACCTCCCAACGACCAGGCGCTCTGTCTGTCTCCAGCCGATGTAAGAAAGACCCTATCTAGGATTAACCCACGCAAGGCTGCGGGTCCGGACAACATACCTGGCCGTGTACTGAGAGACTGTGCTGATCGCTGAGCCAGGCAGTCGTCCCCACATGTTTCAAATCCACAACAATCATACTGGTACCGAAGAAATCACCTGTGTCCTGTCTAAATGACTACCGTCCCATAGCACTGACCCTCAATCATAATGAAGTGCTTTGAGAGATTAGTCATACACAACATCAAAACTGGACACCCCAACACACTCGATCCACTCCAGTTTGCTTACCATTCAAATCGCTCTATGGATGATGCAATTTCCTCCACCCTCCACCTGGCTCTTACCTACCGAGAAAATAAAGACTCCTATTTTAGAATGCTGTTCATTGACTTCAGCTCAGCATTCAACACAATAATCACACAACGACTTATCAACAAACTAAACCTGCTGGGCCTCAACAATTCCCTCTGTAATTGGATTCTGGATTTTCTAACCGGAAGACCTCAGTTAGTCCGTGTCGGCCACAACACCTCGAGCACTACCACACTGAGTGTCCCACAGGTGCCCAACAGGGCTGTGTGCTCAGCCCGCTGCTCTTCACCCTGCTGACCCACGACTGCACTGCCAAGTTCAGGTAAGGAATACTTTTGTTTTTATTTATGCATTCATGCATTTTATTGTCTTATTCCATTAAGCCGTTGTTAAAATATCTATTTTTCTCAAGTATTTCAAGCAGTAGTTCTGGTTTTGAGCTTGATTATGATTTCCAGAGAGAATACTTTGACAGGTAAGACCTGCAGTTTTTGAAGTGTTGTACAAACACTTTGTCAGTGGGTATATGTAAAGGGATGCACTTTTTGCTGACACCTCAATCTCTTTGTGTTATACAGAATGTATTCATATCCTTCCCGTGTGCCCCCGCCACCACCACCTCCTCTGTCACGGGCTGTGATCCCTTCCAAACGTCCACGGGTTAGTATGAGTGGGGGTACGAGCCGCCGCACCAAGTCCAGTTTCTCAACTGCTTCCAAGAGCAGCCAGAGGACATCCTCTCGAGCCAGTCAGTACCTATTCTTTATTTTCACTCTCTTGAGGGAGTTTGTTTGTTTTTAAAGGGTTAATTCACCCAAAAATATAAATTCTCATAAATTACTCACACTCATATCATTACAAACCTGTAAAACTTTCGTTTATTGCCAGAACACAAATGAAGATCTTTTTGATTACACTGGAGATTTTTTTGTTCCTCTACTGACAGCTACTCAACTACCACTTTGACGCTTAATAAAGTTAATAAAACGTATTCATATGAATTGACTGTTTTAGTCCAAATTTTCTGAAGAGACTTGATTTCTTCATATGCTGAACAGATTCAATTTAGGCTTTTATTCACGTAAACATTCATCAATGTACACATCATTTGTGGCAAACATGACGTTGGAACTTGTGTGTTACGCAGCAGGTTTTAGGTTTCTCAAGAACCAATGAAGTTTGTTCTAGTCAAGCAGGTTCAGGCGAGCTTTTGTTTATGTTCATTAATCAGTGTTTATATGTGAATAAGAGTCTACATTCAATCTGTTTATCATATAAAGCAATTGAGTCTTTCAGTAAATTTGGACTAAACTGCTCAATTAATATGGATTAGATTTGTTATCTTTTGAACATTTTGAAGCGTCAAAGTGGTAGTTGTGAATGGAGAACTACAGAAGGAGTGTAGAACTGGCTCAGATTTTATTAAAATATCTTGCTTGTTTGGAACAAAATGAGTGCGAGTAATTTTATTTCTTGGGTAAACTAACCTTTTAATCTATCGGAGACAGTAGGTTCAAAATCAGTTTTGTTTTTTGTCTGGTAGTTGACATTAACATTGAATTTTCTTTATTAACCTTACCTCGTTTTACATTTTTGACCTTCGTTGGCTTGTCAGATTGTAACTTGCATTCAGGGAATTCATTTTCTTGCAGTAAAAGCAGATGACCTCCAAACAATTAAAAGAGAGCTTTCTCAAATCAAACACAAGGTTGATTATCTGTTGGAAAGTCTGGAAAGGATGGAGAAAGACCACAGCAAGAAATCTGGTAACAGTGTTCACTTTACATGGCCTTAAAATGGGCCCAGACAATAATTAATAATTGCATTTATTTGTTTAGAAATTAAAACAGTAATACTGTGTATGTTTTTATAGTTTAGAATATCTATTTTATATTTGAATATATTTTAAAATGTAATTTATTCCTATGATGCAAAGCTAAATTTTCAGTCTCATGTGATCCTTTTAATCATTCTAATATGTTGATTTGATAATCAAGAAACATTTACTATCATTAACAATGTTTAAAATAGCTGTAATGCTTAGTATTTTTGAAGAAACCAAAGAAACTGATTTTTTTCAGTAACAAAAAATAAAAGTATAACGTGTGTATATATACACACACATACATGTATGCATTTTTATTTTATTTGTTTTACTCCAGAGGGGAAGAGTGTGAAGACAGAAGTGTGTGAGGCTTCCTCCCTGCAGCATTCCAGCAAGAAAGACAGAGAGAGGGAAGAGCAAGAGATAAATGATTCTGAAGAGGAAAGAGATCTGGAGGAGGAGGAGGTATGTGACAATGAATGTACACTAGAACACACTTTTCTCAACCTCGGTTAACTCTAATTATGTCGACGTTTTTGATGTGGAACTGTCAAACTCCCTATTTGTCTTAGCATTTTCTTATCGCTTATGTTAATTATTTTATGTCGCCGAACCCTAATATCTCGAGCACAAAAGAGGGACAAAGTCGCCACTTAACATCAGTTATCTCTATTCCCGTGACTAATGATTGTACCGAGTTCACTGCTTATTCTCTTAGTTCGTGTTGCACGTGCATCAGTCCGTATGGTCGCTCACTCCAATGGCGTTTCACTCACTCTTGCGGTACAGTGCTGTGCAGCCGCAGAAGAACTCAAATCAAGCCTTACAGATGCTATCATGGAAGAGGAGGCACAGGAGTTCGCCTTCACTCTCCAGGAATTCCCAGATTACATTGACATCGTTACTGATAGAAGCATTTGTTTTCAAGCAGACCGTTAAAGGCAAAAAGCAACAAAGCATTTTAGACTTTGTAAAGAAACCATAGTAACCGCGTGTGCAATACTATTCAGAACTGTGTCAGAGCAAAAGGACTGTTATGAGTGAATGTGTTTATGTGTGTTGTGCCTGTGTTTACGCTGTGAGCAAAATTGTTTGCAATGTTGGAGAATATAATTAAAGTTTTGTATCGAGAATCGAAGGTGGTTTTTATCATATGCTGGTAAATCTTGTAACGGCTGTCAAGAGTGGTTGACGACTGTCCAGATGTTAAATGGAAAGGACAGAAAACTCAAGGCGATGAAACTGGACACACAAACTTTATAGATGGGCTTCGTACCAGTACACTCTTCTCAAACATGTAAAGAACGGTTGTACAAAACAGGAAAAAGAAAACGCATCACAAATAAAAGAAGGAAAATAGAAACAGTAGCTTATGCAAGATAACAGTCAGCGGTAGAGCGGCCATATTTCTCCTTATTCAAAGACACTCTCCTCCCTGTGCGCGAGAGAACTACATACGCCGTCTTAAAGGTATATTCCCAACATAAACACAAAGTAGCCGTTACAATCTCTGCTGCTGGTGCACATATGCCTTTTGTTGTTTGCAAACATATACAGTGTATGTACATTTATATAGCACGCCGATTGCTTCTTTAAACAAATCGCCACATTCGCTTTTGGTTTTCTTGATCCTCGGTTATCTCAACGCTTTTTTGCAACCTTTTTTTTATGTCCGTCGACATAACCGGGTTCCACTGTATTTGGAAAATTATGGAGGTTAATTGTTGCTGAAGAGAGTATGTGATGAGAGTAAAAATACGAATTTTTCTGAATCTTGTTAGGGTCTCTAAAATGTGTTTCTATACTATATATATATATTTCTTTTCTTTTCTTTCAGGTTAAAAGCCAGGGAGGAGAGAATGAAGAAGAGGAGGAAGAGGGTGAGCATGTGGAAGGAGATGATGATGGTGACAGCATTAATGGCGATGACTCGTAGGCTGTTTAAGATTACCAGACACACACATTCAAAATTCAGCCCTTTCAGTTCTTTTGAAAGGTTGAAGCCAGTCTTTAAAAGATTTGTCTATAGATGCCTACACTCTTATAATAACTGACACTACAATTACATCAGTTTCACTGATGTCAGTTTATTTTTAATGCAAGCACGACAGCTTTTCAGGCTTTTGAAGTCCTTTAACATTGAAGACAAACACTTGTTTTCATACAGGAGAAACAGATATTCTCCAGTTATACTTAATTCTGACATGATGAGGGGTTTTTATGTCTATTATGCATTCTCAGAGTGAAACTGGCCTGTTCCCTGTTAGCCCTGTGTCTGTTATGGGAATTTTCTTTCTGTGAACAAAGCTAAAATTTGTATTTTTAAAGGGAGAAACTTAACTGGCTCCTATAGAGACAAGCTTCTGTGAAACATCTATGTTTGTATGTACCTGTCTTTTTATATATTACTGTTTCATAATAATTCTACTGGAACGTTTCAATAAAATGTTAAATGAAAAGTTTTGTTTTGTTTTTTCAGTTTGGCAACCATAAAATTAAATCAGGGTTTTTAAAACAACCTTAACCGTGGCAAGTATTTAATCATGTGACTGCTGTGATTTTAGGATAAGTAGTTAGGATCTTTTAAATTATAAAAGTAACTTAGTTTTTTCCCTCATAAATATCACCAATAACATGAATTTGATGTGAAGTATGCTTAATATTTGACCATTTAACTGCACACAATGAATTTTAAAACTCTAATTTTGACTGATTGTCATCGACTTCCCGAGTCTTTGCTGGTGTCTGACCCCTTGGGTTAAGAATGGAAATGAATCATAATTCAGCGATCTATTTGGTTTATTTAATGAAATGCACTAGATACATGTTCTAAAAAATGCAGGTGTTCACAAGGGGAAAATCAGAAAGCCACTGAAACTAGTGTAACCTGATGGATCATCATAAACCCAGGTGTCCTTCCAAAGTTGTGTATAAATCTGATCACCACTCTCCAGTGTGAGAACAACACTGTTGCTGCCATTACCGTTGCTAACAGGCTTCCAGGCATACACAGAGCACTGGGTTTCACCATTCTTTAAGAGACTGACTGCCATTGTGGTTTCACCATGAGAATGAGCATAAAATGTGAAGTAATAGACTCCTTTTACTGGTGCTGTGAAAATACCTGTGAAACACACATACAACGAAGCAACAGAAAATCTCATCATAAATGAACAGGTTTAAGAACTTCATATCATTTCTGTATTTTCTTTACACTACTTACCAGTATTTGAGTCATAGGCACTTCCAACATTACTAAAGATTTTTTTGTATTCCAGGACTTTCACACTATCAAAGGGCCCGATACGTTCTGCTCCAGATGCCAGAAGTCCAGCTGAGAAAGCAACCTTTTTGGCTGGAAATAAGCAAATAGACTAATGTAAAATGTATAATTTTAAACAATTAGATGTCTATAGTAAGAAAATGTGCCTTAAACTTGCCTTCATTTTCTTTTTGGACAGTTTCAAGCTTATTTTGTACGAAAGTTCTCAAAGCTGTACAAAATACACAATGATATGTTACGATATTGCTAAACAAAGATACACAGGTTGAATTTCTTTAAAAAGTAAAGGTTTAAAAAAAATCATAATAATAATGAGTTCAATACAAATTCACCTCACCTTCTTTCTCACTCAATACTTTACTCAGTGTTTCTTCTAATTTTTGTATCCTTTCATCCATTGGTTTCAGCTTCTTGAGCTCACCAATAATGTCCATAGATGGTGACGAGCTTCCAGCACAGAGCAGCAGAACCAGCAACAACACTGCCATTGTCTCAACACTTAAATTACTCCTTACTAGGAGTTAATTACTTAATTAGGAGTAATTACTCCTTACTGCAATTCACCTTTGAATGACAAAAGCTGTTCTTCAATACTTCGTTTTAAGGCTGAGAAATTGTACTCTGTAATGGAAATGTTATTACTTACTGTCGTGGAAATTCTTCTCCTAAAAGTTTATCAATAATGAACAAGTGAGATTCTCTAAATTTTTAAACAGTCTTAAGTTTAATTTCGTGCAAGAAAAGCGTTCACACACAGACAACGTCTAGCATGGGAAGGCAAAGAGGCACTTTCCATCGTCAGTTTATATACACGTTTTAAACCCTCACCTCGGTGTATCTTGTTTTCAGGTCAGGTCGTTATGCTTGGTGGGTAGAAACAATGCCTAATGGTCTATTTTACATTTAATTGTCGAGCGGGTAGTCAAACTAAAAGTGTATGGCCATTCATAAGGCCTTTAAAAGATATAAAAACCGGCACATGGACAATTAGACCATTGTGTTTAGGGCAGATAGACCTGTGCTTTTCTCTTTGCATGCTATGCAGCACATACACAAAGCAGAACATTTAGTTTTATGATAAGCTTGTCTACTTCTGAAGATAAGGATTAAGAAGTAATGGCAAATTCCCATTTGTGTCCTATTTAAATATGACCGCGAATTTAGATTTAGAAAGTCAATTGGTTGACGGTTATTTGTACAATAATTTGGCTAGTATACACTTGATTATTCAATCGAACTTGTTACTCTTATTGCACTCGTTCCTTCGGGTCTCAGTGTCGCTCAGAGTCTCATGCTGGCTAATCCACGCGGATCTCACGATCACAAATCCACCAGGTTTGGACAGAGGTTATCGACTATTACTGTTCAGAGGACCGCTTTCAAGCGTGCTCTGTCTAAAAGTACTTTATTTAGTCCCCATAGATCCGTATACACTTAATTCAATTAACACTATTTCTAGTTAGAGGTCACGACCACTACTACAGACATGGTTATTCTTTTTTGTGGGGAAGAAGGATGGGTCCTTGTATTGACTACCGAGGGTTAAACAACATCACGGTAAATAATACCTATTCTCTACCGTTGATGTCTTCAGCCTTCGAGAGGTTGCAGGGAGCATCTATCTTCATGAAATTGGATTTAAGGAATGCTTATCATTTGGTCAGCATGACTACAAGCCCCGCCACAGGCCTGTTGTTACGTCCCCTAATTGATGTTAATCTAGGAGGATAGGAACGTAACACCAAAAGAAAAGAAAAGGTAAATATAAATAATGTCGCGCTAATTCAAAGTAAGAAATGTCGATCTGTAACATTAGGAAGGGATAAATGAAACAGAGTCAAGATGAAATCAAAATTAGTTTTAGTGTTAAAAAAATAATCACCAATTAACAAATCACCAACAAAACGTAATGAAACGATTAAATAAAAATAAACAGTATTTACAAGCATTAAACATGACAAAGAATGTGGAAGACAATAAGCGGGGCGAAAGCAAAGAAATAAACAGAACAAAACATTAGCTACCTAGAACCAAAATTAACCTCTTATCTAGAAAGAGAAACAAAAACAAATCTTCGGCTAACTACTCTAACTAAAAACCAAAAATACAAATGATAGCTCCCGCTTTCTAAACTAGTGGAACTAAACAAGTTAAACCCTAAGTGATGCGATGTATGTCACGTGACTTACTGAACTCATCTTCCCACTTGTATCGGCTGTTGTAAACTCTGAATGGTGGTAAGAATTTACCAATGGCACAAAACTCTGAATGGTGGTAAGCATTTACATAACACAAAACGATACACCAAAGAAAGTTTTTAACCAAAAACCCAACACTGACAACTAAAAGAATTCAAGAATCAAACAAACAGCCGGTACACAGCAAGAAGTAAATAGCTACGTCCAAAGGACGCGCTGATGTGATGCGTCACTGAAGTTGATCGACAGGAGAGTTATCCAATGACAGGACCTGAGAAATATGATAGGGTAGACAAAAAAGGGGATGGACAAGAACACTA
The DNA here is from genome assembly GCA_037043235.1 of Rhodeus uyekii. Lineage (NCBI taxonomy): Eukaryota > Metazoa > Chordata > Actinopteri > Cypriniformes > Acheilognathidae > Rhodeus > Rhodeus uyekii. The sequence goes on from JAWRVZ010000035.1 coordinate 1,805,192, forward strand.
CGGGACGTAACACCTGTGATGATGACACATCCCTCCCAGATGCACTCAACCACTTTTATTCACGGTTTGAGATGCAGAATGACACACCTGCACAAAAACTGCCCACACCTCCCAACGACCAGGCGCTCTGTCTGTCTCCAGCCGATGTAAGAAAGACCCTATCTAGGATTAACCCACGCAAGGCTGCGGGTCCGGACAACATACCTGGCCGTGTACTGAGAGACTGTGCTGCACAGCTGACAGATATCTTCAACACGTCGCTGAGCCAGGCAGTTGTCCCCACGTTTCAAATCCACAACAATCATGCCGGGACCGAAGAAATCACCTGTGTCCTGTCTAAATGACTACCATCCCATAGCACTGACCCCAATCATAATGAAGTGCAGACGGTAATGAAGGGAAGACAAAGGAGGTTGTGATGGACTTCAGGAGAAACTCTGTTGACCACCCCCCACTGACCATCGACAGCTCGACTGTGAAGAGAGTCATCAGCACTAAATTCCTGGGGGTGCACATCACAGAGGATCTGTGATCACGAACATCCGCCTCTCTCCAAGAGGGCACAACAGCGCCTACACTTTCTCCGCCGGCTGAAAAGAGCAAGTCTCCCTCCGCCTATCCTCACCACCTTCTACAGGGGCACCATTGAGAGCGTGCTGACCAGCTGCATCACTGTCTGGTACGACAACTGTACTGCAGTAGACCGCAAGACCCAACAGCGAACAGTGAGCACAGCTACAAGAAACATTGGTACCCCTCTCTCCTCCATCCTGGACATTGTCCTTGCACAATGCTCCAGTAAAACCATCATGAAGGACCTTTATGAAGGACCCAACCCATCTCTCTAACAGCCTCTTCCAGCTCCTTCCATCAGGAAGACTGTAAAAAAGGCTATTGATTCTTTTACACTAACCTCTCTAATATCTGTCTTCTTCTGCATTTTGAGGCACACATACAACCACCTTACATGAGCCAATCAGTAACCAGGAACCTTGACCGCGTGATCTCCTCCCTCCCTCCCCCCCGATCGATGAAGCCCTTCTAAGAGCCAGTTGTTTTTTTATGGTCCTTCGAGCCGGATCGTGAACTTACCAAAGAAGTAGAAGATGTCACAATATGCAGAGGATGAGCCGACTGTGCGAGTCAGGAGAAAGGCTGTTCTTCCCGCACGTTACAATGAGTATGATCTCACTGGCTTCACCATCCATAAACCCTTGTCACCACTCATTTGTTCAACCAGGCAGGCTGAGGACGATGTAGCAGAGGAAGGAGCAACTGCCTTTACTCCGCTGCTACCGGGTTATGAAGCTGACAGTCCACTAGAGTGGTCAGAAGAGGAATGTGAATCCGCATCAGACATCATAAGAGAGGAGAATGAGGATCTCCGCAAAGTCATGCAGATTATACAGCAGGAAAGGGACACAGTTCAGAGCGCAAATGACCAATATGCAAAGGAGCTTTCTCAGCTCAAGCAACAAATGAAACAACTTCAAATTCAGGTACAGAATCAACGTCCTGAAAATCAGCCTCTTTTACCTGTCACCCCTCCAAGGCAGTATAGCTCTCGTTATCCTATACCTGCACCACGAGTCCAATCTCACACATGTCCTGATGACACAAGCTTCAGACCTGTTCCAGCCCCACGTTTCAAACTGCTAAGGGAGCATCAGGTCCAGGGCATTCTGAGAAGTCCTCAATACTACCCACCTCCCGTGTCTGCTCCTGTTATTAAACAGACTTCCTCATACCCTTACATGACACATGGGGGTCAGAGACAAGATGTGCATCACTCTCACAGGTCAGATACCTCAAGTCCTCTATACTGGGACTTTCAAAACACTGGCAGGCAACGACCAACGCCATGCCGGCGTCTTACTCCACCATCTTTCCCTTATGTATTGAGGTCCAACTCCTACAATTCCGGACTTCATACATCCTAACCCAAGAGAGTTCTCAAGACTTAAAATTGCTTTGGAAAATATCCTCCCAGTTAATGCTACAGAGAGGTTTAAATTCCAGATTCTGATGGACCATCTGAAATTAGAGGAGGCTCTACTAATTGCTGACTCACACTGCCATTCGCAACACCCTTACACAAGGACAATGACTGCTTTAGACCAGCAGTATGGCCAGCCACATCAACTAGCTCTACAACGGATTGCAGAGTTAATGGATGGACCAAACATTGCTTTTGGAGACCCGAAGGCATTTAAACTTTTTGCTCTCAAAGTTCGATCACTGGTTGGCATGTTGGAGCAATTAGGTAGCAAGGGCACTTTCGAGTTACAGTGTGGGTCTCATGTGTCTCGGTTGATGGGGAAGCTACCGCATGACCTGAGATCAGCATTTTGCAGGTTTGCACATCCACACCATGTGCCCATCCCTACACTTTCAGATTTCGCTGCGTGGCTGGAGTATGAAATCCAAGTTCAAGAGGACAATACAAGGTATGCAAGCACTCAATGTAGAGGGCCATTGCCAAGAACAAGAGAGCCTAACAGAGACTTTAAATCAGCCACTAAAAGCACCACAATCTATCTGGGCACTGAAAAGGATTTTCCTGTGTCTACACAGTCTGTTCCACAATCTAAGACTCTCCCGAGACCCTACTGTCCCTACTGTGACAACAGTAAGCACTCCCTCAACAACTGTACGAATTTCAAACAGCTTACTAAAGAGCAAAAGAGAATTTGGCTAAAAGACAACAACAGATGCTGGCGCTGTGGCAGAACTCACATGGCAGCAGAATGCAACCTAAAAATGCGCTGCAAACAGTGCGGAAGCCGGCACCTCATGGTTCTGCACGACATCAGTGCTGGTAAGCCAGAGAATTCACGTGTGCAAGAGGAAACCTTTGATAGCAAAACCTGTCTGCTCAACACCATGGATGTGATTCTCCTGATTCATAAGCCACCTACCAGCCGAAAGGTTCTTCTTAAAATCAGCAAAGTGATAATCAGAAACGGGAAGAGGAAGTTGAATGCATACGCAATCCAGGATGATGGGTCAGAAAGGACTATCCTCTTACACAGTGCAGCTCAGCAGTTGGGCCTCATAGGTCAGCCAGAAGACCTTCCGCTTCGAACACTGAGACAGGAGCTACAAATTCTCAGAGGCGCAGCAGTCTCATTTACGATCTCTCCAGTTGCTCAGCCCACTAAACAGTACTATATCAAAGGTGCTTTCACTGCGAAACAGCTAAGCTTAGCAGAACACTCGCACCCAGTGAAGAATCTGAGGGAGAGATATCGTCACCTTAAAGGACTTCCACTCCATGATTTTGAAGCAGTCTGTCCCGTTCTGCTCATTGGATCGGACTACCCACTTCTGATCACCCCTGTGGAACCAGTAAGGCTAGGCCCTTCAGGGGGACCTGCAGCAATAAAAACTCTTCTTGGCTGGACATTACAGGGCCCAGTCCGGCACTTGCATAACGACATGAAAGAACAGCACTGTCTCTTCACCTCAGTTTCGTTCCCAGAATCAGATCTCTACAAGCAAGTGGAGAAACTATGGCAGATGGACGTTCTGCCCTGGTGCAACGAAAAGACTTGTATCAGATCCAGACAGGATCAGGAGGCTGTTGAACTTTTCGAAAGGAAGACAGTGAGGGTAGAGTTAGATGGTGTCAAGCGATATGCAACCCCGCTATTGCGTGTCAAGAACATGCCTGAGCTCAGAGCACCCAAACAGCTCAGGGCCACAGAGAAGAGACTGGGAAAAAACCCACAGCAAGCAGTTACATATACTGCCGAGATATTGAAACTGGAACAAGCAGGCTACGTTAGTAAGTTGCCACAGAATGCTGAGACAGAGTCTTCCTGTTCTTGGTACATCCCACATCACATGGTGCAGCACAATGGGAAAAACAGGATTGTTTTCAACTGTTCGTTTCAATATCATGGGCAAAACCTGAATGAGCTTCTGCTCCCTGGGCCAGTGTTGGGACCATCTTTACTTGCTGTTCTACTCAGATTTAGGGAACATTCAGTGGCAGTCAGCAGTGACATCAAGGGGATGTTCCACCAAGTTCGACTGCTCCCAGAAGACAAACCACTCCTGCGTTTCCTCTGGAGAGACCTAAATGTACATGAACAACCAAGTGTGTATGAGTGGCAAGTCCTCCCCTTTGGCACTACCTGCAGCCTCTGCTGTGCAGTTTATGCACTTCAGAAACACGTCCTTGATCACAGTCAGCCTGGAGAGGACGTACACAATTCTGTGCTGAAATCTTTTTACGTAGACAACTGCCTACAAAGTTTCACTTCAGCAGAAGCAGCACAATGTTTCGTTGGAAGGATAAGGAGCTTGCTGGCAGATGGAGGTTTTGAACTGAGGCAGTGGTCCAGCAATGTCCCTTCAACGATAAGTCACCTTCCACATGATGCCATATCGGACAGTGCAGAACTCTGGATTGCACAAGGCCAAACAGACATCCAGAAGTCAACATTAGGGCTCCTCTGGAACCATCAGTCTGACACTATCTCCTACAAATACCGGGCCAAGGATCATGGTGAGACTACCATGCGCAATATATACAGAATCCTGGCCAGCCAGTATGACCCATTGGGTTACCTCAGCCCCTATACCACTCGCGCCAAGATCATTGTACAACGTCTGTGGGACAAAAAACGGGATTGGGACGATCCACATTTGCCTACAGATCTGCTACAAACCTGGACTGAATGGGAGGAGGAGCTACCAGACCTACAGAATATTGTTCTGCCACGGTGTTATTGTAGCCCCAACAAAGACACTGAAATGAGCCAAAGAGACGTACACGTTTTCTGTGACGCCTCCGAACGGGCTTATGGCTCTGTGGCATATCTTCGCACAGAGGACCAACACGGGCAAACAGAGGTAGCTTTCCTAACAGCACGATCATGTGTAGCACCAAAAAAACAACAGTCAGTTCTCCGACTGGAATTGTGCGCTGCACTGACGGGAGCTCAACTTGCCAAAGTACTCAGAACTGAGTTAAACCTGCCCATACGCCAAACAATCTTGTGGACGGACTCCACTACCGTCCTCACATGGTTGCAATCCGACTCATGCCGGTTCAAGATATTTGTTGGGACTCGAGTAGCAGAGATCCAAGATCTCACAGAGCAACACAGCTGGCGGTATGTCCCCTCCGCAAGTAATCCAGCAGACGACATCACTCGGGGAAAGAGACTCTGTGAGCTCGGTCCTGAAAGCCGCTGGTACCAAGGGCCACTTTTCCTGAAAGACCCCCCAAATCTGTGGCCTGAATGCCCCAGTCCAGAGGAACCAGACAATAACGAAATTCTGAAAACTTGTGCTGGTACTTTGATATGTTTCACATCCTCTGATTTCGATCAGTTTAAGACTCTCGAGGAGCTTATCGAGTACACAGCTCTTCAAGGAGCAGCCGATGGCAAGCCCACAGCCAGTGACTACAGAAGTGCTGAAATTAGCATCTTGCAGCAAGCACAGCAAGAATGTTTCCCATGACTTGGAACAGTTAAGAGCCTGTAAACCTCTTGCCAGCAACAGTCGATTCAGAGCACTGGCCCCAGAACTCGACAGAGAGTCTAAATTAATCAGAGTCGGTGGACGTTTACGTCATAGTCCCTACCTTGAACCTGATAACATGCACCCTATTGTACTGGACCCAAGGCACCCCAACACTAAACTTATCATTCAAAGTTATGTTTCCAAACTATGTCATCCAGGTCCTGAGAGGGTTTTCGCAGAACTCCGCTGTAAATACTGGGTTCTCAGGGGCAGACAAGCCGTCAAGCACCTGCAGCGTGTGTGTGCGCACTGCCAAAAATGGAGAAAAAGACCAGAGGTACCTAAAATGGCAGACCTCCCCCCAGCAAGACTGCGTCTTTTCAAGCCCGCCTTTTACTCCACTGGAGTTGACTGTTTTGGTCCCTATAACATCAGAATTGGCCGACGCAGTGAGAAAAAATGGGGAATAATATTCAAATGCCTCACAACCAGAGCAGTATACATTGATCTACTCCACAGTCTGGAAGCCAATTCCTTCCTTATGTCACTCAGACGTTTCACGGCTAGACGAGGAAAACCCCATGAACTGTGGTCAGATCAAGGCACAAACTTCAGATGAGGTGAAAGAGAGCTAAAGGAAGCCTTTGCAGCTCTTGTTCCAGACCTGCAGAGACAATTGGCCAAACAGCAATTTGAATTTAATTTCAACCCTCCTAACTCACCACACTTTGGAGGTTGCTGGGAGCGGGAAATTCGCTCTTTAAAAAACGCACTACTGGTCACTCTAGGAGCTCAATCAGTGACCTTTGAGGTCCTTCAAACTGTGCTGGTGGAGATTGAAGGAATCTTGAACTCCAAACCACTGGGATATACATCCTCTGATGTTTCTGATTCTAATCCCATTACTCCAAATCTTCTCCTAATGGGGCGGCCAGACTCTTCCCTCCCCCTGACAGTATACCCCCAGTCTGAGCTGGTCAGCCGACGCCGTTGGCGTCACAGCCAGATCCTTGCAGACCAATTCTGGAGACATTATCTCAAGTTCTACCTCCCTGGCCTTCAAAGTTGTCAGAAATGGCAAAATGACATTCCAGACATCAAGGTCTTTTTTACTTTATTACTTTTTCATATTTCTACAGGAACATTTCAATAAAATGGTCAAATTAAAGTTGTTTTCAATTTGGCAACCATGAAACTCATTCAGGGTTTTAAAACATTAACCATGGCAAATATTTGATCAGGTGACATTACTGTGATTTTAGGATCTTTTAAATTATAAAAGTAATTAAGGTTTCCTCAAATATCACCAATAACATGAATTTGATGTATAGTATGCTTAATATTTTACCATTTAACTGCACACAATGAATTAAAACTTTTGACTGTCATTAACTTCCCGAGTCTTTGCTGGTGTCTGACCCCTTGGGGTTAAGAATGGAAATGAATCTTAATTCAGTGACATTAGGTTTATTTAGTGAAATTCATTAGACATTTTCTAAAAAAATAATGCATCAGGTGTTCACAGGGGGAAAATCAGAAAGCCACCAAAACTAGTGTAACTTGATGGATCATCATAAACCCAGTAGTTCCTCCAAAGTTGTGTATAAATCTGATCACCACTCTCCAGTGTGAGAACAACACTGTTGCTGGCATTACCGTTGCCAACAGGCTTCAGGGCATGCACAGAGCACTGGGTTTCACCATTCTTTAAGAGACTGACTGCAGATGAGATTCCAGGAGAAGAATGAGCATAAAATGTGAAGTAATAGACTCCTTTTACTGGTGCTTTGAAAATACCTGTGAAACACATACAAAGCAAAAGAAAATCTCATAAATGAACAGGTTTAAGAACTTCATGTCATTTCTGTATTCTCTTTACACTACTTACCAGTATTTGAGTCATAGGCACTTCCAACATTACTAAAGACTTTTTTGTATTCCAGGACTTTCAGATCATCAATAGGCCTGGTCTGTGCTGTTCCAGATGCCAGAAGTCCAGCTGAGAAAGCAACCTTTTTGGCTGGACATAAGCAAATAGACTAATGTAAAATGCATAATTTTAAACATTTAGATGTTTATAGGAAGAAAATGTGCCAGTTCCAAGCTTAGTCAGTAAGTCTAGTACTGAAATTCTCAAAGCTGTATTAAATACACAAGGATAGGTTACAACAATGCTAAACAAAGATACAGAAGTTGTAATTCTTTAATTCTTTAAAAAAATAAAATAAAATAAAAACCTCATGGGAGTTCAATCCAAAGTCATCTTACCTTTATTCTCACTCAATACTTTGGTCAGTGTTTCTTCTAATTTTTGTATCCTTTCATTCATGGGTTTCAGCTTCTTGAGCTCACCAATAATGTCCATAGTTGATGACAAGAGATTTTGTGCAATTGAGCTTCCAGCACAGAGCAGCAGAACCAGCAACAACACTGCCATTGTCTCAACACTCAAATTACCGTGAAAAAATGCATTGGGCTGGTTTTTGATGCATAAAACCCCGCCCAAATGTCATGTAAATGCATATAAATTTCATTAAAACAAACTTTACCCCACAAACTGCAATAATTATTAACATTTAACAGTTTTAAATAAGAATCAAGCAGGTCAGCAGGAAGGTCCCCCTCATACCTGAGAACAATGAATTGTGCCTTCTATTGGCGGGAACTCATAATAATAATAATAATTCATTACATTTATATGCTCTCTGTTTGTCCTGACCAAGTGTCTGTACGACCACTCTTACTAAAGACACGTGATTGGATCCCTGCCTGTGAGTACCATTTGTGGCAGGTTTAAATAAGAAAGAGATATACAGAGACTGGACAGCCTTGCCGGATTCCTTTTTCTAGATGGAATTTTTGTGTTGTACCATGCCCTAATTTCCCTGAACTGTTTCCCCCTGCATACAAAGTTTTCATAGCATTACAAAAATAGGGCCCAAACCCAAAACGCTCTGACAAAAAAAATACGAAGGGATGCTCAATAGAATCAAAGGCCTTGTAAAAGTCCAAGAACAGAATTAAATCATCCTCAATAAGATCAGAATAAGATAAAATATAAGTTAATAAGATAAAAGATAAGTCTAATATGGACAGTTTTTCATAAAACCTGATAAATTCTCGTCAATAATGGAGTTCAAAGTTGTCTTGAAACGGCTTGAAATGCTTTATAATCATTAAGATGGGTAATAAGCCTCCAGTTATAAGGTTTAAGGTTTAGCAATCAAGCAAATGACACCTTGCTTCATACTGCCAGTGAGCTCAGAGCAACGTAAGCTCTCTTTATACATTTGCATTCGTAGGGTGACCAGAAGGCCACCTATCAAGGGATTCGTTTAAAACTGTGTTAAAGTCTGCACCAATCAATAAGTAGGTGTTTGGAAATTTCGATTGCCAGTAAGCAAGTTTATCTTCCACAAGAAATGTGCTTGTGTTTGTATATGGCGCAAGTGCGTCACTGAAGCATCAATGACTTCTGGTTCAAGGAGATGTCAATCCAAATCTCCTTAGCCAATGAGAGCGAACCACTGTTAAGCCCCGCCCACACAGTAGGTTTGAGTCAGAAAGACAAATGTAAATTTGAGAATTAAACATGAAAACTTTGGCAGCGCATTCATAAACCACCGTCAGAGAATTTGAAGACGATGTTAATATTTTGGTGTGAGGTTCTGTTTTGTTTTTTTCATTAATTTTTCATTTTTTTCAGTGTATTTTTGTTTTTTTCACAAAGGTTTCGGGTAAACCTGCGATATAGCGTCGGTAATTACCGACTAGCACCAGCAGATGGAAACCTCCGCTATTGCGTCGGTAATTAGACGGCACCCGCTACCTTAACTGACATTGAAATCATTTAAATCCACAATGGCAAGGAGACCACGAGCGTTAACGACTATTTTACCAGCTAACGGAACTAGTCATGCATTGTTTTTGTCATATCTGCAAGAATTTGCCTATCATAACCAGTTTCGGCGCACAGACATGTTTTCGATCTTCCTGAGTATGCTTGTGGATAATTATCTGTGATTGGTGAATGGTGCTTTAAATAAACTTGAAACTGTGTTAACACCTTTGTTTGGTGTCTTTTCATGTTATTAAAGCTGTTTTGGGTCTATTTTAATGTTATTAATTACCGACGTTATAGCGGAGGTTTCCCCCTGATGGTGCTAGTAGGTAATTACCAACGCTATATCGCAGGTTTACCATGTTTCGTTCAAAACAATTTGGCTCAATTCTCATCCCATAAGGTTTTTCACCTGGGTAAAAAGAGTTGAAGAGAAACAGTTGTATTGGAGTTAGGTGGTTCAGTTCATGCTGTTATGCCGATGCTTCCTATTAAAATAATGTGAATCAGCACTATTGTGACCTCACGGAAAGAGACTGGAGTCCTCGCCGACACGGCGTCATGAAATAAGGGTTACAAGAGGACCGCACAAGCGGCTGTAGCAGGAGAGGACGGCTGGATGATCGTTGGACAGGTGCTTGGTGAGGACATGAACAAATCTGAGAGCATCTTATTTTTTTTCTCATCGCTCTCTTTTAATTGAACAATTGCCTTGTCTTTCAATCAGATATTAACTTGGCTGGAGAGCCCAAACCCCACAGGTCAAAAACATCAAAGCGATCAGCTGGAGATTTGTACAGGTAAGGAATAGTTTTGTTTTTATTTATGCATTCATGCATTTTATTGTCTTATTCCAATAAGCCGTTGTTGTTGTTAAAGTATATTTTTTTTATCAAGTAGTTTCCAGCAGTAGTTCTGGTTTTGAGCTTGATTATAATTTCCAGAATGAATACTTTGACAGGTAAAACTTGCAGTTTTTGATGTGTTGTACAAACACTTTGTCAGTGGGTATGTGTAAATGCATAGTACTTTAGTTACATAGTACTGGTTGCCCACTGAAGCTAAGCAGGGTTGAGCCTGGTTAGTACCTGCATGGGAGACCTCCTGGGAATGACTAGGTTGCTGCTGGTAGTGGTGTTAGGAGGCCAGCAGGGGGTGCTCACCCTGCGGTCTGTGTGGGTCCTAATGCCCCAGTATAGTGATGGGGACACTGTACTGCAACAAGCACCGTCCTTCGGATGAGACGTTAAACCGAGGTCCTGACTCTCTGTGGTCATTAAAAATCCCAAGGATGTCCTTCGCAAGAGTAGGGGTGTAACCCCGGCATCCCTGGCCAAATCTGCCCGTTGGCCTTGGTCCATCATGGCCCCCTAATCACCCCCCTAAACTAATTGGCTTCATTGCTCTGTCTCCTCTCCTTAGCTGGTGTGTGGTGAGCGTTCTGGCACAGGTTGCTGTCGCATCATCCAGGTGGATGCTGTACACCGGCGGTTGAGGAGATTCCTCCCCCCCCTCCCAAGCGCTTTGAGCTTGGTAAAAAGCGCTATATAAATGTAACTGATTATTATTAGTCAGTAATGCAGTAATGCGTAGTCAGTACCTTTTCTTTATTTTCACTCTCTTGAGGGAGTTTGTTTTAAAGGATTAATTCACTCAGAAATGAAAATTCTCATGAATTACTCACACTCATATCATTACAAACCTGTAAAACTTTCGTTCATTTTCAGAACACAAATGAAGATCTTTTTGATTACACTGGAGAGCTTTTTGTTCCTCCACTGACAGCTACTCAACTACCACTTTGACGCTTCAAAAAGTTAATAAAACTTATCCAAATGAATTGACTGGTTTAGTCCAAATTTTCTGAAGAGACTTGATTTATTCATATGCTGAACAGATTCAATTTAGGCTTTTATTCACATATAAACATTCATAAACGCACACATCCTTTTCCTGGAAGGAGAGAATGAAGAGGAGGAAGAGGGTGAGCTTGTGGAAGGAGATGATGGTGACAGCGTTAATGGCGATGACTCGTAGGTTGTTTAAAATGCCATGATCATCAGACACGCATTCAAAATTCAGTTCTTTTGAAAGGTTGAAGCCAGTCTTTAAAAGATTTGTCTATAGATGCCTACACTCTTATAATAACTGACACTACAATTACATCAGTTTCACTGATGTCAGTTTATTTTTAATGTAAGCATGACAGCTTTTCAGGCTTTTGAAGTCCTTTAACATTGAAGACAAACACTTGTTTTCATACAGGAGAAACAGATATTCTCCAGTTATACTTAATTCTGACATGATGAGGGTTTTTTATGTCTATTATGCATTCTCAGAGTGAAACTGGCCTGTTCCCTGTTAGCCCTGTGTCTGTTATGGGAATTTTCTTTCTGTGAACAAAGCTAACATTTGTATTTTTAAAGGGAGAAACTTAAATGGCTCCTATAGAGACAAGCTTCTGTGAAACATCTATGTTTGTATGTACTGTCTTTTTATATATATTACTGTTTCATAATAATTCTACTGAAACGTTTCAATAAAATGTTAAATTAAAAGTTTTGTTTTGTTTTTTCAGTTTGGCAACCATGAAATTAAATCAGGGTTTTTAAAACAACCTTAACCTTGGCAAATATTTGATCATGTGACTGCTATAATTTTAGGATAAGTAGTTAGGATCTTTTAAATTATAAAAGATATTTAGTTTTTTTCCTCATAAATATCACCAATAACATGAATTTGATGTGAAGTATGCTTAATATTTGACCATTTAACTGCAAACGATGAACTTTAAAACTCTAATTTTGATGGTGTCTGGTGTCTGACCCCTTGGGGTTAAGAATGGAAATTAATCTTAAATCAGCGATCTATTTGGTTTATTTAATTGTTACGACCAGCTCGTTTCAGATCGCAACAAGAAAGAGGGATCAGGCAAGATGTTTAATCAAACAAAAGTTTTATTTAAATTAAACATATACCCAAATAATAACAATAATAAACATAAGTCTAGGAGTAAATAAGTAAACAAACAAACAAAGATAACAAAAATGACGCTACAGGTGTAAAGTAGAGCATACAACAGAGACACTCAGGAGGAATCCTTTCTCCCTGAGGTGCCCCCTTAGAATGAGACACAGCACTCTCTTGTACTCTAACTAACGATCAATTAACAAGATTAGCCAATCAGGAAACTCCCATGATCAGCACCAATGAAGTCAGGAGGAGGAGACTCGGGGTCGTCACATTAATGAAATGCACTAGATACATTTTCTAAAAAATTCAGGTGTTCACAGGGGGAAAATCAGAAAGCCACCAAAACTAGTGTAACTTTCTGGATCATCGTAAACCCAGGTGTTCTTCCAAAGTCGTGTATAAATCTGATCACCGCTCTCCAGTGTGAGAACAACACTGTTGCTGGCATTACCGTTGCTAACAGGCTTCCAGGCATGCACAGAGCACTGGGTTTCACCATTCTTTAAGAGACTGACTGCAGATGTGGTTCCACCATGAGAATGAGCATAAAATGTGAAGTAATAGACTCCTTTTACTGGTGCTGTGAAAATACCTGTGAAACACACGTACAAATAAGCCACAGAAAATGTCATCATAAATGAACAGGTTTAAGAACTTCATGTCATTTCTGTATTCCCTTTACACTACTTACCAGTATTTGAGTCATAGGCACTTCCAACATTACTAAAGATTTTTTTGTATTCCAGAATTTTCAGACTATCAATGGGCCCAGTCCGTCCTGTTCCAGATGCCAGAAGTCCAGCTGAGAAAGCAACCTTTTTGGCTGAAAATAAGCAAATAGACTAATGTAAAATGCATAATTTTAAACATTTAGATGTCTATCGAAGGAAAATGTGCCTTAAACTTGCCTTCATTATCTTTTTGGACTGTTTCCAGCTTATTTTGTGAATCTTGTACTAAAGTTCTCAAAGCTGTATAAAATACACAATGATAGGTTACAACAATGTTACGATATTGCTAAACAATGAAGATATGCAAGTTGTAATTTCTAAAAAGTAAAGGTATTTTTTTTTACATTTTTCCCACAATGATGAGTTCAATAAAAATTCACCTTACCTTCATTCTCACTCAATACTTTGGTCAGTGTTTCTTCTAATTTTTGTATCCTTTCACTCATGGGTTTTAGCTTCTCGAGCTCACCAATAATGTCCATAGATGGTGACAAGATATCTTGTGCAATTGAGCTTCCAGCACAGAGCAGCAGAACCAGCAACAACACTGCCATTGTCTCAACACTCAAATTACTCCTTACTGCAATTCAGCTTTGAATGACAAAAGCTGTTCTTCAATACTTCGTTTTAAGGCTGAGAAAAGGTTGAGAAATTGTAAACACATTTGTACTTTAGACTGATGTTGAGAGGCTTTTGTTTATTTAAGTAGTCCATTAGGGCAAGTCACAATTGAAAACCTAATGTGTGATTGAGTACACGTTTGGCTATGCTTGTGAATGCCAAATATCCTCACTTATAGTGAAATACTATAACAATCGAATAGTGAGGATATTTTCTTCACTCGTTAAAGGTACTCTGTCACTTTTTGTTCAACAGTTATATCAAGAGTCAATATATCATTAATCCCCTTCCAAAACCGTGTTTTACTATGGCTATTGGATGTTTTCGCGGGAATTCGCTTACCATGCTTCACTAGAGAGGTATTCGATTCCAGGTTTTTGGAGTCAACTCCGATTCCCAACTCGATTCGATTCCATTTACTTTAAATCCAAACAGGGTCTGTAATATAGGAAAGAATACAAGGTTATCGTCATTCTAAATGTAGGATATTTTTTATTTCCAACATGAAGCTTAAAACTGCCTTTATTGGAACACCATGACTGGCCAAATTCCAGTTTTAGAAATTATGCACATTATTTCAGAGTTAAATAAAGAGGAAGAATGTAAACGGTCGGGTGAGGAGGATAATTTGCAAAAAAGCTGCTTGGACAGGACCTCAAGATACTATATTATCTAGTTTAAATCCATACAATTGTGTACACGTATGCATGTGTTTATTGTTGGCAGTTAAAAAAAAAAAAAAAAAAAAAAAAAAATATATATATATATATATATATATATATATATATATATATATATATACACAATTAGTTTAATGATTATAAAAGTAGGGTACTGTCACGGACTCAGCCACGCCCCCTGCACCAGACTCCCACGCTCTGCCCACTCGTTCCCAGTCACCTGAGTACTGAGCACCCGCACCTGTTTCCAATCACTGGAGCCCTATATCACAAGCCCTCACCCTGCACTCAATGTCTGGTCTTAGCATCATGCTACACCGACTTCCTTGCGACTCTTCATCGACTCCAAGCTGCCAAGGTACTCCATGTTCCCGAGATTACAAGGTTCCACAAAACTGTTCACAGTGTTCACCGCTTCAGTTAAGCCACTCACCAGTTCCTGTGTTTTCACCTGTTCACTGTTTCGCGTCCTGACTTAAATAAAACCTGTGATTGTGCACTAACCTCTGTGTCCTCCAGTCTGTCATGACAGGTACCATGGCTAACAAAATTACCCGGAAAAACGAATAAACCACAAAGCTGGCACACATGGTGGTAATGATTGGTAATGACTGTTATTTTATTGTAAATCTATAAATAATAAATATTGTAAAATTTGCTCTTGGTACTTTGACAAGTGAAATGGTGTGAGTGATTCTCAGTGGCATGAAAGATATTATAGAATGATTTGATATACTATTTTAGTTTACACAATATGTGTGAAAATATGACCAGAAATTAGTTTTCTTTTATTGCAAAGTTAAGAAAATCCGATTTTTCTTATGGTGTAAAACTTTTGTTATTTGCCTAATGGTCACCGCTTCTTTTACCAGTAAGCAGGTGAAATGGAAATCCTGGAGTGGAGTAAGAGAAGAGAAAACCTCTGCTGCTCCATTCTTGGGATTCTTTGGAAACCACAGTATTTTCTTTGGTGGAGAAGAAACGTGGTCTGAAATGTAAGTTAGTCAAAATCAATTACTTGTTTATTGAACTGTTGTATAAACGCAAAGTAAAACATAAACGGCGCTGTAGTGATGGGCTGTGATTGTTTGTGGCCTCCTGCTAAATCTATAGCACCAAATGTGTTTAATTGTAACATAAAACTGCATCAATATTTGTTACGAATAAAAGTGTCTAATATTTTACAATGAGCACACATAATTAATAATAGACGTGCAACATGTAGGAGATCTGTCAGTCACAGTCTTAATTCACACACTGATTTATCATCCTTATTTTGTATAAATGGTAGATATGCACCAAAAAATTCTGTGATTTGCAGACTACTCTTGGCAGATATATTAACTTCAAGTTCAAGCGAAAGGTCAGAAACAGTATTTGATGGCTTTATGGAATTTTTTTAAATATTTGTCTGCATTCTGGTGGTTAATTAGTCAGATTATGTCAAAGCCAAGTTATAAATGACAGAGATCATCATAGTGTAGCGGAATTACAGTTAAAGACCAAGGACCAAATATGATGAATGAAAGGCAGGAGTCAGAAGTGCAGCCAAATGTAGAAATTTTAGTGAAGAATAGTGGAGTTTCATCAGCAGAAGCCAGCTTCAAGTCTAAAAAGGAGTTCTTAGGTTGCCCCACTTACAATTACATTGTTACAGTAATTATACTCTAGAGGCTACTAACTACGCATTTACAGAAGGTTAAATGATTCTGATTGGCCAAGAAAGAAAGAAATAAAGAAAGGTTAGAATGCAAAACTATTGTATCCAGACAAGAGAAGATAGTCAGAGGCATATATTTGTCGAACACATGGTTGACAAAAAGGCCTCTGGTTTACGCATTAAGTGACCTTCCAGGTTGCAGAAAGGTGTTCCTAGGCGTCAGATTGTTGAGAACAACAAGTCATTCTGTCTCCTTATGGTGCCAGTTAATCACCTCACCAATACAGACCATATTTACACACACAAAGATAAACAGGACTCCAAGGCTGAACTCTGCTCAGGCTCCAACTATCAACAGAAAGACTCTCAAAACATTCTGATAACATGTTCTATCTGGTGAGAAGTGAGACAATATTCATCCTTATTCTATGAAAAAATAGACATATTGGCTACATCAATTTTAAGAAGTCATTCAAAAACATAAATTATAAATCACAAATTTGATTATAAATTACTCATTACAAATCATTAGAAGAAATAGAAAAGTGTATATATATATATATATATATATATATATATATATATATATATATATATATATATATATATATATATATATATATATATATATATATATATATATATATATATATATATATAAATATAAATAAATAAAACCGGCAGTGGATTTGAGTCGTCCCCCACAGTAGCTATATATATATATGAGAAATATTTAATAATATTAATTCTATTTTGAATAAGACCTCTCAATGCAACATTTCATCTGTATCATATTATTTTTTTACCACTAGATGGTGCCATAATGAAATATAAAATATTGATAAATACTGTATTAGTAACCATTTTAAGCCAGGTGATCAAAAACAAGATCTAAATGTTATCGCTGTGACATAATAACATTTCAGTTAACTACTTTTACATATTTATTTATATATATATCATTCATATATTCACCATCCAAAGTGATGTATGTTACAGACATGTAACAAGTGTGTACTTTATATAATTGGTGGTATTGGGTTAAGATGGACTGTCGAATCGGTTTATGATGGATCTTTTTTTTTTTTTTTTGATGATGATGATTTGGAAATGCATCACATTAAAGACATAAAATAAATTGCAGAGAGGATTTAATATTTACTCCAAGTGTTCTGACATCATATCAAACAAACAGTATCACTGTTTAAGGTTTATACACAGTCAACAAATGTGCACAGTCAACAACGGATATGCAGTGACATCCAAGCACGGTCCATTTAATTACGGCCCCCTTTTCATCACATCATCGCTCTCTCAAACACACTGATTTGCTTCATCATTAACCACCAGCTGACGACTAAATAAGCATTAAATCCACAGGGCACTACATAAAGAGGCTGAAGGGAAGAGATCACGTAAGATTATGTTACAAGATTTTTATTAATAACTCACCTCTCATCTTTCAATTCGTAAAGTAATCTTGAGCTATTTAGCTACCATGCACACACATATAGTCTTGCGCATACTCTTACTGTAGTGTCCCTCACAGAGTTTAGGCACGTAGGCCATAAAAAAAAAACTTCTCAGTGCTGATAAACACACTGAGTATGAATGCAGTCGGGCCTCATATCGTTTGCTCCTTTATGGGTCAGAGAGAAGTGCAAGCCAGAATTCATAGCCCAAAAAGCAAACTGACATCTGTGAAACCGAAGGAGGTGCACCAGCCTTGTCTCTCCATCTCGTCCTGAAGTGACCTAGGGCCACATTCTAGCACCACCGATGAGCCAAGTGCGGCAAACCAGACACCCCTCCCCTACCCTTGCCACACGTCCATCTCCACGCTACATCTTGTATTTTTAGACAAGATCTACACTGTATAGCTTAATATGGCAGAGAAACCTTCATGTGTGCCTTTCCTTCTCCATCTCTCACCATCCCATTCTCTCTGATCTGATCATTCACGCTTCAGTTTTTGTCCCATGTACACACACTTTCTGCTATCACACTTTACCTACTGAAGAGTTTGTATGGTAACTAACTCTACTTTGCCTTGCTGTGATCTCCAGTCTGGCTCACTGCATGAAGAAATGTGTCTCTCTCTTTTTTAGCAGCAAACCACCCCCTCCCCCCCCATATCTCTCTCTCTCTCTCTCTCTCTCTCTCATGCGCTCACCTCATCCCACCCCCTAAAATGCGCTCGACCCTCTTACTCGTCTCTTTTACTCGCTTGTAGGGGTTTCGTACTGGGGGCCTCAGGACTTGGTCTTGTCTGTTCTGGGTGGCGGGGATCACAGGTCCTTTCTAAATTTTATGAAGTATTTAGTCAATTTGTTTTAAATTCAGTGGAACTACAGTTTTCCCTACTTAAGTATTGAATCATGAAGTGGAACCTAGTGTTCCTTGGGCTCCTTCTGACCTTCGGGCAGCTGTCATGGGGCCAGAAAGGAATGGACATCCCTGAGTACGATGGAAAGGACCGTGTTCATGAGCTTAATGCCAAGAATTTCAAGTCTGTGATGAAGAAATATGACGTGATGGTGGTGTACTACCATGAGCACGTAGCATCCAGCAGAGTCGCCCAGAAACAGTTTCAGATTGAGGAGCTGGCCCTCGAGGTGGGTTTGACTCAGAAGTCAGTCAAAGGGGAGGGGTAGCTATTGGGAACAGCTGGATCCAGTGTAACATTAGGCTGTTGTAAAGCATAGATGCTAATGAAGATCCATTACTAAAGTCATCTGTGAAAGGACCAGTTTAGATGAAAAATCATAGGATTTTTCTATTAGAAAAGGATTGTCCGATTTGTTGTTGCCTGCCGAAATTGGAATTTAAATGCACACTTGAAATATAGTTGCTGTGTCAATAACTGTCATGCATGACTATATTTGTGGGATTTACATTGCGTGGTGTTTTAATAAGAGCAGAACATATAAATTTACACATAACTGCTTGTCAATAGATGTCAAAACCATATTTGCATGACTGAAACTATTTTTTTTTTTGTTAATTATAAATATTAATAAATATGAATTATAGCTAAATATTTAAAAACCTGAAGTTAAAATTAAAAACTAAAAGAAAATATATCAAAATGTTAATAAATGCTATTATAGTACAGTATACCCTTTGTTGTATGCTCTTGTTTTGTACATCTTAAAGATAGCCAGCCAATGGATAATGGATGAATGAACGAAGGAAAGATCATCTCAACAGGAATTACTGTACAGATATTTATAGCATGTAGTATTTAACTTCCGGCATTTTATAGTTCTGCTTTTATAGTTCAAGGAAAGTTACACAGACAACAGCTACATTGTAAACAGAGCTGCATGGCACTTTGGATTTGGCCAGAAATTGTCATTTGCACTGATGTGTCTATTTTAATCTGTGAATGGTTGAAACAATAATTGCTCTGATGCTTAAAGCCTTTATCAGTTGCTATAGTTTTTGATTGTTCAACCTTGATATTACAAACTTAATTCATTAATATTATAGATCTTTCTATGGCCTTGTCTGATCCAGGCTTTGCTCTGGATCAGAAGGAAAAGTACTCCACCAGAGAGTGGGGAATAGGAGGCCTGTTACACCAGCTATGAGAGCAATCTGGACTATGGCATCTATGATCAGAAAAGTGCTGATGCACCACACTGTAAATTTGCACCCTGAGCATGAGCTCGCATGGGTCATTTTTCAAAGGAATTTGCTTTTCTGGTTTCATCATCTACATTTTCACTTTAGGTTTGTCGACAGGCTCATATGTGGACACCAAAACTAATGCTAAAAAAAGAATATGTAGTGCTTGATGTCATAGCGTTTTGATGCATTAGTGCTGATATTTTCATGCTGTCTTGTTTGTTCAAAGATCAAATACATGCAATTATGATCACAGTCACAACTGCTCTATGTATTATGCTATACGTAGCACATGGTATACATCACCAAATTGTCAGCTGCTGGCCACTGCTGAAGTAATAATAATACTATATGTATAGGCCGTGAATGACAGATTATGGGTAACACTGTATTAGATTGCGTAAGAAGACCAAGATTAGCTAGACATTGATAGCAGTGTTGTTATTATTAACTACAACTAAACTATTAAATGACAAGAAATGTTGGCTTTCCAACTAACTAAAATGAAATAAGTTTATGTACTTAAATTATTAAATTAGAAAAAAGTATATTGTATAATTTTTATTTTATTAAATTAAATAAATTACTAAAATGACTAACTACTTAAACTATAATTGAAAAGCTAATTAATTTGAAATATGAATAAATATTATAATAGTACAAAAAATAACACTATAAAGAAAATCTAACAACTTTTCAGATATACATACCAACTGTGTATCAGCATCTTCTTAGCATTTTAGCTTAGCTGAGCTGTCACCTCTTGGATTCAACAGTGCTCTGATGTTGCTAAGGACTTTTTGTGCAGGTCTCAGTGGGATTAGTAGGTTAAATTAGCTAATTGTAAATCTAAATCTCACTCTAAATGCTGATGGATTTCGGGTGGACATTGTGTTTTGCGTTTAAGGCAAGAACAGACTAATCCTGACCTTTTAATTTATACCATAAAGTGGTGTTTATAATACTATAGTGGTATTTACCATAGTGGCATTTATAATAAAATAAAATAAAAATAAAAAAACAGTAATTATTATTAATATTAATTAATTTAATTTTTGTTTTGCTAAAATAAAGGACATATGATATAAATAATATATTATATAAAACTACTCATGGTTCCTGAGTTTAACATTTGTGTTAGTATTGTTCATAATGCACAATTTAAAAGAAAACTGTATTGCTCACTATAGCTCCAGAAGTTGTGAATCTATATAATGTACACGAATTTGGCCACTGGTAAGAACAAAGACCCTGGCTCGGTACACTTTGGGACTCTGATGGTGATGTCACAACGGCCTCATTGTACTACATCACTACGGATATTTCAACAGCAGATCTGATATTGTTCTGAGCTATATTAATATATTAGGTCTTTTAATTATTTAATGTACATTGTGATAAATACTTTGATTGGTACGTTTACAACATTTTAGCTGTAAATGAATTCTAAATGTTAGCTAAATCACTGAATCCCAACCGGGGTGCGATCAGAGGTGCTGTGTAAAAATACTTAAAACTTTTTTTTTTTATTGTTAAAATGTGAGTAAAGTATATAGCATAAGAACAAATAAAGCCACCTCTCATACAGTTTGCGATGCCAAACCTGCTTATGTCTATCTGGCTGAGTATTCACATAAGCATAATCGTCCTAAGTGAACATAAACAATTCAGAAAGAAAACACTGTATACTGGATATGTTTAGTTTAATAAACTCTCTGCTCTCTGTGTTGTTAATTTTAATCAAACAACAAAAGACAAAGAGAATATCACTTGCTGCTCTTGACTGATTAACTTTTTTCACTTTAACGTATTCATCTGTATTTAATTTTTACAAGGAAGACTATCCAGTGTTATTTTACATTTGATTACTTTATTCAGTTCAATATCCCTACCGCTCATAGACTAATCTGAAAAATCTTTATTCCGCTGTATTCATTTGCGCTGTCCTTAGTAATTTGTTTATTTGTTCTTATTTCATTGCTGACTGTTTTATTCAAAGTTTAATAGCAAACTATCTTGTGCTTCTGCACTACAACCAATTTAGCCCATTGTAAAAACACAAATTCATCGATTGAGCAAATGAATCAATCGATCAATTCATCGATTGAGCTTATAAATATTTAGGTGAGATAATTGCAATGGTAACTGAGCAAAGTTTATATGAAATAAAGTCTACATTAAAATCTGTCATCATATTAAGTGATGTCTTCAGAAAATGACACTTGCTTTCACTTCAGAGAGTGAATTCTGGCTTGCACTTCTCTCTGACCCATAAAGGACGCTGTAAAGTGTCACTGACAGAGCGACCAGGACTGCGATCCACGTGCAACGCAAACTCAGCGCATGCGCAGTGAACTAGGTACGCTCATGACTCACGAGATAACCATGTGAAGTGGCGAATTTGTCCCTCTTTTGTGCTCGAGATATTAGTGTTCGGCGACATTAAAGAATCGACAATAAAAGAATCGAAAATACTAAGACAAATAGGGAGTTTGGCGGTTCCACTTCAAAAACGTCAATATAATATAACTGGCGAGTTAACCGTGAGTTGGGATAAGTGAACTCCACTGTAAAAATAAAACAAAAAAAATGAGTGGACAATAATCGTATAAAATATAAACTTTTAATGAAAAATTTTTCGTTGGGAACAAAAAGTGAAGCGCTAAATCTGGTACAATGTTACACATTGCTCTTCATATAGTAAAATACATTCATGAAAAACAAATAATTATATTTAGACTACATATAAGAATATACCATAGAAATATACATTTATTTTAAATGTATGGTGCAGCTGTTTAATGAGGCAGCAGAATATGATAGATAGGACAGAACGAGACTGAAATGTTCAAAGCACAAAGGGTGGAGATGTCGATGGTGTGTGGTCTATACAATAGTTTATTGAGTCTTTTATTTTTAACAGTTTTAAATTTCTCTTACCATGCATGTGTATTCACACTGAACTTGCATATTCATCTCTACCTCACAATAAACTATGGTATGACTTCAGAACGCTTGGAATATAGTGCACAGATACTTTATAGTGCTTTATAATGATTTGTGCCTTTTATATAGATTTGACAATAACAGAATACTGCAGTATATGCACAATTTTGGATTTTGATCAATACCCTATCCGTCAAAAATGGTATCAGATGGTATGGAGTATCAGATCGAAGCATCCCTAATTGAGACAGTCCTAAAAATGCCCGATGCCCTGACTACTGAACGTGGGGCTTTGCATCACATTGCTCCTGAATACACAATAAACCAGCGCTGTCGTAATGTTACGTGAGTTATACTAACTTATAACAGCTTGCTCTGTGACCTCAGGAGGTTCAAGAAATTTGCAGTGTTGGCTGAGAGTACTGAGCGTTGGGCACAGTACTGTACCTGTCAGCGGATCCCAGGAACCTGAACGTCACCACCACCTTGCCAAAATAGTCCCTGTTGGTCTCTGCAGCAGCGCTAATTATGGACGCATCCGCTGTCATAGCTGTTTGTGTAACACAGGCCGCTGTGATGCTCCATAACAGAAGATCTGCTTTCTGCCCTTATAGAAACACTTGTATGATCTCATTTACACCAATCCAGCCTAGGGTGGTTCTGGTTATTTCCTTAATTAAAAAAAAGTTTTTATGTTGGCTAATAAACACTCATTAGACCTCTGACAGAACTCAATGTACTCAACTGTAGAGAGGATACACTGTTCTCACTTCTGTTCTTGGAAATTTTTTGAAAAATTATTGCATTCATGAATTGTTTTATAAATACTGAATTGAAAAGAAATGAAGATTTTATCCAAATGATGGAGAGATGTAAAGAATAAGGACAGGGGCACGTTACCCGTGTATTGGATTTAATGTCTTTTCCTTCTTCCTTTATTCCGATTCTGATTTGTCATAAGCAAATTCTATTTCTGCTTCATTGCAAAAATCTTCTCTTGTTGACTCATGGCTTTTTGTGGGTTGCCTTATATAGCCGTGGCCTATTTGGCTGTTAGCTGAGTTTAGCCTAAGGTTTGTTTAACAGGCATATATCACCCTTGTAATACTAATATGTTGCTGATGCATTGGACTAAACTGATAGCTGAAAACCTTGAGATCATTCTAAAGACTAGGAAGAAATGATCAGTAAGACATTATCCTATTATCAAGCACATTAACAAAGGGAAGAATTATCACTCAAATATTGCTAGTAATATTACAGAAACAAACTGGAAGATTCTCAGTCATTTAAACTAATTCATAGAACATTAATAGTTAAAACTAAAAATAATCTGAATCCTTAGTAGAACTAACTTTAACAAAAAACATTTTAAAGAACTGGATTTATGGGCCTGCAACATTATGACTTTTCTTGTTTCTTTGTTGAACTCAAAAGGATAAAATTGTTTTTCCTTTTTTTCTGTGCAGTTATTATGAATGAAGCTTTCACGATAATGATAATTACAAAAACCCTAAAAAATATAATGAATGCAGTCCATAAAACTCAATTTTTCAAGTCTGGGACTGAAAATCTAATTCATTAGGCCTGTTCAAAAAATGTCCACTTGGCAATTAATGAGAGCAATAACAATTTATGATACATGAATCATTCTTTTACATTTCAGCATTTGGCAGACACTTTTATCCAAAGCGACTTACTTTGCATTGAAGGAACACATTGAGATTCTAATCAGTTTCTGCTTTCCCTGGGAATCAAACCCATGACCTTGGTGTTGCAAGCACCACACACTACTGTTTGAGCTACAGGAAAGTTGATTCTGTTGATCTTGATCTGGAGGATTCGTGCTGATTCATTTCCTGACTCGTTTTGGTCACAGTACTTAACGCATAAATATCTATATAGATAGTGCGTGAGGTGCATTGTTGTCTGCCATATTGGAACGGTCAAAGCCAATCTATGACCCTTCAAGAGCTATCTTGAAGGTTGCATCTTCAACGTTATTTACATAAGAATATCTATATATGCAATAATGGTCTTTAGGAGATGATTTTCACTCGATTTAGTTTATCATTAATGTTAGATCATTTTGCATGTGGTAAATGAAAATGAATAGTGGTTATAGTGTTAGTGTAAGTGATGACTGTTTGGCAAAGATGGCAGATGTGTTGCCATATCTGAAGTAGTTTGTTAATAGTTAGTGTTAGTGAAGTAGTTAGTGAATTTACAATTACATATCTACCCAGCTAATATTTATTAATAATCAGGCTAATATTCTAGCAAGGTTCTGTCAAAGTTATGCCAATATTCTCCCAGTAACATTAATGGAACGTTGTAGAAGAATTAATAGAAGAGTTATGTGGTCTTTAAAAGTGTTCTCATAATATTAGCACAAAATATTTATGCATTGTTCATAAAGCATTTTTCAGAAATAAATGTTGTTTAATGTTTTTTTTATGTTTCATAACATTAAAAAGTAACGTTGCCATAATGTTTACACAATTATAAAAATGGATGTTATTTTAACGCTTACATAACCAAAAAATGAATAAAAACATGACTCTTTGAATGTCCTGAGAACTTTTAGAAATATTGCGAATATATAGCAAAACCTGTTATAACCTGCGAACATTAGCAAAATGTTCTTCGAATATATATTTGTTACTAATTATCAGTGAAATCATGCAAATCTACGAAAAAAGCAATTCCATCAAAATACCTTATATAGTGTGCATATCACATGAAACATGTTTATGAAGTGTAATGCCACTTTTGTGTGCTTTTTGAAGTTTAGAAGCTTCAGTCCCAGTGTATAGTAATTGCATGGAGAAGAGTGATGTATGGACAAAAATACTGAACAAATGAAGTCTGTGTGTCTGTATGTATAGGAATACAAGGGCATTTGTTTCAGTTTGGTTCCTCATAATGTTTGGAGAAACGGATGGTCGCAACTGTCACCACCCCAGCACCCCAGGCACATGTAGCACTGCGATTGGTGAAGACAGCTATCCATCATATGGGTCAAGTTTCACACCGATTTAGAAAGTGCAGGGGCAGCACTCCTGATGATGGCTTTTATGGATGTAAGACTGTGGAAGAAACTAACTACAGTTCTTACAGCAGAGCCTGAAATATCTGTGCAGGCAGAAAACAAATGTGCTGTGCTTGTCTAACACAGTGTGTTTGCTCACAGTTTATTAGCTGCCAAAACCAGTTATCATGTCGTTAATAAATACATAACGTTTGTACTGACAGGATGTAAACTCTAATAAGATTAAAACAAGAAATTAGCTTACCTTAGTGTCTTCACAGGAACTTCTGAAGAATGTCCTTTCAACACAGTTATTTTGTGTGAACAGCTTACATGTTAGGGCACCACTAGCATGCGCTTAAACATCTTAAATCACACATGGTGCTTGGAGAAGCTGAAGGACATTAAACATTTTTTGTTACACAGCTTGCTGCACAAGTCCTGGAGGATCTTGACGACGAGGACATCGGGATTGGCCTATTGGATGAGAAGACAGACAAAGCTGTTGCCAAGAAACTAGGTAGATACATTCCAAATACACTCAAAAACGATCATGCTGTACTATGTAGTATATCATATTTGTACTAGTACTGTGAAATCGATTAATCATGATTAATCGCATCTAACATGAACATTTGTTCATGTATATATGTATTGTATGTGTGTTTGTGTCTGTTTTGTATCAGCTACTCAATGGAAGACTGTGTTTTTAGTGCATATTTATATTTATTGAAAAATAATTCCATGCTTGTTATAGGGTTGTGGTGGAAAAAATAGGTTATAGAGCATAGGTCACAAGGTATCTTTTGACCTGTGATGAAAGTGTAATTGGATGTGATTGCGTGTTACCTGGAGGAAATCATGCATAGGTAGTTTTTGGTGTTTCCGGCTTTATCTTGAGCTTTATTGATGCCTTTTGTTTAGATTTCTTGTCAAACTTGATAGATTTCTTGACATCAGCAGAAGAACAACTATGACATCTGGTGGACAATTCTCAAACCCAGGTTCTCACAGGTTCATTTCCATCTTTGTGCTCCTCAGGTCTTGATGAGGCTGACAGTATCTATATCTTCTTCGAAGATGAGGTCATTGAGTATGATGGAGAGCTTGCTGCGGACACGCTAGTGGAGTTCATCTATGATGTACGTGAACAATAACTTAGACTTCTCTCGATTGTTTTGTATTTTTCTTGCTCTTTTCCCAGCCTCTTTTCCCTATTGTCCCTATCAGGTCATTGAGGATCCAGTTGAGATCATTAGCAATGTGCGTGAGTTGAAAGGTTTCCATAATATTGAGGAGGATATCAAGCTGGTAGGCTTCTTCAAGGGTAAAAAATCTGATCGTACGTATCTAAATGGGAATACATTGTTTTACATTTTTTGACAACATTTAAGTAAGTCAACTGTTTGAAGAAGTTCACCAGTGGTCTTGTGATTTTAGACTATGATGCATATGAGGACGCAGCAGAGGAGTTCCATCCACACATCAAGTTCTTTGCCACCTTTAATCCAAAGGTAACTAATGTAATCATAATTTACACAGCCCTGTTTATCTACATCTACTTTGACTAATAGGACTGGACTTTCTGGGGATATTTAGTTTTTATACATTATTTACAATAAATATTATTATTATTATTAAGTGAAAATGTTGAATAATTCTGTCTGCCAAAAAGAGTTTTCTATCATCTAGATCTTTCTTTATTAAAAGGACTTTAT